>CM062808.1:673147451-673747451 GCA_031772625.1 Pinus tabuliformis
TAATTATTTTTCTTTGAATTTCATTTTCTTCATTACTATTTTGTTAAGCACATGAGGTTAAAGCTAGGGGTGCTTTCTGCAACATTTCGTCATAATAATAATATCAGTTGTATGGCATACTAATTTCATCTTCTATTTTATTGAATTATGCTTTCATCACATCCATTATTATATAGTAGCATAATGACATGCATTCACATCTATTCCCTAGAGTCCAATTTTTCCACACTTACAATGATTGTTTCTCTCATTTTCCCCTTCTCTAGATGATTCTTTTTAGTTGTGTTATAATCATCTATTACAATGTAATTGGTTGTCTTTGAAAAATCAAAGGCTACCCCACTTTGAATATTGAGATTCCTTTAGATTATGTTTTCTTTGATTCTATATTCAACCAAATTTATAGGCCTTGATACTCTTAGCTCACTATGAATAATGGGTATTAATATTGAAATGTAAAATTTTAGTAGTTGATATTTTGTGAGGTCTAGGAACCTAGTAGCTAGTCTTCCCATTCATGGGTATATTCACTAATTTTCCTCTTTATTTTAAATGAGTTAACCTATTAAATGTGTCATCTTCCTCATCGTCATGAAATATTTTAGAAGGTCTTATATGAACATTTTCCAAATAATAGATAAACCACTTTCTTTATTTGACTACTAGTTTATCTAATAATAAGCATCACTTGTTATGTATAGGGAATTCATTAATAATTTTCTATATCTTTAAAGAGTGGTTTCACAATACAAGTCCCTTCGATGTTATTAATCTACATGATAACGTTTTTGTCATCTAGTGAACCATCATATTTAGGTATATCAAGATTTATTTTGTTAGACAAGACACATTATCTTGATTGATCTAGATTCTCCCAGCTACCAGAATTAACCAAGATATTTTACTTATGTGATGTTAGTAGTATTGCATGTGAAAGAGTATGAAGAAACCACATGTGCATAATTTTAAAAAGAGGAAACATAAAGACAACCATAAAATCAAAGAACACACAAAATTTGATAACGAAGTTCTTCCATTGTGGACTACATCTTTGGGTCTAGTGTCAAGAGTGGGGAGGTCGCTTCATTAATTTCTGCAAGACAATGATGAGTACATGATGAATTATTTGTCAAATACAAGGATGAACTTCCTTAACTAGAAGAACTCTCACTCATATAATCTCTCCTTCAACATGACAAAATATCAAACTCTCACATGAAGTGACATACAAGGATCCTCCAACAAAGTGGCAAACAAGGATCTCAACATTAAATCATCATCTCAAAAAAAATCAAAATAAGACATGGAATCAATGCATATCAAGGATAATTTTAGGGGCGATTGTTCGCCCTTTGGCGAAATTAAGGGGTTTTAAATTTTTAGTGGGCGAATATTTTGTATCATAGTACATTTTTACAAATCACCTCAAATAGCCCACCTTATTTTAAGGGAGAGGGTAAAAAAGGTAAATTTAGCCCTTGAAATTAGGACTTACAACCTTCCATTCGCCCATTTTCAAGAATAGGTTTTATTTAAGTGAATCCATTCGCCCATTTTCAAGAATAGGTTTTATTTAAGTGAATCTTATGGGCCAAATACCATATTTATAAAAGAGGTATGGTAAATTAATAAAAATATAAATAAATGAGAGGTATGGTAAATAAATAAAACATTTTTTATATTTACTCCATAAGTCACCTTATATACATGTAAGGGTGTAAACAAATAAAAATATAAGTAAAGTGGAGGTATGGTAAATAAATAAAACATTTTTTTATACTTACTCAAAAGGTATGGTAAATAAATAAAAATATAAATAAACTAGACGTATCGTAAATAAATAAAACCTCTTTTTATATTTAGTCCATAACCCTCGTTCTATTTATGAAGGCTCAAGAAAGAGGTTTTATTTAAGTGAATCCTATGGGCCAAAAACCATATTTGTAAAAGAGGTATGGTAAATTAATAAAAATATAAATAAACGAGAGGTATGGTAAACAAATAAAACATTTTTTTATATTTACTCCATAAGTCACCTTATATTTATGAACACTCAAAAAAAGGGTTATATTTAGGTGAAACCTATGGCCAAAATACTATGGGACAAATACCATGGACTAGATTGTTATTAATACCATGCAAAAAACCATTATTAACCCTAATATTAGAATTAATAAAAATAAAAATGGCACTTGACCCATGGTATTCACCAAAATGGAACATGGTATTCACCTAGAATGTAGCCTATTTAAATGGGGGAATTAAACCGGCATGTAGCCTATGCTAAGATTCACTAGGACTTTACAAAGTTTTATTATTTAGTGAAAGACTCGCCAAGATCTTACAAGATTTTATAATTGAGTAAAATATTCGCCATGCCTGGTGAGAGATTCGCCAAAAAATTATATATACATATTATATTATTGATAAAATCGCCTTCCATTTTTCCTATATACCATGGAGATTCGCCCATTTATTATATTTATAAATTTAGGGGGGGTTCTTAAAATTTTCCCTGATGCATATTATACCTCCACTTCCGGGGATGGCTTTAAAATGCACACCTTTACTTGAGAAACAGATTGCACAGTTGAATTCTTGGAAATTAAATCTAACTGTAAACTTGACCCTTTTCTTACTCGGTCAAATTTGGGCTCCCTGGGAATCTCAAAGATTCCTCAAAGATTCTCTTATGTAGTCCAACTAATATTTTTCTTCTCAGATGAAGAAATTGATCAAAATATCATGTTCCTTGCAAAAAAGCTGAGAAAATTGAGTACAAAGTTGGTTTTTTTTTTAAAGTTTCATTTTCAGGTCTCTAGGTTATCTTTCAGATTCCATTTAGATTCCTGCATCAATGCTCCACCTTCATGGTTTCGCCCTCAACATCCTGCTTCTGAAAAATCTACTGCTCAAATCTGAAAACTGATCATGCCATCGGACTCCTAGCAAAATTATGATCAATCTGAGTTTAAACTTGCCATAGTTCCAACACCAACAAAATTTGGTTCTAGAGGAATCTACAAGATTCCTCCATGATTCTTTAAATCATGGTTCCTCCCTCCTCATTCTACGTGCTCACTTAGGTTTCCACTCCTAAACTTGCATGTTGGGTTATGCGATGCAGTTGGGCAAATGACAAAACTAGTACATATATGTATTTGTGGTTAAATTTCCCAAAGTGCCCAAGTTGGTGTTCTCGGTTGGCGCTACTCCATTTAGTAATTGGTTGGGGCGAGGGTCGGGTTCAAAACTCGTCATCCCTAATTTTGGTTGGCTTCTATTATTTTGGTTATGATGGCTGGTTATTATATAACATGTGGGTACAAACCCCACTAACATTCCACTGTTGGAATATTTTTAATATAAAAACAAACAAATTCCCAGCCACAAAGCTAACTGTGACCATACATAAGCTTGACTACCAAAACTTTGGATAGTCGTTGGTTGACCACTTGCTCCAGAACTTAATATGTGCCACCATAGTTCTTAATAACCATAATGTGGTTTTTAATGCCATATATAGCACACATCCGTTGAAAAAAATATTTGAATATTTTATTTGTTTTTCATATGGTTACAACCATATTTCAACATATATAACATTGAATTATATGGTTATTAAATGGCCATATAGATATATTGATTTAAAATTATTATTATTATTATTATTATTATTATAATATAGATATAATGTTTTTTTTGTCTTTTCTATAGGGGTAAGGAGCCAATTATGGAGTGTCATGTGTCGTTGGTGAACTCGCCAATCAGTCACCACATAAAATTAGTGGGTCCCACTTCCCTATGTAACTTTAAAACTTCCATCGATAATAAGTTGGTCATATGGACTCTGATTCAGGTGTCGTTCACATCGTTGGCTTCATAATGCCAAACATTAAAACTTGGTACCATTATTGCTCACATCTAGGAACTTCAAAAATTGAGCCTCTCCATAGCCATCCGGATAATTCCTCCCTGCTAAGGAGCTTTTTGTCCTCCAAAAGCATGAACACTATCTACGATATGTTATACTCCCTTTTCTTCACAACAAGTTCCCTAATAGGCCACACTTCCCTCTCCTTCACCTTTGTTCTTCAGAGCCATAATTGATTAATCAATGCATGTACTCTTTGCAAACCTGCAGTACATACTGCAAAATACATGCTCAATTACATGATCTATCATGACCCAAGAAAACCCCATACTTTCCAATATTTGATAACACACTCTTTGGTCAAGTTTACATCATAATCATATGAGAAACCAATACCCCAGCTATCAACAAAAGGCCAAAAGATCATCATGATGCTTTCATAAGTGATGGAAAACACATTACCACTTTTACAATAATTTTGAAACATATGATCATGAAAAGCTAATACCACCACCTCTCACTCATCAAAGTGAATGGGTCATTATTCTAGAGTTGATTCTCTTGTCGAAAATCTTCATTTATTGGTTCTTGCACAAACACTGTTTTCTTCTTGAGATGCTTCTTGGACATAACCTCCAACATGTATCTCTTTGATGTCGACGCTTGTTACAATGGTTGTAAAAATTCTTCTTCCTCCAAACATGTTTTTCCTTCTTCTTACACTGATGTGGAGAAGAACTTACATGTCCTATATTTTTTCCTTGCTTCCATTTTCTTCCAACACTTGGCAACCACATGGTTATGTAAGCCATAAAAACTACACAAATTTTTTGTGCCACAAGTTTTTTTTACTGTTACCAATTTTCTTGTAATCAAAGTGAACTTTATAATACTAATACTTTTTATACCTTACTTTATCCCTCTTCTTTGAATGCTCACTTCCATTTGGAAATGACTAGAAATTATGATCAATGGAGGATTGTGATGTAATCTCAATATCCTTCATTGTCTCGGACTTGTCACCAAAAATTCTCTTGTCTCTTCCTTTCTAACATAGCCCAATCTTACATGTCTTGCTAATTCCACCACTTGGATGGAATTCACAATTCCATGCTCATTAGATCCTATGCCCTTTCTTTCATATCTCGTCTTTTTCATTAATCTTGGACCAATTTCTGTAGTGTCATTTCCAAAAACACGGAAATTATCATCATCATGTGAAAATGAAACTGAAGAACTACCAACATTGTTTACCTTAGTATCGATTTTGAAGCAGGTGATATTGGCTTCGCTAAACTTTCATTGAACTTCAAATTTTCCAAGGCCTCCTATGTGGCTTGTAATTGAAGCTACAATCTCTGGTTCTCCTCTTCGGCTTCTTGTAGAATTATCCTTAGTTTAGCATTCTATACTTGAAGGCTCCAATTGATCTCTTCATTTGAATGATTAGAAGAATATGAAGAAGAAGAATATTCACTCAAAGATGGAGATGGAGCATCATCGTCTTCTCTCTCTTCCTCCTATTATGATTTATCCATTTTCTCCTCATAATCTGCATACACTATATATGTTGTTAGTGTCAGCCTTTGCAGCCTTCCTCCAGTGATCAAACATGCTCTTAAAAAGTGATTTTAAGGTGTCAAGGTCAAATTTTGTGATTTCAATGAGTCTTCAAGCAAAATTTGGTCACTAGCTATTAGGTCTAGGGTTTTTTTCACTCCTTTCAAAGTTGTCCAAATGTCGGTCCATGTCACCATTTAGCTGAGTGTATTATCATTCACAGGGTTTTCATCATCATGTCAAGTTCCAATGGGTCATTTTACACCTTGTTCATGCTTCAGTTGTGCCTAGGTAAGGTTCATTTCCCTCTCCTAGGGTTTTGAAGGTAATTTCTCTTGGATGGTCAAATCATCAACAAAATTTGTATCCTGATGTTCATACACCTTCCCCTATCCTTAATGTACCTTATTAAACACTTCCCATCACTGATATACCTCAAATTCCTCATTTTTGTGCAAACCCTAGTTTCTTGCTACAACTTGACAATTTTCTAGGTTAGGCCCGTGTTTTGCCCTTTTGGACCCCTTCCCCTCACTTAATCTTTGAAATTCCACTTTTCCTTGCTTCCTAACATCCCTCCCTACTTCAAAAATTTTCTCAACAATTTAGAAGCCCCTTATCCCCTTCATTTTGCTTCATTTTGATAAATCCCCTGTTCCACACATCGGGATAGGTTTTACTCCAATGATGTTTCTGAGCAAGAAAAGATGGATTTTGGAAAAAAGAGAGAGGTTTTTGTCCAAACTAGGCCAAGGAAGAAAAACATCCTTCAATTTTTACACAGGTGTCATGGTTTTAGAGAAATGTCAAAAATACAGTTGCCTCAGGAGAATTGATGCACCTCTGAAGTGACCTTGGGAAAACCAAGATTTCTCCTAGCTTGGTTGGCCAAATGACTTTTTTAATCATTCAAGAGATAACTAGACACAAATATCTTTAAAATTAGCTATCATGAGCTCAATTTGGAGTTAAGGAAGACCTTCAAAAGTTGACTGTAACAACACTCTACCTTGAGGCAGCCTCATTTTACACATTTTTACCAATCTTGGGAGATTTGACTTTTGACAAGGAAAATGAACTCCAAATTAAAAAATTCACGTTGGGTTGGAAATTAGACTCAATACGATTTCCAACAAGCTATCCTGCGCCCAATTTGGACACCAGGAAGGCCTCCAAAAGTCATCTGCAAAAAGGCGTAGTGCACCTGGGTAGTGGCGCGACGCACTTAGTAGTCAGTACCTTTAACAAAGAAAAAGTGTGGTCAGGTGCGCTGGAGACCGATGGTGCGGGACCATAGGTAATACTAAGAGAGAGTGTGGAACTAGAATTTTTTGGAGCAAAACAGGCTTTTCTGCCCAATGTGCTGCGCCACCTGGCGCTCGCTTTTGATGGGGACCTCCTTTTGAGGAAAACTTAGCATATTTGGATTTGTCATGAAGAAATATGCATGCTCACAAATGGCCAAGAAATTTTGACAGGTTTTGGGCTTCCAAAAAAGTCAAAAAAACCCCAAAAATGACCTTTCTGCCCCTTTTGAAACACAGGAAGCAGTCTTGGGAGAACTCAGTTTTGAGAGAAAATTCTAAGGTTCAAGTAGTGGAAGATCACATCGAGCATCAACAACAAGTTCTCAAACTCTTAAAGGATAACCTCACCTTGGCGCAGAATAGAATGAAATAGCAGGCAGATCAATATTGCAGCGAAAGAAGTTTTGATGTATGTGATTGGGTATTCCTGCAGCTACAACCATATAAACAAATGTCCCTCAAGCAAGCTAAGAAGGATAATAAATTATCACCAAAGTATTATGGCCCATACAAGGTGTTGCAAAATATAGGTACTATGGCATACAAATTGCAGTTTCTTGCAGCTTCCCAAGTGCACCCAGTTTTATGTGTTTCATGCTTAAAGAAGGTTATAGGTGACAAGCTCCCAGTTCAAACAATATTTCCAGAACTTGATGAGAAAGTCAAAATCATATTGGAACCTGAAGCAATTAAAGAAAAAAGAACTCGACAGCTACGAAATCGATCAATTTCAGAGTATCTCATCAACTGGAAGAACTTACCCGTTGAAGATTCCACATGGGAGGATGAGAATTTTATACAGAAGCATCCAGAACTACTCAAGCGTTGAGGACAACACTTTTTTGAAGGAGAGGGATATGTTAGGTCCATGTAATACTAGTGATTCCCCCATTACTATTGTCATTGTATCCCTTATTATTATTGTTATGCCCCTATTGTCCCCATATTATTATTATCGTGCCCCATGGAAGCCCACTATTGTTAATTTTGTGCCCTTATATCATTATTGTTAGGTTGGCTTCGGTTATATTGTGACCCGTTAGACTCCTATATATAGAAAGGAGGTTTTCTCATTTTTATCATCTAATTTTTTTTCATTTGTGTAATGTAAAGGAGGTTGCCCACTCGAAGAGGCTGAATTCTAAGGCGTTTGTCTCTCTTTTATATCTTATTGTGAGCTGGTTTCATAACAAATAGATTATACCAATACCCACGAAATAGTTCATCGGCAAAAGCATAGAGTTAGTGAATCAAATACCATCCATGCGAAGCAACACAAAGTTTTTAGTATGAGACAACATATGACAAGATTGCACATCAAACGACTCTCAGGAACATCCAATCCATCAAGCGAAGAAAATACTCATGGCATTACAACATAAAATATTTGAGGAATTCAATAGTGGAATATTACAATCACTCCTTGCATCAATTAGAAGATCATAAGTTCTCCTACGCAATATTATATCTCCAAAAATGTCCTCAGTAAAAAAAGGACCCTACAAATGTGTCATGAGGTTGTATTTATAGAGTGAGGGTGACTCATGGCCTACCCTTGACTCTTGAACTTCCTCATGACTCTCCATCTACCGAATCACCCTTAGTCTCCCTCATGACCTTTCGTATTCCAAAATGTCTTATTCTATCAAAGTACATACATCACAAAAATAAGCTATTTACCTAATTCATCAATTTAACAATAGAAAGTTCAGGGATGTCCAGATTGAGTTGTTCTGTGAAATATGTGTGCCATATGTTGTATTCTATTGCGATGGGAGTGATTTGCAACTGATCTCCATCATGTCTGTGCAGGCACTCGAGTGAGTTTTGGATGAGGGTGGTCCATTTGGCATTCACCTAGTTATTCAAGGTCACCAGTTTGGTGTAAATCCTTACTGGTTCTACCACATAACATGTGATATTTTTTTGGTGACTGGCATGTCCTCTACACAGGCTTCTTGGTTATATGTATCCAAAAAAACCTGTACTTCCTTTGAGATATCCTCCTGCCTCCTCACTTTCCCGACTTCTCCAATAGAAGGTACCCCATGAAGTTGGATCATAGATTCTAGGCCACTAAAAATATGCTTGTAGGAATTTAATACCATGTCCACACCTTTGGTCAATTTGTCTTTTGATTGAATCTTGATGTGGACTTGAACCTTCGCATTCTGCATGGTGATCCAATATTACTTAGGGACCACCACTCGTGCTCCCGGGTACTTAACAGACCATTCATGTATTTTATCTAGAGGAATCACAGCCTCCTTTAGCATTGCAACTCTTTCCTTTGTGTGAGCTTTTATTGCCAAGATTGGGGCCACTGTGTGATGTAGTTTAGACATCTCTTCGTAGACCATCGCCCCAAGGGTCTCGACCTCTCCTTTGATCGTTGCCTAGAATTTTGTTGTGCTTCAGTGAACTAAATAGAGAGTTGCATTCTCTTCCTCTACTCTCTTTCTCTCTTACTTTGAAATTGCATCCCTTTGTTGAGACACGTAAAGCCTATTCTGAAGGTTTGTGATATGTTTTCTCATTTGGGCCACATTGTGTTCTGTGGTGGAAATAAAAGTTGTCCCGGCTAAGGCAATGATTTCTGGGCTCGCTGTGATTTTGGGCACAATATCCTTGGCCATGGTGACTGATAAGGGCTCAACTGCATTCCTCGCACAATTCTTTTTCCTTTCTTTCAGAATTTTGAGGCTGACTTCCTTGAAGGTGAGCCTTATGAAATCTAGGACTTTCTCTTCTTGTCCTTCCCAGAAACCCAGTTCTTTGCAAGGGAAGGTGCCCGTTAGTGAGGGGACTAGAAGGAGGCACATCCAATGGGGGAAGCTCATTTTTCTCTGTATGTAGCTCGATTTGTTTAATAGTCTCTCCTTGCTCAATTCCCCCAGTTTCCTTTTCTTTGCTATTCCTTAATTCTTCCTCCTGCTACTTTCTTTCTTGATTCACGAACGCTTGTTACCTCTTGAGCTTGTATTCCATATTTTTTAGCTCCTGCTCCAATCTCCTTTTCTCCTCTTCTTCCTTAACCTTACACTCCTCCTCTAGTTTTTTCTTCTCTGCCTCTTCATGAGCCCTTCTTTCCTCTTGCAGCTTTTCTTGTAGTTATTTCTCCTTTTCCTCCTCTTCTTGTCACCTTGTCTTCTTGAGCTAGCCTTGGTTGCTAGAATCTTAAGACTATTTGATCTCTTGTTCCCTTTTTCTCTTAAGCTCCTGCCGTTTTCTTGACAGGGTGGCATTTATTTGTTCCAACATTCCAATGATGTCTTCGTCTTCGAGGTCGCTCAAAATATCTTCAGCCTCTTTCCCGTTTTGCTTGTCGGATTCCCCGGTGCCACTCTGTGTCTCTTGTTGTTTTTTTTTGTGTTGGAGGCTCTTTCTTTAAGATTAGAATTTTCCTGGGTATCCTTGAAAAGCTCCTCATCTCTGGCTTGTTTCTCACTCAGACTAATTTCCCTCGTGACGTTATACCAATTCTTCACCCCGTCTTCATGATCTTGTCTAGTGTGCGGATATAACCAGCTCAACTTTTCTTTCTTGCAGTGGACGACCACAACTCTCTCAGGATCATACGTCTGATAGTTGAGACTTACAAAATGGTTGCCCTTTAATGCTTCAGCCTCTACTTCCACTTGTTTGAAGTTTTCCACTACATATTTTCTAATGGTGAGAGGAAAGTGGGCCAAGGTTTCTTCTTTCCTTTGTTGAGTACCTTTGAAAAGCTCTGTGTCATTTGGTAGCAGAATCCTCACAGGACTATCATTTCCATGATGAACCTAGGCAGGGCATGGGGGGCCTTATGGATGTAGGTTTTAATCTCGTACAAAAATTACCTACATATGAATTCTAAAACACAGAAAATAAATAACGCGAGATCAGAACACATAAAACACATATACACAGTGATTTCCCCTGGATCCCAAAACCGGGACCACCAGCTTGATTTCATTATGTTCCTTTCAATGTTACAATACATATTTATACATGTCGAAGCATCCAATACCATGGACCAAAAACCATTGCGTCCAATACCATGGACCGAAAACCATCGCATCCAAAAAACATGTGCGAAAATCATGCACAAAAACCATAGGTGGGTCTGCCCAACCTAACATAGGATCCAAAACCAAAATTTTCTGGGGCGGTGCCTTGAACCCCATAAAGTGGGGTTACGGGTGCCCTTCAAACCCCCTGTTAACTACATGGAAGAATATAACACAACCCAACATTCTCCCACTTGTTGTTTCCTTTCCACAGGGGGCCACAAGAGAGCTTAGTCATTTTTCCAGCCTTGAAATGCCCATTGTCTCTCTACACCAAGAGAACTTCTCAAAGCTCACAGATTTTGTCAATGCATCTATAGTATTCTTCAAAGTGTCCACCTTTACCAACAACACCTTTTTGTCTTCTATCATATCCCTCACAAAGTGATACTGAACATCAATGTGCTTTGTCTTTGAATGATATGTGGGGTTCTTTGCCAAGAAAATTGCACTTTCGTTGTCACAGTCTATCCTTATAGCTTCCTGTACTAACCCCATACTTGAACACAATCTCTGCAACCAAACTACTTCCTTGCTTGCATGAGTGGCTGCCATGTATTCTGCCTCTGTAATTGATAGTGCCATTATAGATTGTTTCTTGCTCATCCAATTGACTGCACCTCCAAATAGGTTAAACACATACCCACTTGTAGATCTTCTCTGATCCACATCTCCAACCCAGTCTGCATCAACAAAGCCATGAATATCCAACACTCTGTCCAATCCTGGTCTTCCTTGGTAGCACAAACCATAATCACTAGTGCCACACAAATACCTGAAAACCCGCTTCACTGCTATCCAGTGCCCCTTCCCTGGTTTTGACATAAACTTGCTTAATACTCCCACTACATGTGCAATGTCTGGTCTAGTACAAACCATTGCATAAATCAGGCTACCAACTGCACTTGCATATGGAACATGGGACATGTCCTCTTCCTCTTCTTCTGTCTTGGGACACTGTTCAGCAGATAACCTCACACCTACAGGAATAGGAACTTTCACCAGTTTACTATCCTGCATATTAAACCTCTGCAATATTGTCTCGACATACTTCCTCTGGTTTAACCAAAGCTTCCTCTTTGCCCGATCTCTTTTAATTTCCATGCCCAAAATATAGTTTGCAGCACCAAGATCTTTCGTGTCGAATTTGGAGGACAATTGGGTCTTCAAATCCTGGATAACTTCTTTGTCATTTCCAACAATCAACATATCATCCACATACAAGACCAGATAAATAACACGATCACCAATTAATTTAAAATACACACAGTGATCTTCTTTGCTTCTAGTGAAGCCAAGTCCCTGTATAAATGTATCAAATTTCTGATACCACATCCTTGGTGATTGTTTTAATCCATATAGAGACTTCTTTACCTTACATACCAGTTCTTTCTTACCCTTCACCGCAAAGCCTTCAGGTTGCTTCATGTAGATATCCTCTTCCAGATCCCCGTGAAGAAACGTTGTCTTCACATCCATCTGTTCTACCTCAAAATCAAAAGCAGTAGCAACAGATAAAAGTAATCTAATAGAAGTTACCTTGGCAACAGGAGATAAAATATCACCAAAATCAATTCCCGGCACCTGGGAATAACCTTTTTCTACCAACCGAGCTTTGTATTTCTCCACCTTTCCTTCTACATTTGTCTTCTTCTTGAACACCCATTTGTTGCCAATGGGTTTCCTTCCAGCCGGCAACTCCACCAGATCCCAAGCCTCATTTTTGTGCAAAGATGTCATTTCATCAACCATGGCCTCTTTCCAGAGTTTTCCATCCTCTGAATCCACTGCTTCCTTCACAGTTCTAGGATCATTAGCAATAACAGACAAAGCAAAATTTGAACAAAAAGCCGATGGACTATACCTTTCTGGCTACCTTCTTTCTCAAACTGATCTTCTCACAGCTAGAGTTTGTGACGCTTCATCTTCTAATTCATCCTCTGCTGTAGAGTCTGATTCTTCCTCCCTTAGCTCAAACTCTATCTTCTCAGGTTCCTTTGGTTGGACTTCATGTTTAATAACATCTTTCACCTCTCTGAACACCACATCTCAGTTGTACACAACCTTCCTTGTTACTGGGTTCCAAAGCTTATAACCCTTTAAACCATCCTTATACCCAATAAAGATGAACTTTTCAGATTTACTATCCAACTTGGTTCATTTCTCCTTTGGAACATGTACATATGCATCACATCCAAATACCCTTAGATGTGAAAGAGAGGGTTTCTTACCATTCCATACCTCTTGTGGAGTCTTATCCTCCAACGCTGATGAAGGTGACCTGTTGACCAGGTAACATGTAGTATCCACCACCTCTGCCCAGAATTCCTGTCCTAACCCAGCACCACTAAGCATGCTTCTTTCCCTTTCCATCAACGTCTTGTTCATTCTTTCTGCAACTCCATTTTGCTGAGTTGTATATGGAGTAGTCTTCTGTCGTGATATACCACACTTCTTACAGAATTCTTCAAATTCTTTACTGCAAAACTCTCCACCATTATCTATCCTCAGCACCTTTATCTTCTTCTCTGTATGGTTTTCCACCAAAGCCTTAAATTCTTTAAACCTGTCAAAGACTTCAGATTTCTTCTTAAGGAAATATATCCATGTATTCGTTGAGAAGTCATCGATAAATGATACATAGTACACAGACTTACCCAATGATGGAACCTTCACAGATCCAAACACATCACTATGCACAAGCTCTAATATCTGTTTCGCTCTCTTACCACCAGAGGGGAAACTAACCTGAATTTGTTTCCCATATACACAATTTTCACAGAAATCAAAATCTAAAGAGCTATTACTCATACCTTCTACCATACCTTTATCGTGAAGTATTCGAAGGCCCTTCTCTCCAATATATCCAAGCCTTTGATGCCACAGCATGGTATTTTCTCCAGAGACCACTATATTTTGTGCTCCACTTTCAAGAACCACGGAACTGTTGCACCCATCAACAACAGTGCTACCTTGCAGCTTGTACAGAGTTCCAATCCGAACTGCCCGCATCAATATCAGTGCTAACCAAACCATCTTGTAGGTATCCTTCTCGAACACTGTTTTTACACCTGCATCATCCAGCTTACTAACAAAAATCATATTTCTGGCCAATGTAGGAATATGTAGAACACCTAGAAGTGTTCTAACCCTTCCACCTTACAGCTTCAACTTTACTTTTCCACGACCAATGATTCTAGCCTTCCTGTCATCCCCTAGAAGACATCACCACTATCATATTTCTCATAGTCACAAGACCACTCTCTATGGGGAGTGAAGTGAAAGGATGCACCTGAGTCAATCAACCATGCCTCATGATCTACATGTGTACTTGAAGAAGCCAAGTACACATCCCCACCTTCATCTGAGGTGGTTTTCGCCTCTATAAAAGGATCCTCATCAGATCCCTTTCCTTTGTCAAGAGCTTTAGATTTACAATCCATTTTGAAGTGACCTTCCTTTCCGCATTTCCAGCACACCACCTTCACATGTTTTCCTGGAGATTTAGATCTCCCTCTAGATTTAGATCTCCCACTCAATGACTTTTTTTTGTTTATGTTCTGGGATCGTCCTCGTACAAACAAGGCATCACCATTTTGGCTCTCCATATTTTTCCATCTCATCTCCTCCGTCAGCAAGGCTAACACTATTTCATCAAACTGCAAGGCAGTTGCATTGCTACCTATTGTAATAACTAGACTATCCCACGAATCTGGTGGAGAACACAACAAACTGATGCACTTATCTTCATATGAAATTTTAATATCAACAGATGCTAACTGACTTACCACAGTATTAAATGTGTTCAAATGTGTTCAGATGCTCTGTCACCGAGTCTCCATCTTTCATCCTCAGGTTATACAGATTTTTCCGCAGGAACAGTTTATTTACCAGAGACTTAGATTGGTACAAAGTCCCTAACTTGTCCCACAAAGACTTTGTTGTAGCTCCCCCTAATACATTCAACAATACTGAATCTGAGACACACAATTGTATTGTGCTCTTTGCCTTCTGATCCAACTTCTTCCATTCTTCATTAGACACTCTCGTTGGTTTAGTACCCGGATCTACTGCGATCCTCTGATCTTTATCCACCAACAGATCTTCCATCTTGAGTTTCCACAACTCAAAACTTTGACCATTAAATTTCTCGATCTCTATCTTTCCACTGCTCGCCATTTTCTTTCACCACTAGAATCGATCTCGCAGATCTCCCACTGAACAGGGTCTACCACAAGCCCGAGCGAAACCCCTTAGCAACAAAGGCATCCCCTTGAAGGCAAATCTGCTCTGATACCAAATGTAGGTTTTAACCCCATACAAAAATTACCTGCATATGAATTCTAAAACACAGAAAATAAATAATGCGAGAGCAGAAAACATAAAACACATATACATAGAGATTTCCCCCTGGATCCCAAAACCGAGAATACCAGCTTGATTTTTCATTATGTTCCTTTCAATGTTACAATACATATTTATACATGCCGAAGCATCCAATACCATGGACCGAAAACCATCACGTCCAATACCATGGACCGAAAACCATCGCATCCAACAAACATGTGTGAAAATCATGCACAAAAACCATAGGTGGGTCCGCCCAACCTAACATAGGGTCCAAAACCAAAAGTTTCATGGGTGCTGCCCCGGACCCCATAAAGTGGGGTTATGGGTGCCCTTCAAACCCCCTGTTAACTATGTGGAAAGAATATAACACAACCCAACAATGGGTATCGAACACTCTAATGAACGTTCCCTCTTGGATGGGAAACCAATGTGCTACTTTGATCACTGTCTCCATAGCCCTCTTTGACATCTATGGTGGTTCCTCACAAAATAGCAGTCAGTATAGCGAGGTGATAAAAGATTATAAAATCACATCTAACATACCTATGTAGGAAGCATCCCAGAAAACCTTGTAGTGGTAGTGCACGAGGTCGGCCACTGATGTATCCCAGTTATAACTCCAACCCTCAAATTGGCATCTTGCGCAGACAACTTCTTGGAGGTACAAAGCCATGTATAATTCTTGAGGTTGTTTTGGCTGTCAGTGCTTAGCTGCAACTATGTTTTTTTTCAAACATGAAGCTAGGATGTTTGCCCAATTGAAAATAGTTCCTTGAGTGCTGACATCGTGCATGAGAGACACCAAGGTGCCATAGAATACGTCACAATATGCCTTACCATACAAGCAGCACATCATAGCAGCAATTACTTGAAGTACCTTCTATAACCCCTCTGTGATGTATGTCTGATCTGATCTAACTCGGAAATTTGGCAGGTCCTGCCACCATTCCCTCAGAATATCTTTAACTAGGGTTACAAAACCTAAGCACCACCTAGTATTGAAGGTCTCCTGTTTCTCCTGGAGTCTATAGTAGGCGTCAATGTCTGTAGGGGATATCATAGCCGAGGATGCTCTAGTGTGATCTTTGACCATCCATGAATCCGTATTTGTATTTTGCAAGATCCATTCAATAGTCTATGTGCATGGCCAGACTAACAGGTGTGATGCTATCTGGTGTAGCCTCGACCTTTTGACATTTAGGTATATTGGGAAATCCTCTTATGTTTCCAGTATGTCTGGCTTTGCAAACTCTTCGTAGATGTTATACTAGGAGAGTTTTGTGGTTTTATTAATGTTGCAAGTTGTATCCCCATAGATGGGTGGCTCCTCATCCTGGTAGATCTCCCACAAATTTCTTCTTGAACCCTTGTGAACGATGTTAGTAGTTGGAGGAGTCATCTTGTCTTCGAAGGAAGAGATGGATATGCACTCAAGGTGCACATCACCTGGCATGTCGAAAATACAATCCCACGATGAGAGCGACAACATGAAAATCAAGTAAAAATTGCCTAAATGAAATCAACTTTAAAAGCTAGTAGGAGGGTTTTCTAGCAGGACGCAAAGGGAGCTAGGTTGCATGGTCGCAAGGAAAAGAGTGTGACTTAGTGACTTGGCATAAGAGTCGCAGATTGCACAGTCTCACAATCGCTAGGTCACATAGTCACTAGGTCACAGGGGTCGCTAGGTCACAAGGGTCGTTAGGTCGCTAGGTCACGGGAAAGGTGGTATCGTGGATATGGGCCGTGCAACCTAGGTTTTTGGCAGGCCATGGAGGAAGATTTTAGGATTTCGGGAGGTCTAGACTTCTTCTGGGCAAGATGGTCAGGCCTACTGGCAAAAACAGGGATGATCAAGGTCAAAGAATGGTAATGAGGGGGTCAAGAAAGACTGAATAGGGCCAGGGCAATTGCTTCTTTGGTCTGAGGTGAAAAACCTAAGCAAAAGGGGATAAAAATCCCTCTGGGGTGGAAGGTGGAAGGTCGGGAAGGCATGGAATGACACTTGGTTAAAAAACATGATTACTAGGAAGGTGAAAGGTCGCCTACCTGGAGAAAACGTGCACGCACCCAAGTCGCAAGCCTCTTCGTCTTTCATGCGACCAAAGGAGCCATTACAAATGAATGGGGTGACCTCCCTATTTATAGTTTTGGTCACACGTGTGACCTTGTGACCTTGCGACTTGGTGGTCGTGAGGTTGCAAGGGTTGCATGGTCACATCGAGGATCAAGTGCAACCTATGTGACTTTGCAACCTATGTGACCTTGCGACCTAGTGGTCGCAAGTTCGCAAGGGTCACATGGTCGCATCGAGGGGTAAGTGCGAGTTAGAAAGTTGTGGGTTGCAACAGTCACAAGTGTTTGAGATAGTCACAATCTGAAGCTGCGACTCACTTACTTAAACAGGATCTTGCGACTTAGCTTCACTTAGCTGGAAAACATAGGTTTTTACGGGGTTCTCATCTAGCAAACTTCTTCTTAGCTATCAAAGGTGGAGCAAGTCTTGCACGATACAGGGGCTCCGAAATTTTTAAGGATTTCAAAATATTTGGAGGGTTATTGCAACAACTACAACATAACCACAAAGACACACTTATGAACATGATTGGTGGAGGGAAAAACTTGATATGTAATCCATGGAGATTTATTCCTATGGATTTTCTTTTAGGCAGGTAGAAGAGTGTATGGCCCTTGTTTTCTAATGAGTCTATGACCCTTGTTTCTTAATGTTCATTTTAGCAATGCTAAATGAAGTGAAATGTTTCATATACTAGTCGATGTCCTTTTGATGGCTTAGATAGTAGAAATAATTCTAAATTACAACTATTAATGTCTCCTCCATGTCAAAGTGTCCTACCATTCAACTATAATGTTCTCCCTAAAATAACTTTTCATGCTCATTTAAAGGAAAGACATATAACCAAGGTAGCATAAGAATGCATCCCAAAAGTGGAATTGTATAACTTGTTTTCTTGTGCCCAATATGTAATAAGTAGCCATGAATCCCTTTGCTTCATGATAAGAAAATAAAATTATGTGATTTGCTACGAAAAAGTGGGAACCACATATAAAACCCAAAAGAAATCACGGAAACACTGTTTTTCAAGAGGCATTGTGCTTTATTCTTTAGAGTGTACTTAGAAAAAGAAAAATAAAGATTGATATAGCATTTCCAATAGGAAGGAAGACTTGTAATGTTAAGTAATCTAATATTAGGATCAACGAGTAGCCACTTGGAGTTGAACCTTGATGTGGAGTTGAACCTTGGCATTCTGCATGGTGATCCAATCTTTCTTATGGACCACCACTCGTGCTCCCAGGTACTTAATGGACCATTCATGTATTTTATCTAGAGGAATCACAACCTCCTTTAGCGTTGCGACTCTTTCCTTTGTGTGAGATTGTATTGTCAAGATTTGGGCCACAGTGTGATGCAATATAGACATCTCTTCATAGACCATCTCCATGGCTTCCACAAGGGTCTCGGCCTCTCCTTTGATCGCTGCCTAGAATTTTGTTATGCTTGAGTGAACTAAACAGAGAGTTGCATTCTATTCCTCCACTCTATTTATGTCTTGCTCTGCAGTGGCAGCCCTTTGTTCAGACGTGTAAAGCCTATTCTGAAGGTCTATGATTTGTTTTCTCATCCGGGCCACATTGTGTTTTGTGGTGGAAACAAAATTTGTCCCGGTCGAGGCGATGATTTTCAGGTTTGTTGTGATGTTGGGCACAATCTCCTTGGCCGTGGTGACTCATAAGGGCTCAGCTAGATTCCTAGAACAATACATTTTCCTTTTTTGTACAATTTTGAGGCTACCTTCCTCGAAGGTGAGCCTTGTGAGATCTAGGACTTCCTCTTCTTGTCCTTCCCAGAAACCCAGTTCTTTGCAAGGGAAGGTGCCTGCTAGTGAGGGGACTAGAAGGAGGCACATCCAATTGGGGTAGCTCACTTTGTTCTGTATGTAGCTCGGTTATTTTACTAGTCTCTCCTTGCTCAATTCCCCCAATTTCCTTTTCTTTGTTATTCCTTAGTTCTTCCTCCTGTTGCTTTCTTTCTTGGTCTGCGAACGCTTGTTGCCTCTAGAGCTCATCTTCCATATTTTTTATCTCCTACATCAATCTCCTTTTCTCCTCTTCTTCCTTAGCCTTGTGCTCCTCCTCCTATTTTTTCTTCTTTGCCTCTTTGTGAGCCCTTCTTTCATCCTACAACGTTTCTTGTAGTTATTTCTCTTGTTGCTCCTCTTCTTGTCACCTCGTCTTCTCAAGCTAGCCTTAGTCACTAGAATCTTGAGACTATATGATCTCTTGCTCTCTTCCTCTCTTAAGCTCCTGCTTTTTTCTTGCCATGGTGGGATTTCTTAGTTATAGCGTTTCATTGATGTCTTTGTCTTCGCAGTCGCTCAAAATATCTTCAACCTCTTTCCCCTTTTGCTTGTTGGATTCCATAGTGCCACTTTGTGTCTCCTATTGTTTTTTCTTGGTGTTGGAGGCTCTTTCTTTAAGATTAACATTTTCTAGGGTATCCTCAAAGAGTTCCTCATCTATGGCTTGCTACTCACTCGAATGGCATTATACCAATTCTTCACCTTGTCTTCATGATCTTGTCCGGTGTGCCAATATAACTAACTAAAATTTTCTTTCTTTTCTTTCTAGTGAGGCGATAAATTATTCTAAAATCACATCTAACATACCTTTGTATGGAGTGTCCCAAGAAATCTTGTAGTGGTGGTACATGGGGTTAGCCGCAGAAGTATCCCAATTATAGCTCTAGCCCTCAAATTCGCATCTTGCGTAGACAACATCTAGGAGGTACAAAGCCATGTACAATTCTGGAGGTTCTTCTAGCTATGGGTGCTTAGTTGTAGCTATGTTTGTTTTCAAAGATGAGGCCATGATGTTTTCCCAATTGAAAATAGTTCCTTGAGTGGTGACAGCGTGCATGAGGGGCACCGAGGTGCCATAGAATACGTCGTAGTCTGCCTTACCATACAAGCGGCACATCGTAACAGCAATTAGTTGAAGTACCTTCTGTAACCCCTTTTTGATGTATGTTTGATGTGATCTAACTTGGAACTTTGACGTGTCCTGCCACCATTCCCTTAGGATATCTTTAACTAGGGTTACAAAATATTAGAGCCACCTCGTATTGAAGGTCTCCTGTTTCTTTGGGAGTCTATAGTAGGCGGCAATGTTTGCAGGGGAGATCGAAGCCAAGGATGCTCTAGTGTGATCTTTGACCCTCCATGAACCTACATCTGTATTTTGCAGGATCCATTCAATAGTCTATGCGCATGGCAAGATCAGCGGGTGTGATGTTATCTGGTGTAGCCTCAACCTTTTGATATTTAGGTATATTGGGAAATCCTCTTGTGTTTCTAGTATGTCTACCTTCGGGAACTCTTCGTAGACGTTATACCAAGAGAGTTTCATGGATTTATTAATGTTGCAAGTTGTATTCCCATAGATGGGTGGTTCCTCGTCCTAGTAGATCTCCCACAAAATGCTTCCCGAACCCCTGTGAGCGGCCTTAGTAGTTGGGGGAGCCATCTTGTCTTCAGAGGAGGAGATGGATATGCACTCGAGGTGCACGTCACCTGGCATGTCGAAAATACAATCCCATGATGAGAGCGATGGTATGAAAATAAAGTAAAAATTGCCTAAATGAAATCAACTTTAAAAGGTGGCAGGAGGGTTTTCTAGGAGGTCACAAAGGGAGCTAGGTTGCATGGTCACAAGGAAAAGAGTGCGACTTAAAGACTTGGCATAAGAGTCATAGGTTGCACAGTCGCACAATCACTAGGTCACATAGTCGCATAGTCACTAGGTCACGGGGGTCGCTAGGTTGTAGGGGTCGTGCAGTCGCTATGTCGTAGGGGTCACGCAGTGGCTAATTTGCAATAAAAGTGGTATCGCGATCGTCGACCACGCGACCTAGGTTTTGGGTGGGCCAAGTTGGAATACTTGAGGCTTTAGGGAGGTCTGGACTTCCTCCAGGCAAGATGGTCAAGCCTACTGGTTAAAACGAGGATGATCAAGGTCGAAGAATGGTACTAAGAGGTCAAGAAAGGCTAAATAGGGCCAGGGCACTTGCTTCTTTGGTTTGAGGTGAAAACCCTAAGAAAAAGGGGATAAAAGTCCCTCTCGGGTGGAAGGTGGTCATATTTTGATCCTTCATGCTATCAAATTGAAATCCTAAAATAGGAGGTTATATTTTGATCCTTCACACTCACAAGCTATTCAATCTAGTAGTCACGCAAGTTTTCCCAAACCACTGACATAAAGCTTCATTTCTCCTATTTTTAAAACCGAGGACTAAATTATCCCTCTACCTAGATGACCATTATGATACACTAGGATATTCTAGCCAAGTGAGACCTATAATAATTTCGCAAAAAAAAACATTAGGATATAGCTATAATGTTAAGGGAAAGGAATAAAGAAGCTTGAGAAGATTCTACAAGCCATCATTCTATTTTGGACCACCTACTTATAGCTTAAGGTCATTATGGAGGAATGACATAGTAATAAAACTAATACCTTGTGTTCCATTATCGACTATAGGAAGACATTTGACATGGTTCGTGGAATTTTCGTTTGGAATATATAGGAAGAGTTATATAGTCCATATGACTTGACAACCTCATTGAAAGGTTGTATAGGATTTTTTTCACAAAGTTTAGGAACATTGATGGTTCGTGAGAGGAGATTACTTGTAATATAGGAGATAAACAAGGACATTCTCTATGACCTACCCCTTTTGGCATTTACATTAACAAGTTAGACACATGTTTAGGAGAAATTGATTTTGTTGGAACATTGTAGCTGTAGGAGTCATCATTCTTCTTCCCTACATTGATGATGATGTTCCTATGCTAAAGAGTTTCTCTAACATTATTAGTTAACTGGGAATTTGCAAGGATTTATATTATGGCATGGGTATGAGGGTAAACACTAAAAACATAAAGGTTATGTTTATCAAATAGAAAATGATCACTTACACTAATTTTATATATGGAAATTAATTCAAAAATATACCCTAAAACCTCTAAAAATATAACATTAAGAAAGGATTCATAGAGGGAAAAAAACCTATGTTAGTCTTGAAAATAATTGTGAATCAACTAAATTTTCATCCCGCTAAAGAGAACATCCACTTTGATTCTCTTGGTACTACTTTTATCTTATATGGATGTGAATTTTGAGTGATAACATTTATAGATAATTGCAAAAGAAAAACCAAAACCTAGAAAGATTTTATAATTTATAATCTTAAAATTAAAAGCAATATGACATATTCCCCCCCTTACATAAACCAACATTTTCCCATTGAGAGTGTAGCTATGGGTTTTTTTGAAATTTACAAGAAAACAAAAAATAACATGAAATATAAGAGGGTGACTACGTAATCTATAACATTTCCGCGCACTCCACAAGGAGGATTCAGCCACAATAGTACCTAGCTCTTACGAGAGTTCTCCCCTGATTTCTACCACATTTACTTTGCATTTAATTGATACATGACCATATACATAGGAAGTTTCATCTTTGTGTCCTTTGGGATATGCACATTAGTTTATTTATTATGTATTTATCCTATTGAAATATTTGCATCAATGTTTGAACCCATTTTTTTTCAGTGGGGGAGAGATCCCCACTGAAGAATCACAATGCATCATATATTGCCGAAGCGAGTAGATTTTATCATACAATATTTATCGCCGAAGCAAGCAGAATACGTCATCATCGAAACACATACGCGTCATCATCGAAACAAATGCTGCTGCGCGTTGCAGCTCCCGCAGGAATCGAACGTGGCTAGGGGGTGCGAAAGCCAACCGCCCCAACCAACACATCATGCACATCATGCGATGGGTTCAAACAAACATCAATGTTTGAACCCATTGCCAAACTATAGAAGGCCATTTTCTATGAAGAATATTATGAAACCATTTCAATTTGAGGATATTGGTATATACTTTTTCTTGCTCCCTTATTTTAGGGCATCATTGATTTCGAATTTTGTGCTTCCCTCTCCATGATTGGTTATTTGGTTTGACAGGTTCCATTTTTCCTCGATTGGTACACGAACTAATATTTTTTGTCGCTGCTGCTAATTACAAAAGAATTACACACAAACGGAAATACGTTGGGAAAGCAAAGCTTCCACGTATAAATCAAATAATAAAAGAAAAATATTTATATTTCCTTCATTTAAAAAGAAAAGATTGGCGACGGGTAAAACAATCGCAACTCCAAACCCAAATATAAAACTGTCTAGTTCACTGAATCTAAAACTGAGGCCAGGAGGAAAACTCGCGAACGTAAAAACGACCGCAACTCCAAGCCCAAATATAAAATCAGGAAAACTCAAACCATGAGGAAAACTCGCAAACGGAAAAACGATGGATCGCAACTCCAAACCCAAATATAAAATAGCGGATGTACATGAATTGTCAAATTCCAAGATAGATGTAGATGGCCTTCAAACCTATCCACGTACACATTTTCTACGATTACGTGGAATCATTGATCTCCAAAATTAAACATGGAGTACGCGATTCATTTTACATGGACAACGCGGCAACTGCCAAGGAAATCTACTCCACACCACTACCTATATAACCTACTCTGCTCTCAACGGAGTTACAGATACACGCACACACTTGTGTGTAAGTCTAATTGAATTTCTTCAGTGCCGATCATGGCGTCGCTTGAAATTCCTGCAATAATACTTGGCTTTCTCCTAAGCTACTTGGCTTTGGCTGCCGCCACTAATTCGGCAGCTCAAGAAAAGGCAGGGTCTTTCAGCTACCGCCATGAAACCGTACCTTACAGCAAAGGCGTGTTGAGAATGATGAGGGGTCGAGCAGTGGCTGAGAATTTTGATCAAAACTGGAAAGTAGGCCCGCAGACGTACACAGACCCTGACCCTTCGTTGCAGTGGTCTCCCTTGGGTAATGCACCATTTTTTCAACCTGATCGCATTCCCAAAGTTCCTCCAGGCGTTCCCTTCGTTCGGCCGCCATTTCCCAAAGTTTGGCCTCCTTTTCCAAAAACTCCTCAAGGGCCTCCATTCAATTGGCCACGACCAGGCACTCCAGGCTTTCCCAAAAATCCTCCCGGCCCTCCCTTCAATTCTCCGTCCACTCCAGGTTCAGGCTTTGCCTTTCCTCCTCTTCCCGACACTCCCCCGTTCAGTACTCCACCATTTCCACAACCCACTCCCACCACTCCAGGCCTTCCACCTCAGCCCGCCTCTGATGCTCCTTTTGGCACCACTGAATATTTGACTGAAACCGGCCTACAGGAGTCCACAAACCCTTCGCGCAGTTTTCCACCATTTCAACAACCAGGTACTCCACGCTTTCCTGCATTTAGACCGGGCACTCCAGGCTTCCCCAAATTTCCTCCATTCAGACCCGGCACTCCAGGCTTCCCCAAATTTCCTCCGGGGCCTCCATTCAATTTTCCACGACCACGACCGGGCTCTCCAGGCTTTCCCAAAACTCCTCTAGGCCCTCCATTCAATTTTCCACGACCGGGGCCTCCACGCCCTCCCTTCGATATTCCACTACCTCAGCCCCCCTCCTCTGATGCTCCTTTTGGCGCACCCACTGCTCTAGGCTTTCCACCTGAGTCCGCCCCCTCTGATGCTCCTTTTGGCGCACCCACTGCTCTAGGCTTTCCACCTGAGTCCGCCCCCTCTGATGCTCCTTTTGGCACCCCAGGCCTTCAAGCGTTCACAACCCCTTCGTTGCAATGGTCTTCGCATGGTTTTCCACCATTTCAACAACCGGGCACTCCACGCTTTCCCAAATTTCCTCCGAGGCATCCATTCAATTTTCCACGACCGGGCACTCCAGGATTCCCCAAATTTCATCCAAGGCCTCCATTCAATTTTTCACGACCTGGCACTCCAGGGTTCCCCAAATTTCATCCCGCCCGACCTCCATTCAATTTTCCACGACCAGGCCCTCCTCGCTTTCCCAAAACTCCTCCAGCCCCTCCCTTCGATATTCCACCAACCCCACAACCCACCACTCCCTTCGATATTCCACCTCAGCCCCCCTCTAATGCTCCTTTTGGCACCCCAGGACCTTCCAGTCAATAGAAAATCCCATTCATCATCTTTCGGGGCTCTCAACAGTTGTGTTTGACGTATTGTAATAGTTTTTCGGGGTTTTTTTCCTCAGCATGAGTTGTGCTTGATTTACGGTTATCGTTTATATCATGCTGCTGATAAAAGTGTAATTGGTAGGGCTCCTGAGGTGTAATAACAAACCTGTGTGCTCTATAGATCGCTATTATTATTCCTACTATATTTATAAATAATCCTTATTTGCTTCTATATACCGGTGTATATTGTTATTACTATATATTTCCTTATTTGTCCTTTTGGCTACGGTTGTTACTACTATGTCTTTCCTGGTGTCAAGTCATATTATACATCATTCTAATTCCAACAATACTTGAATCACTTCAGTTCGACGTCGTATGATGAAGATATGACATTCTGAAGTTTTTTACCAACATCAAAGAAAATTTGCAAATGGGTTGACTGGGTTGTTGGCTGAGCAGTCTTTACTACTAATTTCATGATGACATCATCATTCCAACTTGGCATAAATAGGACCAATCAGATTCTGCCAAGTGTCAAACTATGCAAGGATGTGTTGGCCTCATTTTATTAGTCGAAGCTATTTTGGTGACTCAATCAGAGGTCACCACGTGATGTCTTCTCATTGGTCAAAATTTTTATGTTTAGGCCCAAAGGCCTCAACAGGATTCAACCCTTCGACCTGCTACCACCAAACTCTGTGTGTAACCATTGGACCATCATGTTGGTTATTAAGATACCATGTGGCTGAATTATATTTAAATTGATATAATTTTTTTGTTGGGAGGAGGGGTCGGGCAATGTGCTCTGGCCCCTAGTCATGCCACCATCCATACGACCCTGGCAGAGGAGAAATGGTGGACGGGGTAGGGGCCAGGCCCATCCCCTGGTTACATATTCTCACCACATGACCCTATTAGAGGCTATGTCGTAGGGTGCTACCAAAGAGGGGGCGTGGATTCAGCCCTAGCCCCCAGTGCTATGGGTGCCATGGGACCATGCGTGCAACTAAGTCTAATAGGGATGGAAATTAAGGCTTGTCCCCCAGTCACGTGGCTTGAAGTGTAACCAACGATGAGCAGAAAGGGAGCTCTGGAGGAGGGAGTAGGTTGTTGGCCCCAGCCCCTGGACATGTCACCACCACGTGACCCTATCTCGATGGAAAAAGGAGACAGAGTCAAAAAGGGGTGAACAACTGGCCTTTTCCCCCGACCTTAAGGGCGCTCCCTGTGGCCCTAATTTTGCGCATTGGGTTCATTTAGTAATTTAATGAGGTGACAAAATTTATCTTTTGTGGCGAATTTGTCACTCAGCGGACTGTTTAAAGGGAGAATTTGCCGGAAAATTAGCAAGTTTTGCCAAATTGCAAGACAAGCGATAGAGCTTAGCTTGGAGAAGCATTGATTTCTCAATTTTTAAACTTTTTGAGCTCAAGAAGAGCCTATATGGGGGTTTTTGAGCATCCCGAACTCATTGGCAACCTCATATTTATGATTTGAGCACTTTATGAAGGATTTTTTT
This sequence comes from Pinus tabuliformis, assembly GCA_031772625.1. NCBI lineage: Eukaryota > Viridiplantae > Streptophyta > Pinopsida > Pinales > Pinaceae > Pinus > Pinus tabuliformis. Next base: position 673,174,227 of record CM062808.1, read on the forward strand.
GCAAGTTCAATTCTTTTAGTGCCAGAGGCAATCAGTGTTTTGAAGCAATTTGAAGGCATTTTGAGCATGGAGAGAACCAGTTAGGGGTTTTCTAGCCTTCTAATTTCATCTGTAGTCATTGTTACCTCAGTAGAACATCTCCTTTTAGTCTTTTCTCATTATGTGTTCATGACAGAAGCTCGTTCCAGTCCTTCAATGTGGAGTTTTTGTATGTTTTTGTGCTTGGATTTTAGCTAGAGCACAAGTATTTGATGTGTGAGTCCTTTTTATGTTGATATTTTCATGACTTGTTGTAGGGAGTCATATTTTTGGAGTGAGAATTATTTGTAGAATATTGTTTCTTTGTAGGAGAAACAAGCCACTCTACTGTCAACAATTTTTATGTACTCATTTTCCACTGAAATCAATAAAGCAGTGTAGTTATTAGAGCAGACCCTAAGACGTAGCCCAAGAGGGGTGAACTCTGTCATCAAACATTGGTTCATTCTCTTCATGTTTTGTCATTTTGAGTTACATGTGAATGTGTTACTCTTAAAATTTCATATGAAAACTAATCTCACCATGTTGAAGAGGTTGTGAAACTTTTTTACCTTTTAAGACCTACTTTTTTACTTGTAAAGAGTCAGAGGATGGTCAGATTTTGAGAGGAGAATTTCTCCTCCATTTTCATATCACTAAAGCTCTGGCCACATTTCAGTCATGTATGAACCACGTGTTCCATGGGAATTTGTGGTGTTTTTTCCTTGTCTTCTTTGAAAACATTCTTATCTATAGTCGGACTTACGAGGAGAACCTCCATCACCTAGAGGATGTACTACGCATAATTGAGGAGCATAAGTTGTATGCGAAGATTTCCATATGTGAGTTTGGCTAACTGAGATGTTTTACCTTGGGCACATGATAGGAGAGGATGGAGCGAAGGTGTACTAGGAGAATATTAGGGCCATCCTAGATTGGCCTACACCCAAGAATGTGACTGAGCTTAAGGTATTCTTGGGCATTTGCACATACTACTGGAGATTTGTGAGGGGTTTCTCATAGCTTGCAGCACCCCTCACAGATCTAACAAATTATCATGGTGGTAGTTGACAGACTTACCAAGATTGCACACTTTTGTGCATTATCTCATCCATTTAAAGCAAGTACAATTTCTACTGCATTTATGGAAACAATTCAAAAGCTACATGGAAAACCAAAGATTATTGTAAGCAACAGAGATTCCATTTTCACTGGAAATTTTTGGATAGAATTGTTTTCTTGTCTTGGTACTCAGTTAGCTCATAGCTCACCTTATCATCCTCAATCTGACAGGCAAACTCAGATAGTAATCAAATTTTTGGAAGGAAATCTTTGTTGCTTCGTATCTAATAAATAGACACAATGGATCAAATGGTTGCCTCTGGCTGAATGGTGGTATAACACTTCCTTCCATCCTACAACAAAAATGACCCCATTTATGGCACTTTATGGATGTCATCCACCATCCATCACATCATATTTAAGAGAAAATTCTAAGGTTCAAGTAGTGGAAGATCACATCGAGCATCAACAACAAGTTCTCCAACTCTTAAAGGATAACCTCACCTTGGCGCAGAATAGAATGAAACAGCAGGAAGATCAATATCGCAGAGAAAGAAGTTTTGATGTATGTGATTGGGTATTCCTGTAGCTACAACCATATAAAAAAATGTCCCTCAAGCAAGCTAAGAAGGATAATAAATTATCAGCAAAGTATTATCGCCCATACAAGGTGTTGCAAAAGATAGCTACTATGGCATACAAATTGGAGTTTCCTGCAGCTTCCCAAGTGCACCTAGTTTTCTGTGTTTCATGCTTAAAGAAGGTTATATGTGACAAGCTCCCAGTTCAAACAATATTTCCAGAACTTGATGAGAAAGGAAAAGTCATATTGGAACCTGAAGCAGTTAAAGAAACAAGAACTCAACAGCTACGAAATCGATCAATTTCAGAGTATCTCATCAAGTGGAAGAACTTACCCGTTGAAGATTCCACATGGGAGGATGAGAATTTTATACAGAAGCATCCAGAACTACTCAAGCATTGAGGACAACACTTTTTTGAAGGAGAGGGGCATGTTAGGTCCCTGTAATACTAATGATTCCCCCATTACTATTGTCATTGTATCCCTTATTGTTATTGTTGTGCCCCTATTGTCCCCATATATTATTGTTGTGCCCCATAGAAGCCCACTATTGTTATTTTTGTGCCCTTATATCATTATTGTTAGGTCGACTTTGGTTATATTGTGACCCGTTAGACTCCTATATATAGAAAGGAGGTTTTCTCATTTGTATCATCTAAGAATTTTTCATTTGTGTAATGTAAAGGAGGTTGCCCACTTGAAGAGGCTGAATTCTAAGGCGTTTATCTCTCTTTTCTATCTTATTGTGAGCTGGTTTCATAACAAATAGATTATACCAATACCCACGAAATAGCTCATCGGCAAAAGCATAGAGTTAGTGAATCAAATACCATCCATGCGAAGCAACACAAATTTTTTAGTATGAGACAACATATGACAAGATTGCACATCAAACGACTCTCAGGAACATCCAATCCATCAAGCGAAGAAAATACTCATGGCATTACAACATAAAATATTTTAGGAATTCAATAGTGGAATATTACAATCACTCCTTGCATCAATTAGAAGATCATAAGTTCTCCTACGAAATATTATATCTCCAAAAATGTCCTCAGTAAAAAAAGGTCCCTACAAATGTGTCATGAGGTTGTATTTATAGAGTGAGGGTGACTCATGGCCTACCCTTGACTCTTGAACTTCATCATGACTCTTCATCTACCCAATGACCCTTAGTCTCCCTCATGACCTTTCGTATTCCAAAATGTCTTATTCTATCAAAGTACATACATCACAAAAATAAGCTATTAACCTAATTCATCAATTTAACAATAGAAAGTTCAAGGATGTCCAGATTGAGTTGTTCTGTGAAATAGGTGCACCATAGGTTGTATTCTACTGCGATGGGAGTGATTTGCGACTGATCTTCATCATTTCTGTGTAGGCGCTCGAGTGAGTTTGGGATGAGGGTGGTCCATTTGGCATTCACCTGGTTATTCAAGGTCACCAGTTTGGTGTAAATCCTTACTGGTTCTACCGCATAACGTGTGATATTTTTTTGGTGACTGGCATGTCCTCTACACAGGCTTCTTGGTTATATGTATCCACAAAAACCTATACTTCCTTTGAGATATCCTCCTACCTCCTCACTTTCCTGACTTCTCCGATAGAAGGGACCCCATGAAGTTGGATCATAGATTCTAGGCCACTAAAAATATGCTTGTAGGAATTTAATACCATGTCCACATCTTTGGTCAATTTGTCTTTTGATTGAATCTTGATGTGGAGTTGAACCTTGGCATTCTACATGGTGATCCAATATTACTTAGGGACCACCACTTGTGCTCTCGGGTACTTAACGGACCATTCATGTATTTTATCTAGAGGAATCACAGCCTCCTTTAGCATTGCAACTCTTTCCTTTGTGTGAGCTTGTATTGCCAAGATTGGGGCCACTGTGTGATGCAATTTAGGCATTTCTTCGTAGACCATCGCCCCAAGGGTCTCGACCTCTCCTTTGATCGCTACCTAGAATTTTGTTGTGCTTGAGTGAACTAAATAGAGAGTTGCATTCTCTTCCTTTACTCTCTTTCTCTCTTGCTTTGAAATTGTATCCCTTTGTTGAGGCACATAAAGCCTATTCTGAAGCTCTGTGATATGTTTTCTCATTTGGGCCACATTGTGTTCCGTGGTGGAAACAAAAGTTGTCCCTTCTAAGGCGATGATTTCCGAGTTCGTTGTGATGTTGGGCATAATATCCTTGGCCGTGGTGACTGATAAGGGATCAACTGGATTCCTCGCACAATTCTTTTTCCTTTCTTTCACAATTTTGAGGCTGACTTCCTTGAAGGTGAGCCTTATGAAATCTAGGACTTTCTCTTCTTGTCCTTCCCAGAAACCCAGTTCTTTGCAAGGGAAGGTGCATGTTAGTGAGGGGACTAGAAGGAGGCACATCCAATGGGGGCAGCTCATTTTTCTCTATATGTAGCTTGATTTTTTTAATAGTCTCTCCTTGCTCAATTCCCCCAGTTTCCTTTTCTTTGCTATTCCTTAATTCTTCCTCCTGCTACTTTCTTTCTCGATTCGCGAACGCTTGTTACCTCTTGAGCTTGTATTTCGTATTTTTTAGCTCCGGCTCCAATCTCCTTTTCTCCTCTTCTTCCTTAACCTTACATCCTCCTCCGGTTTTTTCTTCTCTGCCTCTTCATGAGCCCTTCTTTCCTCTTGCAGCTTTTCTTGTAGCTATTTCTCCTTTTTCTCCTCTTCTTGTCACCTTGCCTTCTTGAGCTAGCCTTAGTTGCTAGAATCTTAAGACTATTTGATCTCTTGTTCTCTTCTTCTCTTAAGCTCCTGCCTTTTTCTTGCCAGGGTGGCGTTTATTTGTTCCAAAATTTCATTGATGTCTTCATCTTTGAGGTCGCTCAAAATATCTTCAGCCTCTTTCCCATTTTTCTTGTTCGGATTCCCCGGTGCCACTCTGTGTCTCTTGTTGTTTTTTTTTATGTTGGAGGCTCTTTCTTTAAGATTAGAATTTTCCTGGGTATCCTTGAAAAGCTCCTCATCACTGGCTTGTTGCTCACTCAGACTAATTTCCCTCGTGACGTTATACAAATTCTTCACCCCGTCTTCATGATCTTGTCTGGTGTGCAGATATAACCAACTCAACTTTGCTTTCTTGCAGTGGACATCCACAACTCTCTCGGGATCATACGTCTGATAGTTTTCCACTAAATATGCTCTAATGGTGAGAGGAAAGTAGGCCATGGTTTCTTCTTTCCTTTGTTGAGTACCTTTGAAAAGCTCTGTGTCATTTGGTAGTAGAATCCTCACAGGACTATCATTTCCATGACGAACCTAGGCAGGGCATGGGGGGCCTTATGGGTGTAGGTTTTAATCCCGTACAAAAATTACCTGCATATGAATTCTAAAACACAGAAAATAAATAATGCAAGAGCAGAACACATAAAACACATATACACAGTGATTTTCCCCTGGATCCCAAAACTGGGACTACCAGCTTGATTTTTCATTATGTTCCTTCCAATTTTACAATACATATTTAGACATGCCAAAGCATCCAATACCATGGACCGAAAACCATTGTGTCCCATACCATGGATCGAAAACCATCGCGTCCGAAAAACATGTGCGAAAATCATGCACAAAAACCATAGGTGGGTCCGCCCAACCTAGCATAGGATCCAAAACCAAAATTTTCCGGGGCGGTGCCCCGAACCCCATAAAGTGGAGTTACGGGTGCCCTTCAAACCCCCTGTTAACTACATGGAAAGAATATAACACAACCCAACATTCTCCCACTTGTTGTTTTCTTTCCACAGGGGGCCACAAGAGAGCTTCGTCATTTCTCCAGGCTTGAAATGCCCATTGTCTCTCTACACCAAGAGAACTTCTCAAAGCTCACAGATTTTGTCAATGCATCTGTAGTATTCTTCAAAGTGTCCACCTTTACCAACAACACCTTTTTGTCTTTTATCATATCCCTCACAAAGTGATACTAAACATCAATGTGCTTTGTCTTTGAATGATATGCGGGGTTCTTTGCCAAGAAAATTGCACTTTCGCTGTCACAATCTATCCTTATAGCTTCCTGTACTAACCCCATACTTGAACACAATCTCTGCAACCAAACTACTTCCTTGCTTGCATGAGTGGCTACCATGTATTCTTCCTCTGTAGCTGACAGTGCCACTACATATTGTTTCTTACTCATCCAACTGACTGCACCTCCAAATAGGTTAAACACATACCCACTTGTAGATCTTCTCTGGTCCAGATCTCTAACCCAGTCTGCATCAACAAAGCCATGAATATCCAACACTCTGTCCAATCCTGGTCTTCCTTGGTAGCACAAACCATAATCACTAGTGCCACACAAATACCTGAAAACCCGCTTCACTGCTATCCAGTGCTCCTTCCCTGGTTTTGACATAAACTCGATTAATACTCCCACTGCATGTGCAATGTCTGGTCTAGTACAGACCATTGCATACATCAGGCTACCGACTGCACTTGCATATGGAACACGGGACATGTCATCTTCCTCTTCTTGTGTCTTGGGACACTTTTCAGCAGATAACCTCACACATACAGGAATAGGAACTTTCACCAGTTTACTATCCTGCATATTAAACCTCTACAATATTGTCTCGACATACTTCCTCTGGTTTAACCAAAGCTTCCTCTTTGCCCGAAATATTGTTTGCAGCACCAAGATCTTTCGTGTCGAATTTGGTGGACAATTGGGTCTTCAAATCCTGGATAAGTTCTTTGTCATTTCCAACTAACAACATATCATCCACATACAAGACCAGATAGATAACACGGTCACCAATTAATTTAAAATACACATAGTGATCTTCTTTGCTTCTAGTGAAGCCAAGTCCCCGTATAAATGTATCAAATTTTTGATACCACATCCTTGGTGATTGTTTTAACCCATATAGAGACTTCTTTACCTTACATACCAGTTCTTTCTTACCCTTCACCGCAAAGCCTTTAGGTTGCTTCATGTAGATCTCCTCTTCCAGATCCCCATGAAGAAATGTTGTCTTCACATCCATCTGTTCTACCTCAAAATCAAAAGCAGCAGCAACAGATAAAAGTAATCTAATAGAAGTTACCTTGGCAACAGGAGAAAAAATATCACCAAAATCAATTCCCGGCACCTGGGAATAACCTTTTGCTACCAACCGAGCTTTGTATTTCTCCACCTTTCCTTCTGCATTTTTTTTCTTCTTGAACACCCATTTGCTGCCAATGGGTTTCCTTCAAGTCGGCAACTCCACCAGATCCCAAGCCTAATTTTTGTGCAAAGATTCCATTTCATCAACCATGGCCTCTTTCCAGAGTTTTCCATCCTCTGAATCCACTGCTTCCTTCACAGTTTTGGGATCATCAGCAGTAACAAACAAAGCAAAATTTGAACAGAAAGAAGATGGACTGTACCTTTCTGGCTGCCTTCTTTCTCGAACTGATCTTCTCACAGCCGGAGTTTGTGGCGCTTCATCTTCTAATTCATCCTTTGCTATAGAGTCTGATTCTTCCTCCTTTAGATCAAACTCTATCCTCTTAGGTTCCTTTGGTTGGACTTCATGTTTAATAACATCTTTCACCTCTTTGAACACCACATCTCAGTTGTACATAACCTTCCTTGTTACTGGGTTTCAAAGTTTATAACCCTTTAAACCATCCTTATACCCAATAAAGATGCACTTTTCAGATTTACTATCCAACTTGGTTCATTTCTCCTTTGGAACATGTACATATGCATCACATCCAAATACCCTTAGATGTGAAAGAGAGGGTTTCTTACCAGTCCATACCTCTTGTGGAGTCTTATCCTCCAACGCTGATGACGGTGACCTGTTGACCAGGTAACATGTAGTATCCACCACCTCTGCCCAGAATTCCTGTCCTAACCCAACACCACCTTTACAGGTTTTCCTGAAGATTTAGATCTCCCACTCAATGACTTAAATTTTGTTTCTGTTCTGGGACCGTCCTCGTACAAACAAGGCATCACCATTTTGGCTCTCCATATTTTTCCATATCATCTCCTCCGTCAGAAAGGCTAATACTATTTCATCAAACTGCAAGGCAGTTGCATTGCTACCTATTGCAATAACTAGATTATCCCACGAATCTGGTAGAGAACACAACAAACTGATGCACTTATCTTCATCTGAAATTTTAATATCAACAGATGCTAACTAAATTACCACAGTATTAAATGCGTTCAGATGCGTTCAGATGCTCTGTCACCGAGTCTCCATCTTTCATCCTCAGGTTATATAGCTTTTTCCACAGGAACAGTTTATTTACCAGAGACTTAGATTGGTACAAAGTCCCTAACTTGTCCCACAAAGACTTTGTTGTAGCTTCCCCTAATACATTCAACAATACTGAATCTGAGACACATAATTGTATTGTGCTCTTTGCCTTCCGATCCAACTTCTTCCATTCTTCATCGGACACTCTCGTTGGTTTAGTACCCGGATCTACCACGATCCACTAATCTTTATCCACCAATAGATCTTCCATCTTGAGTTTACACAACTCGAAACTCTGACCATTAAATTTCTCGATCTCTATCTTTCCACTGCTCGCCATCTTCTTTCACCACTAGAATCGATCTCGCAGATCTCCCACTGAACAGGGTCTACCACAAGCCCGAGCAAAACCCCTCAACAACGAAGGCATCCCCTTGAAGCCAAATCTGCTCTGATACAAAATGTAGGTTTTAACCCCATACAAAAATTACCTGCATATGAATTCTAAAACACAGAAAATAAATAATGCGAGAGCAGAACACATAAAACACATATACATAGAGATTTTCCCCTGGATCCCAAAACCGAGACTACCAGCTTGATTTTTCATTATGTTCCTGTCAATGTTACAATACATATCTATACATGCCGAAGCATCCAATACCATGGACCGAAAACCATCACATCCAATACCATGGACTGAAAACCATCGCATCCAAAAAACATGTGTGAAAATCATGCACAAAAACCATAGGTGGGTCCGCCCAACCTAACATAGGGTCCAAAACCAAAAGTTTCCTGGGCGCTGCCCCGGACCCCATAAAGTGGGGTTATGGGTGCCCTTCAAACCCCCTGTTAACTACGTGGAAAGAATATAGCAGAACCCAACAATGGGTACCGAACACTCTAATGAACGTTCCCTCTTGGATGGGAAACCAATGTGCTACTTTGATCACTGTCTCCATAGCCCTCTTTGACATCTATGGTGGTTCCTCACAAAATAGCAGCCAGTATAGCAAGGCGATAAAGATTCTAAAATCACATCTAACATACCTATGTAGGAAGCATCCCAGAAAACCTTGTAGTGGTAGTGCACGAGGTCGACCATTGATGTATCCCAGTTATAGCTCCAACCCTCAAATTGGCATCTTGCACAGACAACTTCTAGGAGGTGCAAAGCCATGTAGAATTCTTGAGGTTGTTTTGGCTGTCAGTGGTTAGCTGCAACTATGTTTTTTTCAAACATGAAGCTAGGATGTTTGCCCAATTGAAAATAGTTCCTTGAGTGCTAACATCATGCATGAGAGACACCAAGGTGCCATAAAATACGTCACAATATGCCTTACCATACAAGCGGCACATCATAGCAGCAATTAGTTGAAGTACCTTCTGTAACCCCTCTGTGATGTATGTCTGATCTGATCTAACTCGGAAATTTGGTTGGTCCTACCACCATTCCCTCAGGATATCTTTAACTAGGGTTACAAAACCTAAGCGCCACCTAGTATTGAAGGTCTCCTGTTTCTCCTGGAGTCTATAGTAGGCGGCAATGTCTGCAAGGGATATCATAGCCAAGGATGCTCTAGTGTGATCTTTTACCATCCATGAATCCATATTTGTATTTTGAAAGATCCATTCAATAGTCTATGCACATGGAAAGACCAACAGGTGTGATGCTATCTGGTGTAGCCTCGACCTTTTGAAATTTAGGTATATTGGGAAATCCTCTTGTGTTTCCAGTATGTCTGGCTTTTCAAACTCTTCGTAGATGTTATGCTAGGAGAGTTTCATGGTTTTATTAATGTTGCAAGTTGTATCCCCATAGATGGGTGGCTCCTCATCCTGGTAGATCTCCCACAAATTGCTTCTTGAACCCTTGTGAACGGTGTTAGTAGTTCGAGGAGTCATCTTGTCTTCGAAGGAAGAGATGGATATGCACTCAAGGTGCACATCACCTAGCATGTCGAAATACAATCCCACGATGAGAGCGACGACATGAAAATCAAGTAAAAATTGCCTAAATGAAATCAACTTTAAAAGCTGGTAGGAGGGTTTTCTAGCAAGTCACAAAGGGAGCTAGGTTGCATGGTCACAAGGCAAAGAGTGTGACTCAGCGACTTGGCATAAGAGTCGCAGGTTAAACAGTCTCACAGTCGCTAGGTCACATAGTCACTAGGTCACAAGGGTCGCTAGGTCGCAAGGGTCGCTAGGTCACTAGGTCACGGGAAAGGTGGTATTGTGGATGTGGGCCGTGCGGCCTAGGTTTTTGGCAGGCCATGGAGGAATATTTTAGGATTTGGGGAGGTCTAAACTTCTTCTGGGCAAGATGGTCAGGCCTACTAGCAAAAACAGGGATGATCAAGGTCAAAGAATGGTATTGAGGGGCTCAAGAAAGGCTGAACAGGGCTAGGGCACTTGCCTCTTTGGTCTGAGGTGAAAAACCTAAGCAAAATGGGATAAAAATCCCTCTAGGGTGGAAGGTGGAAGGTCGGGAAGGCATGGAATGACACTTGGTTAGAAAACATGATTATTAGGAAGGTGAAAGTTCGCCTACCTGGAGAAAACGTGCACGCACCCAACTCGCAAGCCTCTTTGTCTTCCATGTGACCAAAGGAGCCATTACAAATGAATGGGGTGACCTCCCTATTTATAGTTTTGGTCCCACGTGTGACCTTGCGACCTTGCAACTTGGTGGTCGTGAGGTCGCAAGGGTTGCATGGTCGCATCGAGGGTCAAGTGCAACCTATGTGACCTTGCAACCTATGTGACCTTGCGACCTAGTGGTCGCAAGTTCGCAAGGGTCACATGGTCGCATCGAGGGGTAAGTGCGAGTTAGAAAGTTGTGGGTCACAACAGTCACAAGTGTTTGAGATAGTCGTGTTCTGAAGTGGCGACTGACTTACTTAAACAGGATCTTGCGACTTAGCTTCACTTAGCTGGAAAATATAGGTTTTTACGGGGTTCTTCTTGTCTAGCAAACTTCTTCTTAGATCTCAAAGGTGGAGGAAGTCTTGCACGATACAGGGGCTCCGAAATTTTTAAGGATTTCAGAATATTTGGAGGGTTGTTGCAACAACTACAACATAACCACAAAGACACACTTATGAACATGATTGGTGGAGGGAAAAACTTGATATGTAATCCATGGAGATTTATTCCTATGGATTTTCTTTTAGGCAGGTAGAAGAGTGTATGGCCCTTGTTCCTTAATGAGTCTATTACCCTTGTTTCTTAATGATCATTGTAGCAATGCTAAATGAAGTGAAATGTTTCATATACTAGTCAATGTCCTTTTGATGGCTTAGATAGTAGAAATACTTCTAAATTACAACTACTAATGTCTCCCCCATGTCAAAGTGCCCTACCATTCTGTTAGGCCCCTATACTACTAGTGTAACCCCTTATTGTTATTAGTACAACCCACTTATTATAGTGATGTACCCATGTAGTGCCCATATTGTTACTATTGTGCCCCATAGAAGCCCACTATTGTTATTATTGTGCCCTTACATTATTATTGTTATGTCGGCTTTGATTATGTTATGACCCCTTAGACTCCTATATATAGAAAGGAGGTATTTTCATTTGTATCATCCAAGAATTGTTCATTTATGAAATGTAAAGGAGGTTGCCCCTCGAAGAGGCTGAATTCTAAGGCGTTGATCTATCTTTTCTATCTTTTCTTGAGCTGGTTTCATAACATTTGGTATCAGAGCTTTGAATTCTAGGGTTTCGCTGCTCCAAACAGGTCATCGTGGCATTTTCTCAATAACGTTTTTTCTGTGATGTTTCAAAAGTCGAAAAAAAAACCCATTTGAGAAGAAATTGTGTTGAACCTTGGGACAGAAATTCAGATATTTTCGCTTGATGTTTGCGGAGATATGGTCTGAGGAAGTTGGTCTTTTTGCAGACTCCTAAATTACATTCAAAACAGGTGACCTGGGTAAAATCGTCATAACTTTCTCTCTGGGGATCGGATTGAAATTTCATAAGAAGGTACAGAAAGAGGACGGACTGTAGTTTCTTGTATGCATGTTTCAGATCCAAAGGTTGAAACAGTGACTCGTGGCACGTCGTACAAGTTTGCTCAATCAGGTCACTGTGGTAAATTTGGCATAACTCTTCATTGGAGAATCCAATTTGGGTCAGACTTGTGGCATTGGAAAGAGGACGTGGAGGGCTACTACAAGTCGCAAATTTAGAACTAGATGATATGAAATTACAGAGATACATCAGAGGCAAGATCAAGCTCCTAAAATCAAGAAAAAGAGAGATGAGGAAGTTTGATGGCAAGGATCCGGTAAATTGGATACTTCAGATGGAGCAATATTTTGATCTACATGGTGTACAACTATTACAAAAGGTACGTATTGCATCTTCATATTTAGAACCAGATCAATTTCTATGGTATGAAGGGCTTTGTTCTCGTAAACAACTTGTTATGTGATCAATTTTCATGGAGGAAATGATAGCACATTATGAGGATACAAAGAGCAACACCTTCTTTAGAGCAACACCACAACAATTGGAAAGAGTAAAAGGGCTTTGTGACATATTGGAAAGAAAAATTATGGAAACCATGAAGCATACCCCTCACAACTATAAAGATGGAAGTGTTGTTTCTCCTATCCTTCTACAACCTACAAGGGTTACACCACAACAATTGGAAGAAAAAAGAGAAAAAGGGCTTTGTTACAATTGTGATAGCAAATGCACTAAAGGTCATAAGTGTGCTGAGAAGAAATTATTTTACATAGAATATGAAGAGGAGGAAGAAAAGGATCAAGAAACATCAGAAGAAGAAGATATACGCCAGGACCCCACCTAGAGAAAGAAGAAATGAATCAAACGATATCTTGTAAAGGATTGGCAGGAATTACCGGTCCTCAAACTCTCAAGATAGAAGGAAATATCAAGAAGAAAAAGGTGCAAGAAGTGAAAGATCACATCGAGAAAGAAGAAATGAATCCAGCCATATCTTGTAATTCATTGGTTGAAATTACCACTCCTCAAACTATCAAGATAGAAGGACATATCAAGAAGAAAAATGTTCGAGAAGTGAAAGATCACATCGAGCATCAAGAAATGAATCTGACCATATCTTGTAAAGGATTGGAAGAAATTACCACTCCTCAAACTCTAGAGATAGAAGGACATATCAAGAAGAAAAAGGTTCAAGCAGTGAAAGATTACATCGAGCATCAACAACAAGTTCTCCAACTTTTAAAGGATAACACCACTTCGGTGCAAAATCAAACGAAACAACAGGTAGATCAACATTGTAGTGAAAAATGTTTTGATGTAGGTGATTGGGCATTTTTACTGCTACATCTAAAGCAAGCTATTTATGAGAAGGAAAAGTTGGCAATACTACATGCACTTAAAAAATGGCGACCTTACCGAATGGGAAGACTCTTCAAGGATGAGGATGTGGAAGCATTGTTTTGTGCTATTTCTATTATCCAACCAGATTGGATAAACGAGGCAAGGGATGAATGGAAGAAGGACGAAGAAGTATGGCCACTTATTCAAAAGTTCCAAAAGATCCCAATTCAAACAATATTGCCAGAAATTGAAGAGGAAGGAAACATCATATTGGAACATGAAGCAGTCACAGAAACAAGAACCCGACAGCTACGAAATCAATCAATTTCAGAGTATCTCATCAAGTGGAAGAACTTAGCCGCTGAAGATTCCACATGGGAGGACAAGAATTTTATACAGAAGCATCAATAACTACTCAAGCGTTGAGGACAATGCTTTTTGAAGGAGAGGGGCATGTTAGGCCCTATACTACTAGTGTAACCCCTTATTGTTATTAGTACAACCCACTTATTATAGTGATGTACCCATGTAGTGCCCATATTGTTACTATTGTGCCCCATAGAAGCCCACTATTGTTATTATTATGCCCTTGCATTATTATTGTTATGTCGGCTTTGATTATGTTATGACCCCTTAGACTCCTATATATAGAAAGGAGGTCTTTTCATTTGTATCATCCAAGAATTGTTCATTTATGTAATGTAAAGGAGGTTGCCCCCTCGAAGAGGCTGAATTCTAAGGCGTTGATCTATCTTTTCTATCTTTTCTTAAGCTGGTTTCATAACACATTCAACTATAATGTGCTCCCTAAAATAACTTTTCATGCTGATTTAAAGGAAAGACATATAACCAAGGTAGCATAAGAATGCATCCCAAAAGTGGAATTGCATAACTTGTTTTCCTGTGCCCAATATGTAATAAGTAGCCATGAATCCCTTTGCTTCATGATAAGAAAATAAAATTATGTGATTTGCTACGAAAAAGTGGGAACCACATATAAAACCCAAAAGGAATCATGGGAACACTGTTTTTCAAGAGGCATTGTGCTTTATTCTTTAGAGTGTACTTAGAAAAAGAAAAATAAAGATTGATATAACATTTCCAATAGGAAGGAAGACTCGTAATGTTAAGTAATCTAATATTAGGATCAACGAGTAGCCACTTGGAGTTGAACCTTGATGTGGAGTTGAACCTTGGCATTCTGCATGGTGATCCAATCTTTCTTATGGACCACCACTCATGCTCCCGGGTACTTAATGGACCATTCATGTATTTTATCTAGAGGAATCACAACCTCCTTTAGCATTGTGACTCTTTCCTTTGTGTGAGCTTGTATTGTCGATATGTGGGCCACAATGTGATGCAATATAGACATCTCTTCATAGACCATCTCCATGGCTTCCACAAGGGTCTCGGCCTCTCCTTTGATCGCTGCCTAGAATTTTGTTATGCTTGAGTGAACTAAACAGAGAGTTGCATTCTCTTCCTCTACTCTATTTATGTCTTGCTCTGCAGTGGCAGCCCTTTGTTCAGACGTGTAAAGCCTATTCTGAAGGTCTATGATTTGTTTTCTCATCCGGGCCACATTGTGTTCTGTGGTGGAAACAAAATTTGTCCCGATCGAGGCAATGATTTCCAGGTTTGCTGTGATGTTGGGCACAATCTCCTTGGCCGTGGTGACTCATAAGGGCTCAGCTAGATTCCTAGCACAATAAATTTTCCTTTTTTGTACAATTTTGAGGCTGCCTTCCTCGAAGGTGAGCCTTGTGAGATCTAGGACTTCCTCTTCTTGTCCTTCCTAGAAACCCAGTTCTTTGCAAGGGAAGGTGCCTGCTAGTGAGGGGACTAGAAGGAGGCACATCCAATGGGGGTAGCTCACTTTGTTCTGTATGTAGCTGGGTTATTTTACTAGTCTCTCCTTGCTCAATTCCCCCAATTTCCTTTTCTTTGTTATTCCTTATTTCTTCCTCCTGCTGCTTTCTTTCTTGGTCTGTGAACGCTTGTTGCCTCTAGAGCTCATCTTCCATATTTTTTATCTCCTGCATCAATCTCCTTTTCTCCTCTTCTTCCTTAACCTTGTGCTCCTCTTCCTGTTTTGTCTTCTTTGCCTCTTCGTGAGCCCTTCTTTCCTCCTGCAATGTTTCTTGTAGTTATTTCTCTTGTTGCTCCTCTTCTTGTCACCTCGTCTTCTCAAGCTAGCCTTGGTCACTAGAATCTTGAGACTATATGATCTCTTGCTCTCTTCCTCTCTTAAGCTCCTGCTTTTTTCTTGCCATGGTGGGATTTCTTAGTTCTAGCGTTTCATTGATGTCTTCGTCTTCGTGGTCGCTCAAAATATCTTCAACCTCTTTCCCCTTTTGCTTGTTGGATTCCTTGGTGCCACTTTGTGTCTCCTGTTGCTTTTTCTTGGTCGTGGAGGATCTTTCTTTAAGATTAACATTTTCTAGGGTATCCTCAAAGAGCTACTCATCTATGGCTTGCTACTCACTCGAATGGCATTATACCAATTCTTCACCTCGTCTTCATGATCTTATCCGGTGTGCCAATATAACTAACTAAAATTTTCTTTCTTTTCTTTCTAGTGAGGCAATAAAATATTCTGAAATCACATCTAACATACCTTTGTAGGGAGTGTCCCAAGAAATCTTGTAGTGGTGGTACATCGGGTCAGCCGCAGATGTATCCCAATTATAGCTCTAGCCCTCAAATACGCATCTTGCATAGACAACATCTAGGAGGTACAAAGCCATGTACAATTCTGGAGGTTCTTCTAGCTATGGGTGCTTAGTTGTAGCTATGTTTGTTTTCAAAGACGAGGCCATGATGTTTTCCCAATTGAAAATAGTTCCTTGAGTGGTGACAGCGTGCATGAGGGGCACCGAGGTGCCATAGAATACGTCGTAGTCTGCCTTACTATACAAGCGACACATCATAGCAGCAATTAGTTGAAGTACCTTCTGTAACCCATTTTTGATGTATGTTTGATGTGATCTAACTCGGAAATTTGACGTGTCCTACCACCATTCCCTCAGGATATCTTTAACTAGCGTTACAATATCTTAGAGCCACCTCGTATTGAAGGTCTCCTGTTTCTGTGGGAGTCTATAGTAGGCAGCAATGTTTGCAGGGGAGATCGAAGCCAAGGATGCTCTAGTGTGATCTTTGACCATCCATGAACCTGCATCTGTATTTTGCAGGATCCATTCAATAGTCTTTGTGCATGGCAAGATCGGAGGGTGTGATGTTATCTGGTGTAGCCTCGACCTTTTGATATTTAGGTATATTGGGAAATCCTCTTGGGTTTCTGGTATGTCTAGCTTCGCGAACTCTTCATAGATGTTATACCAGGAGAGTTTCGTGGTTTTATTAATGTTGCAAGTTGTATCCCCATAGATGGGTGGCTCCTCGTCCTAGTAGATCTCCCACAAACTGCTTCCCGAACCCTATGAGTGGCCTTAGTAGTTGGGGGAGCCATCTCGTCTTCAGAGGAGGAGATGGATATGCACTTGAGGTGCACGTCACCTGGCATGTCGAAAATACAATCCCATGATGAGAGTGATGGCATGAAAATCAAGTAAAAATTGCCTAAATGAAATCAACTTTAAAAGGTGGTAGGAGGGTTTTCTAGGAGGTCACAAAGGGAGCTAGGTTGCATGGTCACAAGGAAAAGAGTACGACTTAAAGAATTGGCATAAGAGTCACAGGTTGCACAGTCGCACAATCACTAGGTCACATAGTCGCATAGTCACTAGGACACGGGGATCGCTAGGTTGTAGGGGTCGTGCAGTCGCTATGTCGTAGGGGTCATGCAGTGGCTAAGTTGCAAGAAAAGTGGTATCGTGATCGTCGACCACGTGACCTAGGTTTTGGGCGGGCCAAGTTGGAAGATTTGAGGCTTTAGGGAGGTCTGGACTTCTTCCGAGCAAGATGGTCAAGCCTACTGGTTAAAACAAGGATGATCAAGGTCGAAGAATGGTACTAAGGGGTCAAGAAAGGCTAAATAGGGCCAGGGAACTTGCTTCTTTGGTCTGAGGTGAAAACCCTAAGAAAAGGGGATAAAAGTCCCTCTCGGGTGGAAGGTGGAAGGTCAGGAAGGCATGGAATGACACTTGCTTAAAAAACATGATTACTAAGAAGGTGAAAAGTCACCTACGTGGAGAAAAAGTGTGTATGCCTAAGTCGCAAGTTTCTTTGTCTTCCGTGTGACCAAAGGAGCCGTTACAAATGAATGGGGTGACCTCCCTATTTATAGTTTTGGTCACACGTGCAAAGGTCACATGGGTCTAAAGTGTGACCTTGCGACCTATGCGACCTTGCGACTTGGTGGTCACTAGGTCGCAAGGGTTGCATCGAGGGTCAAGTGCGGCCTATGCAACCTTGCGACCTGGTGGTTACGAGGTCGCAACAGTCGCATTGAGGGGTAAGTGCGACCTTTGCGACTTAGCGACTTGTGAGTCGCAAGTGTTTGAGATAGCCGCATTCTAAAGCTACGAATAACTTACTTAAACAGGATCTTGCGACTTAGCTTCAATTAGCCAGAAAACTTAGGTTTTTACGAGGTTCTTCTCATCTCACGAACTTCTTCTTAGATCTCAAAGGTGCAGGAAGTCTTGCACAATACGGGGACTCCGAAAATTTTAAGGATTTCAGAATACGTGGAGGGGTTGTTGTAGCAGCCACAATGCAACCACAAAGACACATTTATGACCATGATTGGTGGAGGGAAAAACTTGACATGTAATCCATGGAGATTGATTCCTAGGGATTTTCTTTTTGGGGAGGTAGAAGAGTGTATGACCCTTGTTTCTTAATGTTGATTGTAGCTATGCTAAAGGAAGTGAAATGTTTCATATACGAGTTGATGTCCCTTTGATGGCTCGGATGGTAGAAATACTTCTAAATTACAACTATTAAGTCTCCTCCATGTCGAAGTTCCCTACAATTCGACTATAATGTGCTCCCTAAAATAATGTTTCATACTCATTTAAAGGAAAGACATATAACCAAGGTAGCACAAGAATGCATCCCAAAAGTGGAATTGTAAAACTTGTTTTCCTATCCCTAATCTGTAATAAGTAGCCATGAATCCCTTTGCTTCCTGATAAGAAAATAAAATTATGTGATTTGCTTAAAAAAAGGTGGGAACCACGTACAAAACCCAAAACAAATCACGGGAACACTGTTTTTCAAGAGACATTGTGCTTTATTCTTTAGAGTGTGCTTAGAAAATGAAAAACAAAGATTGATATAGCATTTCCAGCCGGAAGGAAGACTCGTGATGTCAAGTAATCTAATATTAGGATCAGCGAGTAGCCACTTAAGGTAGTAGGCTGAATGTGTTTGAGAAGCAAAGGACTCAAACTTTTTTCTCCCAGGTTCGTTTGGGGGATGGCTTAAACTTTATTACAGCGGGAGACGACGTCTTATTATCACGCGTATCATATCATTGACCTTTGCGGGAAATCTGAAATGAGCAATGATTGATAAATACTTACATAACTAATATTTTTCGTGACTGCTGCTAATTACAAAATAATGGAGTTGTCTTTAGTGCGACTTTTTGAAAGCTTTTCTGGTGAATTTTTACGGTGTAATTTCTCTAAAATCTTGCAGGAATTTCTTGAAATCACAAATTTGATAGGTAACTCATGCACAATAGAAGTGCCCTAGCTGTTTTTCAGGGTGTTGAATCCATATATACAGTCCAAAAACCAGTTTAAATAACAAAAATCAAGGTTTGAGCTCAAATTTTTCTGACGGGTTCTAACACCGGAAAACCCAAAAAATCATACTAAAGACAACTCCCAAAAGAATTACCCACCAACGGAAATACATTGAGAAGCAAAGCTTCCACGTATAAATCAAATAATAAAAGAAAAATATTTATATTTCCTTCATTTAAAAAGATTCGCGATGGGTAAAACAATCGCTACTCCAAACCCAAATATAAAATTGTCTAGTTCACTGAATCTAAAATTGTGGCTAGGAGGAAAACTCGCAAACGTAAAAACAACCGCAACTCCAAGCCCAAATATAAAATCAAGAAAATTCAAACCATGATGAAAACTCGCAAACGGAAAAACGATGGATCGCAACTCCAAACCCAAATATAAAATAGCGGATGTACATGAATTGTCAAATTCCAAGATAGATGTAGATGGGCTTCAAACCTATCCACGTACACATTTTCTATGATTACGTGGAATCATTGATCTCCAAAATTAAACATGGATTACGCGATTCATTTTACATGGACAATGCGGCAACTGCCAAGGAAATCTACTCCACAACACTACCTATATAACCTACTCTGCTCTCAACAGAGTTACAGATACACACACACACTTGTGTGTAAGTCTAATTGAATTTCTTCAGTGCCGATCATGGCGTCGCTTGAAGTTCCTGAATTAATACTTGGCTTTCTCCTAAGCTACTTGGCTTTGTCTACGACCACTAATTCGGCAGCTCAAGAAAAGGCAGGGTCTTTCAACTACTGCCATGAAACCATACCTTACAGCAAAGGCATGTTGAGAATCATGAGGGGTCGAGCAATGGCTGAAAATTTTGATCAAAATTGGAAAGTAGGCCCACAGACATAAACAGACCCTGACCCCTCGTTGCAGTGGTATCCCTTGGGTAATGCACCATTTTTTCAACCTAATCGCATTCCCAAAGTTCCTCCAGGCATTCCCTTTGTTCAACTGCCATTTCCAAAAGTTTGGCCTCCTTTTCCAAAAACTCCTCAAGGGCCTCCATTCAATTGGCCACAACCAGGTACTCCAGGCCTTCCCAAAAATCCTCCCGGCCCTCCCTTCAATTCTCTGTCCACTCTAGATTCAGGCTTTGCCTTTCCTCGTCTTCCCGACACTCCCCCGTTCAGTACTCCACCATTTCCACAACCCACGCCCACCACTCCAAGCCTTCCACCTCAGCCCGCCTCTGATGCTCCTTTTGGCACCACTCAATATTTGACTGAAACCTACCTATAGGAATCCACAAACCCTTTGCATAGTTTTCCACCATTTTAACAACCAGGTTCTCCACGCTTTCCTGCATTTGGACTGGGCACTCCAGGCTTCCCCAAATTTCCTCCATTCAGACCCGACACTCTAGGCTTCCCCAAATTTCCTCCGGGGCCTCCATTCAATTTTCCACAACCACGATTGGGCTTTCTAGGCTTTCCCAAAACTCCTCTAGGCCCTCCATTCAATTTTCCATGACCGGGGCCTCCATGCCCTCCCTTCGATATTCCACTACCTCAGCCCCCACCTCTGATGCTCCATTTGGCGCACCCACTACTCTAGGCTTTCCACCTAAGTCCGCCCCCTTCGATGCTCCTTTTGGCACCCCAGGCCTTCAAGCGTTCACAACCCCTTTGTTGCAATGGTCTTCGCATGGTTTTCCACCATTTCAACAACCGGGCACTCCATGCTTTCCCAAATTTCCTCCAAGGCATCCATTCAAATTTCCACGACCGGGCGCTCCAAGGTTCCCCAAATTTCATCCAAGGCCTCCATTCAATTTTTCACGATCGGGCACTCCAGGGTTCCCCAAATTTCATCCCGCCCGACCTCCATTCAATTTTCCATGACCAGGCCCTCCTCGCTTTCCCAAAACTCCTCCAGCCCATCCCTTCAATATTCCACCAACCCCACAACCCACCACTCCCTTCGATATTCCACCAACCCTGCAACCCACCACTCCCTTCGATATTCCACCTCAGCCCCCTTCTAATGCTCCTTTTGGCATCCCAAGACCTTCCCGTCAATAGAAAATCCCATTCATCATCTTTCGGGGCTCTCAACAATTGTGTTTGACGTATTAATTGTAATAGTTTTTCGGGTTTTTTTTCCTCAGCATGAGTTGCGCTTGATTTATGGTTATTGTTTATATCTTGTTGCTGCTGATAAAAGTGTAATTGGTAGGGCTCTTGAGGTGTAATAACAAACCTATGTGCTCTATATATCGCTATTATTATTACTACTATATTTTTATAAATAATCTTATTTGCTTCTATATACTAGTGTATATTGTTATTACTATATATTTCCTTATTTGTCCTTCTGGCTACGGTTGTTACTACTATGTATTTCCTTCTTTGTCCTTTTGGCTACGGTTGTTACTACTATGTATTTCCTTCTTTGTCCTTTTGGCTACGATGGTGATTGTGCTGCAGCCTATAAATGAATTTAATCATGATTATATAAGTAAATTTCATCTTAATCATGCCTTTTTCTTTCTAAATAACCAAATTTAATGATCATGAATTAAATAGCCAGATAGTTTTGTAATATTGAAAATAAATTATTGTCCACATTGTTTTGTAATATTGAAAATAAATTATTGTGTAGATAGTTTTGTAATATTGAAAATAAATTATCGTATGAAGTTTCTAATATCTTTTATGATTGAAAGTAATGATTATGAATCAATAGATTTTTATAGCTAATACAATTTTTTTTAAATAATATTATTACATTTTAAAATGAAAATATACTACGCTAATTAATAAATATAATTTAGCTTTTGACATCAAAATAAGGTGTTTTTTTAGGACAAAGAAGCATCTTTCTAAACTCTAAATATTTAACGTAATGATCATTAAGATTGTAAAATCTTTTATAATTGAAAATAATCATCATAAATTCATACACTTTATAGTGAACAAAATTTTCTTAAAATAATATTATTCTATTTTAAAATGAAAAAATATAATTTACATTTTGATACTAATATAAGGTTTGTTATCTTTTTTTCTTGAAATAAAGAAACACTATTCTTTTTAACTCTAAATATTAATCAAATAGCTTGTTTCTTTGTATACAAATCAACACATTTTAATTAGTCACATAACATTTTAGAAAAAAAAATATTGTTAACCAAAAGACCTGATTTTAGAATATTGAAAATAACACTTTTTATATATGGATATTTAATTTGGAATAAGAAAAAAGGAATAATAGAAATTAAGTCAATTGGTTGTTAGATGATTTATTGTTTTTATTCATAAAAAATTAACTATATGTAAAAAAATACATTATTTTCATTGTTTTGGTTGTTATTTTTACATTTATAATAATAATAATACAATATAAATGTAATTAAATTAATATAAAACAATTTAAAAAAAAATAGATAATAATTTAAGTGAGTTGTTTTTTAATATTATAATTTAAATTAAATAAATAATGAAAATAAAATTATGTTGTTTTTCATTATATATTATATAAATAAAAGGCAGACACATTCTTACATTTTTAAAATTTGATATTAAACAATTACAAAGATATATTTGAATTAGTAAAAGTAAAAAAATTAATATTATTTCATTGTTGTATCGAAATTCATATCTAACTAATATTTATGTATCTTGCAATGTTAAACATTTAACAAAAAAGAACAACTTTTTAGCTTGAAAGGTATAGAATGTTGGGTTAAACAAGTTGTAAAGGAGAAAATTGAGGAGGTCCAAAGCTATCAAATTGAAATCCTAAATTAGGAGGTCATATTTTGATCCTTCACGCTATCAAATTGAAATCCTAAAATAGGAGGTTATATTTTGATCCTTCACACTCACAAGCTATTCAATCTAGTAGTCAAGCAAGTTTTCCCAAACCACTGACTTAAAGCTTCATTTCTCCTATTTTTAAAACCGAGGACTAAATTATCCCTCTACCTAGACGACCATTATGATACACTAGGATATTCTAGCCAAGTGAGACCTATAATAATTTCGCAAAAAAAAAAAAAAGATTAGGATATAGCTATAATGTTAAGGGAAAGGAATAAAGAAGCTTGAGAAGATTCTACAAGCCATCATTCCACTGTGGACCACCTACTTATAGCTTAAGGTCATTATAGAGGAATGACATAGTAATAAAACTAATACCTTGTGTTCCATTATCGACTATAGGAAGACATTTGACATGGTTCGTGGAATTTTCGTTTGGAATATATAGGAAGAGTTATATGGTCCATTTGACTTGACAACCTCATTGAAAGGTTGTATAGGATTTTTTTCACAAAGTTTAGGAACATTGATGGTTCGTGAGAGGAGATTACTTGTAATATAGGAGATAAGCAAGGACGTTCTCTATGACCTACCCCTTTTGGCATTTACATTAACAAGTTAGACGCATGTTTAGGAGAAACTGATTTTGTTGGAACATTGTAGCTGTAGGAGTCGTCATTCTTCTTCCCTACGTTGATGATGATGTTCCTATGCTAAAGAGTTTCTCTAACATTATTAGTTAACTGGGAATTTGCAAGGATTTATATTATGGCATGGGTATGAGGGTAAACACTAAAAACATAAAGGTTATGTTTATCAAATAGAAAATGATCACTTACACTAATTTTATATATGGAAATTAATTCAAAAATATACCCTAAAACCTCTAAAAATATAACATTAAGAAAGGATTCATAGAGGGAAAAAAACCTATGTTAGTCTTGAAAATAATTGTGAATCAACTAAATTTTCGTCCCGCTAAAGAGAACATCCACTTTGATTCTCTTGGTACTACTTTTATCTTATATGGATGTGAATTTTGGGTGATAACATCTATAGATAATTGCAAAAGAAAAACCAAAATCCAAAAAGATTTTATAATTTATAATCTTAAAATTAAAAGCAATATGACATAGTCTCCCCCTTACATAATCCAACATTTTCCCATTGAGAGTGTAGCTATGGTTTTTTGTGAAATTTACAAGAAAACAAAAAATAACATGAAATATAAGAGGGTGACTAGGTAATCTATAACATTTGCGTGCACTCCATAAGGAGGATTCAGCCACAATAGTACCTAGCTCTTACGAGAGTTCTCCCCTGATTTCTAGCACATTTACTTTGCATTTAATTGATACGTGACCATATACATAGGAAGTTTCATCTTTGTGTCCTTTGGGATATGCACATTAGTTTATTTATTATGTATTTATCCTATTGAAATATTTGCATCAATGTTTGAACCCATTTTTTTTTTTTCAGTGTGGGAGAGATCCCCGTTGAAGAATCACAATACATCATATATCGCCAAAGTGAGCAGATTTTATCATACAATATTTATCGTCGAAGCGAGCATAATACGTCATCATCGAAACACATACGCGTCATCATCGAAACAAATGTTGCTGCAGCAACGCGCAGCTCCCGCAGGAATCGAACGTGGCTGGGGGGTACGAAAGCCAACCGCCCCAACCAACACATCATGCACATCATGCAATGAGTTCAAACAAACATCAATGTTTGAACCCATTGCCAAACTATAAAATTCCATTTTCTATGAAGAATATGATGAAACCATTTCAATTTGAGGATATTGGTATATACTTTTTCTTGCTCCGTTATTTTAGGGCATCATTGATTTCGAATTTTGTGCTTCCCCCTCCATGATTGGTTATTTGGTTTGACAAGTTCCATTTTTCTTCGATTGGTACACAAACTAATATTTTTCGTCGTTGCTGCTAATTACAAAAGAATTACACACAAACGGAAATACGTTGGGAAAGCAAAGCTTCCACGTATAAATCAAATAATAAAAGAAAAATATTTATATTTCCTTCATTTAAAAAGAAAAGATTAGCGACAGGTAAAAAAACAGCAACTCCAAACCCAAATATAAAATTGTCTAGTTCATTGAATCTAAAACGGAGGCCAGGAGGAAAACTCGCGAACGTAAAAATGACCGCAACTCCAAGCCCAAATATAAGATCAGGAAACTCAAACCATGAGGAAAACTCGCAAACTGAAAAACGATGGATCGCAACTCCAAACCCAAATATAAAAACATGAATTGTCAAATTCCAAGATAGATGTAGATGGCCTTCAAACCTATCCACGTACACATTTTCTACGATTAAGTGGAATCATTGATCTCCAAAATTAAACATGGAGTACGCGATTCATTTTACATGGACAACGCGACACTGCCAAGGAAATCTACTCCACACCAGTACCTATATAACCTACTCTGCTCTCAACTGAGTTACAGATATACGCACACACTTGTGTGTAAGTCTAATTGAATTTCTTCAGTGCCGATCATGGCGTCGCTTGAAATTCCTACAATAATATTTGGCTTTCTCGTAAGCTACTTGGCTTTGGCTGCGGCCACTAATTCGGAAGAAAAGGCAGGGTCTTTCAGCGACCGCCATGAAACCGTACCTTACAGCAAAGGCGTGTTGAGAATGACGAGGGGTCGAGCAGTGGCTGAGAATTTTGATCAAAACTGGAAAGTAGGCCCGCAGACATACACAGACCCTGACCCTTCGTTGCTGCAGTGGTCTCCCTTGGGTAATGCACCATTTTTTCAACTTGATCGCATTCCCAAATTTCCTCCAGGCGCTCCCTTCGTTCGGTCGCCATTTCCCAAAGTTCGGCCTCCTTTTCCAAAAACTCCTCAGGGGCCTCCATTCAATTGGCCAGGCACTCCAGGATTTCCCAAAAATCCTCCCGGCCCTCCCTTCAATTCTCCATCCACTCCAGGTTCAGGCTTTGGCTTTCCTCCTCTTCCCGACACTCCCCCATTCAGTACTCCGCCTTTTCCACAACCCAGGCCCACTACTCCAGGCCTTCCACCTCAGCCCGCCTCTGATGCTCCTTTTGATACCACTCAATATTTGACTGAAACCAGCCTATAGGAGTCCACAAACCCTTCGCACAGTTTTCCACCATTTCAACAACCAGGTACTCCACGCTTTCCTTTAGACCGGGCACTCCAGGCTTCCCCATATTTCCTCAATTCAGACCGGGCACTCCAAGCTTCCACAAATTTCCACCGGGGCCTCCATTCAATTTTCCACGACCACGACCGGGCTCTCCAGGCTTTCCCAAAACTCCTCTAGGCCCTCCATTTAATTTTCCACGACCGGGGCCTCCATGCCCTCCCTTCGATATTCCACTACCTCAGGCCCCCTCCTCTGATGTTCCTTATGGCGCACCCACTGCTCTAGGCTTTCCACCTGAGTCTGCCCCCTCTGATGCTCCTTTTGGCGCACCCACTGCTCTAGGTTTTCCACCTGAGTCTGCCCCCTCTGATGCTCCTTTTGGCACCCCAGGTCTTCAAGCGTTCACAACCCCTTCGTTGCAATGGTCCTCACATGGTTTTCCACCATTTCAACAACCGGGCACTCCACGCTTTCCCAAATTTCCTCCTAGGCATCCATTCAATTTTCCACAACCGGGCACTCCAGGATTTCCCAAATTTCATCTGAGGCCTCCATTCAATTTTTCACAACCGGGCACTCCAGGGTTCCCCAAATTTCATCCCGCCCTACCTCCATACAATTTTCCACGACCAGGCCCTCCTCGCTTCCCCAAAACTCCTCCAGCCCCTCCCTTCGATATTCCACCAACCCCACAACCCACCACTCCCTTCGATATTCCACCTCAGCCCCCCTCTAATGCTCCTTTTGGCACCCCAGGACCTTCCAGTCAATAGAAAATCCCATTCATCATCTTTCGGGGCTCTCAACAGTTGTGTTTGACGTATTGTAATATTTTTTCGGGGTTTTTTTTCGTCAGCATGAGTTGCGCTTGATTTACGGTTATCGTTTATATCATGCTGCTGATAAAAGTGTAACTAGCATTTGCACCTTATGTTGCAAAGGAAACGCCGTAAGGCATAGAGTGGGGAAGAATAGCGACATGTGAATGGACATTGTTGAAAACAAGGGTGGATGATAATGAGTTACAATTGCAATAGTTAGTTATGTGTACTCTGAAAATGGATATTTTTCTATGGTCAATCTAACACATTCATTAATTAGATGACAACGAAAGAGTTTCGAGCCCAAGATGAACCAACACGAATCTTTTCTACAAGACTGAAATTGCCTAAATTATTCCTCAATCAGTGGAAATAACCATTTCCCTCCTCTGATACCTAAAATACATTGTAGGAGACTGATTCTTCAAGTAATTTAATATAACTAACAATTGCCCCAAAAGATGCAAAGAGAGGCCCATAAAAATGTTAAATTGAAAGAATTGCATTTTGGTTCAAAATAACAAATATTATAATAATTCAATCATTCAAACTAAACCTAGGCAATAAATTGCCTAAAATAAAATAAATCCTTAATCAAAATTATACAAATTATTATTCTTCGTTTCTCTCAATTATTTATATAATAAAATCCAATCAATCATTCAAAATTGAGCACATCAGGCAGGCCAGTCCGCTTTGCCTACAATAAAACTCATTGGGTTTCCAAATCCATAGGTTGAGATTGAGCCCCCGCTTTGCCCACAATAGAACTCTCTGGGCTTTCAGACCCATAGGTTGAGATTGATCCACAACCTGTTGCTACTGGTTTTGCTAGTAATTCAAAGGCCTTCTGAATAACATGATGTGTGGCTCAGGACGATGAATGGCATAGTGCACTCATCCACGAGACTGCTGAACTCCAATGCTTGCCATTCGTTCTGGACCAAAAAGAATATCAATTTGGTTAAAATTATTAATATGTTTATAATAATAAAAATAAAAAATAAAACAAACAAACAGATTATCGCATTAAAAATGGCATTTGAAAACAAATTAGGCGTTGATTACCACATTGGGAAGTTGGCAAAACAGATGCATTTGCATTAAAAATAGCATTTGAGGAAAAAATGCGGTGCTTACCTCATTGAGAAGTCAGTTCTTGGGAAGCAATTTGGCAGTGTCCAGAGGGAGAACCACATGTTAGGAGATGATACATAATGCCCAATCATCAAAATAATCCATTTGGGTGAAATAAAACCCTAATTACATATATTCAACTCACCACCTAGACAACCAGCAATCAAGCATACCCACACTCAAAGATAAAACTATAAATATCTCAAAGAAACTTTGAAATGCATCTGATTGTAACTGACCAAAAGCAGTGATCAGGCATTTATTTAATATATGTCCAAACTTCCAAGAAATGATTTGCAATGTAAGAACAACATGGACACATTGTCTCCTTCTCTGCATTTATTTAAATACCTAGCATTCTAACTTTAAAGGGACCTACATAAATTCATGGAAAACCTTCAATCTAGACATCAATAGGTTGTCTTGGGTGGAGGGCCATGATGACAAAGAATTTCGAATACATCTTATAAGGAGATTTTGAAGTTAACAGATATGATTGCGGGATTGGAACAATCGTCGATCCTTCAGTTTAGCAAAAGAAAATTTCTTAATAAATTCCAGATATCATGGGCGACGATTCCTTCAATTTTATTAAGATATTTGACATTACATCCTTTTATATACTCACTGTGAGGTTCTTATTTTCACTTGACAGAAATCAAGCAGGTCTAAAACCAAAGGCTTGTCCAACAAAAAGAATGAAAAGCTCAAAATTGGATGCAGGGTTTGCCCCTAGCTTAAGGCCTATTCCACGACTAAGAATACATGTTAATTCATGACAGACATCACTAACATGGTTTGAATACTTGAAATCTTGTGTTGCTTTTATCGCTTAAGTGTTTGGAGTAAGCTTGTTCTCTGTCGCATTAAAAATGGCATTTGAAAAGAAATTAGGTGATGATTACACCTTGGGAAGTTGGCAAAACAAATGCATTTGCATTAAAAATGGCATTTGAAAACAAATTAGGTGCTGATAACCACATTGGGAAGTTGGTAGAACAGATGCATTTGCATTGAAAATAGAATTTGAGAACAAAAATGTGGCGCTTACTTCATTGAGAAGTCGGTTGTTGGGAAGCAATCTGGCAGTTTCTGAAGGGAGAACCACATGTCTGGAGATGACACACAATGCCCAATCATCAAAATAATCCATTAGGGTGAAATAAAACCCTAATTATAGATATTCAACTCACCACCTAGATAGCCAGCAATCAAGCATACCCACACTCAAAGATAAAACTATAAATATCTCAAAGAAACTTTGATATGCATTATCTCAAAGAAACTTTGATATGCATCTGATTGTAACTGACCAAAAGCAGTTATCAGGAATGTATTTAATATATGCCCAAACTTCCAAGAAATTATTTGCAACGTAAGAACAACGTGGATACATCGTCTCCTTCTCTGCATTTATTTAATTACTTGGCATTTTAACTTTAAAGGGACCTACATAAATTCATAGAAAACCTTCAATCTAGACATCATTAGGTTGTCTTGGGTGGAGGGTCATGATGAAAAAGAATTTCAAAAACATCTTATAAGGAGATTTTGAAGTTAACAGATGTGATTGCAAGATTGGAACAGTCGTCGATCCTTTAGCTTGGCAAAAGCAAATTTCTTAACAAATTCCAGATATCATGGGCAACGATTCCTTCAATTTTATTAAGATATTTGACATTACATCCTTTTATATACTGACTGTGAGGTTCTTATTTTCACTTGACAGAAATCAAGCAGGTATAAAAACAAAGGCTTGTCCAACAAAAAATGAAAAGCACAAAATTGGATCCAGGGTCTGCCCTTGGCTTAAGGCCTATTCTACGACTAAGAATACATGTAAATTCATGACAGGCATCACTAACACGGTTTGATAGTGTTGATTATTAAGCATACATCTATTCCATAGAAAAAGACAGAAAGTGAGTACATGACCAAGCCTCTGTATGTGCGCAACATAAACTAATCCCATCATTAAATCCACACATGAAAAAGTATTACAATATTTGAAGAATGCACCAAACCCCATACAAACTAGGTGTCTAAGAGATGAAACTATCATTTTGCTCAACGATGAACGATCAAACTTCGTTCAATAGTCTAACACCACAAATCTACGGTCAATAATAGGACACGGCATCAATTGAGGCAATTCATTTCAAAGGGAAATGCTATTTTTTAATATAATTTTTTTATTTCATTTTTTATATTAATATTGAAAAAATATATTTTTAATTTATTTATATTTATATTCAACTTTAATTCAGCGTTATTTATTATTTATTTTGATAAATTTTAAATATATATTAGTGAATAATTTATTATTTATTTTGTTTTTTTTTTAATTAAAAAAATGAAAAAATAGATGAATTCTAGTACCTTTTAAAATTCATTGACTTTTTTGAGTTTTGGCTTAGAAAATGAAACTAGAACAAAAATCTCGGCTTATAAAGTTGACGAGGTGACATTTAATTTTCATTTTAGGTAGATAATGTATTGATTTATTTTTCTTTTAATTTCAATCTTTCCAAATTTTAATGTTACGCCTAAAAACTATATATTGAAGTATTTCTTAATATTATAAAATTTAATATATTCTTTTAATAAAATATTTAGAATAGTTTATCAATCAAATTTGAAATAAATTTAAATCCAAAATTTTACCATTGAATTTTGGTTAAAAATAGGAAAAAAAAAATTCTACTTCAGACAACAAAAGATTGCCGATTAACTTTAGTCTGAGGCACAGCTCCACTCAGATTTCTCAAGTTACTCACCGCCGATGCACAATTTATCGATTCATCATTGCAGGCACAACCGTCTCAAATCTCATCTTCCAAGGTATATACAATTACTATCTTCTTGAATGTTTATCTATACAGTACAATCCTAAACAAGTAAAATATGAATTTCGGTGGCTTTGTTAAGATGCATATGTTGATGTAGACGGCCGGGAACAACTTATTACCCTCATTTTTACAAGGTTGTTGCAGAGCCCCATTTTTCTGGGCATTAATTCTTGATGCATAGATGTATGTAAAATGTTGAATAGCAGACTGGATTTTGTAGCTAATAGATACTTTGTTCTTGGCTCTGCAGTTAAATCATACCGGGTTAATATCGAGACATGGTCGAGGAATGTTTTTTTTTTCAAAATGGAAGCCTGCAAGAAAGCTTAATGGAGAAAGAACCCAATTTGTATAAACCACAGGCTGCAAAATTCACAAAGAGTTTTCCGTTGTTGCTAACCAATCAAACCAATAGGAGTTCCTTCATCCAAGACATTGTATTTCTTCCTGAGGCAGTCCTCTTCTTAGTACGCCTGTCTCCTGCAAACTCCAATCTGATATCCCACAAATCATCCCCCAGCTGTTCATTCTCGCAACAAATCCATACACCAGTGAATGCCATCGAGTATTTACAATTTGGATATTCTATCCAACCACGAGCTGCAGTCGGATGCCAGGTTCCTCCCCCTGCAACCCGTTGGTCTGCAACATCAGTGGCCGTAGTGGACATAGCTGATTATAGCTCAGATTTACCATTGATCATCACAGCAAAATTGGGTTACTTTGATCATTCCACACCCATCAAATGGGATTATATGGTATATGAGAGCTTGGCCACAGAGAGGGATATTGTTGTATTTTCCAAAGGGATTAACCATAGACAAGGACTCAACACTGAAACCAAATATATACGCTGCATATTCAACAATACCATTGAAACTATGGTCACACTCTGCACAAGAAGTCATTAGACGCGAGCATCCCAATGAATGAGTTCGTTATCAGCTCATTGCCTCCGAAATCACTCTTCGAATCCATGGGAAATCCATTCCTTCCGTCGCTTATTATAAAATCCCACCATCTCATCATTCAAGCAAAAGTAGTACTCAAGATAATGCACAGAAAATGAGACTACTCTGTGCCTGCACCATGGTGTTCATTGGCCTTTATTTCCTTTCCGTTATGTTATGTGGATAAAAACACTGTATCGTTTAATTGAAATTTATGGATGGATTTGAATCATTGGCCCTTATTTCCTTTCTTTGGATTCAGATCATTCAAGCCTTTAGTTCGCTTGACCAGGATGCCTCAAATTCAGTACTCAGATAAATACACCGATGATACTTATGAATACAGGTTTGTAACTCAGAGCTTGCGCTATTTTTTTTGTTAAAGAAAATATTTTTTTTACTTTTTGGCTAGATGGTGGACTTTCAGATCCACTCAACCAACCCCATACTACATCTATCATTGACAACCTCCTATTGATTTAACCCTATAGATACATACAATTGCAGTTTCCCTTCATTTCCACTGTAATTTGGAGCCTGGTTCTTTATCATTCAAAGTTGCAGGGAAAGGAAGCTGAAGCGCTACAAATCCATACTTCGTTTGGAAGTTGCCTCTCGTAAGTTGCTCAATGTAATACACCTCTTTTAGTTGAAGAAGGCATACAGAACAGTGTATGTGAAGGCCCAGAGAAGAGTGATCAATCACTACAAGTACCAGGCTTGGAGTGAATTCAAGGCTAAGTTTCGAAGGAGGGTGTCTGCGTATGTCGTGGATTGGAAAGAGTCTAGGAATGTTGTGTCCCAAGATCGAGCTCCAGGCCTTGGCAACAGGGCCATCAAACCCCATGAATGGGAGAATATGTTCTGCCAAGTGAATGACAGTGCATTGAAGGAGTTTACACGTAGAGCGTTTTCTTTGAATGATAAAGAACCAGGCTCCAAATTACAGTGGCAATGAAGGGCAACTGCAATTGTATGTATCTATAGGGTTAAATGAATAGGAGGTTGTCAATGATAGATGTAGTATGCGGTTCGTTGAGTGGATCTGAAAGTCCACCATCTAGCCAAAAAGCAAAACAAATATTTTATTTAACAAAAAAAATAGTGCAAGCTCTGAGTTACAAACCTGTATTCATAAGTATCATCAGTGTATTGATCTGAGTACTGAATTTGAGGCATCCTGCTCAAGTGAACTATACCATCTATAAGGTACAAATTTGAATGATTTGATGAATTGAGAGGTTCCTTTGAGAATAGATGAAATTAATTTGTCTATAATCTACAGGCAGGAAGATGTTCAACTTAAGAAATAGGAATGGGCGTGTATCATTTTTCTATTTCCTGGCAATATATATTTCCTAGTAAGTTGAATTAACGAGCAGTGATATCGTTATAAATAAATCTCCAATGTATTTTAAGTAACTGTTGGATTCCATAATTCTCACATTTCCATTATTTGTAAATTTATAGAGGGTTCTCCAAGACACAACAGAGTCGATGAACAGGGAATTGCTCATTACAATAATCTTAACAATGAGTTGTTCTCTAATGCTCCTTTTGGCACCCCAGGACCTTCCAGTCAATAGAAAATCCCATTCATCATCTTTTGGGGCTCTCAACAGTTGTGTTTGACGTATTGTAATATTTTTTCGGGGTTTTTTTTCGTCAGCATGAGTTGCGCTTGATTTACGGTTATCGTTTATATCATGCTGCTGATAAAAGTGTAATTAGTAGGGCTCCTGAGGTGTAATAACGAACCGGTGTGCTCTATAGATCGCTATTATTATTACTATATTTTTATAAATAATCCTTATTTGCTTCCATATACCGGTGTATACTGTTATTACTATATATTTCCTTATTTGTCCTTTTGGCTACGGTTGTTATTACTATGTATCTCCTTCTTTGTCCTTTTGGCTACGGTGGTGATTGTGCGGTGATTGTGCTGCAGCCTATAAATTTAATCATGCCTTTTTTCTAAATAACCAAATTTAATCTGCCTTTTTTTTCTAAATAACCAAATTTAATCATCATGAATTAAATAGCCAGATTGTTTTGTAATATTGGAAATAAATTATTGTACAGATTGTTCTGTAATAATGAAAATAAATTATTGTAATTATCATGAAGTTTTTAATATCTTTTATAATTAAAAGTAATGATTATGAATCAATAGAATTTTATAGCTAATGTAATTTTTTTAAAATAATATTATACATTTTAAAATGAAAATATATCAGGCTAATTAATAAATAAATATAATTTAGCTTTTTGACATCAAAATAAAGTGTCTTTGTAGAACAAAAAAGCATCTTTTTAAACTCTAAATATTTAACATAATGATCACTAAGATTGTAAGATCTTTTATAATTGAAAATAATGATCATAAATTCATACACTTTATAGTGAACAAAATTTTCCTTAAATAATATTATTCTATTTTAAAATGAAAAAAATAAAAAATTAATTTACAAATATAATTTATATTTTGATACTAATATAAGGTTTGTTATCTTTTTCTTTCTTGAAATAAAGAAACACTATTCTTTTTAACTCTAAATATTAATCAAATAGCTTGTTTCTTTGTATACAAATCAACACATTTTAATTAGTCACATAACATTTTAGAAAAAAAAATATTGTTAACCAAAGGAATTGATTTTAGAATATTGAAAATAACACTTTTTATATATGGATATTTAATTTGGAATAAGAAAAAATGAATAATAGAAATTAACTCAATTGGTTGATAGATGATTTATTGTTTTTATTCATAAAAGGTTAACTATATGTAAAAAGACATTATTTTCATTGTTTTGGTTCTTATTTTTACATTTATAATAATAATATTACATAAATGTAATTAAATTAATATAACACAATTTTTAAAAATTTAGATAATAATTAAATGAGTTGTTTTTTAATATTATAATTTTTTATTTTATTATTTAAATTTTTATGAAATTAAATTATATAAATAATGAAAATAAAATTATGTTGTTTTTCATTATATATTATATAAATAAAAGGCAAAGGCATTCTTACATTTTTAAAATTTGATATTAAACAATTACAAAGATATAGTTGAATTAGTAAAAATAAAAAAAAATAAAAAAAATATTATTTCATTGTTGTATTGAAATTCATATCTAAAGAATATTTATGTATCTTTCAATGTTAAACATTAAACCAAAAAGAACAACTTTTTAGCTTGAAAGGTATAGAATTTTGGGTTAAACAAGTTGTAAAGGAGAAAATTGACGAGGTCCGAAGCTATCAAATTGAAATCCTAAATTAGGAGGTCATATTTTGATCCTCCACGCTATCAAATTGAAATCCTAAAATAGGAGGTTATATTTTGATCCTTCACACTCTCAAGCTATTCAATCTAGTAGTCAAGCAAGTTTTCCCAAACCATAAAGCTTCATTTCTCCTATCTTTAAAACCAAGGACTAAATAATCCTCTACCTAGATGACCATTATGATGCACCAAGATATTCTAGCCAAGTGAAACCTATAATAATTTCGCAAAATAAAAAGATTAGGATATAGTTATAATGTTAAGAGAAAGTAATAAAGAAGCTTGAGAAGATTTTACAAGTCGTCATTCCACTGTGGACCACCTAGTTATAGCTTAAGGTCATTATAGAGGAATGACATAGTAATCAAGCTAATACCTTGTGTTCCATTATCAACTATAGGAAGACATTTGACATGGTTCGTGGAATTTTTGTTTGGAATATATAGGAAGCGTTATAGGGTCCATTTGACTTGACAACCTCATTGAAAGGTTGTATAAGAATGTTTTCACTAAGCTTAGGAATATTGATGGTTGGTAAGAGGGGATTACTTGTAATATAGGAGATAAGCAAGGACGTTCTCTATGACCTACCCCTTTTGGCATTTACATTAACAAGTTAGAGGCATGTTTAGGAGAAATTGATTTTGTTAGAACAGTTTAGCAAGGATAATTTTAGGGGCGAATGTTCGCCCTTTGGCGAAATTAAGGGGTTTTAAATTTTTAGTGGGCCAATATTTTGTATCATAGTACATTTTTACAAATCACCTCAAATAGCCCACCTTATTTTAAGGGAGAGGGTAAAAAAGGTAAATTTATCCCTTGAAATTAGGACTTACAACCTTCAATTCGCCCATTTTCAAGAATAGGTTTTATTTAAGTGAATCTATTCGCCCATTTTCAAGAATAGGTTTTATTTAAGTGAATCCTATGGGCCAAATACCATATTTATAAAAGAGGTATGGTAAATTAATAAAAATATAAATAAATGAGAGGTATGGTAAATTAATAAAAATATAAATAAATGAGAGGTATGGTAAATAAATAAAACATTTTTTATATTTACTCCATAAGTCACCTTATATACATGTAAGGGTGTAAACAAATAAAAATATAAGTAAAGTGGAGGTATGGTAAATAAATAAAACGTCTTTTTATACTTACTCAAAAGGTATGGTAAATAAATAAAAATATAAATAAACTAGACGTATCGTAAATAAATAAAACATCTTTTAATATTTAGTCCATAACCCTCGTTCTATTTATGAAGGCTCAAGAAAGAGGTTTTATTTAATTGAATCCTATGGGCCAAATACCATATTTGTAAAAGAGGTATGGTAAATTAATAAAAATATAAATAAACGAGAGGTATGGTAAACAAATAAAACATTTTTTTATATTTACTCCATAAGTCACCTTATATTTACGAACACTCAAAAAATGGGTTATATTTAGGTGAAACCTATGGCCAAAATACTATGGGACAAATACCATGGACTAGATTATTATTAATACCATGCAAAAAAACATACAAACACTCAAAAAATGGGTTATATTTAGGTGAAACCTATGGCCAAAATACTATGGGACAAATACCATGGACTAGATTGTTATTAATACCATGCAAAAAAATATTATTAACGCTAATATTAGAATTAATAAAAATAAAAATGGCACATGGTATTGACCCATGGTATTCACCAAAAGGGCACATGGTATTGACCCATGGTATTCACCTGGAATGTAGCCTATTTAAATGGGGGAATTAAACCAACATGTAGCCTATGCTAAGATTCACTAGGACTTTACAAAGTTTTATTATTTAGTGAAAGACTCGCCAAGATCTTACAAGATTTTATAATTGAGTAAAATATTTGCCATGCCTGGTGAGAGATTCGCCAAACAATTATATATACATATTATATTATTGATAAAATCGCCTTCCATTTTTCCTATATACCATGGAGATTCGCCGATTTATTATATTTATAAATTTAGGGGGGGTTCTTAAAATTTTCCCTGCAGTTTAGCTATAAGAGTCATCATTCTTCTTCTCTACATTGATGATGTTGTTCCTATGCTAAAGAGTTTCTCTAACATTATCAGTTAACTGGGAATTTGCAAGGATTTATATTATGGCATGGGTATGAGGGTAAACACTAAAAACATAAAGGTTATGTTTATCAAATAGAAAATGATCACTTACACTAATTTTATATATGGAAATACCAACTTATTGGAAATTAATTCAAAAATATACCCTAAAACCTCTAAAAATATAACATTAAGAAAGGATTAATAGAGGGAAAAAAACATATGTTAGTCTTGAAAATAATTGTGAATCAACTAAATTTTTGTCCCGCGAAAGAGAACTCCACTTTGATTCTCTTGAAATTACTTTTATCTTATATGGATGTGAATTTTGGGTGATAACATCTATAGATAATTGCAAAAGAAAATCCAAAATCCAAAAGGATTTTATAATTTATAATCTTAAAATTAAAAGCAATATGCCATAGTCTCTCCCCCTTACAGAATCCAACATTTTCCCCATTGAGAGTGTAGCTGTGATTTTTTATGAAATTTACAAGAACACAAAAACTAACATGAAATATAAGAGGGTTACTAGGTAATGTATAACATCTACGTTCACTCCCTAAGGAGGATGCACCCACAATAGTACCTAGCTCTTACGAGAGTTCTCCCCTGATTTCTACCATAGTTACTTTGCATTTAATTGATATGTGACCATATACATAGGAAGTTTCAATTTTGTGTCCTTTGGGCTATGCACATTAGTTTATTTCTTATGTATTTTTGCTATTGAAATATTTTCATCAATGTGTGAACCCATTGCCAAACTATAGAAGGCCATTTTCTATGAAGAATATGATGAAACCATTTCAATTTGAGGATATTGGTATATACTTTTTCTTGCTCCCTTATTTTAGGGAATCACTGATTACGAATTTTGTGCTTCCCTCTTTGTGATTGGTTCTTTGGTTTGAGAGGCTCCATTTTTCTTCAATTGGTCCATGATCTTAAAATTTGGACCTCTATCCCTTCTAGCATTATACTTTGAGGACAAATTCCCACTCCACACGCTCTATTCCCTTATATCTCGTTCCTTCTTAGATAATTCCTTTGCACTCAAATCTCACTTCATTGCAAACACTATACATCACTATCCCTATGGTTTTTCCTAGCATTCTGATTCATCTCTAGTCATACCTTATTCTATTTAACAGAATTCCTTCCCACACATATCAATTTTTTCAAAAACATTATATTTATTGTTTCTAGGGTTTCTTCTATCTTAGTCTTCAGATCATTGCATGTTTGAAATGCACATAGCTCAAACATTCCTAGCAAATTGTGAATTTGTATAGGAGATCCTCCCACAATAAAACCCCATAGTAACTAGGGTGTTCCCTTTCCAACATCTAACTTAGGCTCACCTTAGACCTAACATTTCCCAACTGAATTGGAATCCAACTTTTTTTATTATTTTAATATTGACCTCTATTTAATTGTAATTGATTCTTCTTGAGATTTGGACCATCAAGATGATATAATTTATAGTTTTGACCTTGATAATTAAGCTCCATGAATTATTCGTTAAGGTTTTTGGTATAATTTCCTACTTGCATTAACCTTTCCAGCCATAGAACCATATCCATATCTTTAAATGTTTAAATAAGGTTTTATTATAGTTTTCAATTCTTGTATTTGAATTGAGACTTTATGGCATATTCCTTCATCTTTGATCATTCATCCATTATCACCTATAATGATGAGGTCCTTGGTGGGGTATGCAAAAATTTTAGTTCTTTAGAAAAAATAATGTCAAATATACAATTAACATTTCTCCAAAAATATGTGACTATTATCACATTTCTATTTATTATGACTTCCTTAAGCTCTAGGGTATCAGGTTTTTGTTACCTTGTCATGGGGCTATTTGGAACTATAGGTTTGAATTCTTGTTTTTATGCTAACTAGGTCTTATAATTTCTAACATGTGCTCCAATGTATTTTTCAATTGGTTGTTGTATTCAGTCTTTTGGAATAATTATTTTTCTTTGAATTTCATTTTCTTCATTACTATTTTGTTAAGCACATGAGGTTAAAGCTAGGGGTGCTTTCTGCAACATTTCATCATAATAATAATATCAGTTGTATGGCATACTAATTTCATCTTCTATTTTATTGAATTATGCTTTCATAACATCCATTATCATGTAGTAGCATAATGACATGCATTCACATCTATGCCCTAGAGTCCAATTTTTCCACACTTACAATGATTGTTTCTCTCATTTTCCCCTTCTCTAGGTGATTCTTTTTAGTTGTGTTATAATCATATATTACAATGTAATTGGTTGTCTTTGAAAAATCAAAGGCTACCCCACTTTGAATATTGAGATTCCTTTAGATTATGTTTTTTTTGCTTCTATATTCAACCAAATTTATAGGCCTTGATACTCTTAGCTCACTATGAATAATGGGTATTAATATTGAAATATAAAATTTTAGTAGTTGATATTTTGTGAGGTCTAGGAACCTAGTAGCTAGTCTTCCCATTCATGGGTATATTCACTAATTTTCCTCTTTATTTTAAATGAGTTAACCTATTAAATGTGCCATCTTCCTCATCATTATGAAATATTTTTAGAAGGTCTTATATGAACATTTTCCAAATAATAGATAAACCACTTTCTTTATTTGACTACTAGTTTATCTAATAATAAGCATCACTTGTAAAGTATAGGGAATTCATTAATAATTGTCTATATCTTTAGCGAGTGGGTTCACAACACAAGTCCCTTCGATGTTATTAATCTGCATGATAGCATTTTTTTCATCTAGTCAACCATCATATTTAGGTATATCAAGATTTATTTTATTAGACAAGACACATTATCTTGATTGATCTAGATTCTCTCAGCTACTAGAATTAACCAAGATATTTTACTTATGTGATGTTAGTAGAATTGCATGTGAAAGAGTATGAAGAAACCACATGTGCATACTTTTAAAAAGAGGAAACATAGAGACAACCATAAAATCAAAGAACAGACAAAATTGGATAACGAAGTTCTTCCATTGTGGACTACGTCTTTGGGCCTGGTGTCAAGAGTGGGGAGATCGCTTCATTAATTTCTGCAAGACAATGATGAGTACATGATGAATTATTTTTCAAATACAAGGATGAACTTCCTTAACTAGAAGAACTCTCACTCATATAAGCTCTCCTTCAACATGACAAAATATCAAACTTTCACATGAAGTGACATACAAGGATCCTCCAAAAAAGTGGCAAACAAGGATCTCAACATTAAATCGTCATCTCAAAAAAAATTAAAATAAGACATGGAATCAATGCATATTATACCTTCACTTCCGGGGATGGCTTTAAAATGCACACCTTTACTTGAGAAAAAGATTGCACGGTTGAATTCTTGGCAATTAAATCTAACTATAAACTTGACCCTTTTCTTACTTGGTCAAATTTGGGCTCCCACGAATCTCAAGGATTCCTCAAAGATTCTCTTATGTAGGCCAACTAACATTTTGATTCTCAGATGAAGAAATTGATCAAAATATCATGTTTCTTTGCGAAAAAACTGAGAAAATTGAGTATAAAGTTGGCTTGTTTTTTAAACTTTCATTTTCAGGTCTCTAGGTTATCTTTCAGATTCCATGTAGATTCCTGCATCAATGTTCCACCTTCATGGTTTCGCCTTCAACATCCTGCTTCTGAAAAATCTACTGCTCAAATCAGAAAACCGATCACGCCATCGGACTCCTAGCAAAATTCTGATTAATCTGAGTTTAAAATTGCCATAGTTCCAACACCGACAAAATTTGGCTCCAGAGGAATCTACAAGATTCCTCTATGATTCTTTAAATCATGGTTCTTCCCTCCTTGTTCTACATGCTCACCTAGGTTTCCATTCCTAAACTTGCATGTTGGGTTCTACGATGCAGTTGGGAAAATGACAAAACTAGTACATATATGTATTTGTGGTTACATTTCCCAAAGTGCCCAAGTTGGTGTTCTCGGTTAGCGCTACTCCATTTAGTAATTGGTTGGGGGGTGGGTCAGGTTCAAAACCCGTCATCCCCAATTTTCACTGCCTTCTATTATTTTGG
Organism: Pinus tabuliformis; assembly: GCA_031772625.1. Lineage (NCBI taxonomy): Eukaryota > Viridiplantae > Streptophyta > Pinopsida > Pinales > Pinaceae > Pinus > Pinus tabuliformis. The sequence goes on from CM062808.1 coordinate 673,215,328, forward strand.
TTATGATGGTTGGTGATTATATAACATGTGGGTACAAACCCCACTAACATTCCACTGTTGGAATATTTTTAATATAAAAACAAACAAATTCCCAGCCACAAAACTAACTGTCACCATACATAAGCTTGACTACCAAAACTTTGGATAGTCGTTGGTTTACCACTTGCTCCAGAACTTAATATGTGCCACCATATTTCTTAATAACCATAATGTGGTTTTTAATGCCATATATAGCACACATCCGTTGAAAAAAATATTTGAATATTTTATTTGTTTTTCATATGGTTATAACCATATTTCAACATATATAACATTGAATTATATGGTTATTAAATGGCTATATAGATATATTCATTTATTATTATTATTATTATTATTATTGTTATTATTGTTATTATTATTATTATTATAATGTTTTTTTTGTCTTTTCTATAGGGGTAAGGAGCCAATTATGGAGTGTCATGTGTCGTTGGTGAACTCGCCAATCAGTCACCACATAAACTTAGTGGGTCCCACTTCCCTATGTAACTTTAAAACTTCCAGCGATAATAAGTTGGTCATATGGACTCTGATTCAGGTGTCGTTCACATCGTTGGCTTCATAATGACAAACATTAAAACTTGGTACCATTATTGCTCACATCTAGGAACTTCAAAAATTGAGCCTCTCCATAGCCATCTAGATAATTCCTCCCTGCTAAGGAGCTTTTTATCCTCCAAAAGCATGAACACTATCTGTAATATGTTATACTCCTTTTTCTTCACAACAAGTTCCCTAATAGGCCACACTTCCCTCTCCTTCACCTTTGTTCTTCAGAGCCATAATTGATTAATCAATGCATGTACTCTTTGCAAACCTGCAGTACATACTGCAAAATACATGCTCAATTACATGATCTATCATGACCCAAGAAAACCCCATACTTTCTAATATTTTATAACACACTCTTTGGTCAAGTTTACATCACAATCATATGAGAAACCAATACCCCAGCTATCAACAAAAGGTCAAAAGATCATCATGATGCTTTCATAAGTGATGGAAAACACATTACCACTTTTACAATAATTTTGAAACATATGATCATGACAAGCTAATACCACCACCTCTCACTCATCAAAGTGAATGGGTCATTATTCTAGAGTTGATTCTCTTGTCGAAAATCTTCATTTATTGGTTCTTGCACAAACACTTTTTTCTTCTTGAGATGCTTCTTTGGACATAACCTCCAACATGTAGCTCTTTGATGTCGACGCTTGTTACAATGGTAGTAAAAATTCTTCTTCCTCCAAACATGTTTTTCCTTCTTCCTACACTGATGTGGAGAAGAATTTACATGTCTTATATTTTTCCTTGCTTCCATTTTCTTCCAGCACTTGGCAACCACATGGTTATGTAAGCCATAAAAACTACACAATTTTTTGTGCCACAAGTTTTTTTTATTGTTACCAATTTTCTTGTAATCAAAATGAACTTTATAATACTAATACTTTTTATACCTTACTTTATCCCTCTTCTTTGAATGCTCACTTCCATTTGGAAATGACTAGAAATTATGATCAATGGAGGATTGTGATGTAATCTCAATATCCTTCATTGTCTCACACTTGTCACAAAAAATTCTCTTGTCTCTTCCTTTCTGACATAGCCCAATCTTACATGTCTTGCTAATTCCACCAATTGGATGGAATTCACAATTCCATGCTCATTGGATCCTATGCCCTTTCTTTCATATCTCGTCTTTTTCATTAATCTTGGACCAATTTTTGTAGTGTGGTTTCCAAAAACACGCAAATTATCATCATCATGTGAAAATGAAACTGAAGAACTACCAACATTGTTTACCTTAGTTATCGATTTTGAAGCAGGTGATATTGGCTTCTCTAACCCTTCATTGAACTTCAAATTTTCCAAGACCTCCTATGTGGCTTGTAATTGAAGCTACAATCTCTGGTTCTCCTCTTCGGCTCCAATTGATCTCTTCATTTGAATGATTAGAAGAATATGAAGAAGAAGAATATTCACTCAAAGATGGAGATGGAGCATCATCGTCTTCTCTCTCTTCCTCCTATTATGATTTATCCATTTTCTCCTCATAATCTGCATACACTATATATGCTGTTAGTGTCGGTCTTTGCAGCCTTCCTCCAGTGATCAAACATGCTCTTACAAAGTGATTTTAAGGTGTCAAGGTCAAATTTTGTCATTTCAATGAGTCTTCAAGCAAAATTTGGTCACTAGCTATTAGGTCTAGGGTTGTTTTCACTCCTTTCAAAGTTGTCCAAATGTCAGTCCATGTCACCATTTAGCTGAGTGTACTATCATTCAAAGGGTTTTCATCATCATGTCAAGTTCCAATGGGTCATTTTACACCTTGTTCATGTTTCAGTTGTGCCTAGGTAAGGTTCATTTCCCTCTCCTAGGGTTTTGAAGGTAATTTCTCTTGGATGGTTAAATCATCAACAAAATTTGTATCCTGATGTTCATACACCTTCCCCTATCCTTAATGTACCTTATTAAACACTTCCCATCACTGATATCCCTCAAATTCGTCATTCTCGTGCAAACCCTAGTTTCTTGCTACAACTTGACAATTTTCTAGGCTAGGCCTGTGTTTTTCCCTTTTCGACCCCTTCCCCTCACTCAATATTTGAAATTCCACTTTTCCTTGCTTCCTAACATCCCTCCCTACTTCAAAAATTTTCTCAACAATTTAGAAGCCCCTTATCCCCTATATTTTATTTCATTTTGACAAATCCCCTGTTCCACACATCCGGATAGGTTTTACTCAAATGATGTTTTTAAGCAAGAAAAGATGAATTTTGGAAAAAAGAGAGAGTTTTTTGTCCAAACTAGGCCAAGGAAGAAAAACATTCTTCAATTTTTACACAGGTGTCATGGTTTTAGCGAAATGTCAAAAATACAGTTGCCTCAGGAGAATTGATGCACCTCTGAAGTTACCTTGGGAAAATCAAGATTTCTCCTAGCTTAGTTGGCCAAATGACTTTTTTAATCATTCAAGTGATAACTAGACAGAAATATCTTTCAAATGAGCTATCATGAGCTTAATTTGGAGTTAAGGAAGACCTTCAAAAGTTGACTGTAACAACACTCTACCTTGGGGCAGCCTCATTTTACACATTTTTACCAATCTTGGGAGATTTGATTTTTGACAAGGAAAATGAACTCCAAATTGAAAAAATAAAGTTGGGTTGGAAATTATACTCAATAAGCTTTCCAACAAACTATCCCGCACCCAATTTGGACACCAGGAAGGCCTCCAAAAGTCAACTGCAAAAAGGCGCGTTGCACCTGGGTAGTGGCGCGATGCACTCAGTAGTTCGTACCTTTAGCAAAGAAAAAGTGTGGTCAGATGCGCTGGAGACCAATGGGTGCGGGACCACAGGTAATACTAAGAGAGAGTGTGGAACTAGAATTTTTTGGAGCAAAACAGGCTTTTCTGCCCAATGTGTTGCTCCACCTGGCGCTCGCTTTTGAAGGGGACCTCCTTTTGAGGAAATCTTAGCATATTTGGATTTGCCATGAAGAAATATGCATGCTCACAAATGGCCAAGAAATTTTGACAGGTTTTGGGCTTCCAAAAAAGTCAAAAACACCCTAAAAATGACCTTTTCTGCCCCTTTTTGAAACACAGGAAGCAGTCTTGGGAGAACTCAGTTTTAAGAGAAAATTCTAAGGTTCAAGTAGTCGAAGATCACATCATATTTAAGAGAAAATTCTAAGGTTCAAGTAGTGGAAGATCACATCGAGCATCAACAACAAGTTCTCCAACTCTTAAAGGATAACCTCACCTTGGCGCAGAATAGAATGAAACAACAGGCAGATCAATATCGCAGCGAAAGAAGTTTTGATGTATGTGATTGGGTATTCCTGTAGCTACAACCATATAAACAAATGTCCCTCAAGTAAGCTAAGAAGGATAATAAATTATCACCAAAGTATTATGGCCCATACAAGGTGTTGCAAAAGATAGGTACTATGGCATACAAATTGGAGTTTCCTGCAGCTTCCCAAGTGCACCCAGTTTTATGTGTTTCATGCTTAAAGAAGGTTATAGGTGACAAGCTCCCAGTTCAAACAATATTTCCAGAACTGGATGAGAAAGGAAAAATCATATTGGAACCTGAAGCAGTTAAAGAAACAAGAACTCGACAGCTACGAAATCGATCAATTTCAGAGTATCTCATCAAGTGGAAGAACTTACCCGTTGAAGATTCCACATGGGAGGATGAGAATTTTATACAGAAGCATCCAGAACTACTCAAGCATTGAGGACAACACTTTTTTGAAGGAGAGGGGCATGTTAGGTCCATGTAATACTAGTGATTCCCCCATTACTATTTTCATTATATCCCTTATTGTTATTTTTGTGCCCCTATTGTCCCCATATTATTATTATTGTGCCCGATAGAAGCCCACTATTGTTAATTTTGTGCCCTTATATCATTATTGTTAGGTTGGATTCGGTTATATTGTGACCCGTTAGACTCCTATTTATAGAAAGGAGGTTTTCTCATTTGTATCATCTAAGATTTTTTCATTTGTGTAATGTAAAGGAGGTTTCCCACTCGAAGAGGCTGAATTCTAAAGCGTTTATCTCTCTTTTATATCTTATTGTGAGCTGGTTTCATAACAAATAGATTATACCAATACCCACGAAACAGTTCATCGGCAAAAGCATAGAGTTAGTGAATCAAATACCATCCATGCGAAGCAACACAAAGTTTTTAGTATGAGACAACATGTGACAAGATTGCACATCAAACGACTCTCAGGAACATCCAATCCATCAAGCGAAGAAAATACTCATGGCATTACAACATAAAATATTTGAGGAATTCAATAGTGGAATATTACAATCACTCCTTGCATCAATTAGAAGATCATAAGTTCTCCTACGCAATATTATATCTCCAAAAATGTCCTCAGTAAAAAAAGGTCCCTACAAATGTGTCATGAGGTTGTATTTATAGAGTGAGGGTGACTCATGGCCTACCCTTGACTCTTGAACTTCCTCATGACTCTTCATCTACCCAATGACCCTTAGTCTCCCTCATGACCTTTCGTATTCCAAAATGTCTTATTCTATCAAAGTACATACATCACAAAAATAAGCTATTAACCTAATTCATCAATTTAACAATAGAAAGTTCAGGGATGTCCAGATTGAGTTGTTCTGTGAAATAGGTGCGCCATAGGTTGTATTCTACTGCGATGGGAGTGATTTTCAACTGATCTTCATCATGTCTGTGCAGGCACTCGAGTGAGTTTGGGATGAGGGTGGTCCATTTGGCATTCACCTGGTTATTCAAGGTCACGAGTTTGGTGTAAATCCTTACCAGTTCTACCACATAACATGTGATATTTTTTTGGTGACTGGCATGTCCTCTACACATGCTTCTTGGTTATATGTATCCAAAAAAACCTGTACTTCCTTTGAGATATCCTCCTACCTCCTCACTTTCCCGACTTCTCCTATAGAAGGGACCCCATGAAGTTGGATCATAGATTCTAGGCCACTAAAAATATGCTTGTAGGAATTTAATATTATGTCCACATCTTTGGTCAATTTGTCTTTTGATTGAATCTTGATGTGGAGTTGAACCTTGGCATTCTGCATGGTGATCCAATATTACTTAGGGACCACCACTCGTGCTCCCGGGTACTTAACGGACCATTCATGTATTTTATCTAGAGGAATCATAGCCTCCTTTAGCATTGCAACTCTTTCCTTTGTGTGAGCTTTTATTGCCAAGATTGGGGCCACTGTGTGATGCAGTTTAGACATCTCTTCGTAGACCATCGCCCCAAGGGTCTCGACCTCTCCTTTGATCGTTGCCTAGAATTTTGTTGTGCTTGAGTGAACTAAATAGAGAATTGCATTCTCTTCCTCTACTCTCTTTCTCTCTTACTTTGAAATTGCATCCCTTTGTTGAGACACGTAAAGCCTATTCTGAAGGTCTGTGATATGTTTTCTCATTTGGGCCACATTGTGTTCCGTGGTGGAAATAAAAGTTGTCCCGGTTAAGGAGATGATTTCCGGGCTCGCTGTGATTTTGGGCACAATATCCTTGGCTGTGGTGACTGATAAGGGCTCAACTGGATTTCTCGCACAATTCTTTTTCTTTTCTTTCACAATTTTGAGGCTGACTTCCTTGAAGGTGAGCCTTATGAAATCTAGGACTTTCTCTTCTTGTCCTTCCCAGAAACCCAGTTCTTTGCAAGGGAAGGTGCCCGTTAGTGAGGGGACTAGAAGGAGGCACATCCAATGGGGGAAGCTCATTTTTCTCTGTATGTAGATCGATTTTTTTAATAGTCTCTCCTTTCTCAATTCCCCCAGTTTCCTTTTCTTTGCTATTCCTTAATTCTTCCTCCTGCTACTTTCTTTCTTGATTCCCGAACGCTTGTTACCTCTTGAGCTTGTATTCCATATTTTTTAGCTCCTGCTCCAATCTCCTTTTCTCCTCTTCTTCCTTAACCTTACACTCCTCCTCTAGTTTTTTCTTCTCTGCCTCTTCATGAGCCCTTCTTTCCTCTTGCAGCTTTTCTTGTAGTTATTTCTCCTTTTTCTCCTCTTCTTGTCACCTTGTATTCTTGAGCTAGCCTTGGTTGCTAGAATCTTAAGACTATTTGATCTCTTGTTCCCTTCTTCTCTTAAGCTCCTGCCTTTTTCTTGCCAGGGTGGCATTTATTTGTTCGAACATTTCATTGATGTCTTCGTCTTCGAGGTCGCTCAAAATATCTTCAGCCTCTTTCCTGTTTTGCTTGTCGAATTCCCTGTTGCCACTCTGTGTCTCTTGTTGTTGTTGTTGGTTTTTTTTTTTTTTTTTTTTTTTTTTTTTTTTTATGTTGGAGGCTCTTTCTTTAAGATTATAATTTTCCTGGGTATCCTTGAAAAGCTCCTCATCTCTGGCTTGTTTCTCACTCAGACTAATTTCCCTCGTGACGTTATACCAATTCTTCACCCCGTCTTCATGATCTTGTCTGGTGTGCGGATATAACCAGCTCAATTTTTCTTTCTTGCAGTGGACGGCCACCACTCTCTTGGGATCATACGTCTGATAGTTGAGACTTACAAAATGGTTGCCCTTTAATGCTTCAGCCTCTACTTCCACTTGTTTGAAGTTTTCCACTACATATGCTCTAATGGTGAGAGGAAAGTGGGCCATGGTTTCTTCTTTCCTTTGTTGAGTACCTTTGAAAAGCTCTGTGTCATTTGGTAGCAGAATCCTCACAGGACTATCATTTCCATGATGAACCTAAGCAGGGCATGGGGGGCCTTATCAGTGTAGGTTTTAATCATGTACAAAAATTATCTTCATATGAATTCTAAAACACAGAAAATAAATAATGCGAGATCAGAACACATAAAACACATATACACATTGATTTTCCCCTGGATCCCAAAACCGGGACTACCAGCTTGATTTTTCATTATGCTCCTTTCAATGTTACAATACATATTTATACATGTCGAAGCATCAAATACCATGGACCGAAAACTATTGCGTCCAATACCATGGACCGAAAACCATCGCGTCCAAAAAACATGTGTGAAAATCATGCACAAAAGCCATAGGTAGGTCTGCCCAACCTAACATAGGATCCAAAACCAAAATTTTCCGGGGCGGTGCCCTGAACCCCATAAAGTGGGGTTACGGGTGCCCTTCAAACCCCCTGTTAACTACATGGAAAGAATATAACACAACCCAACATTCTCCCACTAGTTGTTTTCTTTCCACAGGGGGCCACAAGAGAGCTTAGTCATTTTTCCAGCCTTGAAATGCCCATTGTCTATCTACACCAAGAGAACTTCTCAAAGCTCACAAATTTTGTCAATGCATCTATAGTATTCTTCAAAGTGTCCAACTTTACCAACAACACCTTTTTGTCTTCTATCATATCCCTCACAAAGTGATACTGAACATCAATGTGCTTTGTCTTTGAATGATATGCGGGGTTCTTTGCCAAGAAAATTGCACTTTCGCTGTCACAGTCTATCCTTATAGCTTCCTGTACTAACCCCATACTTGAACACAATCTCTGCAACCAAATTTCTTCCTTGCTTGCATGAGTGGCTGCCATGTATTCTTCCTCTGTAGTTGACAGTGCCATTACAGATTGTTTCTTACTCATCCAACTGACTGCACCTCCAAATAGGTTAAACACATACCCACTAGTAGATCTTCTCTGATCCATATCTCCAACCCAGTCTACATCAACAAAGCCATGAATATCCAACACTATGTCCAATCCTGGTCTTCCTTGGTAGCTCAAACCATAATCACTAGTGCCACACAAATACCTGAAAACCCGCTTCACTGCTATCCAGTGCTCCTTCCCTGGTTTTGACATAAACTTGCTTAATACTCCCACTGCATGTGCAATGTCTGGTCTAGTACAGACCATTGCATAAATCAGGCTACCGACTGCACTTGCATATGGAACACGGGACATGTCCTCTTCCTCTTCTTGTGTCTTGGGACACTATTCAACAGATAACCTCACACCTACAGGAATAAGAACTTTCACCAGTTTACTATCCTGCATATTAAACCTCTGCAATATTGTCTCGACATACTTCCTCTGGTTTAACCAAAGCTTCCTCTTTTCCCAATCTCTTTTAATTTCCATGCCCAAAATATAGTTTGCAGCACCAAGATCTTTCGTGTCGAATTTGGAGGACAATTGGGTCTTCAAATCCTGGATAACTTCTTTGTCATTTCCAACAAACAACATATCATCCACATATAATACCAGATAAATAACACGATCACCAATTAATTTAAAATACACACAGTGATCTTCTTTGCTTCTAGTGAAGCCAAGTCCCCGTATAAATGTATCAAATTTCTGATGCCACATCCTTGTTGATTGTTTTAACCCATATAGAGACTTCTTTACCTTACATACCAGTTCTTTCTTACCCTTCACCGCAAAGCCTTAAGGTTGCTTCATGTAGATCTCCTCTTCCAGATCCTCGTGAAGAAATGTTGTCTTCACATCCATCTGTTCTACCTCAAAATCAAAAGCAGCAGCAACAGATAAAAGTAATCTATAGAAGTTACCTTGGCAACAGGAGAAAAAATATCACCAAAATCAATTCCCGGCACCTGGGAATAACCTTTTGCTACCAACCGAGCTTTGTATTTATCCACCTTTCCTTATCAATTTGTCTTCTTCTTGAACACCCATTTGCTACCAATGGGTTTCCTCCCAGCCGGCAACTCCACCAGATCCCAAGCTTCATTTATGTGCAAAGATGCCATTTCATCAACCATGGCCTCTTTCCAGAGTTTTCCATCCTCTAAATCCACTGCTTCCTTCACATTTCTGGGATCATCAGCAGTAACAGACAAAGTAAAATTTGAATAGAAAGCTGATGTACTATACCTTTCTGGCTACCTTCTTTCTCAAACTAATCTTCTCACAGCCGGAGTTTGTGGTGCTTCATCTTCTAATTCATCCTCTGCTGTAGAGTCTGATTCTTCCTCCCTTAGCTCAAACTCTATCTTCGTAGGTTCCTTTGGTTGGACTTCATGTTTAATAACATCTTTCACCTCTCTGAACACCACATCTCAGTTGTACACAACCTTCCTTGTTACTGGGTTCCAAAGCTTATAACCCTTTAAACCATCCTTATACCCAATAAAGATGCACTTTTCAGATTTACTATCCAACTTGGTTCATTTCTCCTTTGGAACATGTACATATGCATCACATCCAAATACCCTTAGATGTGAAAGAGAGGGTTTCTTACCATTCCATACCTCTTGTGGAGTCTTATGCTCCAACGCTGATGAAGGTGACCTGTTGACCAGGTAACATGCAGTATCCACCACCTTTGACCAGAATTCCTGTCCTAACCCAGCACCACTAAGCATTCTTCTTGCCCTTTCCATCAACGTCTTTTTCATTCTTTCTGCAACTCCATTTTGCTAAGTTGTATATGGAGTAGTCTTCTGTCGTGATATACCACACTTCTTACAGAATTCTTCAAATTCCTTACTGCAAAACTCTCCACCATTATCTATCCTTAGCACCTTTATCTTCTTCTCTGTATGGTTTTCCACTAGAGCCTTAAATTCTTTAAACCTGTCAAAGACTTCAGATTTCTTCTTAAGGAAATATATCCATGTATTCGTTGAGAAGTCATCGATAAATGATACATAGTACACAGACTTACCCAGTGATGGAACCTTCACAGATCCAAACACATCACTATGCACAAGCTCTAATATCTGTTTCACTCTCTTACCACCAGAGGGGAAACTCACCTAAATTTGCTTCCCATATACACAATTTTCACAGAAATCAAAATCTAAAGAGCTATTACTCATACCTTCTACCATACCTTTACCATGAAGTATTCAAAGGCCCTTCTCTCCAATATGTCCAAGCCTTTGATGCCACAGCATGGTCTTTTCTCCAGAGACCACTATATTTTGTGCTCCACTTTCAAGAACCACGGAACTGTTGCACCCATCAACAACAGTGCTACCTTGCAGCTTGTACATAGTTCCAATCCGAACTCCCCGCATCATTACCAGTGCTAACCGAACCATCTTGTAGGTATCCTTCTCGAACACTATTTTTACTCCTGCATCATCCATCTTACTAACAGAAATCAAATTTCTGGCCAATGCAGGAATATGTAGAACACCTAGAAGTGTTCTAACCCTTCCACCTTACAGGTTCAACTTTACTTTTCCTCGACCAATGATTCTAGCCTTTCTATCGTCCCCCAAGAAGACATCACCACTATCATATTTCTCATACTCACAAGACCATTCTCTATGGGGAGTGAAGTGAAAGGATGCACCTGAGTCAATCAACCATGCCTCATGATCTACATGTGTACTTGAAGAAGCCAAGTACACATCCCCACCTTCATCTGAGGTGGTTTTCACCTCTATAAAAGGATCCTCATCAGATCCCTTTCCTTTGTCAAGAGCTTTAGATTTACAATCCCTTTTGAAGTGGCCTTCCTTTCCGCATTTCCAGCACACCACCTTTACACGTTTTCCGGGAGATTTAGATCTCCCTCTAGATTTAGATCTCCCACTCAATGACTTATTTTTGTTTCTGTTCTAGGACCGTCCTCGTACAAACAAGGCATCACCATTTTGGCTTTCCATATTTTTCCATCTCATCTCCTCCGTCAGCAAGGCTAAGACTATTTCATCAAACTGCAAGGCAGTTGCATTGCTACCTATTGCAATAGCTATATTATCCCACGAATCTGGTAGAGAACACAACAAACTGATGCACTTATCTTCATATGAAATTTTAATATCAACAGATGCTAACTGACTTACTACTGTATTAAATGCGTTCAGATGTGTTCAGATGCTCTGTCACCGAGTCTCCATCTTTCATCCTCAGGTTATACAGATTTTTCCACAGGAACAGTTTATTCACCAGAGACTTAGATTGATACAAAGTCCCTAACTTGTCCCACAAAGACTTTGTTGTAGCTTCCCCTAATACATTCAACAATACTGAATCTGAGACACACAATTGTATCATGCTCTTTGCCTTCTTATCCAACTTCTTCCATTCTTCATCAGACACTCTTGTTGGTTTAGTACCCGGATCTACTATGATCCACTGATCTTTATCCACCAACAGATCTTCCATCTTGAATTTCCACCACTCAAAACTCTGACCATTAAATTTCTCGATCTCTATCTTTCCACTGCTCGCCATCTTCTTTCACCACTAGAATCGATCTCGTATATCTCCCACTGAATAGGGTCTACCACAAGCCTGAGCGAAACCCCTCAGGCTTGAAGCCAAATCTACTCTGATACCAAATGTAGGTTTTAACCCCATACAAAAATTACCTACATATGAATTCTAAAACACAGAAAATAAATAATGCGAGAGCAGAACACATAAAACACATATACATAGAGATTTTCCCCTTGATCCCAAAACCAAGAATACCAGCTTGATTTTTCATTATGTTCCTTTCAATGTTACAATACATATTTATACATGCTGAAGCATCCAATAACATGGACCGAAAACCATCGCGTCCAATACCATGGACCGAAAATCATCGCATCGAAAAAACATGTGTGAAAATCATGCACAAAAACCATAGGTGGGTCCGCCCAACCTAACATAGGGTCCAAAACCAAAAGTTTCATGGGCGCTGCCCTGGACCCCATAAAGTGGGGTTATGGGTGCCCTTCAAACCCCCTGTTAACTACGTGGAAAGAATATAACACAACCCAACAATGGGTACTGAACACTCTAATGAACGTTCCCTCTCGGATGGGAAACCAATGTGCTACTTTGATCACTGTCTCCATAGCCCTCTTTGACATCTATGGTGGTTCCTCACAAAATAGAAGCCAGTATAGCGAGGCGATAAAAGATTATAAAATCACATCTAACATACCTATGTAGGAAGCATCCCAGAAAACCTTGTAGTGGTAGTGCACGAGGTTGGCCACTGATGTATCCCAGTTATAGCTCCAACCCTCAAATTGGCATCTTGCGCAGACAACTTCTTGGAGGTACAAAGCCATGTAAAATTCTGAGGTTGTTTTGGCTGTTAGTGCTTAGCTGCAACTATGTTTTTTTTCAAACATGAAGCTAGGATGTTTGCCCAATTGAAAATAGTTCCTTGAGTGCTGACATCGTGCATGAGAGACACCAAGGTGCCATAGAATACGTCACAATATGCCTTACCATACAAGCAGCACATCATAGCAGCAATTAGTTGAAGTACCTTCTGTAACCCCTCTATGATGTATGTCTGATCTGATCTAACCCGGAAATTTGGCAGGTCCTGCCACCATTCCCTCAGAATATCTTTAACTAGGGTTACAAAACCTAAGCGCCACCTAGTATTGAAGGTCTCCTGTTTCTCCTGGAGTCTATAGTAGGCGGCAATTTCTGTAGGGGATATCATAGCCAAGGATGCTCTAGTGTGATCTTTGACCATCCATGAATCCGTATTTGTATTTTGCAAGATCCATTCAATAGTCTATGCACATGACAAGACTGACAGGTGTGATGCTATCTGGTGTAGCCTCGACCTTTTGACATTTAGGTATATTGGGAAATCCTCTTATGTTTCTAGTATGTATGGCTTTGCAAACTCTTCGTATATGTTATACTAGGAGAGTTTCGTGGTTTTATTAATGTTGCAAGTTGTATCCCCATAGGTGGGTGGCTCCTCATCCTGGTAGATCTCCCACAAATTGCTTCTCGAACCCTTGTGAACGGTGTTAGTAGTTGGAGGAGTCATCTTTTCTTCGAAGGAAGAGATGGATATGCACTCAAGCTGCACATCACCTAACATGTAGAAAATACAATCCCACGATGAGAGAAACGACATGAAAATCAAGTAAAAATTGCCTAAATGAAATCAACTTTAAAAGCTGGTAGGAGGGTTTTCTAGCAGGTCGCAAAGGGAGCTAGGTTGCATGGTCGCAAGGCAAAGAGTGTGACTTAGTGACTTGGCATAAGAGTTGCAGATTGCACAGTCTCACAGTCGCTAGGTCACATAGTCGTTAGGTCACAGGGGTCGCTAGGTCGCAAGGGTCGTTAGGTCGCTAGGTCACGGGAAAGGTGGTATCGTGGATGTGGGTCGTGCGACCTAGGTGTTTGGCAGGCCATGGAGGAAGATTTTAGGATTTTGGGAGGTCTAGACTTCTTCCAGGCAAGATGGTCAGGCCTACTGGCAAAAACAGGGATGATCAAGGTCAAAGAATGGTATTGAGGGGCTTAAGAAATGCTGAACAGGGCTAGGGCACTTGCTTCTTTGGTCTGAGGTGAAAAACCTAAGCAAAATGGGATAAAAATCCCTTTGGGGTGGAAGGTGGAAGGTCGGGAAGGCATGGAATAACACTTGGTTAAAAAACATGATTACTAGGAAGGTGAAAGTTCGACTACCTGGAGAAAACGTGCACACACCCAAGTCGCAAGCCTCTTTGTCTTCCATGCGACCAAAGGAGCCATTAAAAATGAATGGGGTGACCTCCCTATTTATAGTTTTGGTCACATGTGTGACCTTGCAACCTTGCGACTTGGTGGTCGTGAGGTCGCAAGGGTTGCATGGTCACATCGAGGATCAAGTGCAACCTATGTGACCTTGCGACCTAGTGGTCGCAAGTTCGCAAGGGTCACATGGTCGCATTGAGGGGTAAGTGCGAGTTAGAAAGTTGTGGGTCGCAACAGTCACAAGTGTTTGAGATAGTCGCGTTCTAAAGCTGTGACTCACTTACTTAAACAAGATCTTGCGACTTAGCTTCACTTAGCTAGAAAACATAGGTTTTTACGGGGTTCTTCTCGTCTAGCAAACTTCTTAGATCTCAAAGGTGGAGGAAGTCTTGCACGATACAGGGGCTCCGAAATTTTTAAGGATTTCAAAATATTTGGAGGGTTGTTGCAACAACTACAACATAACCACAAAGACACACTTATGAACATGATTGTTGGAGGGAAAAACTTGATATGTAATCCATGGAGATTTATTCCTATGGATTTTCTTTTAGGCAGGTAGAAGAGTGTATGGCCCTTGTTTTTTAATGAGTCTATGACCCTTGTTTCTTAATGTTCATTTTAGCAATGCTAAATGAAGTGAAATGTTTCATATACTAGTCGATTTCCTTTTGATGGCTTAGATAGTAGAAATACTTCTAAATTACAACTATTAATGTCTCCTCCATGTCAAAGTGCCCTACCTTTCAACTATAATGTGCTCCCTAAAATAACTTTTCATGCTCATTTAAAGGAAAGACATATAACCAAGGTAGCATAAGAATGCATCCCAAAAGTGGAATTGTATAACTTGTTTTCCTGTGCCCAATATGTAATAAGTAGCCATGAATCCCTTTGCTTCATCATAAGAAAATAAAATTATGTGATTTGCTACGAAAAAGTGGGAACCACATATAAAACCCAAAAGAAATCACAGAAACTTTGTTTTTCAAGAGGCATTGTGCTTTATTCTTTAGAGTGTACTTAGAAAAAGAAAAATAAAGATTGATATAGCATTTCCAATAGGAAGGAAGACTCGTAATGTTAAGTAATCTAATATTAGGATCAACGAGTAGCCACTTGGAGTTGAACCTTGATGTGGAGTTGAACCTTGGCATTCTGCATGGTGATCTAATCTTTCTTATGGACCACCACTCGTGCTTCCAGGTACTTAATGGACCATTCATGTATTTTATCTAGAGGAATCACAACCTCCTTTAGCATTGTGACTCTTTCCTTTGTGTGAGATTGTATTGTCAAGATTTGGGCCACAGTGTGATGCAATATAGACATCTCTTCATAGACCATCTCCATGGCTTCCACAAGGGTGTCGGCCTCTCCTTTGATCGCTGCCTAGAATTTTGTTATGCTTGAGTGAACTAAACAGAGAGTTGCATTCTATTCCTCTACTCTATTTATATCTTGGTCTGCAGTGGCAGCGCTTTGTTCAGACGCGTAAAGCCTATTCTGAAGGTCTATGATTTGTTTTCTCATCCAGGCCACATTGTGTTCTGTGGTGGAAACAAAATTTGTCCCGGTCGAGGCAATGATTTCTAGGTTTGTTGTGATGTTGGGCACAATCTCCTTGGTCGTGGTGACTCATAAGGGCTCAGCTGGATTCCTGGCACAATACATTTTCCTTTTTTGTAAAATTTTGAGGTTTCCTTCCTCGAAGGTGAGCCTTGTGAGATCTAGGACTTCCTCTTCTTGTCTTTCCCAGAAACCCAGTTCTTTGCAAGGGAAGGTGCCTGCTAGTGAGGGGACTAGAAGGAGGCACATCCAATGGGGGTAGCTCACTTTGTTCTGTATGTAGCTCGGTTATTTTACTAGTCTCTCCTTGCTCAATTCCCCCAATTTCCTTTTCTTTGTTATTCCTTAGTTCTTCCTCCTGCTGCTTTCTTTCTTGGTCTGCGAACGCTTGTTGCCTCTAGAGCTCATCTTCCATATTTTTTATCTCCTGCATCAATCTCCTTTTCTCCTCTTCTTCCTTAGCCTTGTGCTCCTCCTCCTGTTTTTTCTTCTTTGCCTCTTCGTGAGCCCTTCTTTCCTCCTACAACGTTTCTTGTAGTTATTTCTCCTGTTTCTCCTCTTCTTATCACCTCGTCTTCTCAAACTAGCCTTGGTCACTAGAATCTTGAGACTATATGATCTCTTGCTCTCTTCCTCTCTTAAGCTCCTGCTTTTTTCTTGCCATGGTGGGATTTCTTAGTTCTAGCGTTTCATTGATGTCTTCGTCTTCACAGTCGCTCAAAATATCTTCAACCTCTTTCCCCTTTTGCTTGTTGGATTCCATAGTGCCACTTTGTGTCTCCTATTGTTTTTTCTTGGTGGTGGAGGCTCTTTCTTTAAGATTAACATTTTCCAGGGTATCCTCGAAGAGTTCCTCATCTATGGCTTGCTACTCACTCGAATGGCATTATACCAATTTTTCACCTCGTCTTCATGATCTTCTCCGGTGTGCCAATATAACTAACTAAAATTTTCTTTCTTTTCTTTCTAGTGAGGCGATAAAATATTCTAAAATCACATCTAACATACCTTTGTAGGGAGTGTCCCAAGAAATCTTGTAGTGGTGGTACATGGGGTTAGCCACAGAAGTATCCCAATTATAGCTCTAGCCCTCAAATTCGCATCTTGCGTAGACAACATCTAGGAGGTACAAAGCCATGTACAATTCTGGAGGTTCTTCTAGCTATGGGTGCTTAGTTGTAGCTATTTTTGTTTTCAAAGACGAGGCCATGATGTTTTCCCAATTGAAAATAGTTCCTTGAGTGGTGACAGCGTGCATGAGGGGCAACGAGGTGCCATAGAATACGTCGTAGTCTGCCTTACCATACAAGCGGCACATCATAACAGCAATTAGTTGAAGTACCTTCTGTAACCCCTTTTTGATGTATGTTTGATGTGATCTAACTCGGAACTTTGACGTGTCCTGCCACCATTCCCTCAGGATATCTTTAACTAGGGTTACAAAATCTTAGAGCCACCTCGTATTGAAGGTCTCCTGTTTCTTTGGGAGTCTATAGTAGGCGGCAATGTTTGCAGGGGAGATCGAAGCCAAGGATGATCTAGTGTGATCTTTGACCTTCCATGAACCTACATCTGTATTTTGCAGGATCCATTCAATAGTCTATGTGCATGGCAAGATCAGCGGGTGTGATGTTATCTGGTGTAGCCTCAACCTTTTGGTATTTAGGTATATTGGGAAATCCTCTTGTGTTTCTGGTATGTCTACCTTTGGGAACTCTTCGTAGATGTTATACCAGGAGAGTTTCGTGGTTTTATTAATGTTGCAAGTTGTATCCCCATAGATGGGTGGTTCTTCGTCCTAGTAGATCTCCCACAAAATGCTTCGCGATCATCGACCACGCGACCTAGGTTTTGGGTGGGCTAAGTTGGAATATTTGAGGCTTTAGGGAGGTCTGGACTTCTTCTGGGCAAGATGGTCAAGCCTACTGGTTAAAACGAGGATGATCAAGGTCGAAGAATGGTACTAAGGGGTCAAGAAAGGCTAAATAGGGCCAGGGCACTTGCTTCTTTGGTCTGAGGTGAAAACCCTAAGAAAAAGGGGAAAAGTCCCTCTCGGGTGGAAGGTGGTCATATTTTGATCCTTCACGCTATCAAGTTGAAATCCTAAAATAGGAGGTTATATTTTGATCCTTCACACTCACAAGCTATTCAATTTAGTAGTCACGCAAGTTTTCCCAAACCACTGACTTAAAGCTTCATTTCTCCTATTTTTAAAACCGAGGACTAAATTATCCCTCTACCTAGAGGACCATTATGATACACTAGGATATTCTAGCCAAGTGAGACATATAATAATTTCCAAAAAAAAAATATTAGGATATAGCTATAATGTTAAGGGAAAGGAATAAAGAAGCTTGAGAAGATTCTACAAGCCATCATTCCACTGTAGACCACCTACTTATAGCTTAAGGTCATTATGGAGGAATGACATAGTAATAAAACTAATACCTTGTGTTCCATTATCGACTATAGGAAGACATTTGACATGGTTCGTGGAATTTTCGTTTGGAATATATAGGAAGAGTTATATAGTCCATTTGACTTGACAACCTCATTGAAAGGTTGTATAGGATTTTTTTCACAAAGTTTAGGAACTTTGATGGTTCGTGAGAGGAGATTACATGTAATATAGGAGATAAGCAAGGACGCTCTCTATGACCTACCCCTTTTGGCATTTACATTAACAAGCTAGATGCATGTTTAGGAGAAATTGATTTTGTTGGAACATTGTAGCTGTAGGAGTCGTCATTCTTCTTCCCTACGTTGATGATGATGTTCCTATGCTAAAGAGTTTCTCTAACATTATTAGTTAACTGGGAATTTGCAAGGATTTATATTATGGCATGGGTATGAGAATAAACACTAAAAACATAAAGGTTATGTTTATCAAATAGAAAATGATCACTTACACTAATTTTATATATGGAAATTAATTCAAAAATATACCCTAAAACCTCTAAAATTATAACATTAAGAAAGGATTCATAGAGGGGAAAAAACCTATGTTAGTCTTGAAAATAATTGTGAATCAACTAAATTTTCGTCCCGCTAAAGAAAACATCCACTTTGATTCTCTTGGTACTACTTTTATCTTATATGGATGTGAATTTTGAGTGATAACATTTATAGATAATTGCAAAAGAAAAACCAAAACCAAAAAAGATTTTATAATTTATAATCTTAAAATTAAAAGCAATATGACATAGTCTCCCTCTTACATAATCCAACATTTTCCCATTGAGAGTGTAGCTATGGTTTTTTTTGAAATTTACAAGAAAACAAAAAACAACATGAAATATAAGAGGGTGACTAGGTAATCTATAACATTTCCACGCACTCCACAAGGAGGATTCAGCCACAATAGTACCTAGCTCTTACGAGAGTTCTCCCCTTATTTCTACCACATTTACTATGCATTTAATTGATACGTGACCATATATATAGGAAGTTTCATCTTTGTGTCCTTTGGGATATGCACATTAGTTTATTTATTATGTATTTATCCTATTGAAATATTTGCATCAATGTTTGAACCCATTGCCAAACTATAGAAAGCCATTTTCTATGAAGAACACTATGTTATTGAAATATTTGCATCAATGTTTGAACCCATTGCCAAACTATAGAAGACCATTTTCTATGAAGAATACTATGAAACCATTTCAATTTGAAGATATTGGTATATATTTTTTCTTACTCCCTTATTTTAGGGCATTATTGATTTCGAATTTTGTGCTTCCCTCTCCATGATTGGTTATTTGGTTTGACAGGTTCCATTTTTCTTCGATTGGTAGACGAACTAATATTTTTCGTGGCTGTTGCTAATTACAAAAGAATTACACACAAACGGAAATACGTTGGGAAATCAAAGCTTCCACGTATAAATCAAATAATAAAAGAAAAATATTTATATTTCCTTCATTTAAAAAGAAAAGATTGGCGACGGGTAAAAGAATAGCAACTCCAAACCCAAATATAAAACTGTCTAGTTCACTGAATCTAAAACTGAGGCCAAGAGGAAAACTCGGGAACGTAAAAACGACCGCAATTCCAAGCCCAAATATAAAATCAGGAAAACTCAAACCATGAGGAAAACTCGCAAACGGAAAAACGATGGATCGCAACTCCAAACCCAAATATAAAAACATGAATTGTCAAATTCCCAGATAGATGGCCTTCAAACCTATCCACGTACACATTTGCTACGATTACATGGAATCATTGATCTCCAAAATTAAACATGGAGTACGCGATTCATTTTTCATGGACAACGCGGCAACTGCCAAGAAAATCTACTCCACACCACTACCTATATAACCTACTCTGCTCTCAACGGAGTTACAGATACACGCACACACTTGTGTGTAAGTCTAATTGAATTTCTTCAGTGCCGATCATGGCGTCGCTTGAAATTCCTGCAATAATATTTGGCTTTCTCGTAAGCTACTTAGCTTTGGCTGCGGCCACTAATTCGGCAGCTCAACAAAAGGCAGGGTCTTTCAGCGACCGCCATGAAACCGTACCTTACAGCAAAGGCGTGTTGAGAATGATGAGGGGTCGAGCAGTCGCTGAGAATTTTGATCAAAACTGGAAAGTAGGCCCGCAGACGTACACAGACCCTGACCCTTCGTTGCAGTGGTCTCCCTTGGGTAATGCACCATTTTTTCAACCTGATCGCATTCCCAAAGTTCCTCCAGGCGTTCCCTTCGTTCGGTCGCCATTTCCCAAAGTTTGGCCTCCTTTTCCAAAAACTCCTCAGGGGCCTCCATTCAATTGGCCACGACCAGGCACTCCAGGATTTCCCAAAAATCCTCTCGGCCCTCCCTTCAATTCTCCGTCCACTCCAGGTTCAGGCTTTGCCTTTCCTCCTCTTCCCGACACTCCCCCGTTCAGTACTCCGCCTTTTCCACAACCCACGCCCACCACTCCAGGTCTTCCACCTCAGCCCGCCTCTGATGCTCCTTTTGGTACCACTCAATATTTGACTGAAACCGGCCTACAGGAGTCCACAAACCCTTCGCACAGTTTTCCACCATTTCAACAACCAGGTACTCCACGCTTTCCTGCATTTAGACCGGGCACTCCAGGCTTCCCCAAATTTTCACCGGGGCCTCCATTCAATTTTCCACGACCACGACCGGGCTCTCCAGGCTTTCCCAAAACTCCTCTAGGCCCTCCATTCAATTTTCCAAGACCACGACCGGGCTCTCCAGGCTTTCCCAAAACTCCTTTAGGCCCTCCATTTAATTTTCCACGACCTGGGCCTCCACGCCCTCCCTTCGATATTCCACTACCTCAGCCCCCCTCCTCTGATGCTCCTTTTGGCGCACCCACTGCTCTAGGCTTTCCACCTGAGTCCGCCCCCTCTGATGCTCCTTTTGGCGCACCCACTGCTCTGGGCTTTCCACCTGAGTCCGCCCCGTCTGATGCTCCTTTTGGCACCCCAGGTCTTCAAGCGTTCACAACCCCTTCGTTGCAATGGTCTTCGCATGGTTTTCCACCATTTCAACAACCGGGCACTCCCGGCTTTCCCAAATTTCGTCCGAGGCATCCATTCAATTTTCCACTACCGGGCACTCCAGGATTGCCCAAATTTCATCCGAGGCCTCCATTCAATTTTTCACGACCGGGCACTCCAGGGTTCCCCAAATTTCATCCTGCCCGACCTCCATACAATTTTCCACGACCAGGCCCTCCTCGCTTCCCCAAAACTCCTCCAGCACCTCCCTTCGATATTCCACCAACCCCACAACCCACCACTCCCTTCGATATTCCACCTCAGCCCCCCTCTAATGCTCCTTTTGGCACCCCAGGACCTTCCAGTCAATAGAAAATCCCATTCATCATCTTTCGGGGCTCTCAACAGTTGTGTTTGACGTGCTGTAATATTTTTTAGGGTTTTTTTTCGTCAGCATGAGTTGCTCTTGATTTACGGTTATGTTTATATCATGCTGCTGATAAAAGTGTAATTGGTAGGGCTCCTGAGGTGTAATAACGAACCTGTGTGCTCTATAGATCGCTATTATTATTACTATATTTTTATAAATAATCCTTATACGCTTCTATATACCGGTGTATATTGTTAATACTATATATATTTCCTTATTTGTCCTTTTGGCTACGGTGGTGATTGTGCTGCAGCTTATAAATTTAATATGCCTTTTTTTCTAAATAACCAAATTTAATCCTCATGAATTAAATAGCCAGATTGTTTTGTAATATTGGAAATAAATTATTGTACAGATTGTTTTGTAATATTGAAAATAAATTATTGTACAGATTGTTTTGTAATACTGAAAATAAATTATTGTAGTTATCATGAAGTTTTTAATATCTTTTATAATCCGAAGTAATGATTATAAATCAATAGAATTTTATAATTAATACAATTTTTTTAAATAATATTATACATTTTAAAATGTAAATATAGCAGGCTAATTAATAAATAAATATAATTAGCTTTTTGACATCAAAATAAGGTGTCTTTGTAGAACAAAGAAGCATCTTTTTAAACTCTAAATATTTAACGTAATGATCATTAAGATTGTAAGATCTTTTATAATTGAAAATAATGATCATAAATTCATACACTTTATAGTGAACAAAATTTTCCTTAAATAATATTATTCTATTTTAAAATGAAAAAAATAAAAAATTAATTTACAAATATAATTTACATTTTGATACTAATATAAGGTTTGTTATCTTTTTCTTTCTTGAAATATTTTTAACTCTAAATATTAATCAAATAGCTTGTTTCTTTGTATACAAATCAACACATTTTAATTAGTCACATAACATTTTAGAAAAAAAAATATTGTTAACCAAAGGAATTGATTTTAGAATATTGAAAATAACACTTTTTATATATGGATATTTAATTTGGAATAAGAAAAAAGGAATAATAGAAATTAACTCAATTGGTTGATAGATGATTTATTGTTTTTATTCATAAAAGGTTAACTATATGTAAACAAGAATTGCAAGCAATGGCAGTCCCTGCCGATTTGACAGGAGATCCAAAAAATTTCACAAAAAATCTGAGTTTTATCAGATTTATACAAATTGCATATTAACGAGTAGGTGTTACTTATTAGATAAAACCACATGGATAATTCAACGTACAGTCATAATTTCTTAAGAATGAATTTGGAGATCAAATCATTACACAGCGAACGAATCGATACATTAGTCTTCTTCGGAAGAAATCCAAAATCCAAGATTTGTATTTGTTTTTGAGAGAGGAACTTCGTCTAACACACCCTTACTTTAAAATTGTAGTAACCAAATCGTTGTTAAAAAAAATCCAAACCTGCGTTAATGAGACTCCGCCGTTAGTTAATATCTCTTAAAGTCATTCTGACAGAGTATATTTATGGTCTTACATTTTAGATTGCTTAAATCATTTCTCCTAAAACACCTGGAATTTGACGTGTTCTTGGACGTTTCCCGAAAAGTATTTGACAGTTAAGTAAATAAAGGTATTTGATAGGTGAATACAAATTTATATGTCAATATTTATTTTCATTAAAAATATGAAATTCACTATGAGCATAATAGTAAATTCAGAGATAGTAATGATCGAAATTTTCATAAGCATGGGAGGTCCGCCAAACTCATTGCACCCAATTTTCAAAATCAAAATAAAAAGTTATATTCTACTACAAAGGCAGGCCAAACGAGACAATTCAAAAATATCTTGGGTCTTTCTGGAGGAAAAAAATAGATAAAGAAACTGATTTTTGCTCAATTTGAGGTTGTCACACCCTAGCAAAACCAAAGAAGTTACCCTGGGAATTCTCAGTTACCAACTTTACATCTTGCAGATGGATTCCTCTGTTGACATTATCTAGTCAATGGCAAGAGAACATCAAAGCTAAAAGAGGAGTTTGGATATTTTAGTGAATGAGTTTTTCATATTTGCATTATGCCATATATACATCATTTATTACTACAGGATATAAAGACATGGAACAATTTAACATGCTTACTCATCAAAGATGGCAACATATGCAACTTAGGCAGCATCCGTCATATAAGAACCATAAATAGAGGAGAAAGCACTAGCGACATGGGCAAAGGCAGTATCTACCATAGGCATAGGCAATAGCATAGGGATGTTGCCTAAGAACCATAAATAGAGGAGAAAGCACTAGCGACATGGGCAAAGGCAGTGTCTACCATAGGCATAGGCAATAGCACAGGCAGTTTTAATAATCATTTGAAGTTACCATTGATGGTCCAACAATATAGATATGAATGCTTTTTACACGTTTGACCATCTATTACTAGCTTTTTACACTTTTGACCATCTGTTACATTGGACCATCAAAAAATAACATGCTGGAATCCTAATCAGAATAGCAAAAAACTGGCCCATCATTTGTACACAGAAAAGGAACCGCTGAAATGCAGAAAGCAAGGAATCGTTGAAATGCAAAGAGCAAGTTTTTGAAACGCACCTGGACCTGGACCTACGACGTTAGTGAACCTCGGGAATAACGTTCTTTGTTTCTCACTCTTTGTTTTTGTTCCCTGTACCATTTAATCTACTTTACAATGCTATTAAAAAATTCCAATCTACTCATCTATCTAATCTCAACTATCGCAAAGGTTGTTAATGTTGTGTGTAGGAATTTACAGGGTAAGTTCCTCAGAAAGAACACCAAAAGGACACCGCTCACAACCAGATCTCAAATCAATACACCAGTATTTTTGACGTGGTTAAAACCCTCAAAGTGCAAGGAGGGAAACAGTCCACGGCCTGTCCCAACGTGGGTACTACAGGAAATTTATTAATCAAAGAATGAAAATTTACATAAGCTTCTCTCATGCACGGATTACCCGAACAATGACCCTCCATGCGCTTTAAATAGAACTCATGGACCAATCGGGTGTCAAGCCACGGATCAAGTGTCGGTAATACCGAGGTGAGAGTGAACCGTCGGATCACTACATATCGTGACCGTCGGATTGTAAGTTACAAAATGTACAACGGTAAAGAAACACACTTTACCTAACTCTAACCTAACTCTATACTAGACCAAGTTGAACTTAACTATATCCTATGTGTCGGAATATCCTAACATTGTGAACTTCCCAAAAATATTGGTGTCGACAAAAACATTTAAATAATGATAAATGGCAGGGAAAATCTCTCTTAAAAATTCTAGCTTGAAAAGTAAATGCCTCCCAATAATAAATTCTATATGTTTAGAAAATATTTTAAACAAAGTTGCTCTTTAATATCATAGATGCAGTTTCTAAAAATAGGTAATCTAATGCTTGTGATAAATGTCTCCCAATAATAAACTCTATATGTTTAGAAAATCTTCTAAACAAAGCTACTCTTTAATATCATAAATATCCCTCTTCGCTGCAGCACCATCCGCAACGTCTTCGCGCAACACCATCCAGTGATTCAGTGATGGCACCAACACCTTTTTACCGGCGTCATAGCAACACTCTTTGCAGCAATATCGCGTCCAACCGGTGCCGCACCACATGCAACACCAAAAGTCACGTCGTGGCCAGACAAATACAACGCTAAACACAGAAACACGTCAAACAATTTTACAACAAATTGTAATACTGGACACGCATCAAACTATTTTACAACAAACTGTAACAAACTATTAGAATATTTTTCGGCAACCGCCATGGAGGAGGCTGAACTAAAAACAGATAATGAAACCCTTGCCATTCCAACTCTAGCAATTGCGAGAAAACTCAGAACACAGTCTTGGCCTCATGGTCGAAACCCTGGTCCAGAACCTAGAGATTATATGTCATATTATCGAAGGACCTCGCTTATAAAAGAAACCAGTTCCAAAAAAAGGGCATGGCCTACCTGAGAACAATGACTCATAATTAAACTTGACGACCACCAAAATAAGGAAAGTCGACTGATAAAACCCTAGGTCTCAAATAGACTCGAACTTCCGCATGGTGACTACAAAGAAATTGCAGAAGAAAAATTAACAACAAAAAAAAATTAGAGTTTTAACTGCATGCATGGTCACAATTCGAAACCTGGAGGAAATGAAATGATATTACTCACCTGAGAGAAATGTTTAGAGATTATCCACTACCGACAAGTGCACACCTTGAAAGGAACAATTGTTACAAGCCGAAATCGAACGAGAAATAGAACCGCCATGCCAGAGTGAGAAACTATGGTTAGGGTAAATTTCGATAGCTACAAAGCTCAATCCGAGCAAATGGAATTAGTGAGGCGAGACTAGGTCTAGTAGTTACATCCAAAACAACCCTAATCCTTTCCAGCGATTGATCCGAACACCGAGAATGCGCACCGTGGAGATACAGATACATAAGGAGAACGATATGAATGAGCATTAACTAACGATCTAGGAATCTTGAGAGTTTTTAAAGAGAGTCTAAAGCTCACCGATGTATTCACATTCTGTTAGACGATGCATACCAAATTAGTGTTCCATTTGAAAATTTCATTTTTAAATTGTAAAAAATTGGCATTTATAAGATTATTTTTCATAATATGAATCATAGCTGGGTTGCGATAACAATAGCTAGAACCCTTCTAATCTATTAGCTATGTCTTTGGCTTTATCACGGAAGCGACAAGCACGGCTACACGGGGAAGGACATGATATCAACGGTCCAGACGAGTGGCCAAGAGATGGTCCCACAAATTTATTTATAGAAAACTTGAGGTTTGCATAATTTGGTGCGTTGACGTGGTTCTCAAAGGTATTTATATCCTTGGCACGTTTTAACATTGTAAACACTTGTTCGCATTTATACATCGCCACTATGCACACCCTCACACGCTGGATTAGATGGGATGTAAGGAAATGATCTTTGGATCAGCGGGCTTGGGATCAATGTGTGGAGCTTTGTAAAGTTGTGTTATCATAAAGAATTTGAATGGCGCACTCTGCTACACGGAACGCTGAAAAACCGGTGCATTTGATTGTTCCTGAGAAATGTCGATGGGGATAGTTTCAGGGCTACCTCTCTGGTGATTAAATTTATCGTTAATTTTTTTTATACATCTATTCTAAGATTCAATTTCACACCTCATTTTGCAGTTGAGTTTTTCGACCACTATGATATTGTAACAGTTTTTCTTAACCTGGCTTCCTATTTTGTGTATTTGTATGGAACTTATCTCTATTCTGTAACGAAATTAAAAACTTTGAGCGTCCCTTTTGAAACTCATGGGTTTTCCCCTTTCTTGTATTGCTATAATTCATTATTAGCGTATCTTTAAGTCACGATGACCATGACTAGGACTTCATGCTTCTCATACGGGTTTTTTTCTTTTTCTTTTTTCACTCAAGATTTTATTTTCTTTTGTTGCCAAAACCCTGAAACGCCTGGAACAAGTCGAGGTCTTCTCTATTGGGGTACAATTTTCTAAAAGCGTTGTTATTCTTCTAGTACTCTCTAACAAAAGGCATGTAATTGGGCATTTTTCTGTTATTTCTGAAATTGTCAAATTTACATTTACATCTTACATTTCCCTTCAATGAGAAAATTCCAAATGACTCTGTTATTGCTATGTATATGTAATTAATGAATTAAGATCTCATTTTTATACAGCTTTATCTTTTAAGCTCAGATATAACACCATATAAATCATATTCAACGGGTAGATTATATTCATTCTTAGCCATGGGTGTAATGGTCTGAAATTTATTATTATGCTGTTGTTTATACTTGGCCATTAATTTTTATAATCCTGTTTTGTATATTATTTTGGCGCATTGTTTTCCCAGGGATTGTTTGCTTCAACACTATATTTTCGCTGAAAATTGTTCAATGAATAATCGCGTGCCTGATATTAGCTATATTTGAGTGAGTGGAGGGGTTGTGTCACCCTACTAAAGAGTTTACAATTTTTTGGTTAGTATTACAAAGTTTAACCTTTAATAGCCATTTACTTTGGTGTGAATTCACTGAACCAAAGTGTTCATTGTGTTGTTCTGCCCTGCCTCTTGAATAAATCGGTTTGTTTTTCCAGTTCATGGAATTAACTTGGTAGACGGAGAAAAACACCATGATTTAGCTATATATGGCAATTTCCTTTTTCACTTAGGTAGCTTCCCTCATGGACTTAATGACATTGGGTGGCTATGTGTAGGAGATTTATGGTGATATATTTGGTGCAATTATTCTGCAGAATATGTTAAGATTGTTTTGGATGACACACGATTATACATCAGAGCATATTAAAACCCTGCGCGGCTCTGCCAAAGCTTCTAAGAAAAAACCCTAACAGTAAGACTTCTAATGGGGATAACAATACATACCTTTCGATCAAGGAAATGAAGAAACTTAAGGAGTTTTCCATCAAATTTCAGATAGACAGAGCCAACCACGGTCTTCACGGTCTGCTCCACTGTATCGACGCGGGGCTTCACAGGTCCTACGTTCTCCTTGGCAGAGAAAGGAAAACAGTTGCACAATACCAGCGCTGCATCCATTACTTTGAGGTTGAGCTTATGCATCCATTTGCTTTGAGGTTGAGCTTATGTTTGTTGCATCCATTGCTTTGAGGTTGAGCTTATGCATCCATTGATTTGAGGTTGAGCTTATGTTTGCTGGGTGGGACGATAGAACCCAAGAGATGGTTTAAAAAAAGAATCAACCCCAGGCTAGGATGGATGCCAGGATTGATAAGAAATCAACTTGCTCGCCTACAGATAGCACCAGAGCTGCCACATGCAGATAGCCCACTAGAGCTTCCGCATGCAGATAGCCATGTGGCAGTAAATTCTCTCTGAAGTTCGTGTCAGTGAATTATATTTAGTTTGGATATAAAAATCTTCAGTGAATTATATTTAGTTTGGATATAAAAATCTTTTGCACCAAAATATTTAGTTTGGATATAAAAATCTTTTGCACAAGAAAACCTTGGATAGCAGAAAAGTTGAATATCTTTTGCACCTGAAAACTTTGGATATCAGAAAAGTTTGCCGCAACCTGGGTTTGTATAAAACACCTGACTTTGGATAAAATAGTGTTGCCCCAACCTTGCTGTATTGGGGCACGTGAAGTTTCCAATAACGGGTGGAATGTTTTATCGCTCAAAAAACTTTCGTTAAAATGGAAATGAATTAACTGGCAAACATAAAACTTTGGTTAAATTTACATAGGCACTAAAAAATTTGGGTCAAAAGATAAACTAATTGCTGGTCAACGATCGATCGATCGCTATAGTCTTGCTAAAGGCAGGGACTAAAAAGACATTATTTTCATTGTTTTGGTTCTTATTTTTACATTTATAATAATAATATTATATAAATGTAATTAAATTAATATAAAACAATTTTTAAAAAATTAGATAATAATTAAAGTAAGTTGTTTTTTAATATTATAATTTTTTATTTTATTATTTAAATTTGTATGAAATTAAATTATATAAATAATTGAAATAAAATTATGTTTTTTTTCATTATATGTTATATAAATAAAAGGCAAAGGCATTCTTACATTTTTAAAATTTGATATTAAACAATTACAAAGATATAGTTGAATTAGTAAAAATAAAAAAAATAATATTATTTCATTGTTGTATTGAAATTCATATCTAGAGAATATTTATGTATCTTGCAATATTAAACATTTAACAAAAAAGAACAACTTTTTAGCTTGAAAGGTATAGAATGTTGGGTTAAACAAGTTGTAAAGGAGAAAATTGAGGAGGTCCAAAGCTATCAAATTGAAATCCTAAATTAGGAGGTCATATTTTGATCCTTCACGCTATCAAATTGAAATCCTAAAATAGGAGGTTATATTTTGATCCTTCACACTCACAAGCTATTCAATCTAGTAGTCAAGAAAGTTTTCCCAAACCACTGACTTAAAGCTTCATTTCTCCTATCTTTAAAACCAAGGACTAAATAATCCCTCTACCTAGACGACCATTATAATGCACCAGGATATTCTAGCCAAGTGAGACCTATAATAATTTTGCAAAAAAAAAAAGATTAGGATATAGTTATAATGTTAAAAGAAAGTAATAAAGAAGCTTGAGAATATTTTACACGTTGTCATTTCACTGTGGACCACCTAGTTATAGCTTAAGGTCATTATAGAGGAATGACATAGTAATCAAACTAATACCTTGTGTTCCATTATCAACTATAGGAAGACATTTGACATGGTTCGTGGAATTTTTGTTTGGAATATATAGGAAGCGTTATAGGGTGCATTTGACTTGACAACCTCATTGAAAGGTTGTATAAGAATGTTTTCACTAAGCTTAGGAATATTGATGGTTGGTGAGAGGAGATTACTTGTAATATAGGAGATAAGCAAGGACGTTCTCTATGACCTACCGCTTTTGGCATTTACATTAACAAGTTAGAGGCATGTTTAGGAGAAATTGATTTTGTTGGAACAGTTTAGCTATAAGAGTCATCATTCTTCTTCTCTAAAATGATGATGTTGTTCCTACGCTAAAGAGTTTCTCTAAAATTATTAATTAACTGGGAATTTGCAAGGATTTATATTATGGCATGGGTATGAGGGTAAACACTAAAAACATAAAGGTTATCTTTATCAAATAGAAAATGATCACTTACACTAATTTTATATATGGGAATACCAACTTATTGGAAATTAATTCGCAAATATACCCTAACACCTCTAAAATATAACATTAAGAAAGGATTAATAGAGGGAAAAAAACATATGTTAGTCTTGAAAATAATTTTGAATCAACTAAATTTTTGTCCCGCAAAAGAGAACATCCACTTTGATTCTCTTGAAATTACTTTTATCTTATATGGATGTGAATTTTGGGTGATAACATCTATAGATAATTGAAAAAGAAAATCCAAAATCCAAAAGGATTTTATAATTTATAATCTTAAAATTAAAAGCAATATGCCATAGTCTCCCCCCCTTACAGAATCCAACATTTTGCCCATTGAGAGTGTAGCTATGATTTTTTATGAAATTTACAAGAACACAAAAACTAACATGAAATATAAGAGGGTTACTATGTAATGTATAACATCTACGTGCACTCCCTGAGGATGCACCCACAATAGTACCTAGCTCTTACGAGAGTTCTCCCCTGATTTCTACCATAGCTACTTTGCATTTAATTGATATGTGACCATATACATAGGAAGTTTAATCTTTGTGTCCTTTGGGATATGCACATTAGTTTATTTATTATGTATTTATCCTATTGAAATATTTGCATCAATGTGTGAACCCATTGCCAAACTATAGAAGGCCATTTTCTATGAAGAATACGATGAAACCATTTCAATTTGAGGATATTGGTATATACTTTTTCTTGCTCCCTTATTTTAGGGCATCATTGATTTCGAATTTTGTGCTTCCCTCTTCGTGATTGGTTCTTTGGTTTGAGAGGTTCCATTTTTCTTCAATTGGTACATGATCTTAAAATTTGGACCTATATCTCTTCTAGCATTATACTTTGAGGACAAACTCCCACTCCACACGCTCTACTCCCTTATATCTCGTTCCTTCTTAGAGAATTCCTTTGCACTCAAATCTCACTTCATTGCAAACACTAGACATCACTATCCTTATGGTTTTTCCTAGCATTCTGATTCATCTCTAGTCATACCTTATTCTATTTAACAGAATTCCTTCCCATACATAT
The DNA here is from genome assembly GCA_031772625.1 of Pinus tabuliformis. Taxonomy (NCBI): domain Eukaryota; kingdom Viridiplantae; phylum Streptophyta; class Pinopsida; order Pinales; family Pinaceae; genus Pinus; species Pinus tabuliformis. Next base: position 673,246,505 of record CM062808.1, read on the forward strand.
CAATTTTTTCAAAAACATTATATTTATTGTTTCTAGGGTTTCTTCTATCTTAGTCTTAAGATCATTGCATGTTTGAAATCCACATAGCTCAAACATTCCTAGCAAATTGTGAATTTGTATAGGAGATCCTCCCACAATAAAACCCCACCAACATCTAACTTAGGCTCACCTTAGACCTAACATTCCCCAAGTGAATTGGAATCCAACTTTTTTTCTTATTTTAATATTGACCTCTATTTAATTGTAATTAATTCTTCTTGAGAGCTGGACCATCAAGATGATATAATTTATTTTTTTGACGTTGATAATTAAGCTCCATGAATTATTCTTTAAGGTTTTTGGTATAATTTCCTACTTGCATTAACCTTTCCAGCCATAGAACCATATCCATCTCTTTAAATGTTTAAATAAGGTTTTATTATAGTTTTCAATTCTTGTATTTGAATTGAGACTTTATGGCACATTCCTACATCTTTGATCATTCATCCATTATCACCTACAATGATGAGGTCCTTGGTGGGGTATGCAAAAATTTTAGTTCTTTAGCAAAAATAATGTCAAATATACAATTAACATTTCTCCAAAAATCTGTGACTATTATCACATTTCTATTTATTATGACTTCCTTAAGCTCTAGGGTATCAGGTTTTGGTTACCTTGTCATGGGGCTATTTGGAACTACAGGTTTGAATTCTTGATTTTATGCTAACTAGGTCTTATAATTTCTAACATGTGCTCCAATGTATTTTTCAATTGGTTGTTGTATTTGGTCTTTTGGAATAATTATTTTTCTTTGAATTTCATTTTCTTCATTACTATTTTGTTAAGCACATGAGGTTAAAGCTAGGGGTGCTTTCTGCAACATTTCGTCATAATAATAATATCAGTTGTATGGCATACTAATTTCATCTTCTATTTTATTGAATTATGCTTTCATCACATCCATTATTATATAGTAGCATAATGACATGCATTCACATCTATTCCCTAGAGTCCAATTTTTCCACACTTACAATGATTGTTTCTCTCATTTTCCCCTTCTCTAGATGATTCTTTTTAGTTGTGTTATAATCATCTATTACAATGTAATTGGTTGTCTTTGAAAAATCAAAGGCTACCCCACTTTGAATATTGAGATTCCTTTAGATTATGTTTTCTTTGATTCTATATTCAACCAAATTTATAGGCCTTGATACTCTTAGCTCACTATGAATAATGGGTATTAATATTGAAATGTAAAATTTTAGTAGTTGATATTTTGTGAGGTCTAGGAACCTAGTAGCTAGTCTTCCCATTCATGGGTATATTCACTAATTTTCCTCTTTATTTTAAATGAGTTAACCTATTAAATGTGTCATCTTCCTCATCGTCATGAAATATTTTAGAAGGTCTTATATGAACATTTTCCAAATAATAGATAAACCACTTTCTTTATTTGACTACTAGTTTATCTAATAATAAGCATCACTTGTTATGTATAGGGAATTCATTAATAATTTTCTATATCTTTAAAGAGTGGTTTCACAATACAAGTCCCTTCGATGTTATTAATCTACATGATAACATTTTTTTCATCTAGTCAAGCATCATATTTAGGTATATCAAGATTTATTTTATTAGACAAGACACATTATCTTGATTGATCTAGATTCTCTCAGCTACTAGAATTAACCAAGATATTTTACTTATGTGATGTTAGTAGAATTGCATGTGAAAGAGTATGAAGAAACCACATGTGCATAATTTTAAAAAGAGGAAACATAGAGACAACCATAAAATCAAAGAACACACAAAATTTGATAACGAAGTTCTTCCATTGTGGACTACGTCTTTAGGCCTAGTGTCAAGAGTGGGGAGATCGCTTCATTAATTTCTGCAAGACAATGATGAGTACATGATGAACTATTTGTCAAATACAAGGATGAACTTCCTTAACTAGAAGAACTCTCACTCATATAAGCTCTCCTTCAACATGACAAAATATCAAACTCTCACATGAAGTGACATACAAGGATCCTCCAAAAAAGTGGCAAACAAGGATCTCAACATTAAATCATCATCTCAAAAAAAATCAAAATAAGACATGGAATCAATGCATATCAAGGATAATTTTAGGGGCGATTGTTCGCCCTTTGGCGAAATTAAGGGGTTTTAAATTTTTAGTGGGCGAATATTTTGTATCATAGTACATTTTTACAAATCACCTCAAATAGCCCACCTTATTTTAAGGGAGAGGGTAAAAAAGGTAAATTTAGCCCTTGAAATTAGGACTTACAACCTTCCATTCGCCCATTTTCAAGAATAGGTTTTATTTAAGTGAATCCATTCGCCCATTTTCAAGAATAGGTTTTATTTAAGTGAATCTTATGGGCCAAATACCATATTTATAAAAGAGGTATGGTAAATTAATAAAAATATAAATAAATGAGAGGTATGGTAAATAAATAAAACATTTTTTATATTTACTCCATAAGTCACCTTATATACATGTAAGGGTGTAAACAAATAAAAATATAAGTAAAGTGGAGGTATGGTAAATAAATAAAACATTTTTTTATACTTACTCAAAAGGTATGGTAAATAAATAAAAATATAAATAAACTAGACGTATCGTAAATAAATAAAACCTCTTTTTATATTTAGTCCATAACCCTCGTTCTATTTATGAAGGCTCAAGAAAGAGGTTTTATTTAAGTGAATCCTATGGGCCAAAAACCATATTTGTAAAAGAGGTATGGTAAATTAATAAAAATATAAATAAACGAGAGGTATGGTAAACAAATAAAACATTTTTTTATATTTACTCCATAAGTCACCTTATATTTATGAACACTCAAAAAAAGGGTTATATTTAGGTGAAACCTATGGCCAAAATACTATGGGACAAATACCATGGACTAGATTGTTATTAATACCATGCAAAAAACCATTATTAACCCTAATATTAGAATTAATAAAAATAAAAATGGCACTTGACCCATGGTATTCACCAAAATGGAACATGGTATTCACCTAGAATGTAGCCTATTTAAATGGGGGAATTAAACCGGCATGTAGCCTATGCTAAGATTCACTAGGACTTTACAAAGTTTTATTATTTAGTGAAAGACTCGCCAAGATCTTACAAGATTTTATAATTGAGTAAAATATTCGCCATGCCTGGTGAGAGATTCGCCAAAAAATTATATATACATATTATATTATTGATAAAATCGCCTTCCATTTTTCCTATATACCATGGAGATTCGCCCATTTATTATATTTATAAATTTAGGGGGGGTTCTTAAAATTTTCCCTGATGCATATTATACCTCCACTTCCGGGGATGGCTTTAAAATGCACACCTTTACTTGAGAAACAGATTGCACGGTTGAATTCTTGGAAATTAAATCTAACTATAAACTTGACCCTTTTCTTATTTGGTCAAATTTGGGCTCCCGCGAATCTCAAGGATTCCTCAAAGATTCTCTTATGTAGGCCAACTAACATTTTGCTTCTTAGATGAAGAAATTGATCAAAATATCATGTTTCTTTGCAAAAAAACTGAGAAAATTGAGTATAAAGTTGGCTTGTTTTTTAAACTTTCATTTTCAGGTCTCTAGGTTATCTTTCAGATTCCATGTGGATTCCTGCATCAATGTTCCACCTTCATGGTTTCGCCCTCAACATCCTGCTTCTGAAAAATCTATTGCTCAAATCAGAAAACTGATCACGCCATCGGACTCCTAGCAAAATTCTGATTAATCTGAGTTTAAAATTGCCATAGTTCCAACACCAACAAAATTTGGCTCTAGAGGAATCTACAAGATTCCTCCATGATTCTTTAAATCATGGTTCCTCCCTCCTCATTCTACGTGCTCACTTAGGTTTCCACTCCTAAACTTTCATGTTGGGTTATGCGATGCAGTTGGGCAAATGACAAAACTAGTACATATATGTATTTGTGGTTAAATTTCCCAAAGTGCCCAAGTTGGTGTTCTCGGTTGGCGCTACTCCATTTAGTAATTGGTTGGGGCGAGGGTCGAGTTCAAAACTTGTCATCCCTAATTTTGGTTGGCTTCTATTATTTTGGTTATGATGGCTGGTTATTATATAACATGTGGGTACAAACCCCACTAACATTCCACTGTTGGAATATTTTTAATATAAAAACAAACAAATTCCCAGCCACAAAGCTAACTGTGACCATACATAAGCTTGACTACCAAAACTTTGGATAGTCGTTGGTTGACCACTTGCTCCAGAACTTAATATGTGCCACCATAGTTCTTAATAACCATAATGTGGTTTTTAATGCCATATATAGCACACATCCGTTGAAAAAAATATTTGAATATTTTATTTGTTTTTCATATGGTTACAACCATATTTCAACATATATAACATTGAATTATATGGTTATTAAATGGCCATATAGATATATTGATTTAAAATTATTATTATTATTATTATTATTATTATAATATAGATATAATGTTTTTTTTGTCTTTTCTATAGGGGTAAGGAGCCAATTATGGAGTGTCATGTGTCGTTGGTGAACTCGCCAATCAGTCACCACATAAAATTAGTGGGTCCCACTTCCCTATGTAACTTTAAAACTTCCATCGATAATAAGTTGGTCATATGGACTCTGATTCAGGTGTCGTTCACATCGTTGGCTTCATAATGCCAAACATTAAAACTTGGTACCATTATTGCTCACATCTAGGAACTTCAAAAATTGAGCCTCTCCATAGCCATCCGGATAATTCCTCCCTGCTAAGGAGCTTTTTGTCCTCCAAAAGCATGAACACTATCTACGATATGTTATACTCCCTTTTCTTCACAACAAGTTCCCTAATAGGCCACACTTCCCTCTCCTTCACCTTTGTTCTTCAGAGCCATAATTGATTAATCAATGCATGTACTCTTTGCAAACCTGCAGTACATACTGCAAAATACATGCTCAATTACATGATCTATCATGACCCAAGAAAACCCCATACTTTCCAATATTTGATAACACACTCTTTGGTCAAGTTTACATCATAATCATATGAGAAACCAATACCCCAGCTATCAACAAAAGGCCAAAAGATCATCATGATGCTTTCATAAGTGATGGAAAACACATTACCACTTTTACAATAATTTTGAAACATATGATCATGAAAAGCTAATACCACCACCTCTCACTCATCAAAGTGAATGGGTCATTATTCTAGAGTTGATTCTCTTGTCGAAAATCTTCATTTATTGGTTCTTGCACAAACACTGTTTTCTTCTTGAGATGCTTCTTGGACATAACCTCCAACATGTATCTCTTTGATGTCGACGCTTGTTACAATGGTTGTAAAAATTCTTCTTCCTCCAAACATGTTTTTCCTTCTTCTTACACTGATGTGGAGAAGAACTTACATGTCCTATATTTTTTCCTTGCTTCCATTTTCTTCCAACACTTGGCAACCACATGGTTATGTAAGCCATAAAAACTACACAAATTTTTTGTGCCACAAGTTTTTTTTACTGTTACCAATTTTCTTGTAATCAAAGTGAACTTTATAATACTAATACTTTTTATACCTTACTTTATCCCTCTTCTTTGAATGCTCACTTCCATTTGGAAATGACTAGAAATTATGATCAATGGAGGATTGTGATGTAATCTCAATATCCTTCATTGTCTCGGACTTGTCACCAAAAATTCTCTTGTCTCTTCCTTTCTAACATAGCCCAATCTTACATGTCTTGCTAATTCCACCACTTGGATGGAATTCACAATTCCATGCTCATTAGATCCTATGCCCTTTCTTTCATATCTCGTCTTTTTCATTAATCTTGGACCAATTTCTGTAGTGTCATTTCCAAAAACACGGAAATTATCATCATCATGTGAAAATGAAACTGAAGAACTACCAACATTGTTTACCTTAGTATCGATTTTGAAGCAGGTGATATTGGCTTCGCTAAACTTTCATTGAACTTCAAATTTTCCAAGGCCTCCTATGTGGCTTGTAATTGAAGCTACAATCTCTGGTTCTCCTCTTCGGCTTCTTGTAGAATTATCCTTAGTTTAGCATTCTATACTTGAAGGCTCCAATTGATCTCTTCATTTGAATGATTAGAAGAATATGAAGAAGAAGAATATTCACTCAAAGATGGAGATGGAGCATCATCGTCTTCTCTCTCTTCCTCCTATTATGATTTATCCATTTTCTCCTCATAATCTGCATACACTATATATGTTGTTAGTGTCAGCCTTTGCAGCCTTCCTCCAGTGATCAAACATGCTCTTAAAAAGTGATTTTAAGGTGTCAAGGTCAAATTTTGTGATTTCAATGAGTCTTCAAGCAAAATTTGGTCACTAGCTATTAGGTCTAGGGTTTTTTTCACTCCTTTCAAAGTTGTCCAAATGTCGGTCCATGTCACCATTTAGCTGAGTGTATTATCATTCACAGGGTTTTCATCATCATGTCAAGTTCCAATGGGTCATTTTACACCTTGTTCATGCTTCAGTTGTGCCTAGGTAAGGTTCATTTCCCTCTCCTAGGGTTTTGAAGGTAATTTCTCTTGGATGGTCAAATCATCAACAAAATTTGTATCCTGATGTTCATACACCTTCCCCTATCCTTAATGTACCTTATTAAACACTTCCCATCACTGATATACCTCAAATTCCTCATTTTTGTGCAAACCCTAGTTTCTTGCTACAACTTGACAATTTTCTAGGTTAGGCCCGTGTTTTGCCCTTTTGGACCCCTTCCCCTCACTTAATCTTTGAAATTCCACTTTTCCTTGCTTCCTAACATCCCTCCCTACTTCAAAAATTTTCTCAACAATTTAGAAGCCCCTTATCCCCTTCATTTTGCTTCATTTTGATAAATCCCATGTTCCACACATCGGGATAGGTTTTACTCCAATGATGTTTCTGAGCAAGAAAAGATGGATTTTGGAAAAAAGAGAGAGGTTTTTGTCCAAACTAGGCCAAGGAAGAAAAACATCCTTCAATTTTTACACAGGTGTCATGGTTTTAGAGAAATGTCAAAAATACAGTTGCCTCAGGAGAATTGATGCACCTCTGAAGTGACCTTGGGAAAACCAAGATTTCTCCTAGCTTGGTTGGCCAAATGACTTTTTTAATCATTCAAGAGATAACTAGACACAAATATCTTTAAAATTAGCTATCATGAGCTCAATTTGGAGTTAAGGAAGACCTTCAAAAGTTGACTGTAACAACACTCTACCTTGAGGCAGCCTCATTTTACACATTTTTACCAATCTTGGGAGATTTGACTTTTGACAAGGAAAATGAACTCCAAATTAAAAAATTCACGTTGGGTTGGAAATTAGACTCAATACGATTTCCAACAAGCTATCCTGCGCCCAATTTGGACACTAGGAAGGCCTCCAAAAGTCATCTGCAAAAAGGCGTAGTGCACCTGGGTAGTGGCGCGACGCACTTAGTAGTCAGTACCTTTAACAAAGAAAAAGTGTGGTCAGGTGCGCTGGAGACCGATGGATGCGGGACCATAGGTAATACTAAGAGAGAGTGTGGAACTAGAATTTTTTGGAGCAAAACAGGCTTTTCTGCCCAATGTGCTGCGCCACCTGGCGCTCGCTTTTGATGGGGACCTCCTTTTGAGGAAAACTTAGCATATTTGGATTTGTCATGAAGAAATATGCATGCTCACAAATGGCCAAGAAATTTTGACAGGTTTTGGGCTTCCAAAAAAGTCAAAAAAACCCCAAAAATGACCTTTCTGCCCCTTTTGAAACACAGGAAGCAGTCTTGGGAGAACTCAGTTTTGAGAGAAAATTCTAAGGTTCAAGTAGTGGAAGATCACATCATATTTAAGAGAAAATTCTAAGGTTCAAGTAGTGGAAGATCACATCGAGCATCAACAACAAGTTCTCAAACTCTTAAAGGATAACCTCACCTTGGCGCAGAATAGAATGAAATAGCAGGCAGATCAATATTGCAGCGAAAGAAGTTTTGATGTATGTGATTGGGTATTCCTGCAGCTACAACCATATAAACAAATGTCCCTCAAGCAAGCTAAGAAGGATAATAAATTATCACCAAAGTATTATGGCCCATACAAGGTGTTGCAAAATATAGGTACTATGGCATACAAATTGCAGTTTCTTGCAGCTTCCCAAGTGCACCCAGTTTTATGTGTTTCATGCTTAAAGAAGGTTATAGGTGACAAGCTCCCAGTTCAAACAATATTTCCAGAACTTGATGAGAAAGTCAAAATCATATTGGAACCTGAAGCAATTAAAGAAAAAAGAACTCGACAGCTACGAAATCGATCAATTTTAGAGTATCTCATCAACTGGAAGAACTTACCCGTTGAAGATTCCACATGGGAGGATGAGAATTTTATACAGAAGCATCCAGAACTACTCAAGCGTTGAGGACAACACTTTTTTGAAGGAGAGGGATATGTTAGGTCCATGTAATACTAGTGATTCCCCCATTACTATTGTCATTGTATCCCTTATTATTATTGTTATGCCCCTATTGTCCCCATATTATTATTATCGTGCCCCATGGAAGCCCACTATTGTTAATTTTGTGCCCTTATATCATTATTGTTAGGTTGGCTTCGGTTATATTGTGACCCGTTAGACTCCTATATATAGAAAGGAGGTTTTCTCATTTTTATCATCTAAATTTTTTTCATTTGTGTAATGTAAAGGAGGTTGCCCACTCGAAGAGGCTGAATTCTAAGGCGTTTGTCTCTCTTTTATATCTTATTGTGAGCTGGTTTCATAACAAATAGATTATACCAATACCCACGAAATAGTTCATCGGCAAAAGCATAGAGTTAGTGAATCAAATACCATCCATGCGAAGCAACACAAAGTTTTTAGTATGAGACAACATATGACAAGATTGCACATCAAACGACTCTCAGGAACATCCAATCCATCAAGCGAAGAAAATACTCATGGCATTACAACATAAAATATTTGAGGAATTCAATAGTGGAATATTACAATCACTCCTTGCATCAATTAGAAGATCATAAGTTCTCCTACGCAATATTATATCTCCAAAAATGTCCTCAGTAAAAAAAGGACCCTACAAATGTGTCATGAGGTTGTATTTATAGAGTGAGGGTGACTCATGGCCTACCCTTGACTCTTGAACTTCCTCATGACTCTCCATCTACCGAATCACCCTTAGTCTCCCTCATGACCTTTCGTATTCCAAAATGTCTTATTCTATCAAAGTACATACATCACAAAAATAAGCTATTTACCTAATTCATCAATTTAACAATAGAAAGTTCAGGGATGTCCAGATTGAGTTGTTCTGTGAAATATGTGTGTCATATGTTGTATTCTATTGCGATGGGAGTGATTTGCAACTGATCTCCATCATGTCTGTGCAGGCACTCGAGTGAGTTTTGGATGAGGGTGGTCCATTTGGCATTCACCTAGTTATTCAAGGTCACCAGTTTGGTGTAAATCCTTACTGGTTCTACCACATAACATGTGATATTTTTTTGGTGACTGGCATGTCCTCTACACAGGCTTCTTGGTTATATGTATCCAAAAAAACCTGTACTTCCTTTGAGATATCCTCCTGCCTCCTCACTTTCCCGACTTCTCCAATAGAAGGTACCCCATGAAGTTGGATCATAGATTCTAGGCCACTAAAAATATGCTTGTAGGAATTTAATACCATGTCCAAACCTTTGGTCAATTTGTCTTTTGATTAAATCTTGATGTGGACTTGAACCTTCGCATTCTGCATGGTGATCCAATATTACTTAGGGACCACCACTCGTGCTCCCGGGTACTTAACAGACCATTCATGTATTTTATCTAGAGGAATCACAGCCTCCTTTAGCATTGCAACTCTTTCCTTTGTGTGAGCTTTTATTGCCAAGATTGGGGCCACTGTGTGATGTAGTTTAGACATCTCTTCGTAGACCATCGCCCCAAGGGTCTCGACCTCTCCTTTGATCGTTGCCTAGAATTTTGTTGTGCTTCAGTGAACTAAATAGAGAGTTGCATTCTCTTCCTCTACTCTCTTTCTCTCTTACTTTGAAATTGCATCCCTTTGTTGAGACACGTAAAGCCTATTTTGAAGGTTTGTGATATGTTTTCTCATTTGGGCCACATTGTGTTCTGTGGTGGAAATAAAAGTTGTCCCGGCTAAGGCAATGATTTCTGGGCTCGCTGTGATTTTGGGCACAATATCCTTGGCCATGGTGACTGATAAGGGCTCAACTGCATTCCTCGCACAATTCTTTTTCCTTTCTTTCACAATTTTGAGGCTGACTTCCTTGAAGGTGAGCCTTATGAAATCTAGGACTTTCTCTTCTTGTCCTTCCCAGAAACCCAGTTCTTTGCAAGGGAAGGTGCCCGTTAGTGAGGGGACTAGAAGGAGGCACATCCAATGGGGGAAGCTCATTTTTCTCTGTATGTAGCTCGATTTGTTTAATAGTCTCTCCTTGCTCAATTCCCCCAGTTTCCTTTTCTTTGCTATTCCTTAATTCTTCCTCCTGCTACTTTCTTTCTTGATTCACGAACGCTTGTTACCTCTTGAGCTTGTATTCCATATTTTTTAGCTCCTGCTCCAATCTCCTTTTCTCCTCTTCTTCCTTAACCTTACACTCCTCCTCTAGTTTTTTCTTCTCTGCCTCTTCATGAGCCCTTCTTTCCTCTTGCAGCTTTTCTTGTAGTTATTTCTCCTTTTCCTCCTCTTCTTGTCACCTTGTCTTCTTGAGCTAGCCTTGGTTGCTAGAATCTTAAGACTATTTGATCTCTTGTTCCCTTTTTCTCTTAAGCTCCTGCCGTTTTCTTGACAGGGTGGCATTTATTTGTTCCAACATTCCAATGATGTCTTCGTCTTCGAGGTCGCTCAAAATATCTTCAGCCTCTTTCCCGTTTTGCTTGTCGGATTCCCCGGTGCCACTCTGTGTCTCTTGTTGTTTTTTTTTTGTGTTGGAGGCTCTTTCTTTAAGATTAGAATTTTCCTGGGTATCCTTGAAAAGCTCCTCATCTCTGGCTTGTTTCTCACTCAGACTAATTTCCCTCGTGACGTTATACCAATTCTTCACCCCGTCTTCATGATCTTGTCTAGTGTGCGGATATAACCAGCTCAACTTTTCTTTCTTGCAGTGGACGACCACAACTCTCTCAGGATCATACGTCTGATAGTTGAGACTTACAAAATGGTTGCCCTTTAATGCTTCAGCCTCTACTTCCACTTGTTTGAAGTTTTCCACTACATATTTTCTAATGGTGAGAGGAAAGTGGGCCAAGGTTTCTTCTTTCCTTTGTTGAGTACCTTTGAAAAGCTCTGTGTCATTTGGTAGCAGAATCCTCACAGGACTATCATTTCCATGATGAACCTAGGCAGGGCATGGGGGGCCTTATGGATGTAGGTTTTAATCTCGTACAAAAATTACCTACATATGAATTCTAAAACACAGAAAATAAATAACGCGAGATCAGAACACATAAAACACATATACACAGTGATTTCCCCTGGATCCCAAAACCGGGACCACCAGCTTGATTTCATTATGTTCCTTTCAATGTTACAATACATATTTATACATGTCGAAGCATCCAATACCATGGACCAAAAACCATTGCGTCCAATACCATGGACCGAAAACCATCGCATCCAAAAAACATGTGCGAAAATCATGCACAAAAACCATAGGTGGGTCTGCCCAACCTAACATAGGATCCAAAACCAAAATTTTCTGGGGCGGTGCCTTGAACCCCATAAAGTGGGGTTACGGGTGCCCTTCAAACCCCCTGTTAACTACATGGAAGAATATAACACAACCCAACATTCTCCCACTTGTTGTTTCCTTTCCACAGGGGGCCACAAGAGAGCTTAGTCATTTTTCCAGCCTTGAAATGCCCATTGTCTCTCTACACCAAGAGAACTTCTCAAAGCTCACAGATTTTGTCAATGCATCTATAGTATTCTTCAAAGTGTCCACCTTTACCAACAACACCTTTTTGTCTTCTATCATATCCCTCACAAAGTGATACTGAACATCAATGTGCTTTGTCTTTGAATGATATGTGGGGTTCTTTGCCAAGAAAATTGCACTTTCGTTGTCACAGTCTATCCTTATAGCTTCCTGTACTAACCCCATACTTGAACACAATCTCTGCAACCAAACTACTTCCTTGCTTGCATGAGTGGCTGCCATGTATTCTGCCTCTGTAATTGATAGTGCCATTATAGATTGTTTCTTGCTCATCCAATTGACTGCACCTCCAAATAGGTTAAACACATACCCACTTGTAGATCTTCTCTGATCCACATCTCCAACCCAGTCTGCATCAACAAAGCCATGAATATCCAACACTCTGTCCAATCCTGGTCTTCCTTGGTAGCACAAACCATAATCACTAGTGCCACACAAATACCTGAAAACCCGCTTCACTGCTATCCAGTGCCCCTTCCCTGGTTTTGACATAAACTTGCTTAATACTCCCACTACATGTGCAATGTCTGGTCTAGTACAAACCATTGCATAAATCAGGCTACCAACTGCACTTGCATATGGAACATGGGACATGTCCTCTTCCTCTTCTTCTGTCTTGGGACACTGTTCAGCAGATAACCTCACACCTACAGGAATAGGAACTTTCACCAGTTTACTATCCTGCATATTAAACCTCTGCAATATTGTCTCGACATACTTCCTCTGGTTTAACCAAAGCTTCCTCTTTGCCCGATCTCTTTTAATTTCCATGCCCAAAATATAGTTTGCAGCACCAAGATCTTTCGTGTCGAATTTGGAGGACAATTGGGTCTTCAAATCCTGGATAACTTCTTTGTCATTTCCAACAATCAACATATCATCCACATACAAGACCAGATAAATAACACGATCACCAATTAATTTAAAATACACACAGTGATCTTCTTTGCTTCTAGTGAAGCCAAGTCCCTGTATAAATGTATCAAATTTCTGATACCACATCCTTGGTGATTGTTTTAATCCATATAGAGACTTCTTTACCTTACATACCAGTTCTTTCTTACCCTTCACCGCAAAGCCTTCAGGTTGCTTCATGTAGATATCCTCTTCCAGATCCCCGTGAAGAAACGTTGTCTTCACATCCATCTGTTCTACCTCAAAATCAAAAGCAGTAGCAACAGATAAAAGTAATCTAATAGAAGTTACCTTGGCAACAGGAGATAAAATATCACCAAAATCAATTCCCGGCACCTGGGAATAACCTTTTTCTACCAACCGAGCTTTGTATTTCTCCACCTTTCCTTCTACATTTGTCTTCTTCTTGAACACCCATTTGTTGCCAATGGGTTTCCTTCCAGCCGGCAACTCCACCAGATCCCAAGCCTCATTTTTGTGCAAAGATGTCATTTCATCAACCATGGCCTCTTTCCAGAGTTTTCCATCCTCTGAATCCACTGCTTCCTTCACAGTTCTAGGATCATTAGCAATAACAGACAAAGCAAAATTTGAACAGAAAGCCGATGGACTATACCTTTCTGGCTACCTTCTTTCTCAAACTGATCTTCTCACAGCTAGAGTTTGTGACGCTTCATCTTCTAATTCATCCTCTGCTGTAGAGTCTGATTCTTCCTCCCTTAGCTCAAACTCTATCTTCTCAGGTTCCTTTGGTTGGACTTCATGTTTAATAACATCTTTCACCTCTCTGAACACCACATCTCAGTTGTACACAACCTTCCTTGTTACTGGGTTCCAAAGCTTATAACCCTTTAAACCATCCTTATACCCAATAAAGATGAACTTTTCAGATTTACTATCCAACTTGGTTCATTTCTCCTTTGGAACATGTACATATGCATCACATCCAAATACCCTTAGATGTGAAAGAGAGGGTTTCTTACCATTCCATACCTCTTGTGGAGTCTTATCCTCCAACGCTGATGAAGGTGACCTGTTGACCAGGTAACATGTAGTATCCACCACCTCTGCCCAGAATTCCTGTCCTAACCCAGCACCACTAAGCATGCTTCTTTCCCTTTCCATCAACGTCTTGTTCATTCTTTCTGCAACTCCATTTTGCTGAGTTGTATATGGAGTAGTCTTCTGTCGTGATATACCACACTTCTTACAGAATTCTTCAAATTCTTTACTGCAAAACTCTCCACCATTATCTATCCTCAGCACCTTTATCTTCTTCTCTGTATGGTTTTCCACCAAAGCCTTAAATTCTTTAAACCTGTCAAAGACTTCAGATTTCTTCTTAAGGAAATATATCCATGTATTCGTTGAGAAGTCATCGATAAATGATACATAGTACACAGACTTACCCAATGATGGAACCTTCACAGATCCAAACACATCACTATGCACAAGCTCTAATATCTGTTTCGCTCTCTTACCACCAGAGGGGAAACTAACCTGAATTTGTTTCCCATATACACAATTTTCACAGAAATCAAAATCTAAAGAGCTATTACTCATACCTTCTACCATACCTTTATCGTGAAGTATTCGAAGGCCCTTCTCTCCAATATATCCAAGCCTTTGATGCCACAACATGGTATTTTCTCCAGAGACCACTATATTTTGTGCTCCACTTTCAAGAACCACGGAACTGTTGCACCCATCAACAACAGTGCTACCTTGCAGCTTGTACAGAGTTCCAATCCGAACTGCCCGCATCAATATCAGTGCTAACCAAACCATCTTGTAGGTATCCTTCTCGAACACTGTTTTTACACCTGCATCATCCAGCTTACTAACAAAAATCATATTTCTGGCCAATGTAGGAATATGTAGAACACCTAGAAGTGTTCTAACCCTTCCACCTTACAGCTTCAACTTTACTTTTCCACGACCAATGATTCTAGCCTTCCTGTCATCCCCTAGAAGACATCACCACTATCATATTTCTCATAGTCACAAGACCACTCTCTATGGGGAGTGAAGTGAAAGGATGCACCTGAGTCAATCAACCATGCCTCATGATCTACATGTGTACTTGAAGAAGCCAAGTACACATCCCCACCTTCATCTGAGGTGGTTTTCGCCTCTATAAAAGGATCCTCATCAGATCCCTTTCCTTTGTCAAGAGCTTTAGATTTACAATCCATTTTGAAGTGACCTTCCTTTCCGCATTTCCAGCACACCACCTTCACATGTTTTCCTGGAGATTTAGATCTCCCTCTAGATTTAGATCTCCCACTCAATGACTTTTTTTTGTTTATGTTCTGGGATCGTCCTCGTACAAACAAGGCATCACCATTTTGGCTCTCCATATTTTTCCATCTCATCTCCTCCGTCAGCAAGGCTAACACTATTTCATCAAACTGCAAGGCAGTTGCATTGCTACCTATTGTAATAACTAGACTATCCCACGAATCTGGTGGAGAACACAACAAACTGATGCACTTATCTTCATATGAAATTTTAATATCAACAGATGCTAACTGACTTACCACAGTATTAAATGTGTTCAAATGTGTTCAGATGCTCTGTCACCGAGTCTCCATCTTTCATCCTCAGGTTATACAGATTTTTCCGCAGGAACAGTTTATTTACCAGAGACTTAGATTGGTACAAAGTCCCTAACTTGTCCCACAAAGACTTTGTTGTAGCTCCCCCTAATACATTCAACAATACTGAATCTGAGACACACAATTGTATTGTGCTCTTTGCCTTCTGATCCAACTTCTTCCATTCTTCATTAGACACTCTCGTTGGTTTAGTACCCGGATCTACTGCGATCCTCTGATCTTTATCCACCAACAGATCTTCCATCTTGAGTTTCCACAACTCAAAACTTTGACCATTAAATTTCTCGATCTCTATCTTTCCACTGCTCGCCATTTTCTTTCACCACTAGAATCGATCTCGCAGATCTCCCACTGAACAGGGTCTACCACAAGCCCGAGCGAAACCCCTTAGCAACAAAGGCATCCCCTTGAAGGAAAATCTGCTCTGATACCAAATGTAGGTTTTAACCCCATACAAAAATTACCTGCATATGAATTCTAAAACACAGAAAATAAATAATGCGAGAGCAGAAAACATAAAACACATATACATAGAGATTTCCCCCTGGATCCCAAAACCGAGAATACCAGCTTGATTTTTCATTATGTTCCTTTCAATGTTACAATACATATTTATACATGCTGAAGCATCCAATACCATGGACCGAAAACCATCACGTCCAATACCATGGACCGAAAACCATCGCATCCAACAAACATGTGTGAAAATCATGCACAAAAACCATAGGTGGGTCCGCCCAACCTAACATAGGGTCCAAAACCAAAAGTTTCATGGGTGCTGCCCCGGACCCCATAAAGTGGGGTTATGGGTGCCCTTCAAACCCCCTGTTAACTATGTGGAAAGAATATAACACAACCCAACAATGGGTATCGAACACTCTAATGAACGTTCCCTCTTGGATGGGAAACCAATGTGCTACTTTGATCACTGTCTCCATAGCCCTCTTTGACATCTATGGTGGTTCCTCACAAAATAGCAGCCAGTATAGCGAGGTGATAAAAGATTATAAAATCACATCTAACATACCTATGTAGGAAGCATCCCAGAAAACCTTGTAGTGGTAGTGCACGAGGTCGGCCACTGATGTATCCCAGTTATAACTCCAACCCTCAAATTGGCATCTTGCGCAGACAACTTCTTGGAGGTACAAAGCCATGTATAATTCTTGAGGTTGTTTTGGCTGTCAGTGCTTAGCTGCAACTATGTTTTTTTTCAAACATGAAGCTAGGATGTTTGCCCAATTGAAAATAGTTCCTTGAGTGCTGACATCGTGCATGAGAGACACCAAGGTGCCATAGAATACGTCACAATATGCCTTACCATACAAGCAGCACATCATAGCAGCAATTACTTGAAGTACCTTCTATAACCCCTCTGTGATGTATGTCTGATCTGATCTAACTCGGAAATTTGGCAGGTCCTGCCACCATTCCCTCAGAATATCTTTAACTAGGGTTACAAAACCTAAGCACCACCTAGTATTAAAGGTCTCCTGTTTCTCCTGGAGTCTATAGTAGGCGTCAATGTCTGTAGGGGATATCATAGCCGAGGATGCTCTAGTGTGATCTTTGACCATCCATGAATCCGTATTTGTATTTTGCAAGATCCATTCAATAGTCTATGTGCATGGCCAGACTAACAGGTGTGATGCTATCTGGTGTAGCCTCGACCTTTTGACATTTAGGTATATTGGGAAATCCTCTTATGTTTCCAGTATGTCTGGCTTTGCAAACTCTTCGTAGATGTTATACTAGGAGAGTTTTGTGGTTTTATTAATGTTGCAAGTTGTATCCCCATAGATGGGTGGCTCCTCATCCTGGTAGATCTCCCACAAATTTCTTCTTGAACCCTTGTGAACGATGTTAGTAGTTGGAGGAGTCATCTTGTCTTCGAAGGAAGAGATGGATATGCACTCAAGGTGCACATCACCTGGCATGTCGAAAATACAATCCCACGATGAGAGCGACAACATGAAAATCAAGTAAAAATTGCCTAAATGAAATCAACTTTAAAAGCTAGTAGGAGGGTTTTCTAGCAGGACGCAAAGGGAGCTAGGTTGCATGGTCGCAAGGAAAAGAGTGTGACTTAGTGACTTGGCATAAGAGTCGCAGATTGCACAGTCTCACAATCGCTAGGTCACATAGTCACTAGGTCACAGGGGTCGCTAGGTCACAAGGGTCGTTAGGTCGCTAGGTCACGGGAAAGGTGGTATCGTGGATATGGGCCGTGCAACCTAGGTTTTTGGCAGGCCATGGAGGAAGATTTTAGGATTTCGGGAGGTCTAGACTTCTTCTGGGCAAGATGGTCAGGCCTACTGGCAAAAACAGGGATGATCAAGGTCAAAGAATGGTATTGAGGGGCTCAAGAAAGACTGAAGAGGGCCAGGGCACTTGCTTCTTTGGTCTGAGGTAAAAAACCTAAGCAAAATGGGATAAAAATCCCTTTGGGGTGGAAGGTGGAAGGTCGGGAATGCATGGAATGACACTTGGTTAAAAAACATGATTACTAGGAAGGTGAAAGTTCGCCTACCTGGAGAAAACGTGCACACACCCAAGTCGCAAGCCTCTTTGTCTTCCATGCGACCAAAGGAGCCATTACAAATGAATGGGGTGACCTCCCTATTTATAGTTTTGGTCACACGTGTGACCTTGTGACCTTGCGACTTGGTGGTCGTGAGGTTGCAAGGGTTGCATGGTCACATCGAGGATCAAGTGCAACCTATGTGACTTTGCAACCTATGTGACCTTGCGACCTAGTGGTCGCAAGTTCGCAAGGGTCACATGGTCGCATCGAGGGGTAAGTGCGAGTTAGAAAGTTGTGGGTTGCAACAGTCACAAGTGTTTGAGATAGTCACAATCTGAAGCTGCGACTCACTTACTTAAACAGGATCTTGCGACTTAGCTTCACTTAGCTGGAAAACATAGGTTTTTACGGGGTTCTCATCTAGCAAACTTCTTCTTAGCTATCAAAGGTGGAGCAAGTCTTGCACGATACAGGGGCTCCGAAATTTTTAAGGATTTCAAAATATTTGGAGGGTTATTGCAACAACTACAACATAACCACAAAGACACACTTATGAACATGATTGGTGGAGGGAAAAACTTGATATGTAATCCATGGAGATTTATTCCTATGGATTTTCTTTTAGGCAGGTAGAAGAGTGTATGGCCCTTGTTTTCTAATGAGTCTATGACCCTTGTTTCTTAATGTTCATTTTAGCAATGCTAAATGAAGTGAAATGTTTCATATACTAGTCGATGTCCTTTTGATGGCTTAGATAGTAGAAATAATTCTAAATTACAACTATTAATGTCTCCTCCATGTCAAAGTGTCCTACCATTCAACTATAATGTTCTCCCTAAAATAACTTTTCATGCTCATTTAAAGGAAAGACATATAACCAAGGTAGCATAAGAATGCATCCCAAAAGTGGAATTGTATAACTTGTTTTCTTGTGCCCAATATGTAATAAGTAGCCATGAATCCCTTTGCTTCATGATAAGAAAATAAAATTATGTGATTTGCTACGAAAAAGTGGGAACCACATATAAAACCCAAAAGAAATCACGGAAACACTGTTTTTCAAGAGGCATTGTGCTTTATTCTTTAGAGTGTACTTAGAAAAAGAAAAATAAAGATTGATATAGCATTTCCAATAGGAAGGAAGACTTGTAATGTTAAGTAATCTAATATTAGGATCAACGAGTAGCCACTTGGAGTTGAACCTTGATGTGGAGTTGAACCTTGGCATTCTGCATGGTGATCCAATCTTTCTTATGGACCACCGCTCGTGCTTCTAGGTACTTAACGGACCATTCATGTATTTTATCTAGAGGAATCACAACCTCCTTTAGCATTGCGACTCTTTCCTTTGTGTGAGATTGTATTGTCAAGATTGGGGCCACTGTGTGATGCAGTTTAGACATCTCTTCATAGACCATCTCCATGGCTTCCCCAAGGGTCTCGGCCTCTCCTTTGATCGCTGCCTAGAATTTTGTTATGCTTGAGTGAACTAAATAGAGAGTTGCATTCTCTTCCTCTACTCTATTTATGTCTTGCTCTGCAGTGGCAGCCCTTTGTTCAGACGTGTAAAGCCTATTCTGAAGGTCTTTGATTGTTTTCTCATCCAGGCCACATTGTGTTTCGTGGTGGAAACAAAATTTGTCCCGGTCGAGGCGATGATTTCCCGGTTCGCTGTGATGTTGGGCACAATCTCCTTGGCCGTGGTGACTCATAAGGGCTCAGCTAGATTCCTAGCACAATACTTTTTCCTTTCTTGCACAATTTTGAGGTTGACTTCCTCGAAGGTGAGCCTTGTGAGATCTAGGACTTCCTCTTCTTGTCCTTCCCAGAAACCCAGTTCTTTGCAAGGGAAGGTGCCTGCTAGTGAGGGGACTAGAAGGAGGCACATCCAATGGGGGTAGCTCACTTTTTTCTGTATGTAGCTCGGTTGTTTTACTAGTCTCTCCTTGCTCAATTCCCCTAATTTCCTTTTCTTTGTTATTCCTTAGTTCTTCCTCCTGCTGCTTTCTTTCTTGGTCTGCGAACGCTTGTTTCCTCTGGAGCTCATCTTCCATATTTTTTATCTCCTACATCAATCTCCTTTTCTCCTCTTCTTCCTTAGCCTTGTGCTCCTCCTCCTATTTTTTCTTCTTTGCCTCTTTGTGAGCCCTTCTTTCATCCTACAACGTTTCTTGTAGTTATTTCTCCTGTTGCTCCTCTTCTTGTCACCTCGTCTTCTCAAGCTAGCCTTAGTCACTAGAATCTTGAGACTATATGATCTCTTGCTCTCTTCCTCTCTTAAGCTCCTGCTTTTTTCTTGCCATGGTGGGATTTCTTAGTTATAGCGTTTCATTGATGTCTTTGTCTTCGCAGTCGCTCAAAATATCTTCAACCTCTTTCCCCTTTTGCTTGTTGGATTCCATAGTGCCACTTTGTGTCTCCTATTGTTTTTTCTTGGTGTTGGAGGCTCTTTCTTTAAGATTAACATTTTCTAGGGTATCCTCAAAGAGTTCCTCATCTATGGCTTGCTACTCACTCGAATGGCATTATACCAATTCTTCACCTTGTCTTCATGATCTTGTCCGGTGTGCCAATATAACTAACTAAAATTTTCTTTCTTTTCTTTCTAGTGAGGCGATAAAATATTCTAAAATCACATCTAACATACCTTTGTATGGAGTGTCCCAAGAAATCTTGTAGTGGTGGTACATGGGGTTAGCCGCAGAAGTATCCCAATTATAGCTCTAGCCCTCAAATTCGCATCTTGCGTAGACAACATCTAGGAGGTACAAAGCCATGTACAATTCTGGAGGTTGTTCTAGCTATGGGTGCTTAGTTGTATCTATGTTTGTTTTCAAAGATGAGGCCAGGATGTTTTCCCAATTGAAAATAGTTCCTTGAGTGGTGACAGCGTGCATGAGGGGCATCGAGGTGCCATAGAATACGTCGTTATCTACCTTACCATACAAGCGGCACATCATAAAGGCAATTAGTTGAAGTACCTTTTGTAACTCCTTTTTGATGTATGTTTGATGTGAACTAACTTGGAACTTTGACGTGTCCTGCCACCATTCCCTTAGGATATCTTTAACTAGGGTTACAAAACTTAAGAGCCACCTCGTATTGAAGGTCTCCTGTTTCTCCGGGAGCCTATAGTAGGCGGCAATGTCTGTAGGGGAGTTCGAAGCCAAGGATGCTCTAGTGTGATCTTTGACCGTCCATGAACCTGCATCTATATTTTGCAGGATCCATTCAATAGTCCGTGCGGATGGCAAGATCGGTGGGTGTGATGTTATCTGGTGTAGCATCGACCTTTTGATATTTAGGTATATTGGGAAATCCTCTTGTGTTTCTAGTATGTCTACCTTCGGGAACTCTTCGTAGACGTTATACCAAGAGAGTTTCATGGTTTTATTAATGTTGCAAGTTGTATCCCCATAGATGAGTGGCTCCTCGTCCTAGTAGATCTCCCACAAACTGCTTCCCGAACCCCTGCAAGCGGCCTTAGTAGTTGGGGGAGCCATCTCGTCTTCAGAGGAGGAGATGGATATGCACTCGAGGTGCACGTCACCTGGCATGTCGAAAATACAATCCCATGATGAGAGCGATGGTATGAAAATAAAGTAAAAATTGCCTAAATGAAATCAACTTTAAAAGGTGGCAGGAGGGTTTTCTAGGAGGTCACAAAGGGAGCTAGGTTGCATGGTCACAAGGAAAAGAGTGCGACTTAAAGACTTGGCATAAGAGTCATAGGTTGCACAGTCGCACAATCACTAGGTCACATAGTCGCATAGTCACTAGGTCACGGGGGTCGGTAGGTTGTAGGGGTCGTGCAGTCGCTATGTCGTAGGGGTCACGCAGTGGCTAATTTGCAATAAAAGTGGTATCGCGATCGTCAACCACGCGACCTAGGTTTTGGGTGGGCCAAGTTGGAATACTTGAGGCTTTAGGGAGGTCTGGACTTCCTCCAGGCAAGATGGTCAAGCCTACTGGTTAAAACGAGGATGATCAAGGTCGAAGAATGGTACTAAGAGGTCAAGAAAGGCTAAATAGGGCCAGGGCACTTGCTTCTTTGGTTTGAGGTGAAAACCCTAAGAAAAAGGGGATAAAAGTCCCTCTCGGGTGGAAGGTGGTCATATTTTGATCCTTCATGCTATCAAATTGAAATCCTAAAATAGGAGGTTATATTATGAGGCTCCAATTGATCTCTTCATTTGAATGATTAGAAGAATATGAAGAAGAAGAATATTCACTCAAAGATGGAGATGGAGCATCATCGTCTTCTCTCTCTTCCTCCTATTATGATTTATCCATTTTCTCCTCATAATCTGCATACACTATATATGTTGTTAGTGTCAGTCTTTGCAGCCTTCCTCCAGTGATCAAACATGCTCTTACAAAGTGATTTTAAGGTGTCAAGGTCAAATTTTGTCATTTCAATGAGTCTTCAAGCAAAATTTGGTCACTAGCTATTAGGTCTAGGGTTGTTTTCACTCCTTTCAAAGTTGTCCAAATGTCGGTCCATGTCATCATTTAGCTAAGTGTACTATCATTCAAAGGGTTTTCATCATCATGTCAAGTTCCAATGGGTCATTTTACACCTTGTTCATGCTTCAGTTGTGCCTAGGTAAGGTTCATTTCCCTCTCCTAGGGTTTTGAAGGTAATTTCTCTTGGATGGTCAAATCATCAACAAAATTTGTATCCTGATTTTCATACACCTTCCCCTATCCTTAATGTACCTTATTAAACACTTCCCATCACTGATATCCCTCAAATTCCTCATTTTCGTGCAAACCCTAGTTTCTTGCTACAACTTGACAATTTTCTAGGCTAGGCCTGTGTTTTGCCCTTTTGGACCCCTTCCCCTCACTCAATCTTTGAAATTCCACTTTTCCTTGCTTCCTAACATCAATCCCTACTTCAAAAATTTTCTCAACAATTTAGAAGCCCCTTATCCCCTTCATTTTGCTTCATTTTGACAAATCCCCTATTCCACACATCGGGATAGGTTTTACTCCAATGATGTTTCTGAGCAAGAAAAGATGAATTTTGGAAAAACGAGAGAGTTTTTTGTCCAAACTAGGCCAAGGAAGAAAAACATCCTTCAATTTTTACACAGGTGTCATGGTTTTAGAGAAATGTCAAAAATATAGTTGCCTCAGGAGAATTGATGCACCTCTGAAGTGACCTTGGGAAAATCAAGATTTCTCCTAGCTTGGTTGGCCAAATGACTTTTTTAATCATTCAAGTGATAACTAGACACAAATATCTTTCAAATGAGCTATCATGAGCTCAATTTGGAGTTAAGGAAGACCTTAAAAAGTTGATTGTAACAGCACTCTACCTTGGGGCAGCGTCATTTTACACATTTTTACCAATCTTGGGAGATTTGACTTTTGACAAGGAAAATGAACTCCAAATTGAAAAAATCAAGTTGGGTTGGAAATTATACTCAATAAGCTTTCCAACAAGCTATCCCGCACCCAATTTGGACACCAGGAAGGCCTCCAAAAGACATCTGCAAAAAGGCGCGGTGCACCTGGGTAGTGGCGCGATGCACTCAGTAGTTCGTACCTTTAACAAAGAAAAAGTGTGGTCAAGTGCACTGGAGACCAATGGGTTCGGGACCACAGGTAATACTAAGAGAGAGTGCGGAACTAGAATTTTTTGGAGCAAAACAGGCTTTTCTGCCCGATGTGCTGTGCCACCTGGCGCTCGCTTTTGAAGGGGACCTCCTTTTGAGGAAAACTTAGCATATTTGGATTTGTCATGAAGAAATATGCATGCTCACAAATGGCCAAGAAATTTTGACAGGTTTTTGGCTTCCAAAAGGGTCAAAAACACCCTAAAAATGACCTTTCTGCCCCTTTTTGAAACACAGGAAGCAGTCTTGGGAGAACTCAGTTTTAAGAGAAAATTCTAAGGTTCAAGTAGTGGAAGATCACATCATATTTAAGAGAAAATTCTAAGGTTCAAGTAGTGGAAGATCACATCGAGCATCAACAACAAGTTCTCCAACTCTTAAAGGATAACCTCACCTTGGCGCAGAATAGAATGAAACAGCAGGCAGATCAATATCGCAGCGAAAGAAGTTTTGATGTATGTGATTGGGTATTCCTGCAGCTACAACCATATAAACAAATGTCCCTCAAGTAAGCTAAGAAGGATAATAAATTATCACCAAAGTATTATGGCCCATACAAGGTGTTGCAAAAGATAGGTACTATGGCATACAAATTGGAGTTTCCTGCAGCTTCCCAAGTGCACCCAGTTTTATGTGTTTCATACTTAAAGAAGGTTATAGGTGACAAGCTCCCAGTTCAAACAATATTTCCAAAACTGGATGAGAAAGGAAAAATCATATTGGAACCTGAAGCAGTTAAAGAAACAAGAACTCGACAGCTACGAAATCGATCAATTTCAGAGTATCTCATCAAGTGGAAGAACTTACCCGTTGAAGATTCCACAAGGGAGGATGAGAATTTTATACAGAAGCATCCAGAACTACTCAAGCGTTGAGGACAACACTTTTTTGAAGGACAGGGGCATGTTAGGTCCATGTAATACTAGTGATTCCCCCATTACTATTGTCATTGTATCCCTTATTGTTATTGTTGTGCCCCTATTGTCCCCATATTATTATTATTGTGCCCCATAGAAGCCCACTATTGTTAATTTTGTGCCCTTATATCATTATTGTTAGGTTGGCTTCGGTTATATTGTGACCCGTTAGACTCCTATATATAGAAAGGAGGTTTTCTCATTTGTATCATCTAAGATTTTTTCATTTGTGTAATGTAAAGGAGGTTGCCCACTCGAAGAGGCTGAATTCTAAGGCGTTTATCTCTCTTTTATATCTTATTGTGAGCTGGTTTCATAACAAATAGATTATACCAATACCCACGAAACAGTTCATCGGCAAAAGCATAGAGTTAGTGAATCAAATACCATCCATGCGAAGCAACACAAAGTTTTTAGTATGAGACAACATGTGACAAGATTGCACATCAAACGACTCTCAGGAACATCCAATCCATCAAGCGAAGAAAATACTCATGGCATTACAACATAAAATATTTGAGGAATCCAATAGTGGAATATTACAATCACTCCTTGCATCAATTAGAAGATCATAAGTTCTCCTAAGCAATATTATATCTCCAAAAATGTCCTCAGTAAAAAAAGGTCCCTACAAATGTGTCATGAGGGTGTATTTATAGAGTGAGGGTGACTCATGGCCTACCCTTGACTCTTGAACTTCCTCATGACTCTTCATCTACCCAATGACCCTTAGTCTCCCTCATGACCTTTCGTATTCCAAAATGTCTTATTCTATCAAAGTACATACATCACAAAAATAAGCTATTAACCTAATTCATCAATTTAACAATAGAAAGTTCAGGGATGTCCAGATTGAGTTGTTCTGTGAAATAGGTGTGCCATAGGTTGTATTCTACTGCGATGGGAGTGATTTGCAGTTGATCTTCATCATGTCTGTGCAGGAACTCGAGTGATTTTGGGATGAGGGTGGTCCATTTGGCATTCACCTGGTTATTCAAGGTCACTAGTTTGGTGTAAATCCTTACTAGTTCTACCACATAACATGTGATATTTTTTTGGTGACTGGCATGTCCTCTACACATGCTTCTTGGTTATATGTATCCAAAAAAACCTGTACTTCCTTTGAGATATCCTCCTGCCTCCTCAGTTTCCCGACTTCTCCGATAGAAGGGACCCCATGAAGTTGGATCATAGATTCTAGGCCACTAAAAATATGCTTGTAGGAATTTAATACCATGTCCACATCTTTGGTCAATTTGTCTTTTGATTGAATCTTGATGTGGAGTTGAACCTTGGCATTCTGCATGGTGATCCAATATTACTTAGGGACCATCACTCGTGCTCCCGGGTACTTAACGGACCATTCATGTATTTTATCTAGAGGAATCACAGCCTCCTTTAGCATTGCAACTCTTTCCTTTGTGTGAGCTTGTATTGCCAAGATTGGGGCCACTGTGTGATGCAGTTTAGACATCTCTTCGTAGACCATCGCCCCAAGGGTCTCGACCTCTCCTTTGATCGCTGCCTAGAATTTTGTTGTGCTTGAGTGAACTAAATAGAGAGTTGCATTCTCTTCCTCTACTCTCTTTCTCTCTTACTTTGAAATTGCATCCCTTTGTTGAGACACGTAAAGCCTATTCTGAAGGTCTGTGATATGCTTTCTCATTTGGGCCATATTGTGTTCCGTGGTGGAAATAAAAGTTGTCCCGGCTAAGGCGATGATTTCCGGGCTCGCTGTGATTTTGGGCACAATATCCTTGGCCGTGGTGACTGATAAGGGCTCAACTGGATTCCTCGCACAATTATTTTTCCTTTCTTTCACAATTTTGAGGCTGACTTCCTTGAAGGTGAGCCTTATGAAATCTAGGAATTTCTCTTCTTGTCCTTCCCAGAAACCCAGTTCTTTGCAAGGGAAGGTGCTCGTTAGTGAGGGGACAAGAAGGAGGCACATCCAATGGGGGAAGCTCATTTTTCTTTGTATGTAGATCGATTTTTTTAATAGTCTCTCCTTGCTCAACTCCCCCAGTTTCCTTTTCTTTGCTATTCCTTAATTCTTCCTCCTGCTACTTTCTTTCTTGATTCGCGAACGCTTGTTACCTCTTGAGCTTGTATTCCATATTTTTTAGCTCCTGCTCCAATCTCCTTTTCTCCTCTTCTTCCTTAACCTTACACTCCTCCTCTAGTTTTTTCTTCTCTGCCTCTTCATGAGCCCTTCTTTCCTCTTGCATCTTTTCTTGTAGTTATTTCACCTTTTTCTCCTCTTCTTGTCACCTTGTCTTCTTGAGCTAGCCTTGGTTGCTAGAATCTTAAGACTATTTGATCTCTTGTTCCCTTCTTCTCTTAAGCTCCTGCCTTTTTCTTGCCAGGGTGGCATTTATTTGTTCCAACATTTCATTGATGTCTTCTTCTTCGAGGTCGCTCAAAATATCTTCAGCCTCTTTCCCGTTTTGCTTGTAGGATTCCCCATTGTCACTCTGTGTCTCTTGTTGTTTTTTTTTTTTTTATGTTGGAGGCTATTTCTTTAAGATTATAATTTTCCTGGGTATCCTTTAAAAGCTCCTCATCTCTGGCTTGTTTCTCACTCCGACTAATTTCCCTCGTGACGTTATACCAATTCTTCACCCTGTCTTCATGATCTTGTCTGGTGTGCGGATATAACCAGCTCAATTTTGCTTTCTTGCAGTGGACGGCCACCACTCTCTTGGGATCATACGTCTGATAGTTGAGACTTACAAAATGGTTGCCCTTTAATGCTTCAGCCTCTACTTCCACTTGTTTGAAGTTTTCCACTACATATGCTCTAATGGTGAGAGGAAAGTGGGCCATGGTTTCTTCTTTCCTTTGTTGAGTACCTTTGAAAAGCTCTGTGTCATTTGGTAGCAGAATCCTCACAGGACTATCATTTCCATGACGAACCTAGGCAGGGCATGGGGGGCCTTATGGGTGTAGGTTTTAATCTCATACAAAAATTACCTGCATATGAATTCTAAAACACAGAAAATGAATAATGCGAGATCAGAACACATAAAACACATATACACAATGATTTTCCCCTGGATCCCAAAACCGAGACTACCAGCTTGATTTTTCATTATGTTCCTTTCAATGTTACAATACATATTTATACATGTCGAAGCATCCAATACCATGGACCCAAAACCATTTCGTCCAATACCATGGACCGAAAACCATCGCGTCCAAAAAACATGTGCGAAAATCATGTACAAAAACCATAGGTAGGTCTTCCCAACCTAACATAGGATCCAAAACCAAAATTTTCCGGGGCGGTGCCCCGAACCCCATAAAGTGGGGTTACGGGTGCCCTTCAAACCGCCTGTTAACTACATGGAAAGAATATAACACAACCCAACATTCTCCCACTTGTTGTTTTCTTTCCACAGGGGGCCACAAGAGAGCTTAGTCATTTTTCCAGCCTTGAAATGCCCATTGTCTCTCTACACCAAGAGAACTTCTCAAAGCTCACAGATTTTGTCAATGCATCTATAGTATTCTTCAAAGTGTCCACCTTTACCAACAACACCTTTTTGTCTTCTATCATATCCCTCACAAAGTGATACTGAACATCAATGTGCTTTGTCTTTGAATGATATGCGGGGTTCTTTGCCAAGAAAATTGCACTTTCGCTGTCACAGCCTATCCTTATAGCTTCCTGTACTAACCCCATACTTGAACACAATCTCTGCAACCAAACTGCTTCCTTGCATGCATGAGTGGCTGCCATGTATTCTTCCTCTGTAGTTGATAGTGCCATTACAGATTGTTTCTTACTCATCCAACTGACTGCACCTCCAAATAGGTTAAACACATACCCACTTGTAGATCTTCTCTGATCCAGATCTCCAACCCAGTCTACATCAACAAAGCCATGAATATCCAACACTCTGTCCAATCCTGGTCTTCCTTGGTAGCTCAAACCATAATCACTAGTGCCACACAAATACCTGAAAACCCGCTTCACTGCTATCCAGTGCTCCTTCCCTGGTTTTGACATAAACTTGCTTAATACTCCCACTGCATGTGCAATGTCTGGTCTGGTACAGACCATTGCATAAATCAGGCTACCGACTGCACTTGCATATGGAACACGGGACATGTCCTCTTCCTCTTCTTGTGTCTTGGGACACTATTCAACAGATAACCTCACACCTACAGGAATAGGAACTTTCACCAGTTTACTATCCTGCATATTAAACCTCTGCAATATTGTCTCGACATACTTCCTCTAGTTTAACCAAAGCTTCCTCTTTGCCCGATCTCTTTTAATTTCCATGCCCAAAATATAGTTTGTAGCACCAAGATCTTTCGTGTCGAATTTGGAGGACAATTGGGTCTTCAAATCCTGGATAACTTCTTTGTCATTTCCAACAAACAACATATCATCCACATACAATACCAGATAAATAACACGATCACCAATTAATTTAAAATACACACAGTGATCTTCTTTGCTTCTAGTGAAGCCAAGTCCCCGTATAAATGTATCAAATTTATGATACCACATCCTTGGTGATTGTTTTAACCCATATAGAGACTTCTTTACCTTACATACCAGTTCTTTCTTACCCTTCACCGCAAAGCCTTCAGGTTGCTTCATGTAGATCTCCTCTTCCAGATCCCCATGAAGAAATGTTGTCTTCACATCCATCTGTTCTACCTCAAAATCAAAAGCAGCAGCAACAGATAAAAGTAATCTATAGAAGTTACCTTGGCAACAAGAGAAAAAATATCACCAAAATCAATTCCCGGCACCTGGGAATAACCTTTTGCTACCAACCGAGCTTTGTATTTCTCCACCTTTCCTTCTGAATTTGTCTTCTTCTTGAACACCCATTTGCTACCAATGGGTTTCCTTCCAGCCGACAACTCCACCAGATCCCAAGCCTCATTTATGTGCAAAGATGCCATTTCATCAACCATGGCCTCTTTCCAGAGTTTTCCATCCTCTAAATCCACTGCTTCCTTCACATTTCTGGGATCATCAGCAGTAACAAACAAAGCAAAATTTGAATAGAAAGCCGATGGACTATACCTTTCTGGCTACCTTCTTTCTCAAACTGATCTTCTCACAGCCGGAGTTTGTGGTGCTTCATCTTCTAATTCATCCTCTGCTGTAGAGTCTAATTCTTCCTCCCTTAGCTCAAACTCTATCTTCGTAGGTTCCTTTGGTTGGACTTCATGTTTAATAACATCTTTCACCTCTCTGAACACCACATCTCAGTTGTACACAACCTTCCTTGTTACTGGGTTCCAAAGCTTATAACCCTTTAAACCATCCTTATACCCAATAAAGGTGCACTTTTCAGATTTACTATCCAACTTGGTTCATTTCTCCTTTGGAACATGTACATATGCATCACATCCAAATACCCTTAGATGTGAAAGAGAGGGTTTCTTACCATTCCATACCTCTTGTGGAGTCTTATCCTCCAACACCGATGAAGGTGACCTGTTGACCAGGTAACATGCAGTATCCACCACCTTTGCCCAGAATTCCTGTCCTAACCCAGCACCACTAAGCATTCTTCTTGCCCTTTCCATCAACGTCTTGTTCATTCTTTCTGCAACTCCATTTTGCTGAGTTGTATATGGAGTAGTCTTCTATCGTGATATACCACACTTCTTACAGAATTCTTCAAATTCCTTACTGCAAAACTCTCCACCATTATCTATCCTAAACACCTTTATCTTCTTCTCTGTATGGTTTTCCACTAGAGCCTTAAATTCTTTAAACTTGTCAAAGACTTCAGATTTCTTCTTAAGGAAATATATCCATGTATTCATTGAGAAGTTATCGATAAATGATACATAGTACACAGACTTACCCAGTGATGGAGCCTTCACAGATCCAAAGACATCACTATGCACAAGCTCTAATATCTGTTTCACTCTCTTACCACCAGAGGGGAAACTCACTAAATCTGCTTCCCATATACACAATTTTCACAGAAATCAAAATCTAAAGAGCTATTACTCATACCTTCTACCATACCTTTACCATGAAGTATTCGAAGGCCCTTCTCTCCAATATGTCCAAGCCTTTGATGCCACAACATGGTCTTTTCTCCAAAGACCACTATATTCTGTGCTCCACTTTCAAGAAGCACGGAACTGTTGCACCCATCAACAACAGTGCTACCTTGCAGCTTGTACAGAGTTCCAATCCGAACTCCCCGCATCAATACCAGTGCTAACCAAACCATCTTGTAGGTATCCTTCTCGAACACTATTTTTACACCTGCATCATCCAGCTTACTAACAGAAATCAAATTTCTGGCCAATGCAGGAATATGTAGAACACCTAGAAGTGTTCTAACCCTTCCATCTTACAGGTTCAACTTTACTTTTCCACGACCAATGATTCTAGCCTTCCTATCATCCCCCAAGAAGACATCACCACTATCATATTTCTCATACTCACAAGACCACTCTCTATGGGGAGTGAAGTGAAAGGATGCACCTGAGTCAATCAACCATGCCTCATGATCTACATGTGTACTTGAAGAAGCCAAGTACACATCCCCACCTTCATCTGAGGTGGTTTTCGCCTCTATAAAAGGATCCTCATTGGATCCCTTTCCTTTGTCAAGAGCTTTAGATTTACAATCCCTTTTGAAGTGGCCTTCCTTTCCGCATTTCCAGCACACCACCTTTACACGTTTTCCTGGAGATTTAGATCTCCCTCTAGATTTAGATCTCCCACTCAATGACTTATTTTTGTTTCTGTTCTAGGACCGTCCTCGTACAAACAAGGCATCACCATTTTGGCTCTCCATATTTTTCCATCTCATCTCCTCCGTCAGCAAGGCTAAGACTATTTCATCAAACTGCAAGGCAGTTGCATTGCTACCTATTGCAATAGCTAGACTATCCCACGAATCTGGTAGAGAACACAACAAACTGATGCACTTATCTTCATATGAAATTTTAATATCAACAGATGCTAACTGACTTACCACAGTATTAAATGCGTTCAGACGTGTTCAGATGCTCTTTCACCAAGTCTCCATCTTTCATCCTCAGGTTATACAGATTTTTCCGTAGGAACAGTTTATTCACCAGAGACTTAGATTGGTACAAAGTCCCTAACTTGTCCCACAAAGACTTTGTTGTAGCTTCCCCTAATACATTCAACAATACTGAATCTGAGACACACAATTGTATTGTGCTCTTTGCCTTCTGATCCAACTTCTTCCATTCTTCATCAGACACTCTCGTTGGTTTAGTACCCAGATCTACTGCGATCCACTGATCTTTATCCACCAACAGATCTTCCATCTTGAATTTCCACAACTCAAAACTCTAACCATTAAATTTCTCGGTCTCTATCTTTCCACTGCTCGCCATCTTCTTTCACCACTAGAATTGATCTCGTAGATCTCCCACTGAACAGGGTCTACCACAAGCCTGAGCGAAACCCCTCAGCAACAAAGGCATCCCCTTGAAGCCAAATCTACTCTGATACCAAATGTAGGTTTTAACCCCGTACAAAAATTACCTACATATGAATTCTAAAACACAGAAAATAAATAATGCGAGAGAAGAACACATAAAACACATATACATAGAGATTTTCCCCTGGATCCCAAAACCAAGAATACCAGCTTGATTTTTTACTATGGTCCTTTCAATGTTACAATACATATTTATACATGCCGAAGCATCCAATACCATGGACCGAAAACCATCGCGTCCAATACCATGGACCGAAAATCATCGCATCCAAAAAACATGTGTGAAAATCATGCACAAAAACCATAGGTGGGTCTGCCCAACCTAACATAGGGTCCAAAACCAAAAGTTTCATGGTCACTGCCCTGGACCCCATAAAGTGGGGTTATGGGTGCCCTTCAAAACCCCTGTTAACTACGTGGAAAGAATATAACACAACCCAACAATGGGTACTGAACACTCTAATGAACGTTCCCTCTTGGATGGGAAACCAATGTGCTACTTTGATCACTGTCTCCATAGCCCTCTTTGACATCTATGGTGGTTCCTCACAAAATAGCAGCCAGTATAGCGAGGCGATAAAAGATTATAAAATCACATCTAACATACCTATGTAGGAAGCATCCCAGAAAACCTTGTAGTGGTAGTGCACGAGGTCGGCCACTGATGTATCCCAATTATAGCTCCAACCCTCAAATTGGCATCTTGCGCAGACAACTTCTTGGAGGTACAAAGCCATGTAGAATTCTTGAGGTTGTTTTGGCTGTTAGTGCTTAGCTGCAACAATGTTTTTTTTCAAACATGAAGCTAGGATGTATACCCAATTGAAAATAGTTCCTTGAGTGCTGACATCGTGCATGAGAGACACCAAGGTGCCATAGAATATGTCACAATATGCCTTACCATACAAGCAGCACATCATAGCAGCAATTAGTTGAAGTACCTTCTGTAACCCCTCTGTGATGTATGTCTGATCTGATCTAACCCGGAAATTTGGCAGGTCCTGCCACCATTCCCTCAGAATATCTTTAACTAGGGTTACAAAACCTAAGCTCCACCTAGTATTGAAGGTCTCCTGTTTCTCCTGGAGTCTATAGTAGGCGGCAATGTCTGTAGGGGATATCATAGCCAAGGATGCCCTAGTGTGATCTTTGACCATCCATGAATCCGTATTTGTAATTTACAAGATCCATTCAATAGTCTATGTGCATGGCAAGACTAACAGGTATGATGCTATCTGGTGTAGACTCGACCTTTTGACATTTAGGTATATTGGGAAATCCTCTTATGTTTCCAGTATGTCTGGCTTTGCAAACTCTTCGTAGATGTTATACTAGGAGAGTTTCGTGGTTTTATTAATGTTGCAAGTTGTATCCCCATAGATGGGTGGCTCCTCATCCTGGTAGATCTCCCACAAATTGCTTCTTGAACCCTTGTGAACGGTGTTAGTAGTTGGAGGAGTCATCTTGTCTTCGAAGGAAGAGATGGATATGCACTCAAGTTGCACATCACCTGGCATGTCGAAAATACAATCCCACGATGAGAGCGATGACATGAAAATCAAGTAAAAATTGCCTAAATGAAATCAACTTTAAAAGCTGGTAGGAGGGTTTTCTAGCAGGTCGCAAAGGGAGCTAGGTTGCATGGTCGCAAGGCAAAGAGTGTGACTTAGTGACTTGGCATAAGAGTCGCAGATTGCACAGTCTCACAGTCGCTAGGTCACATAGTCGTTAGGTCACAGGGGTCGCTAGGTCGCAAGGGTCGTTAGGTCGCTAGGTCACGGGAAAGGTGGTATCGTGGATGTGGGCCGTGCGACCTAGGTTTTTGGCAGGCCATGGAGGAAGATTTTAGGATTTCGGTAGGTCTAGATTTCTTCCGGGCAAGATGGTCAGGCCTACTGGCAAAAATAGGGATGATCAAGGTCAAAGAATGGTATTGAGGGGCTTAAGAAAGGCTGAACAGGGCCAGGGCACTTGCTTCTTTGGTCTGAGGTGAAAAACCTATGCAAAATGGGATAAAAATCCCTTTGGGGTGGAAGGTGGAAGGTCGGGAAGGCATGGAATGATACTTGGTTAAAAAACATGATTACTAGGAAGGTGAAAGTTCGCCTACCTGGAGAAAACGTGCACACACCCAAGTCGCAAGCCTCTTTGTCTTCCATGCGACCGAAGGAGCCATTACAAATGAATGGGGTGACCTCCCTATTTATAGTTTTGGTCACATGTGTGACCTTGTGACCTTGCGACTTGGTGGTCGTGAGGTCGCAAGGGTTGCATGGTCACATCGAGGATCAAGTGCAACCTATGTGACCTTGCGACCTAGTGGTTGGAAGTTCGCAAGGTCACATGGTCGCATCGAGGGGTAAGTGCGAGTTAGAAAGTTGTGGGTCGCAACAGTCACAAGTGTATGAGATAGTCGCGTTCTAAAGCTGCGACTCACTTACTTAAACAAGATCTTGCGACTTAGCTTCACTTAGCTGGAAAACATAGGTTTTTACGGGGTTCTTCTCGTCTAGCAAACTTCTTCTTAGATCTCAAAGGTGGAGGAAGTCTTGCACGATACAGGGGCTCCGAAATTTTTAAGGATTTCAAAATATTTGGAGGGTTGTTGCAACAACTACAACATAACCACAAAGACACACTTATGAACATGATTGGTGGAGGGAAAAACTTGATATGTAATCCATGGAGATTTATTCCTATGGATTTTCTTTTAGGCAAGTAGAAGAGTGTATGGCCCTTGTTTTTTAATGAGTCTATGACCCTTGTTTCTTAATGTTCATTTTAGCAATGCTAAATGAAGTGAAATGTTTCATATACTAGTCGAAGTCCTTTTGATGGCTTAGATAGTAGAAATACTTCTAAATTACAACTATTAATGTCTCCTCCATGTCAAAGTGCCCTACCATTCAACTATAATGTGCTCCCTAAAATAACTTTTCATGCTCATTTAAAGGAAAGACATATAACCAAGGTAGCATAAGAATGCATCCCAAAAGTGGAATTGTATAACTTGTTTTCCTGTGCCCAATATGTAATAAGTAGCCATGAATCCCTTTGCTTCATGATAAGAAAATAAAATTATGTGATTTGCTACGAAAAAGTGGGAACCACATATAAAACCCAAAAGAAATCACGGAAACACTGTTTTTCAAGAGGCATTGTGCTTTATTCTTTAGAGTGTACTTAGAAAAAGAAAAATAAAGATTGATATAGCATTTCCAATAGGAAGGAAGACTCGTAATGTTAAGTAATCTAATATTAGGATCAACGAGTAGCCACTTGGAGTTGAACCTTGATGTGGAGTTGAACCTTGGCATTCTGCATGGTGATCCAATCTTTCTTATGGACCACCACTCGTGTTCCCAGGTACTTAATGGACCATTCATGTATTTTATCTAGAGGAATCACAACCTCCTTTAGCATTGTGACTCTTTCCTTTGTGTGAGATTGTATTGTCAAGATTTGGGCCACCGTGTGATGCAATATAGACATCTCTTCATAGACCATCTCCATGGCTTCCACAAGGGTCTCAGCCTCTCCTTTGATCGCTGCCTAGAATTTTGTTATGCTTGAGTGAACTAAACAGAGAGTTGCATTCTATTCCTCTACTCTATTTATGTCTTGGTCTCCAGTGGCAGCCCTTTGTTCAGACGCGTAAAGCCTATTCTGAAGGTCTATGATTTGTTTTCTCATCCGAGCCACATTGTGTTCTGTGGTGGAAACAAAATTTGTCCCAGTCGAGGCGATGATTTCTAGGTTTGCTGTGATGTTGGGCACAATCTCCTTGGTCGTGGTGACTCATAAGGGCTCAGCTGGATTCCTGGCACAATACATTTTCCTTTTTTATAAAATTTTGAGGTTTCCTTCCTCGAAGGTGAGCCTTGTGAGATCTAGGACTTCCTCTTCTTGTCTTTCCCAGAAACCCAGTTCTTTGCAAGGGAAGGTGCCTGCTAGTGAGGGGACTAGAAGGAGGCACATCCAATGGGGGTAGCTCACTTTGTTCTGTATGTAGCTCGGTTATTTTACTAGTCTCTCCTTGCTCAATTCCCCCAATTTCCTTTTCTTTGTTATTCCTTAGTTCTTCCTCCTGCTGCTTTCTTTCTTGGTCTGCAAACGCTTTTTGCCTCTAGAACTCATCTTCCATATTTTTTATCTCCTGCATCAATCTCCTTTTCTCCTCTTCTTCCTTAGCCTTGTGCTCCTCCTCCTGTTTTTTCTTCTTTGCCTCTTCGTGAGCCCTTCTTTCCTCCTACAACATTTCTTGTAGTTATTTCTCTTGTTTCTCCTCTTCTTGTCACCTCGTCTTCTCAAGCTAGCCTTGGTCACTAGAATCTTGAGACTATATGATCTCTTGCTCTCTTCCTCTCTTAAGCTCCTGCTTTTTTCTTGCCATGGTGGGATTTCTTAGTTCTAGTGTTTCATTGATGTCTTCGTCTTCACAGTCGCTCAAAATATCTTCAACCTCTTTCCCCTTTTGCTTGTTGGATTCCATAGTGCCACTCTGTGTCTCCTATTGTTTTTTCTTGGTGGTGGAGGCTCTTTCTTTAAGATTAGCATTTTTCAGGGTATCCTCAAAGAGTTCCTCATCTATGGCTTGCTACTCAGTCGAATTGTATTATACCAATTCTTCACCTCGTCTTCATGATCTTGTCCGGTGTGCCAATATAACTAACTAAAATTTTCTTTCTTTTCTTTCTAGTGAGGCGATAAAATATTCTAAAATCACATCTAACATACCTTTGTAGGGAGTGTCCCAAGAAATCTTGTAGTGGTGGTACATGGGGTTAGCCGCAGAAGTATCCCAATTATAGCTCTAGCCCTCAAATTCGCATCTTGCATAGACAACATCTAGGAGGTACAAAGCCATGTACAATTCTGGAGGTTCTTCTAGCTATGGGTGCTTAGTTGTAGCTATGTTTGTTTTCAAAGACGAGGCCATGATGTTTTCCCAATTGAAAATAGTTCCTTGAGTGGTGACAGCGTGCATGAGGGGCAACGAGGTGCCATAGAATATGTCGTAGTCTACCTTACCATACAAGCGGCACATCATAACAAAAATTAGTTGAAGTACCTTCTGTAACCCCTTTTTGATGTATGTTTGATGTGATCTAACTCGGAACTTTGACGTGTCCTGCCACCATTCCCTCAGGATATCTTTAACTAGGGTTACAAAATCTTAGAGCCACCTCATATTGAAGGTCTCCTGTTTCTTTGGGAGTCTATAGTAGGCGGCAATGTTTGCAGGGGAGATCGAAGCCAAGGATGCTCTAGTGTGATCTTTGACCTTCCATGAACCTACATCTGTATTTTGCAGGATCCATTCAATAGTCTATGTGCATGGCAAGATCAGCGGGTGTGATGTTATCTGGTGTAGCCTCAACCTTTTGATATTTAGGTATATTGGGAAATCCTCTTATGTTTCTGGTATGTATACCTTTGGGAACTCTTCGTAGACGTTATACCAGGAGAGTTTCGTGGTTTTATTAATGTTGCAAGTTGTATCCCCATAGATGGGTGGTTCTTCGTCCTAGTAGATCTCCCACAAAATGCTTCCCGAACCCCTGTGAGCGGGCCTTAGTAGTTGGGGGAGCCATCTCGTCTTCAGAGGAGGAGATGGATATGCACTCGAGGTGCACGTCACTTGGCATGTCGAAAATACAATCCCATGATGAGAGCGATGGTATGAAAATCAATTAAAAATTGCCTAAATGAAATCAACTTTAAAAGGTGGCAGGAGGGTTTTCTAGGAGGTCACAAAGGGAACTAGGTTGCATGGTCACAAGGAAAAGAGTGTGACTTAAAGACTTGGCATAAGAGTCACAGGTTGCACAGTCGCACAATCACTGGGTCACATAGTCGCATAGTCACTAGGTCACGGGGGTCACTAGGTTGTAGGGGTCGTGCAGTCACTATGTCGTAGGGGTCACGCAGTGGCTAATTTGCAAGAAAAGTGGTATCGTGATCATCGACCACGCGACCTAGGTTTTGGGTGGGCCAAGTTGGAATATTTGAGGCTTTAGGGAGGTCTGGACTTCTTCCGGGCAAGATGGTCAAGCCTACTGGTTAAAACGAGGATGATCAAGGTCGAAGAATGGTACTAAGGGGTCAAGAAAGGCTAAATAGGGCCAGGGCACTTGCTTCTTTGGTCTGAGGTGAAAACCCTAAGAAAAAGGGGAAAAAGTCCCTCTCGGGTGGAAGGTGGTCATATTTTGATCCTTCACGCTATCAAGTTGAAATCCTAAAATAGGAGGTTATATTTTGATCCTTCACACTCACAAGCTATTCAATTTAGTAGTCACGCAAGTTTTCCCAAACCACTGACTTAAAGCTTCATTTCTCCTATTTTTAAAACCGAGGACTAAATTATCCCTCTACCTAGATGACCATTATGATACACTAGGATATTCTAGCCAAGTGAGACCTATAATAATTTCGCAAAAAAAAATATTAGGATATAGCTATAATGTTAAGGGAAAGGAATAAAGAAGCTTGAGAAGATTCTACAAGCCATCATTCCACTGTGGACCACCTACTTATAGCTTAAGGTCATTATAGAGGAATGACATAGTAATAAAACTAATACCTTGTGTTCCATTATCGACTATAGGAAGACATTTGACATGGTTCGTGGAATTTTCGTTTGGAATATATAGGAAGAGTTATATGGTCCATTTGACTTGACAACCTCATTGAAAGGTTGTATACGATTTTTTTCACAAAGTTTAGGAACATTGATGGTTCGTGAGAGGAGATTACTTGTAATATAGGAGATAAGCAAGGACGTTCTCTATGACCTACCCCTTTGGCATTTACATTAACAAGTTAGACACATGTTTAGGAGAAATTGATTTCGAATTTTGTGCTTCCCTCTCCGTGATTGGTTATTTGGTTTGACAGGTTCCATTTTTCTTCGATTGGTACACGAACTAATATTTTTCGTGGCTGCTGCTAATTACAAAAGAATTACACACAAACGGAAATACGTTGGGAAAGCAAAGCTTCCACGTATAAATCAAATAATAAAGAAAAATATTTATATTTCCTTCATTTAAAAAAGAAAAGATGGGCGACGGGTAAAAGAATAGCAACTCCAAACCCAAATATAAAACTGTCTAGTTCACTGAATCTAAAACTGAGGCCAGGAGGAAAACTCGCGAACGTAAAAACGACCGCAACTCCAAGCCCAAATATAAAATCAGGAAAACTCAAACCATGAGGAAAACTCGCGAACGGAAAAACGATGGATCGCAACTCCAAACCCAAATATAAAAACATGAATTGTCAAATTCCAAGATAGATGGCCTTCAAACCTATCCACGTACACATTTTCTACGATTACGTGGAATCATTGATCTCCAAAATTATTCATTTTACATGGACAACGCGGCAACTGCCAAGGAAATCTACTCCACACCACTACCTATATAACCTACTCTGCTCTCAACGGAGTTACAGATACACGCACACACTTGTGTGTAAGTCTAATTGAATTTCTTCAGTGCCGATCATGGCGTCGCTTGAAATTTCTGCAATAATATTTGGCTTTCTCGTAAGCTGCTTGGCTTTGGCTGCGGCTACTAATTTGGAAGAAAAGGCAGGGTCTTTCAGCGACCGCCATGAAACCGTACCTTACAGCAAAGGCGTGTTGAGAATGATGAGGGGTAGAGCAGTGGCTGAGAATTTTGATCAAAACTGGAAAGTAGGCCCGCAGACGTACACAGACCCTGACCCTTCGTTGCAGTGGTCTCCCTTGGGTAATGCACCATTTTTTCAACCTGATCCCATTCCCAAAGTTCCTCCAGGCGTTCCCTTCGTTCGGTCGCCATTTCCCAAAGTTTGGCCTCCTTTTCCAAAAACTCCTCAGGGGCCTCCATTCAATTGGCCACGACCAGGCACTCCAGGATTTCCCAAAAATCCTCCCGGCCCTCCCTTCAATTCTCCGTCCACTCCAGGTTCAGGCTTTGCCTTTCCTCCTCTTCCCGACACTCCCCCGTTCAGTACTCCACCATTTCCACAACCCACGCCCACCACTCCAGGCCTTCCACCTCAGCCCGCCTCTGATGCTCCTTTTGGCACCCCCAGTACCACTCAATATTTGACTGAAACCGGCCTACAGGAGTCCACAAACCCTTCGCACAGTTTTCCACCATTTCAACAACCAGGTACTCCACGCTTTCCTGCATTTAGACCGGGCACTCCAGGCTTCCCCATATTTCCTCAATTCAGACCGGGCACTCCAAGCTTCCCCAAATTTCCACCAGGGCCTCCATTCAATTTTCCACGACCACGACCGGGCTCTCCAGGCCTTCCATTTAATTTTCGACGACCGGGGCCTCCACGCCCTCCCTTCGATAATCCACTACCTCAGCCCCCCTCCTCTGATGCTCCTTTTGGCGCACCCACTGCTCTAGGCTTTCCACCTGAGTCCGCCCCCTCTGATGCTCCTTTTGGCGCACCCACTGCTCTGGGCTTTCCACCTGAGTCCGCCCCGTCTGATGCTCCTTTTGGCACCCCAGGTCTTCAAGCGTTCATCTATCACTCAATTGGTTGATAGATGATTTATTGTTTTTATTCATAAAAAGTTAACTATATGTAAAGAAGACATTATTTTCATTGTTTTGGTTCTTATTTTTACATATATAATAATATTATATAAATGTAATTAAATTAATATAAAACAATTTTAAAAAATTTAGATAATAATTAAAGTGAGTTGTTTTCTAATATTATAATTTTTTATTTTATTATTTAAATTTTTATGAAATTAAATTATATAAATAATGAAAATAAAATTATGTTGTTTTTCATTATATATTATATAAATAAAAGGCAAAGGCATTCTTACATTTTTAAAATTTGATATTTACAAAGATGTACTTGAATTAGTAAAAATAAAAAAATAAAAAATAATATTATTTCATTGTTGTATTGAAATTCATATCTAAAGAATATTTATGTATCTTGCAATGTTAAACATTAAACCAAAAAGAACAACATTTTAGCTTGAAAGGTATAGAATGTTGGGTTAAACAAGTTGTAAAGGAGAAAATTGAGGAGGTCCAAAGCTATCAAATTGAGATCCTAAATTAGGAGGTCATATTTTGATCCTTCACGCTATCAAATTGATATCCTAAAATAGGAGCTTATATTTTGATCCTTCACACTCACAAGCTATTCAATCTAGTAGTCAAGCAAGTTTTCCCAAACCATTGACTTAAAGCTTCATTTCTCCTATTTTTAAAACCAAGGACTAAATAATCCCTCTACCTAGAGGACCATTATGATACACCAGGCTATTCTAGCCAAGTCAGACCTATAATAATTTCGCAAAAAAAAAAAAATATTAGGATATGGTTATAATGTTAAGAGAAAGGAATAAAGAAGCTTGAGAAGATTTTACAAGCCATCATTCCACTGTGGACCACCTAGTTATAGCTTAAGGTCATTATAGAGGAATGACATAGTAATAAAACTAATACCTTGTGTTCCATTATCGACTATAGGAAGACATTTGACATGGTTCGTGGAATTTTTGTTTGGAATATATAGGAAGAGTTATAGGGTCCATTTGACTTGACAACCTCTTCAAAAGGTTGTATAAGAATGTTTTCACTA
Source organism: Pinus tabuliformis (assembly GCA_031772625.1). NCBI lineage: Eukaryota > Viridiplantae > Streptophyta > Pinopsida > Pinales > Pinaceae > Pinus > Pinus tabuliformis. Next base: position 673,288,141 of record CM062808.1, read on the forward strand.
AGTTTAAGAACATTGATGGTTGGTGAGAGGAGATTACTTGTAATATAGGAGATAAGCAAGGACGTTCTCTATGACCTACCCCTTTTGGCATTTACATTAACAAGTTAGAGGCATGTTTAGGAGAAACTGATTTTGTTGGAACAATTTAGCTATAAGAGTCATCATTCTTCTTCTCTACATTGATGATGTTGTTCCTATGCTAAAGAGTTTCTCTAACATTATCAGTTAACTGGGAATTTGCAAGGATTTATATTATGGCATGGGTATGAGGGTAAACACTAAAAACATAAAGCTTATGTTTAACAAATAGAAAATGATCACTTACACTAATTTTATATATGGAAATACCAACTTATTGGAAATTAATTCAAAAATATACCCTAAAACCTCTAAAAATATAACATTAAGAAAGGATTAATAGAGGGAAAAAAACATATGTTAGTCTTGAAAATAATTGTGAATCAACTAAATTTTTGTCCCGTGAAAGAGAACTCCACTTTGATTCTCTTGAAATTACTTTTATCTTATATGGATGTGAATTTTGGGTGATAATTGAAAAAGAAAATCCAAAATCCAAAAGGATTTTATAATTTATAATCTTAAAATTAAAAGCAATATGCCATAGTCTCCCCCCCTTACAGAATCTAACATTTTCCCCATTGAGAGTGTAGCTATGATTTTTTATGAAATTTACAAGAACACAAAAACTAACATGAAATATAAGAGGGTTACTAGGTAATGTATAACATCTACGTGCACTCCCTAAGGAGGATGCACCCACAATAGTACCTAGCTCTTACGAGAGTTCTCCCCTGATTTCTACCATAGTTACTTTGCATTTAATTGATATGTGACCATATCCATAGGAATTTTCATACTTGTGTCCTTTGGGCTATGCACATTAGTTTATTTCTTATGTATTTTTGCTATTGAAATATTTTCATCAATGTGTGAACCCATTGCCAAACTATAGAAGGCCATTTTCTATGAAGAATATGATGAAACCATTTCAATTTGAGGATATTGGTATATACTTTTTCTTGCTCCCTTATTTTAGGGAATCACTGATTTCGAATTTTGTGATTCCCTCTTCGTGATTGGTTCTTTGGTTTGAGAGGCTCCATTTTTCTTCAAATTGTCCATGATCTTAAAATTTGGACCTCTATCCCTTCTAGCATTATACTTTGAGGACAAACTCCCACTCCACACGCTCTATTCCCTTATATCTCGTTCCTTCTTAGATAATTCCTTTGCACTCAAATCTCACTTCATTGCAAACACTAGACATCACTATCCCTATGGTATTTCCTAGCATTCTGATTCATCTCTAGTCATACCTTATTCTATTTAACAAAATTCCTTCCCACACATATCATTTTTCAAAAACATTATATTTATTATCTCTAGGGTTTCTTCTATCTTAGTCTTAAGATCATTGCATGTCTGAAATGCACATAGCTCAAACATTCTTAGAAAATTGTGAATTTGTATAGGAGATCACCCCACAATAAAACCCCATAGTAGCTAGGGTGTTCCCTTTCCAACATCTGACTTAGGCTCACCTTAGACCTAACATTCCCTAAGTGAATTGGAATCCAACTTTTTTTCTTATTTTAATATTGACCTCTATTTAATTGTAATTGATTCTTCTTGAGAGTTGGACCATCAAGATGATATAATTTATAGTTTTGACCTTGATAATTAAGCTCCATGAATTATTCTTTAAGGTTTTTGGTATAATTTCCTACTTGCATTAACCTTTCCAGCCATAGAACCATATCCATATCTTTAAATGTTTAAATAAGGTTTTATTATAGTTTTCAATTCTTGTATTTGAATTGAGACTTTATGGCATATTCCTACATCTTTGATCATTCATCCATTATCAACTATAATGATGAGGTCCTTGGTGGGGTATGCAAAAATTTAGTTCTTTAGCAAAAATAATGTCAAATATACAATTAACATTTCTCCAAAAATCTGTGACTATTATCACATTTCTATTTATTATGACTTCCTTAAGCTCTAGGGTATTAGGTTTTGGTTACCCTGTCATGGGGCTATTTGGAACTATAGGTTTGAATTCTTGTTTTTATGCTAACTAGGTATTATAATTTCTAACATGTGCTCCAATGTATTTTTCAATTGTTTGTTGTATTCGGTCTTTTAGAATAATTATTTTTCTTTGAATTTCATTTTCTTCATTACTATTTTGTTAGGCACATGAGGTTAAAGCTAGGGGTGCTTTCTGCAACATTTCATCATAATAATAATATCAGTTGTATGGCATACTGATTTCATCTTCTATTTTATTGAATTATGCTTTCATCACATCCATTATTATATAGTAGCATAATGACATACGTTCACATCTATGCCCTAGAGTCCAATTTTTCCACACTTACAATGATTGTTTCTCTCATTTTACCCTTCTCTAGGTGATTCTTTTTAGTTGTGTTATAATCATCTATTACAATGTAATTGGTTGTCTTTGAAAAATCAAAGGCTACCCCACTTTGAATATTGAGATTCCTTTAGATTATGTTTTTTTTGCTTCTATATTCAACCAAATTTATAGGCCTTGATACTCTTAGCTCACTATGAATAATGGGTATTAATATTGAAATGTAAAATTTTAGTAGTTGATATTTTGTGAGGTCTAGGAACCTAGTAGCTAGTCTTCCCATTCATGGGTATATTCACTAATTTTCCTCTTTATTTTAAATGAGTTAACCTATTAAATGTGTCATCTTCCTTATCATCATGAAATATTTTTAGAAGGTCTTATATGAACATTTTCCAAATAATAGATAAACCACTTTCTTTATTTGACTACTAGTTTATCTAATAATAAGCATCACTTGTTAAGTATAGGGAATTCATTAATAATTTTCTATATCTTTAGCGAGTGGGTTCACAACACAAGTCCCTTCGATGTTATTAATCTACATGATAGCATTTTTTTCGTCTAGTCAACCATCATATTTAGGTATATCAAGATTTATTTTATTAGACAAGACACATTATCTTGATTGATCTAGATTCACTCAGCTACTAGAATTAACCAAGATATTTTACTTATGTGATGTTAGTAGAATTGCATGTGAAAGAGTATGAAGAAACCACATGTGCATACTTTTAAAAAGAGGAAACATAGAGACAACCATAAAATCAAAGAACAAACAAAATTTGATAACGAAGTTCTTCCATTGTGGACTACGTCTCTGGGCCCGGTGTCAAGAGTGGGGAGATCACTTCATTAATTTATGCAAGACAATGATCAGTACATGATGAATTATTTGTCAAATACAAGGATGAACTTCCTTAACTAGAAGAACTCTCACTCATATAAGCTCTCCTTCAACATGACAAAATATCAAACTCTCACATGAAGTGACATACAAGGATCCTCCAAAAAAGTGGCAAACAAGGATCTCAACATTAAATCATCATCTCAAAAAAATCAAAATAAGACATGGAATCAATGCATATTATACCTCCACTTCCAGGGATGGCTTTACAATGCACACCTTTACTTGAGAAACAGATTGCACGAATGAATTCCTAGCAATTAAGTCTAACTATAAACTTGACCCTTTTCTTACTTGGTCAAATTTTGGCTCCCATGAATATCAAGGATTCATCAAAAATTCTCTTATGTAGGCCAACTAATATTTTTCTTCTCAGATGAAGAAATTGATCAAAATATCATGTTTCTTTGCGAAAAAACTGAGAAAATTGAGTATAAAGTTGGTTTGTTTTTTAAACTTTCATTTTCAGGTCTACAGGTTATCTTTCAGATTCCATGTAGATTCCTGCATCAATGTTCCACCTTCATGGTTTCACCCTCAACATCCTGCTTCTGAAAAATCTACTACTCAAATCAGAAAACCGATCACGCCATCAGACTCCTAGCAAAATTCTGATTAATCTAATTTTAAAATTGCCATAGTTCCAACACCGACAAAATTTGGCTCTAGAGGAATCTACAAGATTCCTCCATGATTATTTTAATCATGGTTCCTCCCTCCTCGTGCTACGTGCTCACTTAGGTTTCCACTCCTAAACTTGCATGTTGGGTTATGCGATGCAGTTGGGCAAATGACAAAACTAGTAAATATATGTATTTGTGGTTAAATTTCCCAAAGTGCCCAAGTTGGTGTTCTCGGTTGGCGCTACTCCATTTAGTAATTGGTTGGGGGGTGGTTCAGGTTCAAAACCCGTCATCCCCAATTTTGACCGCCTTCTATTATTTTGGTTATGATGGTTGGTTATTATATAACGTGTGGGTACAAACCCCACTGACAGACCACTAATGGAATATTTTTAATACAAAAACAAACAAATTTCGAGCCACAAAACTAACCGTGACCATACATAAGCTTGACTATCGAAACTTTGGATAGTTATTGGTTGACCACTTGCTCCAAAACTTATTATGTGCCACCATAGTTTTTAATAACCATAATGTGGTTTCTAATGCCATATATGGCACACACCCGTTGAAAAAAATATTTGAATATTTTATTTGTTTTTCATATGGTTATAACAATATTTCAACATATATAACTTTGAATTATATGGTTATTAAATAATCATATAGATACATTGATTTTAAATTATTATATATATATATATATAGATATATATATATATATATATATATATATATATATATATATATATATATATATATATATATATATATATATATATATATATAGATATATATATATATATAATGTTTTTTATGTCTTTTCTATAGGGGCAAGGAGCCAATTATGGAGTGTCATGTGTCGTTGGTGAACTTGCCAATCAGTCACCACATAAACTTAGTGGGTCCCACTTCCTTATGTAACTTTAAAACTTCCAATGATAATAAGTTGGTCATATGGACTCTGATTCAGGTGTCGTTCACGTCGTTGGCTTCATAATGACAAACATTAAAACTTGGTACCATTATTGCTCACATCTAGGAACTTCAAAAATTGAGCCTCTCCATAGCCATCTGGATAATTCCTCCCTGCTAAGGAGCTTTTTATCCTCCAAAAGCATGAACACTATCTGTAATATGTTATACTCCCTTGTCTTCACAAAAATTTCCCAAATAGGCCACACTTCCCTCTCCTTCACCTTTGTTCTTCAGAGCCATAATTGATTAATCAATGCATGTACTCTTTGCAAACCTACAGTACATACTGCAAAATACATGCTCAATTACATGACCTATCATGACCCAAGAAAACCCCATACTTTTCAATATTTTATAACACACTCTTTGGTCACGTTTACATCATAATCATATGAGAAACCAATACCCCAACTATCAACAAAAGGCCAAAAGATCATCATGATGCTTTCATAAGTGATGGAAAACACATTACCACTTTTACAATAATTTTGAAACATATAATCATGAAAAGCTAATACCACCACCTCTCACTCATCAAAGTGAATGGGTCATTATTCTAGAGTTGATTCTCTTGTCGAAAATCTTCATTTATTAGTTCTTGCACAAACACTTTTTTCTTCTTGAGATGCTTCTTTGGACATAGCCTCCAACATGTAGCTCTTTGATGCCGACGCTTGTTACAATGGTTGTAAAAATTCTTCTTCCTCCAAAAATGTTTTTCCTTATTCCTACACTGATGTGGAGAAGAATTTACATGTCTTATATTTTTCCTTGCTTCCATTTTCTTCCAACACTTGGCAACCACATGGTTATGTAAGCCATAAAAACCACACAATTTTTTGTGCCACAAGTTTTTTTACTGTTACCAATTTCCTTGTAATCAAAATGAACTTTATAATACTAATACATTTTATACCTTACTTTATCCCTCTTCTTCAAATGTCCACTTCCATTTGGAAATGACTAGAATTATGATCAATGGAGGATTGTGATGTAATCTCAATATCCTTCATTGTCCCGGACTTGTCACCAAAAGATTCTCTTGTCTCTTCCTTTCTGACATAGCCCAATCTTACATGTCTTGCTAATTCCACCACTTGGATGGAATTCACAATTCCATGCTCATTAGATCCTAGGTCCTTTCTTTCATATCCTGCCTTTTTCATTAATCTTGGACCAATTCCTATAGTGTGGTTTCTAAAAACACGCAAATTATCATCATCATGTGAAAATGAAACTGAAAAACTACCAACATTGTTTACCTCAGTTGTCGATTTTGAAGCAGGTGATGTTGGCTTCACTAAACCTTCATTGAACTTCAACTTTTCCAAGGCCTCCTATGTGGCTTGTAATTGAAGCTGTAATCTTTGGTTCTCCTCTTCGGCTTCTTGTAGAATTATCCTTAGTTTAGCATTCTCTACTTGAAGGCTCCAATTGATCTCTTCATTTGAATGATTAGAAGAATATGAAGAAGAAGAATATTCACTCAAAGATGGAGATGGAGCATCATCGTCTTCTCTCTCTTCCTCCTGTTATGGTTTATCCATTTTCTCATCATAATCTACATAAATTATATATGATGTTAGTGTCAGCCTTTGCAGCCTTCCTCCAGTGATCAAACATGCTCTTACAAAGTGATTTTAAGGTGTCAAGGTCAAATTTTGTCATTTCAATAAGTCTTCAAGCAAAATTTGGTCACTAGCTATTAGGTCTAGGGTTTGTTTTCACTCCTTTCAAATTTGTCCAAATGTCGGTCCATGTCACCATTTAGCTGAGTGTACTATCATTCAGAGGGTTGTCAACATCATGTCAAGTTCCAATGGGTCATTTTACACCTTGTTCATGCTTCAGTTGTGCCTAGGTAAGGTTCATTTCCCTCTCCTAGGGTTTTGAAGGTAATTTCTCTTGGATGGTCAAATCATCAACAAAACTTGTATCCTGATGTTCATACACCTTCCCCTATCCTTAATGTACCTTATTAAACACTTCCCATCACTGATATCCCTCAAATTCCTCATTTTCGTGCAAACCCTAGTTTCTTGCTACAACTTGACAATTTTCTAGGCTAGGCCTGTGTTTTGCCCTTTTGGACCCCTTCCCCTCACTCAATCTTTGAAATTCCACTTTCCCCTGCTTCCTAACATCCCTCCCTACTTCCCAAAAATTTCTCAATAATTTAGAAGCCCCTTATCCCCTTCATTTCGCTTCATTTCGACAAATCCCCTGTTCCACATATCGGGATAGGTTTTACTCCAATGATGTTTCTGAGTAAGAAAAGATGAATTTGGGAAAACTGAGAGAGGTTTTTGTCCAAAATAGGCCAAGGAAGAAAAAACTCCTTCACGTTTTACACAGGTGTCACGGTTTTAGAGAAATGTCAAAAATACAGTTGCCTCAGAAGAATTGATGCGCCTCTGAAGTGACCTTGGGAAAATCAAGATTTCTCCTAGCTTGGTTGGCCAAATGACTTGCTTGATGTAAGAGACCTGCCCTAGGGTCTGCTAATAGATCTAATTTCCTCTGAAATTAAATGCGATAAGAGGCAATAACTTACTTACTTACATGGCTTTTAAACAAATAAAATTTATCAATTACATTCTAATCAGCATAAATTAAAGGGAATATTTCATTCTAATAAACTTTACAAGAGTGTTTTATGGATGAATACCTATACCGGTGGCTGATGGAGATACCTTTGTCCTACTGCTCCTGCTGAACGCTCCTCTTGACAGACCCAACTGAATTCACCTCCCAGCCAACTAGGAAATCCCTAGCCCAGGAAACCTCCATAGATTCCCTAGCCCTCCAAGCCCAAGTACACCCAGATGTAGTGTGTGTGTCCAAGATGAATGATCTAGACCAAGCTAACAATTCTTCCCTCCTCTCAACAACTCAATAAACCTCCACAGGTTCCTAAGGTCTCCAAAAATACAACAAGTCCAAAAAATCACAACCAACCCCCACAATCATATGCAAGACCCAACATCCCCCTTTCTCCCTTCCCCCTTCCCATTTTATACCCTCCTTCCCTTCTCCCTCTCAACCACCTCTCATTAATGTCATTAACTTCTCATCCATCCTTACAGTTGACTTCTCTTCTCTCAAGTAAAGCTGGGAGTACATTTGGAAATGTGACATGAATATAAAATTGGGAATTTAATGGGAAAGGACCATGTCTTCTCCCAAGTAAATCTGAAAAGTACATTTGGGAATGTGAGATGAATATATATATTGATAATTAAATGGAGAGGACTATGTCTTCTCCCAAGTAAATGTGAGGGTACATTGGGGAATGTGAGATGTAATTACATGGAGAGGACCATGTCTTCACCCTAGTAAATGTGAGGGTACATTGGGGAATGTGAAATGAATATATATATTGATAATGAGTTGGAGAGGACCATGTCTTCTCCCAAGTAAATGTGAGGGTACATTGGGGAATGTGAGATGAATACATATATTATTTGAAATAATGGAAGGAGACCATATCCTACCTAATATTCAATTTGAGAAGGTAAGTGGGGAATTTGAATAATGGAAATCATGAATTTTATATTAGACCAATATTTCTCAATATTTTTAGATAATGTAAACATTAACAAAATTTGCAGGATAAGATTTAAGTGGGGCATTACATACACCCCTCCTTCAGAAAACTTCGTCCCGAAGTTAGAATGAAAATATGAAAGGAGTTTGAAAGCATAGCAAACCAGAGAGAGTTATAGCAATAAAATCTGATAAGTCAGACAATGACATTACTTTCCATCAAGAGTCTCCAACTGATCTATATCCTCCTATCCATCCTGTCCTACTTTTGTTCCCACCCTATCTGTCCTCTGTTGCTTTATCAGTGGCAACAACCATACTAACCACTGATAAAATCGACATGGTGGAAGCGTCGAATACATCGACCTAACTCCCCTAGCAGGAAACTAGCAATCGTCATCACAAGTCTAGGGGAGCGTGTCCACCACTGCCCTTGTTATAGACAATTTTGTGCCTTGCAGCATCAGGCATGAATTGTCAATAATCCAAGGGATCCAAAGTCCCTAAACATGATGTTCCTACCCCTAGAGGAACAAGGTCAGCAAACCAACAGCTCTCAGATCAGTTCTCCACCTTAAAACACTCAAAAACAAGCAATCCTGAAATCAAAGCAGGTGCTCCACTAGGCTTCTGCACTGAAACTCAACTCCTCCATGGTGTACCTGCGTTGCAAAGCAGGTAGAACAAAGGCCACCTGCGCTGAGCGAGATGGGACAAGTGGCACACTGAGTCATTGCTCTGGAATCTTCCAAAAATGACACTTGGATCAGGGATTTCGCCTTGTGATGAGTCAGAGGCTCTGTTTCTCCAAGTGGAAGCAAGGTTCTCCTAGTGGACTCAAGAACTGAAGATCAACTGAAGAGAGAGAGGACACAAGGCAGCTACACATCAGTTGCAAGCTGACTCATCCTTTCTCAATTCATCTATATATTGAGCTCTCTCCTATGAGCTCAGGAGGCTGGAATTTTGTGCAAAGTAATGATATGCTGTTGGTTTCACTATAGAGCTATTGGGTGATTGCTTGAAGGAGGTGAAGAGGAGAAATTCTTTCTGCTGGGAGGTGTTGCTGGATTGGGGCCTTCAATGGTTGTAACACTCTCAGAACTTTACTTCTTTCATTAATAAAAGCTATTGAGGTTCTTCTATATGCACTTGTTTCAATGATGTATTGTGATAATTGTATATTTGATTTATGCTAATCCTTGAATCAGTTATGATTGCATGCTTCTTGTAGTTTCCTTCTTTGTTATTTTGCAGGATCTCATTGTAGCTGGGCCAGCAAAAGAGCAAGGAGCTGGGAGCAAGCAAGCAAAAAGAAGAGTTTGGATTCGACATTAAGCGCAAGACAACGGTTAGTGCATTTCTTCATTCTCTCTTGCTTTCATAAAGAAGTAAACCTTAAGTAGTTTTCTTTATAGTTGTTGCTGAGGTACTATCACCCTTAGAGTGGGATAGGGTCATCCGAATCGGATACTTTTCCATACAACAAACTGGCGACTCCGCTGGCGATCGTATCTGTTTGATTGTTTGTAGTATTTTGCTATTCATTTCCTGAACAAAAGAGTACCAAGTCGAAAAGCTTTTGACTATATCAAAAGCAAAGTAGAGGGCAGCTACTCTAGCTCATTTCTGAGCATGTTCATGATTTGAAGAGCTGATCTACAAGGATCCTTGTAAGCTCTTAGTGATAGCTTTTCATCTTCCTTGTCATCCCTTAGTGTGTGCTTGACTGATAGCTTCTGATTTGAGCAAAAACTGTGAATTTTTGAGAAAATTGTGACCCGGAAACTGAGAAAACGCAACTTTCGTTTTCCAAAGCAGGTAGTACACAGGCTACCTGCTTTGCAACGCAGGTCCCGAAGGGGCTACCTGTGCTGAGAGCCAGACTGGCTGTGCAGCACCTGCGTTGGCCCAATTTTGCCTTGTGCATTTGGGGTTTCCTCCCTTTTTCTTGCCTGTTTTCACTATAGATTTTGCAGCCAGTTACCAGTCTTGTACCTGTTCTGAAACCAACCTTACTTGCCATCATTCCGCCTCTGTTATATAACGAAATTGTACTTGTTCTTTTGTATTTCTTACATCATTTACAATTTCCCATAACGAAAGTGAACTAGTCTTGCTTTGGCCTCTTAGATCTGAACCTGTGTTAGGCATTTTGCTGATCTAAAGAGTTAGCTTGTTTGCTGTCCATAGCTGATTAGTTTTTTTTTTTACTTTCGTCATTATGGTTTGATTTCATGCATTTCCAGTGTTTAAACAAGTAAATCTTAAGGTGTCTTTTGATTTTGGACTAGCTTGTTTACTTTCGCTTGAAATCGAAATCAAAGTTATATAACAACTTTCTTTTTGTAATACATCAACATTAAGAAAGGGAAAAGAAAATACATGCATTGTGCATTTTGCATTTGACTGTTTGCATGCTGATTTAGGAAATTTTGCATTAGTGTGTGCTCTATGATCTGTGTGAAAAGATTTTCCTTTCTTCTCCTCAGTAGTTAAGATTTTCAAAGTTGAAAGATTGAAAAGTTTGCTTCTCATCTTAGACTGCATTCAGGAATTTGTTACATACATCTCGTGGTGATCCTTAAAGGCAAACTGCTAAACAAGATCAACATTAAAATAAATTCAATTTACATAACAACGCTTTGTAACATAACGCAAACACATAGAGGTCTAGGTAGAGACGTGTTCCGGCATCGTTAAACATAGTGACTGTCGATCTCTACGAAGGTGGGTGATTCCTCCTGAGAGTCGGTGGCACTAATACGGACTTGTGCTCCCACGTACCGTCGCGTATATGTTGGGAGACCCCTATAGGAACAAAGCCTTTATCCATAGGAAGCCGTGTCGGCCGCCCTACTGATCGCGATGCAGTGAACACAGCATTCACGAAGATCGACCACCCGTACCGTAAAACGTATTCTGTGGTTTCGCGAAAAGTTTGGCACACCCTCTGCCTAGAACTCCAGAGTAGTTTCTTTTGGCCTTTTTCAAACTCTATAACTGAAAAAGTCCATCCGAGCATTTGTCACTTCGGGCTCGTTAAAACATCGAAGGAGACTAGAGTCATCTTTAGCTTTTTCTCGACTCTTAAAACATGAAAAAGCAAAGTTGTGTCTAAAGCGTCGTTAATAAAATTTATTTTAAACGGAACATAATCACCTATTATTCCCGCGTTGATCTTTCAGTTGAAAAGTATGGAGCCCACCAACCAAGGAAGTCACCTTGGTGGAAGTCCCAGTCCCTTCTCCTCTTGGGGAGATGTTGGTGCGCCCCATATGGCCACATTGTCACTTCCAGGATTGACAATTGGCCTACCTGTATGGCTCTTTTCAACTAATGTAGTTCAGACCACCACAAATCCTGAGCAGTCGAATCAACAGTCAGACCAGTCTAGAGCTACCCACCAGCCTTTCACTTCTTACAATTCTTCCTCTGATCCTTCATCTTCGCAAGGTAGAGCCGGCAAAAGTCAGCCTCCCATGGAGAAGAAGGAAAAGAAGAAGAGAGAAAAGAAGCAGAAGGGGCCTATGGCGAAGGCGACTGGGGGCAAGCAAAAGACATCTGACAAAAATCCACACACTGCACCGACCGGACCTAAATCGCCATGTGTCATTTGCAAAGGGACCCACTTCCACCGTGATTGTCCTTGTATTCCCCGGATACTAAGGGACTGGTCCCCCAGGTTGCACAATCCGGTAGCATCAACCTCTGATAGACATGTTGATTGCATTCCGTCAACTAGCGAGAGTGAAGGACAAAGAGGGAGACCAAGATCACCCTGCAGACTGTGTGAAGGCAATCACGCCATCCACCGTTGTCCATTCTTAGATGAGGCGAAGAGAGTTTTGGAAGATCGTCCGGTTTCACCGTTACGACTTCCTCCTGGATACCAAAAACTCGTGCCAAGTCCCTCGATAGTTGAAAATCCAGCTGGCCCGATCAAGTGGTCAGCTGAAGTGTCGATCATTGAGAATGAACCTACTGAATCCAGACCAGACGAAAGTCTAAAGGTCGAAACGGCAGTTGACCCGGTTCTTCCTTCAGAGGTTTCATCCTCAAATGACACCGTCGTTGAAGATTCATCTTCGAATGACACCCTCACTGAAGAGAATAAGGATGACACCATCCAGATTCTTTTCATCAACACAGACTCTGATGAGCATCAGGGCAACGCGCCCATTCCTTTATCGCAGGAAGGAACATCGTCAGGGTCGTATCCGGCCGTGTATTCGGTCCCACCACCAAGCAACCTGGTTGTGTCCTTTGATTGGAATCAACTAGGCAGACCCCGGTTACCAGCCGGTATCCCATTCAGAATCATCGTCCAAATCTACAGAATGGTGATGGCTGGAACTATCATTGATGAAGGGGCATCTGTGAGTATCCTTTCCTCTATTGCTTGGAAAGCACTGGGTTCCCCGGCGCTTTTACCTGAGATGAGAAATCTATCAGGTTTTGATAAAGGAACCAGTCGCCCTTTAGGGATCCTCCCCAATGTTCCCATTACATTGAGGAAGAAGACAGTTCATATGAACGTCATGGTCATCCAAGGACCCTTGGATTATAACCTACTCCTTGGACGGGACTATATATATTGCATGGGAGCTATAGTCTCCTCACTCTTTAGAGTAATGTGTTTTCCACACGAAGGAAAGATGGTCAAGCTCGTAGACCAACTTTCATTTCCGGGATCTCGCATCGCAAATAGTCAAATACCATCCCTGAATGGCTTATTCACTCAAGGAATGCCTCCACCCCCGGTTCTACTTCCCGATGAGTGCGGGTGATTCGGAAAGATATAACTGGGACCCAGGGGGCATGCACCCTGGCCTGCCTTGGGCAGAGGAAACCTTGGGTATAAAGTTAATTTCCGCAGAAGAATGGGACTAGTCCGTACCCCGTCCGAAAGAAGGAAGAGAGGGTTGTTCTAGGATAAAGTTCTTTTGTCAAAGTTATGTGAGTGAGATAATCAGCTTCTCGCTCCCTTTGTCTAAAAAAGTAGGCTCTCCTGAGGGAGGAGATCCATTTGTGGCGGCAAGTAGCCACCATCTTTGAAGGCAAGCCTCACCCATTAAAACATATGTTTTGAAGGATAAGTAGGGGCAGCCTCCAAAGAAAGAGATGAAATTGCTGCAACAAGTAGTCACCATCCTTAGCAACCTAATGATAGACATCGCCGAAAAGAGAGTTCAGTTTGCGGCAGCAAATAAAACCATTTTTCGGATAATAAGAAAGAGGCAGCGCCTCGAAATTATACTTTATACCTGGGGGCATGCAAACCTTTTGGAATGCAAGCACGGGACAACTATTTATTTTTTAAATTTTTAGGTCCTCCCTTTAAACCTGTAGGTCTAACCCGTTAAACTCGTAGGATTAGCCGTTTCCAGCTTGCATAAAGAAAGGATGTGGGGCAAAAGTCAAAACTTGCCAAATAGGAGCATAGCTTCGTGAGATAAAGCTCCTTAAAAAATAGCTATCTCACCTGAGGCGTTTCTTGTATTATGACTGGTATATTCGAGCAGTTTTAGCACACAGTTCATGCTCGTTAAAAAATAAACGCAAGATTCGAGCAGTTTTAGCACATAGTTCATGCTCATTAAAAAATAAACATAAGTTGTGAGCAATCTTCCCCTAGAGTTCAAGCTCACCCAGAAAAAATGAACCGGTAAATAACCTTGGTAAATGTAACCTTTGACAGCCATATTAAAGCCCTTGGTCATGTTTATATGCCATCACCTCCATCCGTTCGTTTGGCCAATCGTTCATCTCCATATGTTTATTTACCCATTTTGAGGAACAGCTGCGAAGAGTGATTTCACTAAGCCATCCTTGTGACACTGCCGTGATTGGAATATTCCAACCTGTACCTGGAATCTGCTGCTGCCCTGTTCATCACTCGTTCCTCAAAAGACGAGTCTTCTTTGAGCTCTTTTCACGGACTCGTAAAATATGAAAAGTTTGCCGAGTTTTGGCCTTCCAGCTCGTTAAAGCGACCGGAAAGCTATCCCTCCTCTAGATTTTAATCTTTTTGGACCTGAGGGATTATTGCACAAAAAGATCGAGCGCTTGTTTTGTTCGGCTCGTTAAAGCAATCGAAAATTCATCCCTTCTGTATTGTTTTATACTTTTTCGGACTTAAGGGATTAGATGACGAAAAAGGAATTCAGGAGTTGACTTTATGTACCTTTTCAGACTCTCTAAAAATGAAAAGGACCGAGTTATCCTTGTCGTTAGACTCGTTAAATTTATTAAATAGCGACAAACTTGTCTTTAGACGAGAACGAGTTTCCCTATTGCTAGGCTCGTTAAAACATAGCGATGGGCTTGCCCGAAGGGCAGGTTATAGAACAAGCATATGTTATCCTCCTCAAGCTTGACAAAAATAAAGAGGTACTGGTCAGCAATGACTGGGGAAAAATTGGGAGAACCTTACAGCTTTAATGGTAGCAAGTCGCTCTTGAACATGACACTTTGTCCTCCGTATCACATCGGGTTGGGTTGTTTCATTCACCGGTCTCATCACCATGGTCCTCGCCACACCATCCACATTTGGGGTAATGCTACCAATCCATCACATCAGTGTCGTTATATGTTCAAGAGATGTTGTTCTGCAAAGAGTCAACCGTGTCCCATCCACTGCCATACATTGTCCTTCATCCATTTCATGACCGCCACCCTGAATCATACATCACAGTTTGTTTTCACCTCATCACAATCACTAGCTCCGTTCCGTGTCACTGATGTGGGATTCATTAAGGCCCTCCTTTGACGGATCGCTCCTTGTCGACATCAGCTCATTATCCAAGGAGTTGATCTAGGAACAACCCCTTCAGTACTTTGAAGCTTGCATACCTCAATGGCAAGTTTCTCACTTCCGGCGACAGGTATACATCAATGACCTTCGACCAGAAGATTTTGCATGGTGGTCGACGCCAAGTCCTTTATTCCCACCATGTGAATTGTACTGCCGTACCTTGAGGGTCATCATCCTTATCGGTGATTCCTCTCGCGCTTGTTAACGGTTTACATCATTGACCGGTAATCAAGCGATGTCTTTCCATGTTCGACTTCAAGAAATTCTCACATGGATCGACTTGTACATCGAGTGAAGATCAGAAGAGATTGAAGACCCCGGATCTAGTTTCATCCATCCGGGCTGCGATATATATTCAGGATATAAAGACATTTGATGTGTACATCATTACAGCAGATGATCATCCTTCTCAAAGGATGATAATTTCAGCAGAGAATTATCAGTCTACCATCAGACGATCGTCTGTTCTATGTACCAAAATGAATTTATAAAGCTGAGCATGGGAATGCCCGCCTCAGCTAGATCATGAAAAAGTATGAAAAATAATGTATTGTATTGTATCTTATTACAGGACACTTCTCAGCAGATTGAATGAACTTCGGATCCTCCTAATAAAGCATTTCACCTGATAAACGACCTCATACTTTAGGGGGCATCTGTTATAGACAATTTTGTGCCTTGCAGCATCAGGCATGAATTGTCAATAATCCAAGGGATCCAAAGTCCCTAAACATGATGTTCCTACCCCTAGAGGAACAAGGTCAGCAAACCAACAGCTCTCAGATCAGTTCTCCACCTGAAAACACTCAAAAACAAGCAATCCTGAAATCAAAGCAGGTGCTCCACTAGGCTTCTGCGCTGAAACTCAACTCCTCCATGGTGTACCTGCGTTGCAAAGCAGGTAGAACAAAGGCCACCTGCACTGAGCGAGATGGGACAAGTGGCACACTGAGTCATTGCTCTGGAATCTTCCAAAAATGACACTTGGATCAGGGATTTCGCCTTGTGATGAGTCAGAGGCTCTGTTTCTCCAAGTGGAAGCAAGGTTCTCCTAGTGGACTCAAGAACTGAAGATCAACTGAAGAGAGAGAGGACACAAGGCAGCTACACATCAGTTGCAAGCTGACTCATCCTTTCTCAATTCATCTATATATTGAGCTCTCTCCTATGAGCTCAAGAGGCTGGAATTTTGTGCAAAGTAATGATATGCTGTTGGTTTCACTATAGAGCTATTGGGTGATTGCTTGAAGGAGGTGAAGAGGAGAAATTATTTCTGCTGGGAGGTGTTGCTGGATTGGGGCCTTCAATGGTTGTAACACTCTCAGAACTTTACTTCCTTCATTAATAAAAGCTATTGAGGTTCTTCTATATGCACTTGTTTCAATGATGTATTGTGATAATTGTATATTTGATTTATGCTAATCCTTGAATCAGTTATGATTGCATGCTTCTTGTAGTTTCCTTCTTTGTTATTTTGCAGGATCTCATTGTAGCTGGGCCAGCAAAAGAGCAAGGAGCTGGGAGCAAGCAAGCAAAGAGAAGAGTTTGGATTCGACATTAAGCGCAAGACAACGGTTAGTGCATTTCTTCATTCTCTCTTGCTTTCATAAAGAAGTAAACCTTAAGTAGTTTTCTTTACAGTTGTTGCTGAGGTACTATCACCCTTAGAGTGGGATAGGGTCATCCGAATCGGATACTTTTCCCTACAACAGCCCTCCCACAATTCCAGGTTTCGGAGGATACACGGTGGGAAATGCCTCCACCCCTCCTTCACAACTAGTGTCAATGCTCTAACACGGACCACACTACAGAGCTGGTTGGACTTGTCATCGAATAATCCAGTCAGTTTGTCTTGCCACCTGTCATTTGCATTTTATTCGTGTCATAAGAGTGCATATCAAGTAGATACCAAATGTAATAGAACAATGTACATCGTACCTTTCCTCATTGGTCGTCTCGACCTTCCCCAATGGAATAGTAGATCTTGGTTATCATACAGTTCTTTCCAATCTGTAGTTTAGTTCTCATCCATGCATATATATAACCACAAAATAGATATAGATACATGATCTTAAACATCATGTTTATTAAGCCCAGTGTCCACGTGTCAATTTTGTTGTTCATACTAGAAATAAATCCTACATCAGATAAATCGTAATTTCACTAATTCATTGGTTAGATAAATCATATCTATATAAGCCTATACGATGAAACAATAACTCTGACAAGTCATGCACTAGATAAATTGTAACCAAGTAAGTCATACATTTGGTCATACATCCAACATTTCCATCATCAATACCAAATCCATCAATTGATTTTCACGTGTCCAACCAAATGTATATAATGTTCATAAATAACAACATGGAACTGCCAAATAGAACCTTAACGTAGGTGACTATCTACGTTAAAATGGGCATCATAAATTCTCATGTGACATCTTTGTGGAACCCCTCAATAGCAATTAGAGTTGAGACAGATTCAACTGTCCGTCATGGAAAAATAGCATTTGAATCCGGATATGCTATAAGGTGGTACCAAAACCAAAATAATGGCAAGCAACGGATTAGTGCACTATCAATTCCACTAGAAGGTGCTAGTATAAGTTTTATGCATATAATTTCTTTAAAACCTTAGTGAATATAAAAGTCCCACTCTTCCAATTTGATGGTTTTTCATCTTCCAACCAATTAGTTAATCTTGAAAATAAAAGACTCAAAACTTCATAATTGTTTCCAGCATGATTTTCATATTTTTAATTTTTTGTAAATTGAGAGAAATGTCCCCTAAATGTCAAAGGTTCAAATTTATTATATTTTTAGTCATTGTTTACTAGTACTAAAACAATTTCATGATATATAATGCAGCTCACAATATGACCAGACAAATGAGAAATAATTAAACGAATGGAATGATATGATTTCAATGACTCGGCATACAAAAAAAAAAGATAATTTTAATGAAAACACATATTTTTTTAGATACCAAAGCATTAGTGACAAAATATGCGGAGTCTGCTTATATATATACCATGTAAGGGTGAATATATGAAAATGACACTGATTGCGATACATATCAACGACAAAATAGATAATCAATGAGGCTCCAAATGACCTCTAGAGTCCAAAAGCCATTACACAAGCTACTGCCTTGGTATATGGTACATAGTACAAATTATTGATCAACACAATACAAATAGGATTCCATTATTTTTATAGTGTCATAAACACCGTTATGCCAATTAAGTTGTGCCTCAAGCTCAATAGTTTACAAATCACAAAGTAGATAACCAATTTCCCAAAAGAAGAATCCAATTCATTTTTTTTATTTTTTTTTTGGGGGGGGCGGGGGGGCTGATTGAGAATGATTATATTATATATGAAAATTTATAATGATTTTATAATGAGGGTGGATGGCATGGTGTCACTTCTGGTTTCATTTAGCATACCATATTCCATGACCACGGAAATGGGAAAATAAGTGTTAAGAATCTAACAGCTGTGATGGAAAAATAGCATGAAATCAAAACACACTCCTGAACATAAGAAACAAGCAACATATTGAGTTGTCCACATTTTGTCAACCAAAAAGGTTGAAATGTGTTTTTTTTTTGGCAAAGCTGTGAAACATTGCAAGCCCAGTGCCCACACAGTGTTATGAACCCAAATAGTTACATCAAACAAATCAGCTATAAATGTGTTGTGATAAGAAACACCTAACCGGAAATTATGAAGAAAACCAAATTTAAAAAAAAATATAAAATTTAAAAGCATAAATCTGACATTCTAAAATCTAGATTAAAATATAAAAGCATAAATCTGACATTCCAGAACGCATCTCTTTCACCTATTGAATGGATTCTTCACCAAAATTGCTCTAAACCTTGTTATTAACATGTTTAAAAGATTCTTGCCCCTCTAAAATTTAGGCATGATAACCATAGGATAAGATAAGAACAATTCTAACAATAGTCCTGGAAGAGATAATGTAAAATATCATTTTGGAGAAGATAAGAATGCTGATTTTGAAAAAGATAAGAACCCTAATATAGACAAGCAAGCGAAGATGTTATTCTGGAGAAGATAGGAAGGCTAGGTCAGAGAAGATAAGAATACTATCCCAAGAGAAGATTAGTATTTTAAGATTCACTACTTAGATATAGGAAGGCTTATCAAAGGCTTTCGAAGATCATGCTTGAGCGTGTTCAATCGGAAGCATCCTTTGAACTGCATTTAGTTCCTCCCAACTACCTGAGATAAACCCAATTGAAAACATTTTCTTATCATAAATACTCGGGTTTTAATTTTCCTGTTAGCTTCATGCCTTCAAGGGTGACAGTCTGTTGATTCTGCACAAGGACTTTCCAAATGTTGGTTCTTGAAGCATCATATTCTATGAAAAAAAAGTTGCAAATTATCTGTAAGTGCTAAAACTGGGTAGGATATTTAGGATATTGTTACCTTTTTCATGGAATGTGTTCATGGAATTGGCCCTTTTTGTTAGATAAATAATTGGGGCTATAAGTTTTTTTTTTTGAACCCTTTAAAAAAAAAAAAAACTAACTGTTGAAATTGCATAAATTGATGCATCTTATTAACTGAGTTACATTTTTAGATGTTTTGGCAAATCAAGAATGGGTTCAATCTTAGCAGACTATTCTTTCGCAATTCCTTTGCTGATAATGTGCCCCGAATACACAAATTCTCTTTTTGGAAAGTCAGACTTAGATTCTTTAGCAAAATGTGAATTCTTTCACAAGAATTTAAAATAATCCATAAATGATGTTGATGTTCTTGCGTATTCTTACTGGATATCAAATATCTTCAAAGAATATGAGCACCAACTTCCTTACATATAATGGAAATATTTGATTTATGGTACCTTGGAAGGTAGCTGGGAATTTTGTGACCCAAAAGGCTTTACCTTGATCTTGAAGTGGTCATGATGAGCCTTAAAGACAGTGTTGTACTGCTAGCTTTCCTTATGTTGATTTCATGATACTCTGACTATAAACTAATCTTTGTGAACATGGCTGCCCCATGCAATTATTTTGACAAGTCATCGTTGCCATGACTTTCATTTTCAGATGAGCTCGCCCTTCTGCTAGAATGCCTTGAAAAGTGAACTCTCTTTGGTTCCAAGGTGCTAGAAGGGTATCCACAACCAAGAAACACAGTCAACACCAATGCCCTATTGGATTGGTTTTCTCCCCTGGCTTTAATGGAATTTTTATGAAGCTGAGCAGTTTTCCTTCACCACAAAGGTTTGTAGCTTAGGACATTTGCCCCTGATATGAGTTTGAGTGACCAGGATAGGACTATGTTTCCAAAATTGATGATAAGGTTCAGGACATATCAATCCAATGAGGTCAACATTGCAAACATCGTGTTGGCAAATATGTCACCAATATTTGAAACACTAAATGAGATTCATCCAGAGTGGTTCTCCATCTATAAAAAACACTTGCTTTGGTCTTCATTTGACTCCGTGACCTGCTCGCAGGCACTAGTTTCCCAGATCCATCATGAATTGGTATTGTCTTATTTTTTATGAGTTTCATCTACTTAACTATCTGATTCATATTCTTTGCCCCCGTCAATAGACCATTGATAGGACTTAAGGATATACCCTAGTGTTGGCACAAACCAACCCAAAGTGAGAGGTGCTCAAGAGTTGAAAACAGTTTTCTATATCAAGTCCTCAAAATCAATAAATAATCTACAACAACTTTGATGAGATATGCCTATTGAAGATCTTCCATCTCATTTGGCAACTCCACTGAAAAAGGAATCCCTTTCCATTTCAAGTTTAAAGTGTTGCTGCTTGTATGGGTGGAGAGAGCAAGTGGTTGTGTTAAAGACCAAGAAGATCTCACCTAGTGGCTCCATGGTTGAAAGGTTGGGACAATGTCCATGCAATGATTTCTTTATATTCATCATGGATTCTCAAATGGAATGGTGGACATCGGAGTACAAGGCCAAGTTGCATGAGTTCACATGTGTTGAAGAAAGGGAGATGAGTCATTTGGGAACTTCATGTTAAATTCATTAAGATATATTTGGCAGTTCATCCATCATATAAACCGATGATGGTTTTTGCTATAATGATCTATATCAATGCTCTTGCTCTCCATCCAAAGTTCAACTCTTTCTTTAGGAAAGTGCAACCCAAGGACTTTAAAACAGTGTAAATTCCTATTAAAAACATAGAAAATTATCATTGTGTGTGCACAAGAAGAGGTTGATCAAGATAACAATGATATAGCATGTGATGAGGAAGTAAAATATTTTGACCAGCAACAACAATGTTTTACATAAAAATCTTCTGATATTGTTGGGTCAGAGCACTTGTGATGATGCAAAGCATGCACGAAATCCCATTTGCAAGATGGATATTGTGTTTTTCAATAGATGGCACAATTTTTCGAGGAAGATGATACTTATATAAGAGTCGACAAAGTTGATCCTAGTATTGTTCGAGGACATTTTACAGACTACAGTTATAAAGACAGAAACGGCTGGCACATTTATCAATTGGTATGTTACCCTCTTCTTTTATGACAGAATAACAAGATCCAGTCAGCAGACAGAGTATTAATCGTTCTGCTAATTGATAAGGTTTTCAGAAAGGCCAGTTCTGAAGGTGTTAAAGCTTACCGTATAGGAGAAAGTATCCCACAAGAATCAATGTGTGCAAATAAAAAATATTCTTCTTCATGAAGGTTGTTTGGAGATTGTAGATGGCATACTAATGAGACAGAAATAACATAGTCTTAAGATTGGAGTACGTATTTTTGGCAGGTAGATAAAACAAATCCAGTGGTATCAACATTGGATGGAAGATTTAGGAAAAAGTTTCAAGGTAGGATTTCAAATTAATAGCACTCAGCACAGAGATTTGTCCAAGAGATCCATTCTAAGCAGTATGTGGCAGGAAGAACAGCACAACAAAAACATAAATGGATCAGTTTGAAGCACAATTCCTAGCAATAGTGAAATATTGACAGTAAAATGAAACTTTCAGATTGAATTTATGGAAAAAATGGAAAGTTATTGACCCTTGAAAATAGGTCTCCAATTAGCAGATTTCTTAGCAAAAGGGACACCAACTCCTACAGCAATCAACCAGAAAACCATTTGCAAAAATGAGAGATACAAACTTATGTTCCTGCAGCCCTACTCCAACCCACATATGTTTAGATGGTGCAATAGTGATCTAGGAGTATTTATAAGGAATGCTCAGCTTATTTAAAATGGTTTTTGGATATAGTCCAAAAGTGGTCGCCCTTAGATTTTAAAAGATCATAGCCAACGGTTTTGGCTCGTAGTTTTTGGACATGGTTTTGAGTAGCTGATGGTTTCTTAAACACCTGGTGTCTGTGCCCCTGGTTTAAGCATGTTACCACTTAAATAATGCAGTTTAGATCACACAAGTCAATGGGATATGAATCAATTACTTTCTTTAAGGGAGCACAGAGGATGTGAGGAAAGACATTTTTCATTTGAATGTGACTTTTGGGAAGAAAGGACATAATTATGTTGTGTTTCTCCAATAAGTACAGGTATACCATATTGATCGATTGCCAAGCATCGTAAGGAGTCTCTTTGCAGCATTGGAGTTGAAAATAACTGAATCATGAAATGCCTTGTGACCATATGGTTGTGACCTAGCAGGCCAGCTAGGCCAATTCAATACACACAGAGTGGGCAATAACTCTGCATCAAACCCAAAAGATCACAGTCCTTTATGCCGTCCAAAAACAAGTGATTTTTTTTTTATAGATAATTTCCAGTTAAACTTTTTTTTTTTTGGTAGCATTATGTAAGGAATATTAGGAGAAATGAAGCACAACTGGTTAAATCAGTCCACTGAGTTTACTTCGCAGTGCTTACTTTGACTTGAATAAATTATCAGAGGAATTTTTGCATATATCTGTCGGTTATCATCATGTGAAGTTTGATAACAGAGAAAGTTTCTATCCTCTACCACTGAATTATGAAAACAATAACAGGAGCCTATTACCTATTTCACAGCCATACCGCTATGTTAACTGGTGGCCAGGTTTCAACCTTCAGTCCTTCATTCTTCTAACTGATGTGCAGTAGTAGTTGCCTGTATCTGAAAATAGTTATCTTCTTATGCTTGGATTCAACACTTGGATCAAGAGCTAACCCAGCAAAACTTCTTCCTTGGCTACAACTCTTGAAGTTTACAACCTGTAAGGAAGCCTTTACCATATTCTTTTCTACTGTTCTTTCCAGATCAAAATACTGCAAAAGTGCAAGGAGTGAAGGAAAATAGAATGGATGCATCATCTGGAGTTCTTTAAAGGTGCATGAACTTGTGATGGGCCAAGATTCTTTTCAGGCTGCAAATCAACCTGAGAAACTTCTCAAACATCTATTATTTGGTAGGAATAAACAATTTAGATTCCTGTGCAGGTACTTTTGGTGTTGGTGTTCATTCTACATACAACAGTTGACAAAATCCAAAATTGACTTTAGTATTTCCAGCCACCTTGAGTGTCTTCCTCCTTTCCTTTTTCAAGTCATGTCTTTCAATCTTGAGTGAAAAATTTTCATTGTATTTTAATCACTATTCAGTTTTCTTCCCCAGCTATCAGTGGTACCTCAGAGGGAAAACTTTTAAGGATCCGTGATTTTCTTCTGGGTGACTCTTTATAATTTTCAAACTGAAAATATTAACTACAGATATTTGGCGATACTTTTGTGAATGTTTTTAGATTCTAAGGACTTCATATATTTTATAAATGATCTAACAAATTTTACCATCATATGATTTCATCCTAAAGATATTTGGGTGAATATTCATTCTAATAAAACTTACAGGAATGTATTCATATTGAATTTAGACTTTCCTGGAGGTAGGCTGATTGAAAATCCACCTATTTCCATGGTTGGCTGATTGGAAATCCACCTATTCCCATGATTGGTTGATGGCTTCTGCAGTAAAAAAAATAAATAACAACTATACAACTGTGTTGACAGCGTAGATCCATCTACAGTGGCTACACAAACTTGGGTTTGCTAACACGACGAGATCCAAAATAACTATGGCTTCGACAGGTCTGAAAACCCACCATTTATTGATGTCCTTGGTTCCTATTCTCACTGGATTGATGATCCACCACCTTGCTATTACTGTTATTGGTATTCATCATTTCTGAAGGTTTACTGAACATGGGGAGGAAATACCACCAAGCAGATGTAAAGAAGATTGCATAGAGCCGACCGAAAAAAAAAACTAAAGACAACAGTATGATGATCAAAGAAGTTGCACCCACACTGGCACCATAAGCCATTGCTGGCCTGGTCCTCCTGTAGAAGATATCAGGTCCCTGCGGTCTCACAGATCTGGTGGGCCACTAAACTCTTGCAAGAAGAACTCAATAGGTACCTAGCCCCATGAGGATATTCACAAAAGAGAGAGAAAGAGAATACATCTTGCCATCCTTCATTTTGCTACCAACTTCATTACTCTTCAACCCATTCTCAGTTGTTAGTGAGAGTTTAACGATTGTTCCCACTCAGTAGTGTGTTAATTTATTCAGCAAGAAAGTGGAAGGGCACACTATTGCTTCATTTATTCACAGAAAATCCGCTTGGAATTCAATACAGGAAATTTGTGTTATGAGGAGAACCTTTGGAGAAGGTTCTTTGATTGGTTGATGCCAGATGGCAACAAACCTACCATGGGCATCCTGCATAGGCCATGGATAGGGCCAAAGAAGGTATCTAGACATTATGTCACAGTATTGTGAAAACTCAATACCCTAAATGACCAAATGTTACAAATAAATAACTAAATAAAGGTTAAGTTTTCTGGATCGAGCCAAAGACTAGGGCAAACCAGATTTCAAAAGATATGGAATTTCAGGTCAAAATAAAATTTGCATATCCCCTGCCATATATCATCAATAATCAAAGAAATTGACAGCAATTTCCAAGCTTTTGGGTTATAACAAGCTTCCACTTTGACAGATACAAAATGACAAGCTAGTTCTCGAACTAAAATATCCATTTTTACATATGAACTCTGGCACTGGCAAAAACCCTTCAATCAAGTTAGATCGTAGAGCATCAACAGAATCAGCTAAATTTGGGAAATAAGTAAAAGTCTTCCATAGTATTGAAAAGCTAAGAACGGAGACAATGACAATCCAATAAGTGGTCTCGTCAAACATAGACAGGACACAATGATGTTGTCTATTACATCTGTGCTATCTATAGATTTAGTTTATTATGTACCTAATGTATTTTCTGGTCCCATCAATTGCTCTTCCCCATCTATGGACATTCAAATAACTTACTTTTCTTTCATGTTATCTTTCTAAGGCATATACCTTGTAATACTATTCTTCCGATGACAGTTTGGAATGTTGACAAATAAATTACAGAGTGCATCAAGCTAATTCTCTTATGAGCATCTAATTTCCAAGTGGTTAGAAAACCGAAGTCTCAATTATGGGAGAGCTTGTTTAGTTCTATTTTCTTATCTTTAAACAATATAACCATCTAAATAACCTAAGAAGAAAGAATCCCAGCATTTTATAAGGATAATCAAAAGCAAAGAAAAACAATTACAGATAATCACACCATATAAAAGCCTGAGTAAACATAAACCAATTTTTTTTTTTGTTTATCACTGCCTGAGAAAAGAAATAATAATGTATCTTTGCAAAAAAAACCATACTAATAGACCAAAACGTTGCCTTAAGATGTTCAAATAATCTAGCTTGTTTAGTTTCATTTACCATTTTAACAGATATAATGGGACAAAGATTATCAAACTTGTTGAATAAGCCTGGAAAATTGTTATCAAGGTAATTGTAGATCTCCCGCTTCAAGATCCCAAGTGGGTGATTGTCCCTTCTGTGAAGCTGCACACCTATTTTCGAAAAAATTGAATCCGGCACATTGTTTGTTGGATCATTCTCCCTTACTACATTATCTTTGCTAATCTTGACACCACCCACTTCAAGTAAAGTCGACACGATTTCTCCAGTCTTTCTGCGGGGCTTTCTTGAAGAAACTAGCACGGTAGAAACCCATCTATTAAACCCTAAACCCACAGTCGTTGCGCTGTGAGTGCCTGCCCTTTTGACCTGTACCGGAGAACTTCGAGAATGAAAGACGGGAGGCGAAGTTGAAGAGAAAGAGGTCACTACTTGATTGAGTCTGGTTTTTCATTGGGCAATAAGGATTATTGAAGGAGCCTGTCTGCCAATAGTCGCCATTTCCAGCCAGTCTACACAATTTTATTTGCCCGAGAACAGAAAATTTTGTTGCAACAGAAACTAAAGTGTTATTTTAGCTTAGATGGAAGCTTCTACTGGATTGCAAGGAAAATTTTAAAGTGCAATTTACAGGTTAGTAATGTCTTGGTCTTCAAAGATTCAACTAGATTTGAAAAATCTCTAGTGGGTAGGCTTCAAGGTCCAGATTTTGAACCTGGCTCTGATACCATGTGTAAAAGGCCTGCCCTAGGGTCTGCTAACAGACCTAATTTCCTCTGAAATTAAATGTGATAAGAGGCGATAACTTACTTACTTACATGACTTTTAAACAAATAAAACTTTATCATTTACATTCTAATCAGCATAAATTAAGGGGAATATTTCATTCTAATAAACTTTACAAGAGTGGTTTATGGAGGAATACCTGTACCGGTGGCTGATGGAGATACCTTTGTCCTACTGCTCCTGCTGAATGCTCCTCTTGGCGGACCCAACTGGATTTACCTCCCAGCAAACTAGGAAATAATCCCTAGCCCAGGAGACCTCCACAGGTTCCCTAGCCCTCCGAGCCCAAGTCCACCCAGATGTAGTGTGTGTGTCCAAGATGAATGATCCAAACCAAGATAACAATACTTCCCTCCTCTCAACAACCCAAGAAACCTCCATAGGTTCCTAAGGTCTCAAAAAACACAACAAGTCCAAACAATCGCAACCAACCCCCACAATCACATGCAAGACCCAACATCCCCCTTTCTCCCTTCCCCCTTCCCTTTTTATACCCTCCTTCCCTTATCCCTCTCAACCACCTCTCATTAATGTCATTAAATTCTCATCCATCCTTACAGTTGACTTCTCTCCTCTCAAGTAAAGTTGGGAGTACATTTGGAAATGTGACATGAATATAAAATTGGGAATTTAATGGGAAAGGACCATGTCTTCTCCCAAGTAAATCTGAAAAGTACATTTGGGAATGTGAGATGAATATATATATTGATAATTAAATGTAGAGGACTATGTCTTCTTCCAAGTAAATGTGAGGGTACATTGGGAAATGTGAGATGTAACTACATGGAGAGTACCATGTCTTCACCCTAGTAAATGTGAGAGTACATTGGGGAATGTGAAATGAATATATATATTGATAATGAGTTGGAGAGGACCATGTCTTCTCCCAAGTAAATGTGAGGGTACATTGGAGAATGTGAGATGAATACATATGTTATTTGAAATAATGGAAGGAGACCATATCCTACCTAATATTCAATTTGAGAATGTAAGTGGGGAATTTGAATAATGGAAATCATGAATTTTACATTAGACCAATATTTCTCAATATTTTCAGATAATGTAAACATTAACAAAATTTGCAGGATAAGGTTTAAGTGGGGCATTACACTTGATGATTCAAATGATAACTAGACACAAAGCGCTTTCAAATGAGCTATCATGAGCTCAATTTGGAGTTGACGAAGACCTTCAAACGTTGACTACAACAACACTCTGCCTTGAGGCAACCTCATTTTGCACATTTTGACCAGTCTTGGGAGATTTGACTTTTGATACGGAAAATGAACTCCAAATTGAAAAGTTCAAGTTGGGTTCGAAAGTAGACTCAATAAGCTTTCCTATGAGCTATCCCGCGCCCAATTTGGACACCATGAAGGCCTCCAAAAGTCATTTGTAAAAAGGCACGGTGCACCTGGGTAGTGGCGCGACGCACTCAGTAGTCCGCACCTTTAACAAAGAAAAAGTGCGGTCAGGTGCACTGGAGACCAATGGGTGCGGGACCGCAGGTAATACTAAGAGAGAGTGTGGAACTGGAAATTTTTGTAGCAAAACAGGCCTTTCTACCTGTTATCACTCAGGTTGTTCCCCAAAAGCAGTGGAAAAGGGGATACGATCGAGGTAACCACTAACCAGTATTTTAGCTGCAGATTCTAGCCAATTTGCAACCAGAGAGGGCTCTCTCTTTATGATTTAGCTTTGTTTTGCTATATGTTAGGCTAGTTATGAAGTACAAGTATTTGTTTGGTGTTTGGAAGGTGACATTCAATAGAACAGGGCTGCAAAGTATGAGAAGTTCAGACCATTGGGTTAATGGAGTCAAATGAAAATAAACTTATGGGTATGGTTTCTTTGGCAAAAGGAGGAACTACATAGCAATATAATTAAACATGGAACAATCTTCAAGCTGGAATAAGATGAAATGAAGTCAAGAAATGAAAGGCAATTAAGAATCTTTCATTATGCTAACAGAAGGAAAATGAGTAAATACTACTAAGGAGAAGTTAAGAATTCATTAATTTTATTCTGAGTGTAAGAACCAGGGAGATAGGAGCAGTCAAGAATTCCTGCCTATGCTAGTCCTATAGAAAACATAAAAAATGACAGGAATTGAACACAGAGTACAAAAAAGTAAATTTTGGGCTATTCTTTTTTCCTGCAATTTAGAACATGATATATAGATGATATATAAAACACAGGAACAGTAAAACAAGAGTTAAAAGACTTATTGATCCATGAGGTAACACAAGAATTCTGTAACATATTCTTCTACCATTAATTCCACAACCAGCAGGTTCATCAGCAAAGCATTCTAGCATTCTTTATTGAGAAGAGTTCTCAAAATGTACATCGCAGGTCCATAATGATATTCACCAACCAACCCCCAATACATCTCTAGGGGAGGTATTTATACAAAAAGAGTTACAAAATATCTCATAGAGAAAATATCAAGCAATAAATTTATCCATCTACTTCTTCAAAGGCAATAAATGACATTGAAAACAGAGCGCAATGAATGTAGGAGTAACTTCCGCTGTACTGACTGCCTTAGGTGGTCTGATATTTTTGACTTTTAAACTCAACAAATTGGCTGGTAGTCGTCTCTTTAATTTGCATCCCTGCATTGTTGTCCCGGCCCTTTCACCTATTCCTGATTCTGTTGTAATGCGTTTTTGTCGTGAATCCCTTGCTCTGTTATTTTCATTTTTCTGATATGTGACACGTGCATTTGAATTTGCTTATGTGCAAATGATCAAAAAATAAAAGAACCAAAAACTACCTTGGTAAAACCTCCAACATGTTCTGCCACCATTGGTCTATTGGCAACTGGCGTCTTTGTAGTTTTATCAATATTTCATCAGCTTCAGTATCCCTGTAGAAATTGGGTTGGACTTAAAAAATATGTGTTATTTCATGCTTGATATAGAATAGATTTTCCAACTTGTCATATAGGCTTTGTCTAGAGGGAGGTACTATGTCTTCTGAAGTGTTTGATGATGCTGTGATCTGATTTGCAACATATATATTCACCCTATGAGCATACTGTTCATGTGTCAATAGCCTCTGATTGCTGGTTAACAAACTGGATAGACCCTTTTGCTGCAGGACTGTAAACTTTTCTGTAAAAGCATTTATTTCCACCTGCATTTCTTGACACTTTCTCTCCAGATTTTGTACAAAATTCTTCATAGTCAGCACCTTTTTAATTGTCAAAATTGTACCTGTTCTGTCTCCAATATCTAGAGCTGCTAGTTTCTCTCTGGTATGAGTATTCAAAAAATGAATTAGTCTATTTGCCTGTTCTGGCATGTTTCTTAATAGTGCTCTAGCCTTCTGAATCTCCACTCGGGCTATTTCTATCAATTCTATTTGCTCATGGATAGTCTGTATTGATCTCCATTGATCAGTGATGGACTGGCCAATTTTAGTCCACAAAATTGTTTTGATTTCTGACAGAGTTTTATGAAGAGTAAGATCTTTCTCCAAAGATTTTACCTTATTTTCCAAGGCCTTTACTTCTCTTGTTTTTTCAGCCACAATTATTTTTTATTTATCATAGCTTACCTCCAACTTGGCCAGTTTTTCTTTGGCTTCCTTTAGCTCTGCCATTTGGAGTTCTAAGGCCTTTATTTCCTCCATCATCTTTTCCATGCTCATGATGGTATCTAATACTGTTGTTGTTGTTGCTGTTGTAGTATCTGTAGTGCTTGATGCTGTTGATGCCGGATCGGTAGGAGGGACTGCTGTTGTTGTTGTAGGAGGATCAGTTGTAGCTATTGGGGTTGTTTGAGTTGGCTGAGAGGGAAACTCTCCCTGTTTTTCCTGCAATGCTTTCTCCAAAGCCTGCTCTGTTTCACTTAGCCTTTGATTCATTTTTATTAACAACTCCATCATGTCTTCTTCTTCTTTTTCTTTCACCATCTCTATGGCCTGTGGATGCATAGTAACTGGTAGTTTTAACTGTTTCTTGAGGGCAACTATGTCATCCTCCTTTTTCTTTATCAGTGCTTTTATTGCCTTAGGGTCCTTGGGATTATGTCCTAGCTCAATGATGATTTCTTCTAAGGAATTTATCCTATTTTCCTTGGCTAGAGAGGATACCTTTTCCAACTCTAATTGAGCAGATGTATTGTTTAGCGAATTCTGCATTTTCTGAGCTAGTATGGCTTTATCTGCTAAAGTGGAATAAACCATTTCACCTGTTTGTTTGTGCAGCTCAACCTGGTCCAAAGGGTGAATGTCTTTGGCCAGAGCCTCCAGATTTGTTCTAATATAATCGGCAGCTGACTGTGGCTGCTGCACTGTGGGCTTGAAATGACTCAAGATCAATTTCCCTTCCTTGATATCATAGGCAGACATCAATCTCTGCTGTTTGGCAGGAGTCATTTTGAGGAACTAATCGTAAAGCTGAATTCTTATTGGATCATTTTGTGCCTTGATCTCCATGAATGGCCTCTTAATATCAGAGCTTTGTTTGCTTCGTGGTCGTGCTGATGAAACTTCCATAATAGGTTGTTTTCCAAATTGCTGTCCATGAGAACTGGTAGGTGATTCTGTCACTGGGGAAGTTAGTGGGCTGGCTGCCCTTTCACTTCTTGGACTTTCAATGATATCCTCAATAATTTCCTCTTCAGGTAGAGGATCCACTTTCTCCCTCTTTGCTTCCGGCTGTTCTCCTGGCCCACTTATTGGTGTGTCCTCTTCCCGGTCCCTTTTTCTTCCCTTCTCCTCATTGAGAGGAGTCTGCAATGCTGGTATCCCTGGTGCATGGGTTTGGGCAGGAGGAATTTTCCCTTGACCTTGATATTGTGATGATGTTGACTGGTCGGTCATTTCTTGTTGTTCTGAATGCATCATTTCTTTGCCTTTAGATGTACCTGCGGGAGGAGTGTTTTCTTGGGCAAGTTGTTGTGAAGTTGTAGCAGCTGATGTGCCCGCTCCAATGTGTTGAGGCAATTTGAAAGAGACCTGTCCAAAAGAATCCAGGTCAAGGGTTTTTTCAAGGTCTTTCATTGCCTGCTCCATTTTCTCTTCCTCAGTAATCTGTTCTACCAATGTACCTTCTACCCATTCATCTTGATTAACATACTGTTCTATATCAGGGATTCTACAATGTTCATAACCTGATAGCCTATATTTTGTCTTTCTATCATTCATAAATCCTTTTGGGTCATAGGGTACCCACCAAAAACTCCTTTTTAGTTTGAGCTGCTCACTTAATATCTTTTCAGCATCTTTCCACCTTCATTTTTGTTAATGATGAGGGGGCCTAGTTGGTTTCTTAGCTTTAGCTGAGCCTTTTTCTTGGCTTCATAAAAATGAGTCAAATCTGAGCTAATAAACTACCTAAAGTATTCAAGGGAAAATAATTTCATAGGCACATATCTTGGTAGCTTGTAGGGGCACAATTCACAGCCATAAATCCTTATCACTGTCTGATTTTGGTCAAAGTACCAATCACCTATTTTATAGCTTTTGGTTAACTACAAGATTTTCTGCATTTCAAATGAGAGTCTGGGAGGGGGACTTCTCATCAGTAGAGATGAGACTGGATATATGAATAGATCAATGAACTCACAATAAGTATAAGGAGAATTATGGACTATATGGAAGACTGGGGTCCAAAATATGACAGATCTCCTTTCTCCTTTTGCATCCAATTTCTTGACAGGGAACCGAAAACTATCTGTTTGATAGTATAAGAACAGATGATATATATAGGTTGTATACTTAAAAACCCCTTCTCTATTTAGGCTCACGAATTTTTCATGGATTTTGTTGCTAATGAAAGTAGCAAAGTCAAACTTGATGGCAGGAGGGTGCCCTGGAATGAATATGGACATCAGAGCTAGAATAGTATCATCAACATACTCACTTGTTCTAAAACCCAGGACATAGGATATCATGTCAATAACAGTTCTCCCAACTTCATTGAAATAGACCTGGTGAAAAGGAGGTGAGTTTCTGGGCTAGGAGTCTTGGCTCATGAATAACTTGGCAATTCGGCCTATTTTTGCAGAGGATAGTTTGGAGCCTTGGTCCAACAAATGTTTCATAGACAGAGGAGCCAGAGGCTAATTAGGCTTGAAATGAAACATCTCATTGATTGAGTCAGGAGTGATATAGAATAGGACAGTGCCATTTGGGGACATGACAGCTCTTTGAGTGGGCTCATACTTAGCACAACACAATCGGATTATATCTGGAAATACATTGACTAATACAAGATAATATATGGGCAGGTTGGACTCCCATATACCATAGAGATCAGTCTTGTTTAGGTAGCTGTTTCTAATTTCACAAAATGTCTGCAGATGGTTTTTGATACCCATTAAGTCTTGTATCTAGAAGTCCCTATCAGCTAAGGGCAACCATTCCAGCTCCTTGTGTGGTGCATTCAAGGGGGCAACTTTGAGGGCCACTGGAGGTTCCATTCTTCAATCCTCTGTGACTTTTTTAATTTAAAATTTTGAGCTTTCACAGTAACAATAGGTGAAATATCAGTTTCTAGGGCTTTCTGCGGGAATTGCAGGCCAAAATAAGCTTAATTTCAGCTTGATGGGCGAATTTGCAGAGGGAAATATAGTTCACAGGTTTTCTTTGGAAAAAATGGGCCAAACAGAGGTTAAAATGCAGAGGTTCGGGGGCAGCACTGTGTTTTTAATTTGAAATTTGGTTCTATGGGCAATTTTTGGAGAAAAACTTGCAAAAACAGGGTTTGGGAGAATAATTCGGGTAAATACCTATTTTATGGACACCTGGTGCACAATGTGGGTGGCAGATCGAGCTCAGGGACTAAGCAGCGGAGTTGATTTCCCTGGGTGGTGAACTGTGCAGTGAAAATGGCATTTTGGATGTGGAAAATCATGCAAACATCGTGCAGAAAAACAAGCTGAAATGGACAAAAACGACGTTTTAACGGCTTTTTGACAAAAATTTTGATTTTGGCGGGTTTTTGGCACGCTTTGGTCAGGTGACGTCAGCATGACGTCATGATTTTGTTGTATAGCGGGGTACGGAGGCCAACTTGGCAGTGACATGGCAGACACGGCGGATGATACGGAGGCGGGGTGATTGGTGACATGTCTGATGACGTGAGGGTGATGAGAGGGTGACGTAAGTAGGGCGGGGGTATAGGCGGTAAGTTGTTTGGCCCCCGCACCGCCTTTGGGCCAAAGTGGTTTTGTCAGAGGAGGCAGTGATCACGTCGGGCGCCTGACACCTCTCCTCTGTACGGCGGCAATACCGCCCATCCCTCGGACACTATCATTTGTCATATTAAGGCTCGTGATATGCATGAGGGTTGTCCGATCTGGGGGATCGGATCCGACGGCTGGCAGCATAATACTCAGGCGGAGGGGTAATATATGGGACCCGCCATATTAATCCATCGTTTTTTAAGGTTTTTGCGGAAAATCACAGTGTATTTCGATTTTGGGTTTTGCGGGTTGGTTATTTAATTAACCGAGTGTTAATTAAATCTCAAGGTTTGTGTATGCGGAGGGATTATTATAAGGTTCGAAGCGAACCTATAATTCCCGAAACATTATGGTATATGGCTATATTAAGCCGGGGGTTTGGATATTATAGTATTTTGGGGTTTTCATGCTATTTTATGTATAATAGGGGTAGGGAAAATTTTAAATAGGAGCTATATAATAGAGTTAAAGTGTTAATATGGTTTTGTAGATAGAAAACGCTAAGTTTATAAGGTAATAACTTAGTTTTTTATGGAAATGA
Source organism: Pinus tabuliformis (assembly GCA_031772625.1). Lineage (NCBI taxonomy): Eukaryota > Viridiplantae > Streptophyta > Pinopsida > Pinales > Pinaceae > Pinus > Pinus tabuliformis. Next base: position 673,322,698 of record CM062808.1, read on the forward strand.
AAGGGAAAAGGAATGATTATTGTTACACAAGAAATGTGGCTTGTTTTGGCTAAGTAAACACAAAGTTCCACTTAGTATTTTTCTATAAAATGAAGTGAACTAGGTGCATTGAGCTGACCTTAGTGCCCTTGTGGGTGTTAGTAAGTGTTCTTCGGGAAATGAGAGGGGAAATTAGTCATGCTCCAACTATTTTGCAGCCACTTTTCCATGGTACCTGTGATAGCCATGAGATAGATCACAAAAAGGACGAAACTTTTCATGAACTTGCTTCTGCAACATCCAACTGCCTACCCAACCTAATACACCTATCATTTTTTCTTCTTTTGATTGGGTGCATTTGAACTAGCAAACCCTTTTTCTCTTTTGTTTTCTTTTAGCTGTCCTCCTATCTAAGTCTTCCCTTATCTCTTCTAGGGGCTCAGATTTAGCTGTTGAGCACCCTTGATTCTCTACCTAACTACTGATATGCCAAGCTCAAACTGTTAGAACAGATCTTATTCTCTAGTTCTAAAACAAAAAATTTAAACATGGATTGGCCAAGATTGAGTTGTTTGGCCATCCATCAAGGGTGACAGAAGTCATTGATTGCATAACTTGAACTTTTTTGCAAAAATAGGATAGTAGTGGCATTTTGACTAGCCACTTTCCTCGTCTTTTCTTTGGGGTTCATTTTCTTTCTTTTCTTGACCAATTAATTCTTTTTGCCCTTTGATTTTTCTTTTAGGGCATACCCTCTTTACATTTTTTAAATATTTTGGTTTTTGAAAATATGGAACCTTTGCAGCATGGAAAGGATGATCATATTTGGCATTTCCACAGTCAATCATGAAATATGACACCTATTTGTATAGGAACCTAACAGTGGCTCCACTTGGGGATGGCTTTTCCAGATGAAAAGCCAAGAACAGTAGGTCAGAGGCCTTATATTCAACTTTGGTTATAATCTGAAATTTCCTTTTGCTGTAAACAAACAAAACTGTATCTCTGTAACATATATGCTTTTCTCATAAGCTGGTCTGAACAATTACAGTTCTGTATCTAACAGTTTGTCTGAGTATTAGTCATCATCATTTTTTTTTAGCTCCCAAGTATTCTTCTTGATTTCTTCTGATAAACTCAGAATATAACACAAAAAGGTGGCACAATTCCTTCCTTTTTCCCCAAAATTTGCTGCATCTTATTCACTATCTCATAGGGACTTGTCCCAATGGACCTATTTGTGGTCAACCTGTCTGCCCAAAGTGCATTAACCAACTTTTTGTGCCAATTCTTCTTATTTTCCTCCAATACTTTCTTTATGATGTTGATCAAACTCTTGTTGGATGATTCAGCCAGTCCATTACCTTGAGGGTAATAGGTTGTGGAATGGCCTAAGGTAATTTGGTACTTGTGACAAAAATTGATCATTCTTTTAGATTTAAAGGCAGTAGCATTGTCAATTATTATCTTTTCTGGACAGCCAAATCTAGATAGGATATTGGTTTCTAAAAATTGCATGATGACTGAGTCATTGGCTTGCCTACAAGGGATGGCTTCTATCCACTTGGTAAAATAATTTGTGGCGGTAAAAATCGACTTTGTTGGCCAGAGGAGGAAGGGTGAATTTCTTCAATGAAATCTAAGCCCCATTGTTGAAATGGTCTTTCAGTGGAAATGGGTTTTAGGGGTAAAGGTAAAAGCTTTCTCTTGCCTTCAAATATTTGACATTTATGGCAAGAAACTACAAATTTATTTATATCAGCAAACAGGGAGGGCCAATAAAAACCGGCTCTTAGGATTTTATCAGTTGTTGACTTCCAATATAAATGTCCACCACAGTCCCCTACATGAAACTCCTTGAGTACTTTGTCAGTTTCATCCTGTGTTAGGAAATTCAGCAAAATACCTTCATGATTTTTCCAAAATAAAACATTGTCTAGAATACAAAACTTTGAAGCTTTCATTTTCAAGAATCTCTTTTTAGTTTTGGATAACCCTGGAGGAGCTTGCAGGTTTAACAATACATAAATTATATCAGCATACCAAGGTCATTGTAAGAAGGCTTGATTGATCTATGGAGTCGCCATCTCATGTTCGTTATCCAGTTCATTGATGTCAAGGGCTTGAAAATTGGTTTCAGTCATCAATTTAGCTAATCCTTGTCCTTTTATCAGTTTTGTTGGCTTGATTTCAATGTCATATTCCAAAATGTTAGCTATCCATTTGCCTCTTTTGCCTTCTATTCCTTCTTGAGTTAGAATGTCTTTGACCACGGCATTTGGGACATAAGCTATCACATGTGAGTACAAGATATAAACTCTGAAATCCTTGATGGCCTTTACAAGGGCATAGGTTTGTTTCTCCATGATTTGATATTTGAGTGGAGCATCTTTGAGTGCCTTGCTGAAGAAAGCAATGGGCTTCTTACATCCTTGGTCATCCTTTTGCAGTAGGACAACAACAATAGTATGCTCAGATGCAAAGGAAAATATTATGAAGTCTCTATCAAACTTTGGGCTTGTGAGGACCGGTGTTTTAGTTAAAGCTATTTTGATTTCCTCAAAGGCTTGCTTAGCTTCTATTGTCCATTTGACTTTGGAGTCTTTATTTAGCATGTTATTCAACAATCTTATTAATTCAACCAAGTTGGGTATGAATCTTCTTAGGAAATTTATCTTTCCTAGAAAAGCTTGCAATTCTTTGATGTTTCTTGGGTGAGGCACTTGGAGAATGGCTTGTATTCTGCCCAGGTCAATTCTAATGCCATCTTTTGAGATTATGTGACATAGGAGTTTGCCTTCTTCTAGGCCAAACAATGATTTTTTTGGGTTCAATGATATGCCATATTTTCTGCAAATTAGGAACACTTGTCTAAGATGTTCTAAATGTTCTTGATCTGATTTTGAAAAAGCAATGAGGTCATCAAGATATATGACTAAAAAATCATGAATCTCTTTTGCAAAGGCTATATCCATTGCTTGTTGAAATGTTGCTCTCGCATTTTTAAGTCCAAAAGGCTTTTTCACATACTTGAACGTTCCCCAAGGTGTTGTAAAGGCAGTTTTATCTTGATCATCCGGGTGAACTAAGATCTGATTAAATCCTGAGAATCCATCTAATAGTGAGATCCTAGAAGCTCCCATTACCCTTTGTAAAATGTGATCCATCTTGGGTAAGGGGTAGTGGTCTTTGAGAGAAACTTTATTCAGGTTTCTTAAGTCAACACACAGTCTTATCTCTCCCGTTTTCTTCCTAGTAGGCACTAGATTTGAAATCCATTCTGAAAATCTAATAGGAGCGATTATTCCAGCTTGGTACATTCTTTTGAATTCCTTTTCAATGAGAGGAAGGAGGACTGGATTAACCCTTCTAAGTTTTTGTTTAAAAGGCTTTTAATTTTCTTTTAAAGGTATTGTGTGTTGGATGACCGAAGTATCATAGGAATTGAGGTCCTCATAGCTCCATGCAAAGACATCTTGAAATTCTTTAAACAGCTCAATGTATTTCAGTTTTTGATCGGGAGGCAAGGCTTTGGACAATTTCACCATCTTAGGATTTTGTGTAGTTCCTATATTACAATCCTCAATTTCTGCATTTAAAGGCTGTAATTTTGGCTTTCTTGGTATATCATTTGAATCAAAAATATCCTCCAAAGGAGTCAAGCCTGTGGGCAAAAAATTATCCTTCAACTCAATTACTTCAGATTCTCCCTCAGTAATTTCATCAAAATCCATTTGTTTCAGCTCTTGTAGATTTTTGCTAGTAAAGATTGTTGGATGTAAAATCCGATCTACTGTTTCAGTTGATATATTTTTCTCAATTTTGTCTATTTGTTGTTGATCACAAAGGGTGCTTGTGTCTATTTTTGTGCTTGAGAATTCCTCTTTCAAAGTCAAGAAATTATTGATTTGTGTGTCATTTTCAAACACTTGCCAATTTTTGACATTATTTGGAACAGCAGGTCTGTGTTTAATTTCAACACTGAAGTGGTGATTAGGCTCAAATGGCAACTTGCAAGTGCTGGAAAATGTTGCCAAACTGTGCGCATGTAAATTGTGGTTTCTTGGAATTTTGGTGAGCTGAGATTCTAGAAAGCTATTGAGTATTTCCAATGCTTCCCCTCTATAAGTTCTCAACCTGAGATCATTTGTAACAAAGTTTCCCTTCATCTGTTGGATAATCAAATCTGAGTCTCCTAAAATTGAAATCTTAGTCGCCCCTAGATTTTTGATCAGTTTGAGTCCCAGCAAAAGGTCCTCATATTCGGCCATATTGTTTGTACATCTGAAATTCAGCCTATATGCATGTCCTTCAGCATGGTCATTTTGCATGTTGTGTATCCAAATCCCTGCCCCTGCTCCTAATTTATTCACTGACCCATCAAACTCTAAGTACCATAAGATTTCTTGATTACCACTAGGATGAGGAGTTTTAGAAACTGTCTTAGTGGGCAGATTTGGATTTTGTGAGTCATATGGTTTGGCTTGTTTGTTTGTTGCATCAATTATTTCAATAATTTTTTGATCTTGAGCAGTAGATTCTTCATTTATGTCTCTTGCTTGTGCTAATTCTAGAAGTTTGTCATCAGTTTTGGGGCACATTTCAGCATTGTATAAGATGAATGAATCCATATCCGAATGCATGGAATAAATGGGAAAGTTTTGGGGTTTTTCTTGACTACTGACCACATACTTCATCAATGTTTCCCGGTACAATCTCTTTGGCTGGCCAAAGACTGAAATGGTGGCATAAGACATATCTAGCTGCAAAGATCCTTAGAGTTTCGCACCCCAAGCTCTGGAAAAAAGCATTCCATATTTAGGTGGGATATCAGCTACCACCACATCCATTAAAATTGTCTTGGCAGGGTATTGCACTAGAGATACACACAAATCTTTGATTAGGCCTAGACACCTGACCTGGCTGGAATCAAATGAGAACAAGTCTTTATATGGCCGTGTGATATCTAGGTCCAATCTTTCCATTACAGACTTAGGCATCAGATTATGGGAAGCTCCCGAATCAAACATTGCATTATGTAGCACTTTATCATGAATGTTTAAGCTTACATAGAATGGAGGAACTCCTCCATCTACTGTTTTACCATTTACCTCAGGACCAAAAATTAGTTCTGGTTGGTCATCTAAAACATTGACTACATCTCTATTTTCTGATATTTGAAGTGACCCACTGATTTGTTCTCTATAAACCTCATGTTTAGCCAATTCAGACAGTGGAATGGCTATTTTCAGTTTTCCTATTTCTGTTTCTAGGTTGAAGGGTTTTTCCACTTGAAGTTCCGAGCAGCAAGGTTTTCCTTTTCTGCTGTATTTTCAGTGATTTTTTCTCTATCAGAATTGTTGTTTGAAACTGGATCTGCTTTGACATTACTTTCAGGAGGGCTGTTTACATTTTCTTTTGGAGGAAAGGAGGAGGATGGTTGATTTTTTGAGGGTTGCCTGTCTATTATGTCCTCAACCGTGGGTTCTTTTGGATTGAGGTCTGTTTAATTTAGCAGGGAGCTCTGTCAAGGCAGTTTTATCCTTTGCTTTCTTAGGCTGCTTGGTATCTTTCAGCTTGCTAGGTTCAGGCACATCTACTGTTATGCTTCTCAATTTGTATTGTTTATGAACCTCATAGACAACTGCATCATATCCTTCTCTGAAATCAAATGATTCTACGGATTTGGTTTGAAATTGGTTGAAATTATGAGCCTCTTGGTCATCTTGCGTTAAAAAGATTTGTTGTTCACTATTTAGACCCATTAGGTTGATTTGAGTATCCTCTATTGGCTCACTAGAGGTTGAGGCTTTGGCATAGTTCTCTTGAAATGGAGGTCTGATGTTCTGGTCAGGGCCAGCCTTCTCGGTGTTAGGATTTTGATTTTTTCTAAAGTTTGGATTTCTAGTGGTGTTACTTGGCTGACCTTCCCAAGAAGATTTCCTTTCAATGGTTTCCACTCTATCACCCAGTCTATCCATGCCTTTGATGATTGCATCTAGTTTTTGTTCAAATGCTGAAGGCTCTTCTTTGAAGGGAGTCCTTCTTTCGGCTCTAGCTTGGGCTCTTTTAGAGATCAGATTGGCCTCTACACTAACAGCTATGCTCTACATGTCTTCTAATTTGGCAGGAGCTCTTTCCATTAGCTTATATGCCATGTCAGAGTCAAATCCATCAGGGAATTTGATCAAGGCCAAGTCTGGTGGAGGTCTAAGGTTTTGAGGGATAGCATTGTACATGTTATTGAATCTAGCACAGTAGTTTTGGACAGTTTCTTGTGGGCCTATTTTCAAGCTTTCATATTCAGACATGATATATAATGGGTCCTTCTTCTTTTCCCATCTGTTCAAAAAGGTTTGGTAAAGGGCATCTGGATCAGAAATTGTGTTTGCAGCAAGTGCCCTAAACCAGGTCCTTACATCACCGGTTAAGCTTTGAACAAAAATTTTCATCCTGACATCGTTGTCATCAATTTCATAATTCTCAAAGTAGTCCATCATTTTTTAAGTGTGCTGTTGTGCTATGTAGGAGCCTGTACCATCAAAATATGTAATTTTGCTTTGATAATCTTGAGGCATAGCCCCTGGATTTGCAGGAAACTGCAGAGGAGCATATCGGTTTGCCATATTTACATGTATAAATGGAACAGCTGGAAGCACAGGGATAACAACTGAGATAAACAGAGTGTATGGGGGAGTGGAAGAGGTGCTTTGAAGTGATGATGGGGAACTAGAAGAAGTTGCAGCAAGAGTAGAGAGGACTGCTGCTTTTCCAGGAGGTGATTGGGTAAGATTTTGCTGAAGTATATCAAGATTTAAATCAGCAGAATTTTCTAGACTTTCTTGTCTTCTAAGGTTCTTAGAGATTAAGTTAGGATTTTCAAAAATAGCTGGAGGATTGGGATCTGGATTTGATCTAGTGTAACAAGTTTTCTTCTTTGGAGCCAGCTTCTAAATCTGTTTTTGGTATTTTCTGGAGATATTTGAAGAATGATGCTTTTGACAATATCTTTCTAGGAAAATATAAATTGTAACAGTCTTGAATTTTCCTAAAGATCTTTTGAAAATAAAAGGAAACTGATCAAATTTTTGGGACAGCTGTTTAAAGCCTAAAGCTATACTAGAGATAGACTGAAGCAGCTTTTATTTACTCCTGTAAATGCAAAGCAAAAACAGTTTCAAAGGCTGCCTGGATAACTTCAGACTCCATTTGTAGCTTTAGGAAATAATCAGCAATAACAAACACAGTCATTCAGTTCCCCAACAGAGTCACCAATGATGTTATCACTCAGGTTGTTCCCCAAAAGCAGTGGAAAAGGGAATACGGCCGAGGTAACCACTAACCAGTCTTTTAGCTGCAAATTCTAGCCAATCTGCAACCAGAGAGGGCTCTCTCTTTATGATTTAGCTTTGTTTTGCTATATGTTAGGCTAGTTATGCAGTACAAGTATTTGTTTGGTGTTTGGAAGGTGACATTCAATAGAATAGGGCTGCAAAGCATGAGAAGTTCAAACAATTGGGTTAATGGAGTCAAATGAAAATAAACTTTTGGGTATGGTTTCTTTGGCAAAAGGAGGAACTACAGAGCAAGATAATTAAACATGGAACAATCTTCAAGATGGAATAAGATGAAATGAAGTCAGGGAATGAAAGTCAATTAAGAATCTTTCATTATGCTAACAAAAGGAAAATGAGTAAATACTACTAAGGAGAAGTTAAGAATTCCTTAATTGTATTCTGAGTGTAAGAACCAGGGAGACAGGAGCAGTCAAGAATTCCTGCCTATGCTAGTCCTATAGAAAACATAAAAAATGTCAGGAATTGAACACAGAGTACAGCAAAGTAAATTTTGGGCTATTCTTTTTTCTTGCAATTTGGAACATGATATATAGATGATATATAAAACACAGGAACAGTAAACAAGAGTTAAAAGATTTATTGATCCATGAGGTAACACAAGAATTCTATAACATATTCTTCTACCATTAATTCCACAACCAGCAGGTTCATCAGCAAAGCATTCCAGCAATCTTTATTCAGAAGAGTTCTCAAAGTGTACAATGCAGGTCCAGAATGTTATTCACCAACCAACCCCCAATACATCTCTAGGGGAGGTATTTATACAAAAATAGTTACAAAATATCTCATAGAGAAAATATCAAGCAATAAATTTATCCATCTACTTCTTGAAAGGCAATAAATGACATTGAAAATAGAGCGCAATGAATGTAAGAGTAACTTCCGTTGTACTGACCGCCTTAGGTGGTCTAATATTTTTTACTTTTAAACTCATAAGTCGGCTGGTAGCCGTCTCTTTAATTTGCGTCCTTGCATTGTTGTCCCGACCGTTTCACCTGTTCCTGATTCCGCTTTAATGTGTTTTTGTCGTGAATCCCTTGCTCTGCTATTTTCATTTTTTTTATATGTGACACGTGCATTTGAATTTGCTTATGTGCAGATGATCAAAAAAGAAAAGAACCAAAAACTACCTTGGTAAAACCTCCAACATGTTCTGCCACCATTGGTTTGTTGGCAACTGGTGTCTTCGTAGTTTTATCAATATTTCATCAGCTTCAGTATACCTGTAGAAATTGGGTTGGACTTTAAAAAGATGTGTTATTTCATCCTCGATATATAACATATTTTCCAACTTTTCATATAGGCTTTGTCCAAAGGGAGGTAATATGTCTTCTGAAGTGCTTGATGATGTTGTGATCTGATTTGCAACATATGTATTCACCCTGTGAGCATACTATTCATGTTTCAATAGCCTCTGATTGCTGGTTAACGAACTGGGTAGACCCTTTTGCTATAGGACTGTAAACTTTTCTGTAAAAGCATTTATTTCCACCTGCATTTCTTGACACTTTCTCTCTAGATTTTGTATAAAATTCTTCATAGTCAGCACCTTTTTAATTGTCAAAATTGTATATGTTCTGTCTCCAATATCTAGAGCTACTAGTTGCTCTCTGGTATGAGTATTCAAAAAATGAATTAGTCTATTTGCCTATTCGGGCATGTTCCTTAATAGTTCTCTGGCCTTCTGAATCTCCACTCGGGCTATTTCTATCAATTCTATTTGCTCATGGATAGTCTGTATTGATCTCCATTAATCAATGATGGTGGTGGGCTCCAGTATTGTAGCAATAATGCTACAACTCCTGGAGCTTCCTATCTCTAATTTTATCAACCCGGTAGTTCGTACAAACTTGGAAGCGACGGTGCTGTATGCACAAGTACTAGCTCTTGTCGCAGCTGTCACTTGGTCAGCTGGCACAAGTCCGCTAGGGCTCAAGCCAACTTCTATATGCTCTCAGAAGAAGCTTTCTAAATGATGGACGAAGGCTATCTCAAAGGAAATTAATCTATTTTGAAAAAATGAGCTGAAAGCCAACCAAAACATGGAAACCCTAGTAAACCCTAATCTGACTAGCTTAACCTCTAGGATGCAATGGGTGGAGTGCAAGTGTCTGGAAATGATGCCATTACTTCTAATGATGTGAAATGCATGAACTTAAACTACTTTGATTGAAAAGAACATGTTTTTGGATTTTTGCTTAATTGGTTGGAGTGATGATGATTTTGTTTCTTATTAGGGTTTGGTTGTGCAGAGGTGGTGTGAACGGGAGGAAAGCTTGGGAAAGGTTAGGGGGGTTAGGAGAGGTCCCAGAGGGTCCCTAGCATTAGTCCACAGAGGTCTACAACATTCGGATGCTCGGCAACCAAGTTTGCAGGCTTCTACAGGATGTCTGCAGGGGATCCTACAGGAAACTAAGGAATTCTACAGGAAGTCTGCTAACTTCTACAGGATGTGTTGTAAGTGGAAGGTTTGGGTGATGGTGAAGGGATGGAATGGTTTGGGTGGATAGGTGAGGTGGAGATGGAACTGGTGATGGCTCAGGGGCAGAGGAATAAGATGGAGAGAGAGTGTATGGAGTTGATTGGGGGATAGAAGGATGGCAGCAACGAAAGGTCAAAAAGATGAAGCTACGTGGGCAATGAAAGAGTTGGAAGGTGAATGAGCTGAACAGAGGTCGAGTAGGCGACTTGAGGAGAGGTTAAGAAGAAGAAGAATGAAGTGGAATGATATGGAGCGGTGTAAATGAAACAAATTACTTATGTCTTGCACCAAAAATGAGAAGTCATTAACCTATGATACCTATGCCATTAAACCTATGAACAGCAATGCAAAACCGAGAAAAGAAACCGTGCATGGAATGAAAAATGTAGAAGTATGGTTCAATATCAAAAGTACATGGATGGATCTTCAATGGAAATGACTATGTTGCAGCTTGCATGGAAGTAAAAGACTGCGTTTCTTTTTGGTGGTTGATATGGACTGCACCCCAATCCCTAAACAGAGATGGCAGTGATCTCTAACAACCTTTTCTTGGAGCTCCTGTGTATTACAAACCTCCTATCGAATCTAAGCAGCTGAAAGCAAAGTAACCATAAGCTAATCCTACTCAATCACACGAAAACTAAATCAGCAGACTGTAAATTCGAATTGCATGTCAAAGTAAAGAAACAAAGTGCTGGAACGAAAGGCAAATAACACTACAAAACAGAGGAGGTCTATTGCTCTCAGGTTGGGCCCTAACCTGAGAGCTATAGCTCCCTTAAAAACTCATAATTAGATCCAAATCTGCTTGCCTTTATTCATACTCAAAAGTCTAATGTCATGCCAAAACTGGCTTACAAAATAACAAAAACCGAGCTGTAACTCGTGCTCAGAGATTACAATAGTAATTCCAAAAGTCAAAAAGCTTCTAACAAAGGCTACGGCCTCCATATTTATACAAAATGAGGATCAAGCTGGCTGCCTTCATTTGTGGAGCTTGGCTGTCCAACTGAAAGTCAAACTGCTGTAAAACTGTTGATCCTGTAGAACGTGTTGGCTGCCTTTGAGCTCGGTGGGGAGAGCTGTTAGAGCTCGGAGTTAAGGTGAAAAGCACAAGGGAAGTCATTTAAAGCTGTAAACAACCTCCCTATAAACATGCAATGCCACCTTTGCTGTCTCCTTGTCTCCTTTTGCGTGGTATTTTGCTCTCTTTAATGCCAAGAACCTGAAATCATCATGTATTAGTCACATAGATATAATGCCTGCCCTTCTTCCTACAAACAACACGAATATACTAAGAAATGAATGCATAAGTGGTAAAATGTGAATGGTTGAGCAAGGTAAGTAGGCCAATATGAGCCCAAATTGTACCAAAAATTGGGGCTCATCATCACCCCCCAGCTAAACTATTTGCTCATCCTTGAGCAACTTTGCTCTGGCTCCTCATCTTTGGCCGAGAACTAGAGCCCGGAGCATGCTCTTCCTTTCCTGTTTTTGGTGGCCCTGCCTTTTCTGCCCCTGGTGGTGACGAGGGTGGCGCTTCTTCCCCCTTTTCCATTTCCTTGAGCCGGGCTTCGGAAGGCGATTGGCCTATTTTTCGTGTCCAGGAAGTTATTTTTGGGCTTCCCCTCTCAGGGGTGGCTGATGTTTTAGAGGGGGTTCTTGCACTGGGTGAAGTAGGGACATCCCCTAAAATGGTTTGGCTGCTGGGTGGAGGCTACGGCTTGCCCGTGTTTATCCTCTTACTTCTCCTGGCTTCAGATGGTAGAGGGGTCTCCCTCTCTCTCTTCTCCTTCGGCTTTGGAGGTGTACTGAGGGCGGCCAGCGCAGCTGCTGCCTCCTTTTCGAGAATAGCAGCCTTCTCTTTCTTGCGTTTTTCTTTCTCAGAGCTCCTTGTAGAGGGCCCCTTCTTTTCAGATTCCGAGTTTCCTGTAGAAGACCCTACTTTGCCCACTTCCGGGCCTTCTGTAGAAGATCCTTTCTTTACCAATTTTGGGCTTCCTGTAGAAGACCCGGTTTTAGCCACTCTCGGGCTTCCTGTAGAAGCCCCTGCTTTGGTAATTTTCGGGCTTCCTATAGAAGACCCTTTCTCTGTCTTCAGGCTTCCTGTAGAAGCCTGTTTCTCAATGATTTTCGGGCTTCCTGTAGAAGCCTGTTTCTGCTTTCCTGTAGACACGGGTGTCACCACCTTTTCTTGCTTAGCCGCATGGGTTTTTCTTTTTTCTTTGGTTGCAGGTGCTGATGAGGTACTTGGGCTGACGTGGACTACCTCAGCTTTGTCCATTCTGCTCTTCAACCTCTTTTCTCTTGCTGACAAGATGGGTGTGCCACCTTTTTCTTTGTCCCCCTTTTCCTCATGCTTCTTCTTTTGCTCTTTCTTCTGCACTGTGGTCGGGGTCTTCTGGCCTTTTTCTCTCTTTCCCTCGGCCACTGCTTCTTGTTCCTCACTGCTGGAGGACCCCGTTTCTTCAATCAACATTTTAATGTCTCCATCTCTTGTCAAATTCCGGAATGATTCCCATGAGAGGGGAAACTTATATGAATGCAGCGCATCCTCCACAAGAAGCTTGATCAGCCCATGGTGGGCTATCTGATCCGGTATGCCCTCTTTTAGCTTTGTGGCACACTCCATTAGAGACTGCAACAGGAAATAGGGGATGCTCAGTTTTTTTTCTACAGGAAGATCAATCCGGTGCCTCAATTCAGTGAGCAACCGAAAGTGATATGCATACACGATGCTAAAACGGCCTTCACAAGTTATATATTTCATGATTTGCAAACTGACTTCATTCCATTGTGGCAGCAAGCTGGTTCTTCGCACCCCATTTTTGTCCTCTGAGAATTCCTCCTCAGGTGGAAAGAATTCCTTCTTGGCTTGCTGGCTCAACTTTCTTTCTTCCTTATCCCATGGCAAACCCATCGGAAGTTCAGTGATCCGACTGATGTATTACGGGGTGAGCTTGAGGCTTAGACCTCTGAAGTTCACTGTGGCCAGTGTCTTGGATTTCGGCCTCAGATCCTGCAAGAATTCTTCGGCCACTTCATCATCGTAACCCTGCAGCTTATCACAAAAAGATATCCATTGAACCCGTGTGAAGAGCTCTACCACTTCCTGGTTTTCCCTTAATTTGGCTGAATCAGTGGGTTCTCGTCTTATAAAACCACCCGGCATGATAAAACAAGTTTCTTAACCAGAGGTGGTTATTGTGGAAGAGGTTTTGGTGTACTGAGACAGAGCGTAGGATATCATGCACATAACCCACAAGCTTATCCCTGAGGAACTTTAACACGATTTAATTACTTGACATCCTGTAGAATGACAGTATAGGCACAGCAGACAACAATTTCACCGTTTTTCTATGACCGGACTGTGGATGACAATCTTGCCACCTTTACTAACCATTTGCATGAAGAGTTCAGGGTTACCTCTTTAATTGGCCACCTTTTTACGTGAGGCACCCGCTTTCCTGTAGAAAACTGCGTTCCTGTAGGATGACAGTGTTCCTGTAGAATGTAGCATTCCTATAGAATGACAACGATCCTGTAGAATGCAGTGCGCGGATTTCAGGAGAGATTGCAGTCGGTCTGCGCCTTGAGCGTGCTTCTCAATCGCTCTGATAGCCAAAAGCTCGGCGTATCACATTGCAAAAGGATCAGGATAGCCGCTCGAGTTCAAACCGGTGGGTGATAAATGCATGAATGCGATCGAGCCGATTAGATTTCAAATTCGACGGAATCCATGGCGCGGGGGGTGAGCTGTCCCCGCCGGACCGTTGGGTGACGTCACCCCATCATTCAACTGTGCGTTCACTTGCTGCCGCATCAATCCCCGTGGATCTGCCGCCGCCTCTCCTGTTGAACTCGTTTCCTCGACGGCATCGTTCTCACGTGCATGCTGCCCATTCTCTTTGTCACGGCCGCCACCCACACATCCAACTATACCATTAACTGGCCGACGTGGCCGGCCAAATGGCCACATAGTCGCTCAACCAATTCACCTTTACACTTAGCAATCAATCAAAGTAACATTCATGCAGTCTGATGGAAGGAAGGGTCAAGACACTTACCTGCGTGGTTGTACACGTTGTTTCGGCTCTTTGGACGCTGATGAGTCGATTTACCTACTGCTGGCGAACTTACACAGGCCCGGAGGTCTATGTTCACGAGCTGCCATCGATGGATGGGATGCTTCAGTTGCATGCGCCCACGTTTCCCTTCAGATGGCCTGCGCGGTGAATGGTATCCACTCTAGCAGGTTTAACTGTTACAGGACTCCCGCGGGATGACTTGGAACAGTTCTTCCTCCTTGGGTGCATGCTGCACGACTATGGATGGCCTCACGATCATGCTCTCGGGCCTCGGGCTAACTGTGATGAATATGGTGTGAGATCTCTAGCGCTTTTTCCATTTACAGGTTGCTTTTTTTCTCGAGACTCATCGATATGCTTTGCTGGTGCAGGTACTTGGTTGCATGTCGACAAGGACGGTGGAGCAAGATAACAGCAATGTGCATGGTTGACAACCGTGGCATGCATGCGTCCAAACCGATCCTTAGCCGTTAGATCGCCTCATGAAATGAATTCTAGCCCGTTCGGAGCTTCTACAGGAAGCTTCCTGTAGAAATACAGCGTTTCCTGTAGAAAGGATGCGTTCCTGTAGAGAGTCTGCACCTTCCTGTAGAAGATCTGCATCTTCCTGTAGAAACTCTGCATTTTCCTGTAGAATATCTGCGTCTTCCTGTAGAAGACTCAAGCTGGAATAAAATTGCACATACCTTGGAGAAAATGAGGATTCTTGGAGGAGGTGCTGGTAAGGTGTCCTTGCTGCATGATGAGGACCCTTGGCTTTGAGTTGAGAGGCTTCCTCTCCTCCATAGAACACCTGCATGCAATTTTACATAATGAATCTGCTGACTTTGTTTTTCTTTTGTTTTTTCTTTTTTTCTCTTTTTTTTTTGAAAGATAACAGGGGCGCCTCATTGAGGTTTTCACCCTTGCCATCTGCCTTGAGCACCTCAAAGAGGTTTTCACCCAAGGATCTTTTTCCAATCTCCTCTTTTTTTTTTTTTTTTTTGAAAAGACAATAGGGGCGCCTCAATGAGGTTTTCACCCCTATTACCTGCCTTGGGCGCCTTAGAAAGGTTTTCACCCAAGGATCTTTATTATTATTTTTTTTTTTTAGATTCTTCAGGGTATGCCCAAAGCAGAGGCAGAACCCTTCTCTATGACCAACACTGCCTTCTCCATAGTCTTGATGAACTCTTGTCTTGAGGGAGGCTTCCTGTAGATCTTCAATCGATGCCCATTGACAAGCATGGGGATGGCTTCCTCATCAATGGTCCTAATAAGCACAGATCCATTGTCATGACATTTTTCCCTTGAATATGGCCCTAGCCATCTGGTTCTCAGCTTCCCTTTGAAATCTTTGTATCTGGAGTCATACAACAAAGCCCAATCTCCCGGCTGAAATTGCTTGTCATGGAGATGTTGGTCATGCCACACCTTTCTCTGAAGTTGAACCACTTCTGAGTGAAGGAGGGCCTGCATTCGGTGCTCATCCAGGCCATTCAGCTGCAATAGCCTTTCTTGTTGTGCATGGCTGAGATCTAGGTCCAGCTGAGCTGCCATCCTCAAAGTGTTGTATTCAAACTCAATGGACAGCAAAGCTTTCTTCCCATAGACCAGCTCATAAGGTGTGAAGCCGGTGGTGGTCTTCCAAGTGGTGTTGTAAGCCCATGTGGCTTCAACCAGGCGATCTGCCCAGTCCTTTCTGCTGCTGCTCACCACCTTAGTCAAGATCCCTTCTAATACTCTATTGGTGACTTCCACCTGCCCATTTGCTTGAGGGTGATAAGGGGTGGAAGTCCTATGCTTGATCTTGTGATGAGCTAGTAGATCTTCAACTAGGTTGGAGGTGAATTGGCTCCCTTGATCAGTGACTAGCTCTCTTGGATAGCCAAACTTATAGAAGATGTTTTCTCTTAGGAACTCGACCACCTTTTCTTCTGTTGCTGCTTTGATTGCTTTAGTCTCTGCCCACTTTGTCAAATAGTCAGTACACACAATGATGTAAGACCTTTGCCTCAAAGGAGGGTTGATTGGGCCCACAAAGTCCATGCCCCACTTCTCAAATGGCTCAAGAGTCACTTGAGGTTGGAGAGGCATCTCATCCCTTTGGGTTGGTTTCCCCATTCTTTGGCATTGGTCACACTGACTGACATATCTTCTGACATCTTGATGAAGTGTGGGCCAATAGTAGCCTGCCTGCAGGATTTTGAAGGCAGTTCTCTTTGCTGCAAAATGTCCTCCACAAGGCCCATCATGACAAGTGAGGAGGATATCAAATACTTCCTCCTCCCTTACACAACGCCTTAAGATCTGATCGGGGCCAAGCTTGAACAGATTGCCCCCGATCCAAGTAAATGAGGCACTTTTTCTGATGATTCTGCTCTTCTCTCTGGAAGATAGGTGCGGAGGGAACTGTGCTGAAACAAGGTAGTTTGCTATATCAGCAAACCATGGAGAGAGTACTGAAATAGCAAACAGACGTTCATCGGGCATCTGATCATCCACTGTTCCATCCTCATCTGCAGACAAATCCAATCTAGATAAAAAGTCAGCAACAACATTTTCTCTACCTGGTTTGTCAACAATGGTCAAATCAAACTGCTGCAATAAAAGTAACCATCTAATAATACGAGCATTCACATCTGGTTTATTCATTAAATATCTAATTGCAGCATGGTCTGTATGTACAAAGGTCTAGTAACCAGTAATATAATGTCGGAACTTGTTCAGTGCATGGACCACAGCCAAGAATTCTTTCTCGGTTATGGTGTAATTCAGCTCAGCTTTGGACAAGTTTTTGCTAACAAAGTAAATGGCATATGGAATTTTTTGCTCAACCTGTCCTAAAGCTGCACCTATGGCTTTGTTCGAGGCATCAGTGTGGATGTGGAAAGGTAGGGCCCAGTTTGGAACTCTCAGGATTGGGGCTGACACCAACTTGTCCTTTAATTCATTTAAAGCCCTCTGACAATCGTCAGTCCATTTAAACTCCACATCTTTTGCCAATAGGCCAAACAATGGTGAGGCTAGCTTGCTGAAATATTTAATGAATCTCCGGTAGTATCCTGCTAATCCCAAGAAACTCCGAACATCCCTTACCTTTTGAGGAGGTGGAACCCTCTTGATGAGAGCAATTTTGTTAGGATCCACCTGCAACCCTTGGCAAGAAATGGTATGGCCTAGCACGGTCCCTTCAGTCATTAGGAATTCACATTTTTCAGGACTAAGGGACAAGTTCATCTCGATGCATTTGGTTAGGACTTTTCCCAGATTGGACAATGCTTCCTGGAAGTTGGCCCCATAAGGAGTAAAGTCATCCATATAGATTTCCACTACATCATGGACCTGCTCCGAGAAGATGCTCAAAACAGCTCTCTGGAAGGTAGCAGGAGCATTGCACAGCCCAAAGGGAAGAACTCGGTAGGCAAAGGTACCCCATGGACAAGTGAAGGTGGTCTTATCTTGGTCTTCCGAGCTGATTTGGATTTGGTTGTACCCGCTAAACCCATCCAGGAAAGAGAAGAACTTCTTTCCTGCCAGTCCATCCAACACTTGATCTATGAAAGGTAGAGGGAAATGGTCTTTCTTGGTAGCTTTTTTCAGTTCTCGGTAGTCCACACAGATTCTCCATTTCCCATTTTTCTTGGGAACCAACACCAG
This sequence comes from Pinus tabuliformis, assembly GCA_031772625.1. Lineage (NCBI taxonomy): Eukaryota > Viridiplantae > Streptophyta > Pinopsida > Pinales > Pinaceae > Pinus > Pinus tabuliformis. The sequence goes on from CM062808.1 coordinate 673,340,244, forward strand.
AGGGGACACCCATTCACTATCTGAGATGGGGTAGATGAATCCTGCATCCAACAGTTTTTGCAATTCTTCCTTGACAATGTCCTTAAGAGCTGGATTCATTCTCCTCTGGGGTTGCCTAACCGGTTTACAATCCTCTTTGATGTATATATGATGGGTACAGACCGAAGGATGGACTCCTTTCATTTCCTTATAGCTCCAAGCAAAATCATCTAGGTGGTTGGCCAACAGACTACACAGCTCCTTTTCCTGGGAAGGAGATAGGGAGGAGCTGATCTTCAATGCTTTCTCAGGGCCGAACTCCACATTCTTGATTCTGGAAGTAACAGGGTTGGTTGTACAAAGATCCACTAAGGTGCTAGCTTGGGCATCCTCCACCAATTTCTCTAAGGGTAGTGCACTGGAAGGTGGATTCTGGATCAAGGTCTCGATCAAGTCATCCTCGGTTGGGGGGTCTCTTCTAGTGGTCTCTAAGGTGCACAGAGGTGCTGAGTACACCTCGTCTTCCTCTCCTTCTTCCAACCAGAGTGGTAAGTCATGCTCTAAGGAGGGTTGGGAAAGAGGGTATAGGACTAGCTGCTTGGACATGGGACCATTTTTGATGGTCATGTTTCCTGCACGACAACTTATGTAAGCATCTGCAGTAGCTAACCAAGGCCTTCCCAAAATGAGAGGATATCTAGTAAGCTTTTCCTTTGGTTGTAGAACCAAGAAGTCTGCAGGGTATTCCCAAGAGTCAATAGAGACCAAGACATCCTCCACAATCCCTTCGGGAGTCACGGTGGAGCGATCTGCTAATTGCAGTACTGTCGAGGTCTTCCTCAAGGAACCCTGAAGATTGAGTTTGAGCATGGTATCCCTGGTCATCACATTAATGGCAGCCCCCAGATCAATCAAGGTGTGAGGTATGATGGTGCCATTGATGTGGACATCTACTACAGGACTTCCAGGATCTAGGTACTTTGGGCAGATGACTTGTCCTAGCATCAGGTCAGACAGTTGTCCTATGACATTAATGGTTGAAGCATCTTTCTTCCGCCTGCCTGGGTGTTTGAAGCACTTTTCCTTAACCAGTTTGTTATATATTGGCACATCCTTGATGGCTTGGAGAAGTGGTATTTTTACACACAACTGCTTGAGCTCACCCAGAAGCTCATCCTCCTCTGGGTTGGGTTGTGTGGTGGCTGTTAGTCTCTCAGGAAAGGGTGGAATAGCCTTTGGTTCACTTTCCTGTTTATCTTCCTCATCCTCTGGGGGAGGAGGTTGGCGATCTGGTAGAGTCTTTCTAGATCGAAGATTGATCTCCTGGATCACCACAGCATAGGTAGGGCATGAGGTTTCCCCAGTGTATACCTGCTGGGCCTGTCTATTGTTGGGGTTCGGGTTCGGTTGAGCAGGCATTTGAGGTTTCCTTGGAGGAGCAGGAGGTAATGGTTGAGATTGAACTGGTGGTGGAGGCAAGATGGCAGGAGGAGTGTTGTATTGGGGCCTCCACCCCGACTGAGGTGCATTCCATTGAGGCTGTGGCTGGGCATGTGAATGATATGAATGAGAAGTAGGTTGAGTGGGGTACTGAGGTGGATAAGACCATGGAGGAGGCATGGACCATGAAGGATGAGCAGGGGGACCCCAGGAAGGCATAGGAGTCGATTGGTTGGGGCTGTAATAAGCTTGAGGTGCCCCTTGCATCCCCTGCTGATAAGGTCTAGATCCTTGTGGCCTCCTTTGGTTGAGGTAATAGAGAGGTTCAGTGGGAGCTTCTGTCCCTTGGTACATGGATTTAAACCCAGGTAAGGTTGGACACTGATTTGTGGGATGGTCCTCCTCACAAACGAAACATACTTCATCCGAATGCAATGGGCATTCGTTCTTAGGGTGTCTCCTTGTGCACCTAGGGCAGAAGACAGCCAAGGCTCTCTCAGCTTCTTCTTTCTTCTACTGGATTCTGAATGTGTCCAGCTGCATGGCAATGGTCTGTCTCACCTCACTCTTGAGATCTTCTAACTAATTTGCAAGCTCATGTTTGGAGAAAGGGACACTAGTTGAGAGGAGGTTTCCCCTACCTCGTTTCCTAGCTGCCCTGGAGTGGTTTCTAAACACAGTCTTGATGTCCTCATAAGGCAGTTGGTAAATGTCCCCCCCAGCTAACATGTGAAGGGTATCTAAGAGGTCTTCAGGGACTCCTCGGAGCAGGACCAACTTGAGGGATTCAGGGTCAAGTGTGCACCTGGCCCACTTATAGCTTAGTTGGAACCTCTCCTCATAATCCTCTAAGGACTCATCATTTCCCATGGTCATCCGAAAGATTTCTCCCTTGGTTTCCTTAGACCTACAATAATCCCTGTACTTGGTATTGAAAGCTTGCTGCATCTGAGCCCAAGTGGTGATACTATTCCCAGGTAATCCCATGAACCAGCGCAATGCTGCATCTTTAAGAGTTGAAGGGAAGAGTTTCAGCTTTTTCTCATCTTCAGTATAGTCATAGGTTCTACAAAGGACAACAAACTCAAACAGGAAGGTATCAGGATCTTCAGTAGTCAGTCCATGGAAGTGAGGTAAGGCGGAGGGGCTGATGTTCTTCATTTTCATTTCTCCATTGGTCTCTCGGATGGGGAAGGCACCTTCTATTCTCTCATCTTCTCTTCTATTGTCAGCCATAGCTTCAGATGGAGTGGTCTCTAACTCTTCTTCTACTATAGGATCTTTGTATATCTCTGGATGTTCACCTATAGGTTCTTCTGGGTCACTGTCACCAAAGAAGAGAGAAGGGTGACTCAGTGATGTGGTGGGGGTGTTGGGTAGGAATTTGCCTGATTTATCTCGGTTCCTACGAGGCATGAAAGGGAAAAGACTTTCTTTTTGATTGTTTTTGCTTTTTCTTTTGTACCTGCAAAACTGAAACAGATTGATCTACAGCTAACTATAAAGATGCAGAATTAAACTGAAAGCAGGAAAGAACTAATCTACTCTGCTCAAACGAAATTGCAGAAATGAAACACTAGTATACGCTTGCAGAAATGAAAGGCTAATCTATGAAAGCAGGAAACGCTAATCTATGAAAGCAGGAAATGCTAATCTATGAAAGCAGGAAATGCTAATCTATGAAAGCAAGAAATGTCTATGCTACTTTTGCAGAATGGAAATGAAATAAACTACTTAGCAGAAGGCAAGAGTAAGAAAATAGAAGAAAAGCAAAAATTACTAATACTCTGACGCTTCCCCGGCAACGGCGCCAAAAAGATGGTGGGCTCCAGTATTGTAGCAATAATGCTACAACTCCTGGAGCTTCCTATCTCTAATTTTATCAACCCGGTAGTTCGTACAAACTTGGAAGCGACGGTGCTGTATGCACAAGTACTAGCTCTTGTCGCAGCTGTCACTTGGTCAGCTGGCACAAGTCCGCTAGGGTTCAAGCCAACTTCTATATGCTCTCAGAAGAAGCTTTCTAAATGATGGACGAAGGCTATCTCAAAGGAAATTAATCTATTTTGCAAAAATGAGCTGAAAGCCAACCAAAACATGGAAACCCTAGTAAACCCTAATCTGACTAGCTTAACCTCTAGGATGCAATGGGTGGAGTGCAAGTGTCTGGAAATGATGCCATTACTTCTAATGATGTGAAATGCATGAACTTAAACTACTTTGATTGAAAAGAACATGTTTTTGGATTTTTGCTTAATTAGTTGGAGTGATGATGATTTTGTTTCTTATTAGGGTTTGGTTGTGCAGAGGTCGTGTGAAAGGGAGGAAAGCTTGGGAAAGGTCAGGGGGGCTAGGAGAGGTCCCAGAGGGTCCCTAGCATTAGTCCACAGAGGTCTACAACATTCGTATGCTCAGCAACCAAGTTTGCAGGCTTCTACAGGATGTCTGCAGGGGATCCTACAGGAAACTAAGGAATTCTACAGGAAGTCTGCTAACTTCTACAGGATGTGCTGTAAGTGGAAGGTTTGGGTGATGGTGAAGGGATGCAATGGTTTGGGTGGATAGGTGAGGTGGAGATGGAACTGGTGATGGCTCAGGGGCAGAGGAATAAGATGGAGAGAGAGTGTATGGAGTTGATTGGGGGATAGAAGGATGGCAGCAACGAAAGGTCAAAAAGATGAAGCTACGTGGGCAATGAAAGAGTTGGAAGGTGAACGAGCTGAACAGAGGTCGAGTAGGCGACTTGAGGAGAGGTTAAGAAGAAGAAGAAGGAAGTGGAATGATATGGAGCAGTGTAAATGAAACAAATTACTTATGTCTTGCACCAAAAATGAGAAGTCATTAACCTATGATACCTGTGCCATTAAACCTATGAACAACAATGCAAAACCGAGAAAAGAAATTGTGCATGGAATGAAAAATGTAGAAGTATGGTTCAATATCAAAAGTGCATGGATGGATCTTCAATGGAAATGACTATGTTGCAGCTTGCATGGAAGTAAAAGACTGCATTTCTTTTTGGTGGTTGATATGGACTGCACCCCAATCCCTAAACAGAGATGGCAGTGATCTCTAACAACCTTTTCTTGGAGCTCCTGTGTATTAAAAACCTCCTATCGAATCTAAGCAGCTGAAAGCAAAGTAACCATAAGCTAATCCTACTCAATCACACGAAAACTAAATCAGCAGACTGTAAATTAGAATTGCATGTCAAAGTAAAGAAACAAAGTGCTAGAACGAAAGGCAAATAACACTACAAAACAGAGGAGGTCTATTGCTCTCAGGTTGGGCCCTAACCTGAGAGCTATAGCTCCCTTAAAAACTCATAATTAGATCCAAATCTGCTTGCCTTTATTCATACTCAAAAGTCTAATGTCATGCCAAAACTAGCTTACAAAATAACAAAAACCGAGCTGTAACTCGTGCTCAGAGATTACAATAGTAATTCCAAAAGTCAAAAAGCTTCTAACAAAGGCTACGGCCTCCATATTTATACAAAATGAGGATCAAGCTGGCTGCCTTCATTCGTGGAGCTTGGCTGTCCAACTGAAAGTCAAACTGCTGTAAAACTGCTGATCCTGTAGAACGTGTTGGCTGCCTTTGAGCTCGGTGGGGAGAGCTGTTAGAGCTCGAAGTTAAGGTGAAAAGCACGAGGGAAGTCATTTAAAGCTGTAGACAACCTCCCTATAAACATGCAATGCCACCTTTGCTGTCTCCTTGTCTCCTTTTGCGTGGTCTTTTGCTCTCTTTAATGCCAAGAACCAGAAATCATCATGTATTAGTCACATAGATATAATGCCTGCCCTTCTTCCTACAAACAACACGAATATACTAAGAAATGAATGCATAAGTGGTAAAATGTGAATGGTTGAGCAAGGTAAGTAGGCCAATATGAGCCCAAATTGTACCAAAAATTGGGGCTCATCAGATGGACTAGCCAATTTTAGTCCACAAAATCATTTTGATTTCTGACAGAGTTTTATGAAGAGTAAGATCTTTCTCCAAATATTTTACCTTATTTTCCAAGGCGTTTACTTCTCTTGTTTTTTCAGCCACGGTTATTTTTTATTTATCATAGCTTACCTCCAACTTGGCCAGTTTTTCTTTGGCTTCCTTTAGCTCTGCCATTTGGAGTTCTAAGGCCTTTATTTCCTCCATCATCTTTTCCATGCTCATGCTGGTATCTAATACTGTTGTTGTTGCTGCTGTTGTAGTATCTATAGTGCTTGATGCTGTTGATGCCGGATCGGTAGGAGGGACTGTTGTTGTTGCTGTAGGAGGATCAGTTGTAGCTATTGGGGTTGTTTGAGCTGGCTGAGAGGGAAACTCTCCCTGTTTTTCCTGCAATGCTTTCTCCAAAGCCTGCTCTATTTCACTTAGCCTTTGATTCATTTTTATTAACAACTCCATCATGTCTTCTTCTTCTTTTTCTTTCACCATCTCTATGGCCTGTGGATGCATAGTAACTGGCAGTTTTAACTGTTTCTTGAGGGCAGCTATGTCATCCTCCTTTTTCTTTATCAGTGCTTTTATTGCCTTAGGGTCCTTGGGATTATGTCCCAGCTCAATGATGATTTCTTCTAAGGACTTTATCCTATTGTCCTTGGCTAGAGAGGATACCTTTTCCAACTCTAATTGAGCAGATGTATTGTTTAGTGAATTCTGCAATTGCTGAGCTAGTATGGCTTTATCTGCTAAAGTGGAATAAACCATTTCACCTGTTTGTTTGTGCAGCTCAACCTGGTCCAAAGGGTGAATGTCTTTGGCCAGAGCCTCTAGATTTGTTCTAATATAATTGGCAGCTGACTGTGGCTGCTGCACTGTGGGCTTGAAATGACTCAAGATCAATTTCCCTTCCTTGATATCATAGGTAGACATCAATCTCTGCTGTTTGGCAGGAGTCATTTTGAGGAACTGATCGTAAAGCTGCATTCTTATTGGCTCATTTTGTGCCTTGATCTCCATGAATGGCCTCTTAATATCAGAACTTTGTTTGCTTTGTGGCCGTGCTGATGAAATTTCCATAATAGGCTATTTTCCAAATTGTTGTCCATGAGAACTAGTAGGTGATTCTGTCACTGGGGAAGTTAGTGGGCTGGCTACCCTTTCACTTCTTGGACTTTCAATGATCTCCTCAATAACTTCCTCTTCAGGTAGAGGATCCACTCTTTGCCTCTTTTCTTCTAGCTGTTCTGTTGGCCCACTTATTGGTGTGTCCTCTTCTCGGTCCCTTTTTCTGCCCTTCTCCTCATTGAGAGGAGTCTGCAATGCTGGTATCTCTGGTGCATGGGTTTGGGCAGGAGGAATTTGCCCTTGGCCTTGCTGCTGTGATGATGTTGACTGATCGGTCATTTCTTGTTGTTCTGAATGCATCACTTCTTTGCCTTTAGATGTACCTGCAGGAGGAGTATTTTCTTGGGCAGGTTGTTGTGAAGTTGTAGCAGCTGATGTGCCCGCTCCAATGTGTTGAGGCAATTTGAAAGAGACCTGTCCAAAAGAGTCCAGGTCAAGAGTTTTTTCAAGGTCTTTCATTGCCTGCTCCATTTTCTCTTCCTCAGTAATCTGTTCTACCAATGTACCTTCTACCCATTCATCTTGATTAGCATACTATTCTATATCAGGGATTCTACAATGTTCATAGCCTGATAGCCTATATTTTGTCTTTCTATCATTCATAAATCCTTTTGGGTCATAGGGTACCCACCAAAAGCTCCTTTTTAGTTTGATCTGCTCACTTAATATCTTTTCAGCATCTTTCCACCCTTCCTTTTTATTAATGATGAGGGGGCCTAGTTGGTTTCTTAGCTTCAGCTGAGCCTTTTCCTTGGCTTCATAAAAATGAGTCAAATCTGAGCTAATAAACTGCCTAAAGTATTCAAGGGCAAACAATCTGATAGGAACATATCTTGGCGGCTTGTAGGGGCACAATTCACAGCCATAAATCCTGATCTCTGAGTGATTTTGGTAAAAGTACTAATCACCTATTTTATAGCTTTTGGACAGCTGCAAGATTTTCTGCATTTCAGCTGAGAGTCTAGGAGGGGGACTTCTCATCAGCAGAGATGAGACTGGATATATGAATAGATCAATGAACTCACAATAAGTATAAGGAGAATTATGGACTATATGGAAGACTGGGGTCCAAAATATGACAGATCTCCTTTCTCCTTTTGCATCCAATTTCTTGACAGGGAACTGAAAACTATCTGTTTGATAGTATAAGAACAGATGATATATATAGGCTGTATACTTGAAAACCTCTTCTCTATTTAAGCTCATGAATTGTTCATGGATTTTGTTGCTAATGAAGGTAGCAAAGTCAAACTTGATGGGAGGAGGGTGCCCTGGAATGAATATGGACATCAAAGCTAGAATAGTTTCATCAACATACTCACTTGTTCTAAAACCCAGGACATAGGATATCATGTCAATAACAATTCTCCCAACTTCATTGAAATAGACCTGGTGAAGAGGAGGTGAGTCTCTGGGCTAGGAGTCTGGGCTCATGAATAACTTGGCAATTCGGCCTATTTCTGCAGAGGATAGTTTGGAGCCTTGGTCCAACAAATGTTTCATAGACATAGGAGCCAGAGGCTGATTAGGCTTGAAATGCAACATCTCATTGATTGAGTCAGGAGTAATATAGAATAGGATGGTGCCATTTGGGGACATGACAGCTCTTTGAGTAGGCTCATAGTTAGCACAAAACAATCGAATTATATATCTGGAAATACATTGACTGATGGAAGATAATATATGGGCAGGTTGGACTCCCATATGCTATAGAGATCAGTCTTGTTTAAGTAGTTGTTTCTAATTTCACAAAATGTCTGCAAATGGTTTTTGATACCCATTAAGTCTTGTATCTGGAAGTCCCTATCAGCTAAGCGCAACCATTCCAGCTCCTTGTGTGGTGCATTCAAGGGGGAACATTGAGGGCCACTGGAGGTTCCATTCCTCAATCCTCTATGATTTTTTTAATTTAAAATTTTGAGATTTCACAGTAACAATAGGTAAAATATTAGTTTCTGGGGCTTTTTGCGGGAATTGCAGGCCGAAATAAGCTTAATTTCAGCTTGATGGGCGAATTTGCAGAGGGAAATACAGTTCACAGGTTTTCTTTGGAAAAAATGGGCCAAACAGAGGTTAAAATGCAAAGGTTCGGGGGCAGCACTATGTTTTTAATTCGAAATTTGGTTCTATGGGCAATTTTTGGAGAAAAACTTGGAAAAATAGGGTTTGGGAGAAGAATTCTGGTAAATACCTGTTTTATGGACACTTGGTGCACAATGTGGGTGGCAGTCCGAGTTGAGGGACCGAGCAGCGAAGTTGATTTCCCTGGGTGGTGAACTGTGCAGTGAAAATGGCGTTTTGGACATTGAAAATCATGCAAACATCACACAGAAGAAACAAGGTGAAATGGACAAAAACGACATTTTAACGGCTTTTTGACAAAAATGTTGATTTTGGCAGGTTTTTGGCGCGCTTTGGTTGGGTGACGTTAGCATGACATCATGATTTTGTCATATAACGAGGGTACGGAGGCCGACTTGGCGGTGACATGGTGGACACGGCAGATGATACAGAGGCGGGGTGGTGGGTGACGTGTCTGATGACGTGAGGGTGACGAGAGGGTGACATCAGCGGGGCGGGGGCATAGGCGGTAAGTGGTTTGGCCCTCGCACCGCCTTTGGGCCAAAGTGGTTTTGTCAGAGGGGGCAGCGATCACGCCGGGCGCCTGACACCTATCTTCTATATGGCGGCAATACCGCCCATCCCCCGGACGCTGTCGTTCGGCATATGAAGGCTCGCGATATGCATGAGGGCCGTCCGATCTGGCAGATCAAATCCGACGGCTGGCAGCATAATAATCAGGCGGAGGGGTAATATATGGGACCCGCCATATTAATCCATCGTTTTTAAGGTTTTTGCTGAAAATCACAGTGTATTTCAATTTTGGGTTTTGCGGGTTGGTTATTTAATTAACCAAGTGTTAATTAAATCTCAAGGTTTGTGTATGCGGAGGGGTTATTATAAGGTTCCAAGTGAACCTATAATTCCCGAAACATTATGGTATATGGCTATATTAAGCCGGGGGTTGGGATATTATAGTATTTTGGGGTTTTTATGCTATTTTATGTATAATAGGGGCGGGGAAAACTTTAAATAGGAGCTATATAATAGAGTTAAAGTGTTAATATGGTTTTGTAGATAGAAAACGCTAAGTTTATAAGGTAATAACTTAGGTTTTTATGGAAATGAAAGGGAAAAGGAATGATTATTGTTACACAAGAAATGTGGCTTGTTTTGGCTTAGTAAACACAAAGTTCCACTTAGTCTTTGCTATAAAATGAAGTGAACTAGGTGCACTAAGCTGATCTTAGTGCCCTTGTGGGTGTTAGTAAGTGTTCTTGGGGAAATGAGAGGGGAAATTAGTCATGCTCAAACTATTTTGCAGACACTTTGCCATGGTACCTGTGATAGCCATGAGATAGATCACAAAAAGGACAAAACTGTTCATGAACTTGCTTCTGCAACATCCAACTTCCTACCCAGCCTAATACACCTATCATTTTTTCTTCTTTTGATTGGGTGCATTTGAACTGGCAAACCCTTTTTCTCTTTTGTTTTCTTTTAGCTGTCCTCCTATATAAGTCTTCCCTTATCTCTTCCAGGGGCTCATATTTATCTGTTGATCACCCTTGATTCTCTACCTAACTACTGATCTGCCAAGCTTAAACTGTTGGAACAGATCTTATTCTCTAGTTCTAAAACAAAAAATTTAAACATGGACTGGCCAAGATTGAGCTGTTTGGCCATCCATCAAGGGTGACAGAAGTCACTGATTGCATAACTTGAACTTGTTTGCAAAAAATAGGATAGTAGTGGCATTTTGACTAGCCACTTTCTTGGTCTTTTCTTTGGGGTTCATTTTCTTTCTTTTCTTGACCAATTAATTCTTTTTTCCCTTTGATTTTTCTTTTAGGGCATACCCTCTTTACATTTTTTAAATATTTTGGTTTTTTGAAAATATGGAACCTTTGCAGCATGGAAAGGATGATCATATTTTGCATTTCCACAGTCAATCATGAAATATGACACCTATTGGTATAGGAACCTAACACTGCCCAATGCGCCGCGCCACCTGGCACTCGCTTTTGATGGGGACCTCCTTTTGAGTAAAACTCAACATATTTGGATTTGTCATGAAAAGATATGCATGCTCACAAATGGCCAAGAAATTTTGACAAGTTTTGGACTTCCAAAAAAGTAAAAGACACCCAAAAAATGACATTCCTACCCCTTTTTGAAACACAAGAAGCAGTCTTGGGAAAACTCCATTTTGGAGGGGCAAATGGAGGCCAAATTCAAAAATTCCACTTGTGCTGGAAAGTAGACAGGCAGACCTTTCCAACAAACCCACTTGGAGAAAATTTGGACACCAGGAAGTCCTCCAAAATTAGCTGCAAAAAGGCACTACGCATAGGGAAATCGGCGCAGCGCATTGGAGGAATTTTGCGTAGTTTGACCAAAAATACTTTGTTTTTCGCTTGGTCTCTTGACAGTTTGACTTTTCTTCTTCTAAATGTCAAACTCATGATGTAATTTAGTATGAATTGATGGATTTTGATGTAATTATGCTACATTTTCACTCTTAGAGGTAGATTCATCCATAAGAAGTTAGTTTGCAGCTGAATGAATCAGTTCCCTAGTTTTTAGAGGCATGTTGTTCCACTGCCTAATTTGTAGTTCTCAGTTTATAATTAGTTGGAACAGCTCCTAAACTCATGAGCTCGACCCCTAGAGGCTAGGATGAGTTGTTTTTTGCCTATATCTTATGTTTTTTCAGTCATTAGCATGGTTGGACTTTTGAGAAAGCTTGGAGCTTCATTGTATATTCATATCAGCAGTTTTGGCTAAGGAATAGACCAGGGTTTGCAGCACTTTATGGGATTCATGTGGCATCTTGCTTTGGTATTGTGTTTCCTTCAGTAAATTGTAAGTTTATATGTGTTTTATGTATGCCATTATCTCTCTTGCTTCTTCTTAACTAAAGAAAACAAGGATAAAGGTAGAATCCATTGAAATTGCAGTGCTCTACCTAGGGTTTGTTTAGTTATTGATGTTTTCAGCTGTTTGAAGAGGATCCCTGAGGTTTTCTTGCCCTCTTCAACTCCTCACCTATCTAAATCTCTCCATTTCATTCATTTTGAAGTGCCAAATCAGTTGCCTACCTTGCCCCATAGAGATCTCTGCAAAACTGAGCCTCATTCCCGGACCCAAATATTCCTTTCACATTTGAGCCAACAAAACATCATCAAATTCAATCAAACACCTCTGTACACATACCTAGCCTAAAATCAGTCATCTAAAGCTTCATAGGCCATCTTTTCTGATATTGACAAGGAGAGAGCCCTCTCCCGACCTGGTAGGGCTAGCTACCAGGTTAAGCATGGTTTGATGTTACCCTAGATCCTACCTTTCTCAGCCTGAGGTAGATTTAGGTACTAACATATGCCATGCTTGTCATCCTATAGAAGTCCTTGTAGAGATCTGTGTTACCCTACATTTGTATTTTCTTATTGAGCATTCAATCTTTGGTTATCATTCATATTTGCAATTCAAATCAGCTAGAAGACTGCTCTGATACCAAACTTGATCCAAATTCTCTCAGCTATGGGAATTAACCAATATCATTTACTTATGTGATGTTAGTAGAATTGCATGTGAAAGAATATGAAGAAACCACATGTGCACACTTTCAAAAAGATGAAACAATTGAGCTAGGTAGCTATTGAGCTCAAGTACTTGGCTATATAGCTATATTTTTCAATGAAAATCCATATGTTCATTCAACTTCCTGAAAAAGTCCTCTTAATTTCAAATTTTGCAATCTGAAATCCAAAAACCCTTATTGCATGAGGATTGTGCAGTCTACTCAACAACCGATATTTGTAATTTCAACCATTTTTCTGAGTTGTGCACCACATTTTAAACAAGAGTTATCTAGAAAATGTAACCAAAAAATTTCCAAATCATAGCATGCTCTTAGAGACATATTTAGATTACACTCTTCCGAACATCGTGGGAAACAAAACCCATAATTTTATGTTAGCAGAAGGAAAAACAATCTAGGAAGCCTTTCAAGTACTTGGCCAAGGAAACATTCCATGAGCACTCAAAATGTGCATTCGACGAACCCGTGAGGAAATTCAACCATGGGACCCAGCACGCCATAGTTCACAAACCCTGACAGAAATGAAGCATAGATGCACAATAATAAAGCAAAAAAACTCTTTGAAATTCCAAGGAAGAGCCCAAAAAGAATTATTGTATGACAATATTGCGGACAACATTTTGTATCAACACCATGAAAATGGTGGGGGTGGGCTTCCATATATCATGAAGGGTGGATCAACTGTTAAACATGTCACATGTTTAGTGGGTTATGTGTCACAGAAATTCTATGATGGATGTGTGTAATGGAAGATGGAAGCCTCCAATAAATGTGGAAATTTGTAGCACCCGAAAGCCTACTCATATATTAAATCTATTCATTTTCAACAATTCTCGTGACAACATGAGCTCTTTAATGATTCACTCTGTGACTTATTTATTGTTAAAGTGCATGTGATCGAAGAATCTGTCGTATGTGTGTCAGGTTTAATTAGGTTGATAGGCCTAAGTAATCTTTCTTTTAATTAAAATATTTATCATAATAATTAGGTTGATAAGTGAAGTTACTTATATTTCCAATTAAATCTTTATCATATTATAATAAATGAAATATTTTTATATTTTATCATATTCTCATAAATGAAAGATGTTTTTAAGGATACTGTTACACATGAAAGTTGTCATCATTGTCTCTAAATCAATAGATGGACATGAAAGTTGTTTATCATTTTCTCTAAATCAATAGATGGAACTTTAAACATTAAATAGTTTTTATTTTTAAATTTATGTTTAATTTTTTTACGTTTATCTAATGTAGTTATGAAATAATCATAAAATTGTTCATGTTTTCAGCTAGGTAGCTATTGAGCTCAAGTACTTCGCACTATTATTTTTTACTGTTATTTGATTTATTAGACATTGATGCAATGATAATGATAAGTTGCTTATTGGTTCATTACTGAGTTAGTTCCATAGGTCCGAGGCTCTTGGGTTTGGGCCCAACCTAGTGGCTTAGGTCCCTCTTATATATTTGTATCTCTTTTTAGTTCAGAGTGCTTATTATTTTCTTTCATTTCATTAGAGAGTAATCCATCACAAATCTATGATTGCAACCTCTACCTCATCTCTCTCATGGGAGCATGAATAGAAGGATTTACAACCACAGTCCAAAAAATATTATGTTTATGATTTCTTGGAAGAAGATTGTAGCTGGTTACTGTTGGCTTGAAGGGGCCTGACCCAGGTTTATCATTAATTAGCCAAACAAATCCCTACACTACTAGCCCTTTCGGCATCATCCCGCAGAGCGCGGACCGAAGTCTGACCCGAAGTAGTATGGGGGGATGTTAGAACCAAGTTTCTGCACCCTAAGATGGTTGTGATGTCGTTGATTCCCTCTATCCATGCCTTTGTGTAGGTCACTTTGCTCTAGGGTTTACCAGACAAGCCCAAGGGGATGATCGACCTTCGTGCAGCCCTAACCTGTTGCTCAGGTACTTTCGCGCTGCTATGGCAGCATGCCGTGTAGATTCCCCAATTAATATAAGTGACTTGCTTATCTTATCAAACAATTATAGTTAACACCATGTAAACAGATATTCGTAAATGCGTTCAGTTATTCAATGTAATTGCATTCATTTGTGCATATGATAAAGGAAATTCATACATAACATATCAAGATGCATCAACCGAAAAAAGACATAGGAAATGCATAATATTTCTCTTTATTGATTTCTTCCAAGTGTTTACAAACTTTACCCACCCTGCGCACACAGCTGCAGGGGCCCGTACACTCAACTACAGACTTCTACCCTAGGCTTTTGCGCACTCAGCTGCAGAGCCTCTACCTACGCTATGACACAAGATTTAGACTTGTCACTTTAGAGCTACTACTCTCTTACATTGTGTGTCTCAAAATACTTAGAGATTAGCTCTTTTTATACAGTCCCATGGTTCGTGGACCATGGGTAGGTCTCTTACAGCCGACTTTACTTTACAAAACTAAGGGTAAACTACCCTTTTTGACACATGACACCTTCACACTCCGTGACCACAAAATGCAGACTCTTTACAATCTTATTACAAAATCTCAAACATAGGATTTTGGCCCAAAAGGTTCCCTTGGGGAATCCCTCTCCCAACAGGCCCCCAACACAAACATCGTGACTCGCCCTCGAGTCACTCAGTAGGTGCGAAGATCTTTGCACAAAGGCCTTCCAGCTCGACCTATATGACCGCTACCTCAGATGCGCAATGAGCTTCCGCCTGCTTCGCATCTTCCACTGTCTGCTCAGTTTCTCTTGCATTGTCAGCCTGAAGCTTTTGTTGTGTTTCCTGCAAATTCGTAATCTTTCCTTCAATATTTCCTATGATTGTGTAAGCTTCCTCCAACCAGGGCTTTAGTCTCGCCTTCAGCACTGCTTCCTTGTGCAGTGCTGCATCTACCTATTCCTTCAATTGCTTGGCCTCCTGTAGCTTGGCTAGCCTCTGTGTCAGCGCGACGGTTCGCATTATGCCCTTAACCTCATTGTAGCATTGTTGTAGCTCACGCGCTTCTGTCTCTAGCCTCCATATATTAGGGTCCTCCTGCAAGCTTGTCAGGACCTCAAACGATTTCTCAAACAACTGCGTGCAATCTACTACTGCACTATCCACTGCTACTACCGCCTCTGTGACAGTGGTCGCCTGATGTTCCCTTATGTAGGGACTAATCCTATACTATATTTTTTCTTCTTCTTTTTTAATCACAATAAAATACAACCAGAAGAGAAAAACATTGGGAATTCAAATTTATTAAGCACTATCTAACACATCCCTAAATTTCATTTCTCTCAACATATCATAAAATTTACATATATTTAACTAAAGCCATAAAGAAATCATACAAAAGCATATTGTAACACATATGTATCATTCACCAGAAGATGATTCCACTTGATTTGTTGTTACTTGTTTTCCCTTGTTGTCGGTCACCTCCGAGTGTGAATGACGACGTACGTGGTCCGAATGCAATGACCCACTGCTAACCTCCCAACCTACTCCTTCGATACTCTTCTTCCCCGCAGACCCCCGAGATGCAATGGGGTTATACAATGGAGGAATGTAATAGCTGGTAGAGGAAAGCACTCCTTGGCTCAATAGTCCCCTCTCTAAAGTCCTCTACCTCACCAAACTCACTATAGTTCGTAGTCACTACTCTGACATAGTCTCATCCATCCAACAATAGGGTCCCCAATAGGTCCCTTCTCCCATGGCTTGCCCCTTCTTTTATAGGATTCCTCATAGGTGACACTTGGCATGTCATGCATAGTTAATTATTTTTATAATTCAACAGTTTGATTATTCACCCACCCATGTGTCACTCTCTCATCAAGACTCTCCAAAATTATTTACTTAAATTTTAATTTAAAACTAATATTTTCCTTACCTCAACAAGATTCCTATTTCTTCTCCTATTTGCCCCTTGATCCCCCTTTTTACTCCTTATTTTGTATTCATTACTAAAGTGAATTAATGAGCCAAGCTTTGATCCCCTATCTACTCCCTAATTTAACTCAAGTTATCTCTTAGATGGATATTCTTTTGTTGGTTGTTGCCACATGGAGGTTCTCTACATTTCACTAAAATTTAATTTATTAATCTTATTTTAATTCACCATCCTCTTCTCCTAATTAGGTTTAACTATTTTAGGATTAATCTTTATCCTTACATTTATGTCCCTCTTCCCCTTTTTTTTTACCTAATTAAACTACATTATCTACCTAATATTTTCCAACATGGGAAGGGTAGAGTTTTTGAGGTAAAATATTTTATTTCTTCCCATGATCCTCTTAACTCAAGTTTCATTCCTGATTTAATTACCTTGGTTTCTAACATCATTCACCCTTGATGTAAATTTACCTAGTTTTCATTTCTTGATTATATTTATTAATTTATTTATTTTTAATGATTCCAAGGGTGCCAAGTTTGGTCGTGCCCTTCAAGAACTTCCCTTGAAGTTCCAAGGGTGCCACGCCTAACAATTTATTTGTGATGCCAAGGGTGCCAAGTTTGGTCGTGCCCTTCAAGAACTTCCATTGAAGTTCTAAGGGTGCCACTCCTAACAATTTATTTGTGATGCCAAGGGTGCCAAGTTGGTCGTGCCCTTCAAGAAATTCCCTTGAAGTTCCAAGGGTGCCACACCAATTGCCCTTCAAGCATTCAGTGGCTATGAGGGGAAAGTATAGGTGCAACAACAGAGACCACTATAATCTCTTATGTTGCCTACTATAGTGAGACTAATCCTGTCGGGGATCAAGGAATCTGCCTTGATGCGCAGCCCCCGATAAAATCCTCATGAGCAACCAAACTTTGGGACCTACCCTCATGACATCATGATCTTCAAGGCGAAGGTGTTTCAACCTTTCCAACCCAAGTCACAGCGGGAGTGCTAAAGGGTGAGATCAGGGACACTGTCCCACCCCTCCCATGCAGTTCCATCCAATTGTACAACCCCATCACCCATATGTGAGTCATTCAACCAAGCAACTAATCTATGCCTGCAACCATCAACATATAATTAGAATATAGATAAACATATATAACAGGTTTCAAAATCGACTTAGAATTTCAAAGATAAAATATATAAATTTTCATCAAACCAGGTGTCATCAACTCGTAATATGCGAGTGCCTCTGATGGTTTCTTGCCATACTCAATAATCATCAGTAACAAGGTTTCTCAGTGTTAGTCATTGTCATAATAGCATCATTAATATCACCTAGTCATTCGCATCATTGCTCATTGTGAACTAGAACTAATGAAAGTAGGTAACATAGGGGACACATCCATCATGGCTATCATCATCATAACATCAATGGGAACATACATATCCATCAAAGCTATCAACATCGTAACATAAATATAAACATACCTATCCATCAAATTTATCATCATCATGATATCAATAGAGAGCATACATATCCTTTATCGCCATCATTATCATAAATTCAATAGAGAACATGCATAACCATTAATGCTACAATCATCATAATACCAATAGATAACATACATAACCATTAATGTTATCTTTATCATAATATCAATGGAGAACATACATAAACATCACAACCACTAATATCACAACCATTAATAATAGAGTCATGTGTCTGGATCCTCAACCTAAGGTCCTCAAAGAATAATGTGTGGGCCTTAGGGCTAAATAAATGTTAAATTCATATCACTATCAGTCAATTAGAGTGGGGCACTACATACACCCCCTCTTAATAATAGACTTCGTCTCGAAGTCCTTGGAATAGATAAGGAAAACAATGACGAATCTCCTCGGTGTCCTCCCAAGTAGTTGAAATAGGACTATAATTGTCCCACTGGACCTTAACCTGGTCCACTAATACTCGGTCCTCTAGTCGGTCCCAACTAAGAGGTGTTCTGCAAGGTCTTCCATATAAGAACGTAAATGGCGCGATCTTGATGGAACTCTGATAAATACAATTGTAAGAAAATTCCATGAGCGATAAAAAAACTCCTCCTATCTCTTTAGTTAGTCCATCACGTACATTTGAAGCATGTCTTCGAGGAATTTATTAGTCTTCTCTGTCTGCCCATTTGTCTCAGGGTGATAACAATTGCTGAAGTTCAACTAGGTTCCCAAAGCTTCTTGGAAACTGGTCCAAAACCTTCCTGTAAACATTGCTCCCCTATCAGATATGATCTTCCTAGGCACTCCATGCAATCTCATAATCTCATTCATAAAAACTCTGGCAATTTCTGGTGCCTTATATGTAGTCTTCGCTGGTATGAAATGAGCGCTCTTGGTTAATGTTTCCACTACTACAAATATGGAATCATGTCTTCTTGAGGTCATTGGTAGTCCCACAATGAATTCCATTGATATAACTTCCCATTTAGATTTTGGTATCTCATGGGGTTGCAATAATCCTACTAGATGTTTGTGTTCAGCTTTTACTCGTTGACACTTTAAGCATCTTGCTACCAAGTTTACGATGTCCTTCTTCATCCCTTTCCAAAAGAAGAGTGGTTTCAGGTCCGCACTCATCTTCTTAACAACAAGGTGTGCCATGCATATTACGTGATGTATTCGATGGTACATATATACTTCCCCAAAATCATAGTAGACCATCATTATCAAGGGAGTATTCTTCATATTTTTGGACCCTCATCTCATCCTCCCTCAAACTTTTGCTAACCTCCTAGTACCAGGTGTCTTTAAATTGTAAATCAAGCAGTTTCTCCCTCAAATTTGTCTTTAAGGGAATCACTGAAAATATCCGAGCCTCCTACTTAAAGAATCAGCCACCCTAGTTATTATTCCTTTTATGTAAGTGATACCAAAATAATATTCACTAATTAGCTCAGACCATCATCTTTATTAAGTGGTCTTGAGTGAATATGTGTTACAGCCCACAATGGTTAGTCCTAAGATCAAACTTCCTTCCTAGAAGGTAGTGTCTCCAAATCTTTAGTGCATAAACAATGGTTGCCATTTCTAGATCATGGTTTGTGTAGTTTTCTTCGTGGGTTCTAATTTTCTTTCATGCATAAGTTATTACTCTTCCTTCTTGCATCAACACATAACCTAGCCCTTCCTTTGAGGCATCAATGCAAACCAAAAATTCTTGTTCCATATCCGACACCTTCAAAATTGGTGTTGTTTTTTTAAAAACACCTTTAACCTTTGGAATGCGTCTTCACATTTTTCAGTCCAATTGAATTTCTTGTTCTTTCTTTGGAGCTTGGTAATGGGGTTTGCTATCTTTGAAAACCCTTCAACAAATCTACGATAATACCCTACCATGCCCATGAAACTTCGTATTTCATGAACATTGGTTGGTGTTGGCCATTCCATGATGGCCTCGATCTTTACCAGGTCTACTGCGATACCATCCCCAGAGATTATGTGCCCAAGATAATGAATTTTGGTTTGATAAAAGGAACACTTTGACAACTTCCCATATAATTTGTTTTCTCTAAGACATTGTAGAACTATCCTCAAGTGTTTGTCCTGCTCTTCTGGGGTCTTTGAGTAGATCAAAAATTTCATCGATAAATACTTGTACAAACTTGTCTAAGTAATCCCGAAGTATTCCATTCATCAAACTCATGAAAACACCCGGGCCATTTGTCAATCCAAAGGGTAAAACTACAAATTCATAATGCCCAAATCTTGTCTTAAAGGTTGTCTTCGGGATATCTTCTTCCTTCTTGTTTTATGATAGAATTTATTGTAATAAATTAACAATATGATGATAGTCTAAAATTATTGCAATGTTTTCAAAAATATCTCCACTGCTACTGATAATAAAAAAACAAAAAAAAAAACGGAAACCCAATTTTTAATTCTTATATATATATATATATATATATATATATATATATATATATATATATATATATATATATATATATATATATATATATATATATATATATATGTTTGATGATATTTTGCCAATATTGTCCTGATTTTTCTCATATCCCAAGTTTATGACCCACCCATATTTTGTCAATACCAATATTTGCAACATCGAATTAGATCCCTGTTCACATATTCAACGCTTTACCTTTGATGTCATGGCAAAAATTGTATCAGAATGTGAAATGTTGACAACAACAAAGAGACAGAGATGGGAGCATGAGAAGCCCTTGACTTGTATGGCCTGGACGTAGATATTCTCCCTATCCCCTGCTTCATTTGAAGAAAAATGTGATATGAGAACTACAGGTTCTTCAAGATGACCTAGCAGTAGGTTGTGTTAATCCCCAAGAACAATTTTTTTTTTTTTGAATCATGACACAGTTGTAGATGTGCACATGACTCATAATCACAACTATCTTCCAGACTTGAATTTTTTTTCTTCTAGAGGTCCTATTCAACTTGATGTGCTCTGTGTGGACAATACTCGTATTGTAAATGAACAAGGATCTTCCTTCTCATTTAGTGGTTCCTCGGCAGCCTAAGGAAGCTTCAGGGAAGCTTCAGAATGATTGGCATGATGATATGCAACAAGCGAATTATTGGAACAAAACCTAGGCTAGAGAGTTGGGAAAATCATTGGCTATGTCAAAAATGATAAAAGACCAATTGAGAATATCCATACAGATGCAGAATCTGAAGATAGAGCCATCTTAAGATCAAAACTTGAACCCTCTGACACAACTTATGAATGGTGAAAAGAAAGGACAGGGATTATGGAAACATGTGTGTTTCATATTTTATTATTTGAAAAGAAAAAAACAATTTTGTTAAACTATATAATGTTTCTGCTCTTATTATAGATATAAGTAACAGAGAATATCGTCAAATGCTATGCTAAATTTAAGAATAAAAATATATGTATTGCTCTAAAATTGTGTATTTATCCACAACATTGGGAGGATACAAAGTCTATAGGCTGAAGGGAAAATAGCAGAAATACAAAGCCAGTTTTAAACCAAAACTAAAAACAAGAAAAATGATATTAATTGGTTAACTCAATCTGTGACGAGATCTAAAATAACTTGGGAGTGAAAATAATACTTCAGTGCTTCTTTTTGGCTTGCAATTTGTAAGACACGAGAAAAATTGTATGGTGTACGGATTCCATTAAACCATTGGTCTGCCTATTTCAGGAGAAAAAATATATAACCTTGAGTGAGTTGCTCACGACATGCTGCCTGAGCTAAGATTTTAAAATTAGGTAAAAAGGGTCTATCAATCTTAATGATTCAAACACTTGAAAATAGAGAGAGGAAAAAAAAAACAGTTTGAGAAACCTTCAATCTTTTCCAATCCCGAAGGTTTGAAAGATTTTTCCTCCATGAAGCTCCTAGAAATCATTGCAAAAGAGGTGAACAAAAAGAATGCCCACGCTGCCATGATATTCCATGCTATTAGATGGTTCTCAATACCAAGCCCCTTAACCCCTCAACCAATATCCTACCACTGCTGATTTATGATTTTGACTGGGCAAAGCTCAGGGATTAAGAGTAATTCTGTACTTATTAGGCAAGCATGCTCTTACCATGGCCGGGGAGTTCTACCACTGGCTGCCTAAAAACAAATGAATGGATTTCCAGGAATCAATCTCGTTTCCCTTCTTCATTAACAGCGAAAAAAATTGTTCCAAACGGTCAAATGTAGAAAAAAAAAAGGCCTAAAAGCTTTAGTATAGTGTTCGGATTCAAATTTTGGTAAAATATTGCCACCAAAACTTAATTAATATACCAGATCATAACACACAACATACATTCAATATATTCCTAAGTTTAAGCTCTATTGGAAGAGACACAAATTTATAAATATGCAAAACCTATTATCTTTCAAAAATTTCATCCAAATGCTCTTCAGAATTTATTTTCAACGTAAAATAGACCTGTGAAAAAATAAAATTAGATTAAGTATTTTTCCATATAAAAGTGAGAAATGGATCAATAAAACCCTATAATGAAAAATAATCTACTTTAAAATTTCCTATATAGCTTGTTGAGGACAATGCTATCAATAAGCATTTTGACATTCTTTTTCCAAGCTTGTGTGTAACGATTCCTGAATCTTCAACTTTATTGTATTTGTTTGAAGAGAGAAAATTTCAAAAATTTGTAAACCTGATCATGTATCAAAAACTTGAGAAATAAACCCATAAATAAATTGTTCCTCGAATTTACAAAACAAAATTGTCCATCAAAATACTTTTCAGAAAACAAATTATTTCAAAGTTTTGAAAAGAAGCGAATCATTTCAGGAGTACTCTTCAGAAATATTCATCGAGAAATAAATAAACGCACATTACTAGCACTTGACTGACAGCTGAATTTAATTTTCTGAACAACTCAAACTAATAGCTCATCTTAACTCATGCATGCGGGTAGTTATCTCCACAATTCCATGACACTTCACTGGCAGTTGAATTTAATTTTCTGAACAACTCAAACTAATAACTAATCTTAACTCATGTAATTATCTCCAACAATTCATTAAATTACTCTTCCTATTAATTGATATTGCATTCTACCAAATCCCCCACAGCAATGTCCCAAGGGTCTCAATGCAGAAATGAGGTGCATTTCATACTCATCTTGGAAAGACTGCTTTCAGGTTATTAGAGTTTGAACATGGTGTCCACACCTGAAGAATATTTGTTGGTTGGGTTGGGAAATCAAGGACTGATAGAGTTTCGGGAGATGTCAGAACGAAAATACATAAATTCTCCCACATTCAACTTCCCCAAAATACAATTGCGCAGGCTTCCCAAGGTAAAAGTGAGCCAACAGAGTTAGAATATTAGGCTGAAGAGCCATAAATTTACGAGGAATTGTCCATAGAGTTGAAGAAATTTTACATTCCCCCACACAACCCTCACCAGAAATGCATATGTTGTTCATCCAATGATATATAACTATCATATATCCCGTAGTGTACATCAACTTAGCTTAAAAGACTCTTGCACTATATTGATGGCATACATGCCCCTTGGACATGACAGCTTAGAAAAAAGGATTCTTGCATTTGATAGTGCACTATATAGTATACCATGTTAATGCGAGGGAATTTTTTTTATTTTTTATTTTTTTATTTTTTTGATGACCTGTGACCTGTTCTTTGGACAATATCTTCTGCTTGCCCATGACAAATAAATGATGTTAGTTGCAATGAACTCTATATTGTTTTTCTTGCGAGGATTTAGAGAGAGTTTGAGGTCAAATTCTTCTGCTTGATCCAAAATAGGAACTGAATCGGTTTCTAGCTTAAAAGATAGCTCAAAAGTTCAAAATGACACACCTGTTTAAAGCTAATGTGATCACGAAATGGGGGCCGGAATGATTTCATATTTTCAGTGTTCTCTGCTATTAATCTGGGGAAATCAATTTTGCAGATCTTCAAGGTGGAGCTTAGTTTTATGGGTTTTCTCTCTTTTTAACTTAAATTGTAGGATATAGAAGCATGTTAAGCCATCAAATCTTACATGAATTGCATCTTACATACGTTTATTCTTTTGTTTAAATGGTAGGACTATACATCTCTAGTGAGAAGTGGGAAGATGAGAGGCACTCTACCTGAGATCTCTCGGTCATCCCTCTTGCGTGAAACCCTAGGGAAGTGGGATAACCCTTTCATCGATTTACTCTACCCATTGGATGGGAAGCAAAATATAAAGAAATTTCTCCTATCAAAAGTGTCTCTGGGTCTTTCTAGTCAAAAGATTTAATCAAATGCAATGTACTCAATTTGGAATAAAGAAGTAACATATGTGGATACATTAAAAGATATTGAAATATTTCCAGCAGAAATACTATATGAAGAGATTAATGTGCATGTACTTGGAAGATATTAAGATTTTGATAAGGGAAAATATTATATGGACATGTGTTATATATTCTTGATCTAACCAATCTGGCAAGTAAACCTTAGACTTGAGTTGTGATACACTAGTTTAATTAGTCCAATTAACAAATATTTTTTTTTTTGAGAATTTTATATGCGTTGGTTTAACAACAGTGATTAAAATGTTAAAACACGTGTTGGAATTTTCGTTCATGTATGTTTTGAATTATCTCGAGTAGTAGTAGGAACTACGATATTAGAAGCTTTTGTGCCCAATCCACTATTTTCCTCAAATGTGCACTACTTCAAGTGGTACATGTGATCAATAAACATATTTTTATTTGAAAAAAAATCTGAAAAATGATTAATATTAATTTGGTCTTTTTGGAGTTTGATTAATGTATCACGAGCTGGATTATTTTGAGAAATAAGGAAATTAATGGGTAGATTTGGTTAAGAATGTTAATGTAGTGGAATAGAATGCTTTGATACCAAAATGTAGTATATATTTAACAAAACTAGTCATGCATGCATGGGCTCATAGGTCTCAAGGGTTCAACATAGCTCTGATACCAAGTGTAGGGACCAATCCTATACTATATCTTTTCTTTTCCTTTTGTAATCACAATAAAATACAACCAGAAGGGAAAAACATTGGGAATTCGAATTTATTAAGCACTATCTAACACACCCCTAAATTTCATTTCACTAAACATATCATAAAATTTACATATATTTAACTAAAGCAATAAATAAATCATATAAAAGAATATTGTAACACATATGTACCGTTCACCAAAAGACGAGATTCCACTTGATTTGTCGTTACTTGTTTTCCCTTGTTTTCGGTCACCTCCGAGTGTGAATGACGATGTACGTGATCAGAATGAAATGACCCATCGGTTAACCTCCCAACCTACTCTTTGGGTACTCTTCTTCCCCGCAGACCCCCGAGATACAATGGGGTTATACAATGGAGGAATGTAATAGCTGGTAGAGGAGAGCACTCCTTGGCTCAAGAGTCCCCTCTCTAAAGTCCTCTACCTCACCAAACTCACTATAGTTCGTAGTCACTACTCTGACATAGTCTCATCCATCCAATAATAGGGTCCTCAAAAGGTCCCTTCTCCCATGGCTTGCCCCTTATTTTATAGGAGTCCTCATAGGTGACACTTGGCATGTCATGCATAATTAATTATTTTTATAATTCAATAGTTTTATTATTCACCCACCCATGTGTCACTCTCTCATCAAGATTCTCCAAAATTACTTACTTAAATTTTAATTTAAAACTAATATTTTCCTCACCTCAACAAGATTCCTATTTCTTCTCCTAGTTGCCTCTTGATCCCCGTTTTTACTCCTTAATTTGTGTTCATTACTAAATTCAATTAATGAGTCAAGATTTGATCCCCTATCTACTCCCTAATTTAACTCAAGTTATCTCTTAGATGGATATTCTGATGTTGGTTGTTGCCACATGGAGGTTCTCTACATTTCTCTAAAATTTATTTTATTAATCTTATTTTAATTCACCATCCTCCTCTTAATTAGGTTTAACTATTTTAGTATTAATCTTTATCCTTACATTTATGTCTGTCTTCCCCCTTTTTTTTTACCTAATTAAACTGCATTATCTACCTAATATTTTCCAACATGGGAAGGGTAGAGTTTTTAAGGTGAAATATTTTATTTCTTCCCATGATCCTCTTAACCCATATTTTATTCTTGATTTAATTACCTCGGTTTTTAACATCATTTACCCTTGATGTAAATTTACCTAGTTTTCATTTCTTGATTATATTTATTAATTTATTTATTTTTAATGATTCCAAGGGTGCCAAGTTTGGTCATGCCCTTCAAGAACTTCCCTTGAAGTTCCAAGGGTGCCACACCTAACAATTTATTTGTGATGCCAAGGGTGCCAAGTTTGGCCATGCCCTTCAAGAACTTCCCTTGAAGTTCCAAGGGTGCCACGCCTAACACTTTATTTGTGATGCCAAGGGTGCCAAGTTGGTCGTGCCCTTCAAGAAATTCCCTTGACGTTCCTAGGGTGCCATGCCAGTTGCCCTTCAAGCATTCAGTGGCTACGAGGGGAAAGTATTGGTGCAACAATAGAGACCACTATAATCTCTTATGTTGCCTACTATAGTGAGACTAATCATGTCGGGGATCAAGGAATTCACCTTGATGCGCGCCCCTAGGTAAAATCCTCATGAGCAACCTAACTTTGGGACCTACCCTCATGAAATCGTGATCTTCAAGGCGAAGGTGTTTCAACCTTTCCAACCCAAGTCACGACAAGAGTGCTAGTGGGTGAGATCAGGGACATTGTCCCACCCCTCCCATGCAGTTCCATCCAATTGTACAACCCCATCACCCATATGTGAGTCATTCAACCAAGCAACTAATCTATGCCTGCAACCATCAACATATAATTAGAATATAGATAAACATATATAACAGG
The DNA here is from genome assembly GCA_031772625.1 of Pinus tabuliformis. Taxonomy (NCBI): domain Eukaryota; kingdom Viridiplantae; phylum Streptophyta; class Pinopsida; order Pinales; family Pinaceae; genus Pinus; species Pinus tabuliformis. The sequence continues at coordinate 673,366,628 of CM062808.1, forward strand.
TTTTAAAATCGACTTAGAATTTCAAAGATAAAATATATAAATTTTCATCAAACCAGGTGTCATCAACTCGTAATATGCGAGTGCCTCTGATGGTTTCTTGCCATACTCAATAATCATCAGTAACAATGTTTCTCAGTGTTAGTCATTATCATAATAGCATCATTAATATCACCTAGTCATTCGCATCATTGCTCATTGTGAACCAGAACTAATGAAAGTAGGTAACATAGGGGACACATCCATCATGGCTATCATCATCATAACATCAATGGGAACATACATATCCATCAAAGCTATCAACATCGTAACATCAATATAAACATACCTATCCATCAAAGTTATCATCATCATGATATCAATAGAGAGCATACATATCCTTTATCGCCATCATTATCATAAATTCAATAGAGAACATGCATAACCATTAATGCTACAATCATCATAATACCAATAGATAACATACATAACCATTAATGTTATCTTTATCATAATATCAATGGAGAACATACATAAACATCACAACCACTAATAATAGAGTCATGTGTCTGGATCCTCAACCTAAGGTCCTCAAAGAATAATGTGTGGGCCTTAGGGCTATAAATTTTAAAGTCATATCACTATCAGTCAAGTAGAGCGGTGCACTACACTTTACCTCTGGCAGTGTTGAAGGTCGGTCCCTCAACTATAGCTCTATAATTTGCAAGTTCAACTCCAACTGAACCCGTGCCATCTCAGTCTAAGTGTCACGCACCCCTATGGCCAACTTGTGGATGCGTACCTCAACTGGCTCCTCCTCTGGAATGGCCAACTCTGGGACCATTCAACACGCCTCCTCAACGACCTGCATAATATTCTTTCTCTGATTGGTCGCCTCGATCTTAGCGACGATGGCAACATTTCTCTGTAGGGCCATCGTTCATTATTGATTCGTTGTTCGCTGATTACCTGGAGGGCGTGGTGCTCACGGGCCCTCAGTTCTGATATTACTCCATCCTACAAGAGGTGGAGTGCTTCGCGTAGAAGCACTGTTAGGTTCAGCCCAACTCCCTTCAGGGCGCTAACAGTGGGCTTGTCAGCCTCATTTTCTGTGGTCAGTGCTCCATCTAGTAGCACTATCGAATTGGAAGTCTTCATGCGCAGCATATCAGCAACCTCTAAAGTGCTGATAGCCAAGCTGGTAGACACCGTACTAGCCTTTGATGCATGGATCTGCAATTCCTGCAACCCTGTTTGGATAGCCCCTAGGATGATCTGCTGCTATTGTTCAAATTGCGACAGGGCCTCTGCAGTGACATCCTTGACTGTGTCACCGATATCATGTAAATCACCCTATGTCAATGTGATAGGGTCCAACGATGTCTTGGTCGCCTTTGATTTCTTTCTGGACCCTCCCTTCTCCAACTCTCTTGGGCACTTAATGAGGGCAGACATCTCCTGAGGGTCCGCACCATGCTGTTCCATTTCTTCCTCTTCTGTCTCAGGTGAAGGTCACCTCGCGCCTTTGTCAGAGCCCTGCTTTGTTCCACCTGGCTACTTTCCTACCTGCTCCACCTGGGCCTTATCAATGGCCTCCTTTTTCCTCTTATTGACCAGTTGTGCCATCTTCAACTTGGCCTCCTCCTTCTTTTGTGTGACGGACTTGCTCCCGCCGATCGCCAAGTTCGTGGTAGTGCGCCACTCTCTCGGCCATTGATCAAGCACCACATCAATGGCATCATCTATGGCCAAATATGGCAAGTTATACCACTTCCGCACAGGGTCCTTCCACGCCCTGATTGATACTTGATGGAAATCAGCTTTGAACTCAGCGTAGCCCTATAGGTTGGCATACACCGTGGGTGAAAATTGCGGCTTACGATTAAGGGCCATCCTGATGTTCATCTCCATCAAGATCTAGAAGATCTTTTTGTCGTTGACTCGCTGCACATCCTTAGTCGCCCACAGTGAAGCATACTTCGCTGCTTCAGGGAGGTCTGGCGTGACCGAAGGGAACTAGCTGTCCTCTGGTAGCACCCACACTACTAGCATAATCGACAGAAAGAGCCACGCGTAGTGGAATGTCTTGCTAAGCTCTTGTGCTTCACGGTAGTCCACCAAGAACTCTCCGCGAAGGTAGTCTGACCAATTGAACTAGACTCCTTCAGTGCACTGTTGTGCGAGCCCAACGACAGGCTCCGGCACCTCATCGGCGTGACATTTCCTAATTACCTTCCCTACGAGGATCTGTATGGCTACCTTCATAGCGGGGTCACAGATGCTGGAGATAGCATACCCGCGTGGCTTCTTCACCAGCTTAAATTTTTCCTTCATTGACTCTGCGAGAGCCTGCTTACCACCCTTTCTGCCAAAGATCATGGCTGGATTCTCACCTATATATGGCAGGCGCATTATTCGGTGAATCAACCTATCCGTGATGGGTATCAGCTCCTCCGGTGGTAGACACCCATCATGCACCAAGCACGGCAACTGCTTGATGACCAAAACTGTCACCGAGGTGCGGTTGTAGTGTGGCACCTAGAGCAGGTTAAGCAACCCTGCCTTTTCTACTGCTTTAAGCCACCTCCGCAGCTCCAATGGGGTCATTCCCGAATTCGTGTCAATCATGTGGCACATCAGCTTCTCAGTCGCCAGGTGTGGGAACTTCTCGTAGTTCGCCAAGTCCCAGTCTTCAAGCTTCAGTTGCGGTACTTATGCCAAGCGCGGACCGTCGAAAACAATTTTGTCTGGTAGCAGAGGGGTTTGCAGAGGAGTCTTACTTTCGTCAATGTCCTTTGGCACCTTGGACTTAGGCTTACGTGGAGGGACATACTTGGGCAACCGAGTAATAGGGTCTATGCCCTGGGTCTCAACTTCCTCTACCTCGACTCCCACATCCTCGTCGTCCATCGGGATGTCTTCAATATCTTCCTCCTCTAGTTCTAAGTTTATGGATTTTCCCTTCTCTTGTGTAGTGGGCTTCGGTGGGTTTCTTCTTGGTGATGCATGCACTGGTATGGAAAGTTGCTTTCCCTTCTTTTCCTTCATGGTTTCCTTTGTTGGGGTTGGCTTTGGTCTCAGTGTTCTCGATGATTTAGGGACCTCTGCCAATACTTCAGCCACTTCCAGAGCAGCTACTTCTGCCTCTCCTTCCATTTCCTGTGTCGGCTCCTCCACTACTTGTTCGATATTTATAATCTCTGGGGGTGCTGACATAACACTTTCTAACAGTGCTCGCGATGTCTCTCACAAGTTCGCAAATGCAGGAGTCTTTTTGAAAGTCTCGAAGAACTCTTGGTCCATACGTGTCTGAGAGCTCAACAACTCAATACTCAAAATGCTAAGTGTTTCTTGCTGGACATCCACTTGTAATTTATAGGGAATTTGAATTCAAATCCGACTATTCCCCCCAAAATCGGTTCATCAATGCCGGATTGGCAGTAGATTTTCAAGGATTTGAGCCATAAATTTCATCTTAAATGTCGATCACCCGCTCCATTTGGCCTCCCTTCTACCGTGAAATAATGAACAATGACTTTAACGGTCACTTTCCGGTCAACCCACACGATTTCTCCCTGGGTGGCGTAGCTCCCTTCGCACTGTCGTGGACCCTGTGACACTTCCTTGCTTCGCACCATCCGCTAATCGCATAACTCCCCAACCCAGGCAATCTAGTTTATAGTCCCATGCCTCCTTTCAACTGCCTGGAGTGCTAAGACTATGCAACCTTCATCTACTCACGCGGTCGGACTACCGATGTATGGCTTCAAGCGACTGCCATTCACCTTTCCTGGGAAGGGATCTCCATTCAATTTGACCAGTTGTACTTCTCCTCCATCGGTAATCTCCTTAATGACATAAGGCCCTAACCAGTGCATCCTAAACTTCCCTAGAAATTTATCAAACTTGATATCATATAACAAAATTAGGTCATTTACCTTAAAGGTGCGCAGCTTAATATGTGGATCATACCATGCCTTTTCGCGCTACTTTTGGACTTGTTGGTGAAATCCAGCTAGAAATCTCTCTTCCTCAAGTTCATCCAACTGTGCGAGCCTTTCGTTTAGGGCTCTGCGATCCAGCATACCAGTGAGCTCTACTATGTGCAGACTATGCACAATATATTCCATAGGCATTACCATTTCCACCCCATAGACGAGCCTAAAGGGGGTTTGCCCAATCAACTTTTTGCATGTTGTTTGAGAAGCCCATAATACTGCAAGTATGCCTAGGTCCCAGTCACTTCCCTGAGCATTGCAAACCTTGGTTATCACAGTTTCGAGCACTTTGTTGAATGCCTCTACTGTCCCGTTAGCCTGCGGGTGATAAGGTGTGTTCTTATAGTGGTATACCTGAAACTCCTCTGTCAGTGTGCTGATCGTCTCATTCAGGAAGTGCATACCACGATCAATAATCAAGATCTTTGGACATCCAAATCATGTCAATACATGTTCAAAGAGGAACTTTGCAGTGGTCATGCCTGTGAAATCCTTCACAGACTATGCCTCTGCCCAATGAGTCAAATACTCTATCGCAGTGATAGTGTACCTTGCTCCTGTCTTTCCTTGGGGTTGAATGGGTCCCACAAAATCTATCACCCACTTCTCAAAGGGTTGTAATGTCATTTGTGGATTCAAAGGCATCTGATCCATTCATAATGGCCTGCCAGTCCTTTGACACACATCGCACGCCTTGCAATGTGCTTTTGAGTCCTAATGGAGGGTTGGCCACCACAACCCTGTGCATAGAATCTTTTGCGCAGTTGCTCTTCCTGCATAATGTCCTCCCGTGGTGCCCCCATGAGTGTCTGCGAGGATGATGCTTCTTTCAAACTCAGGTACATACCGTTGCAATATCTCATCGGACCCCATTTTGTACAGATGCCTAGTAATAACAGACAAATTTGTCATGCACACCACTAATTCCTTCTTTTTCTAGATAGTGTATCCTTCCAGAGCAGTTCATGTCGCGAGGAAGTTTATTATTCCTCGAAATGACCATCCATGACACGCACTACAAATAGTTGCGCGTCAGGCAATCCGTCCTCCAAATTAGTAGGTTCTTCTCCTGTTTCGATGCGTGACAGATGGTCTGGTCCTGCGTTCAATCATCTGGGATTTACTATAACGTCACAATCATATTCCTGGAACAATAATAGCCATCTACAGATTCTCCCCCCAAACACAGGCTTATTGACCAGGTACTTCAGCACAGAATGATCTGTGTACATCTTAAAATGGCCTCCCAGCAAGTAATGCCTAAACTTCTGGAGTGCATATACCATAGCTAATCCTTTGTGCTTGGTAGTGGAATAGTTCTTCTTTGCTTTAGATAACCTTCTGCTTGCAAACACGATAGGGTGGTCCAGGTCTTCTCCACCAGCCTATGTCAGTAATTCTTCTAGCGCTATACATGATGCATCGACATGTATGTGAAACTCCTTCTTCCAATCCGGGAAGATTGGGATCGACGCAATGACCATCTTTTCTTTCAATACATCCAGGCTCTTTTTACAATCTTCGTTCCAGCAAAACGTGACATCCTTCTTTAACAATTTCTCCATAGACACAGTGATCTAGGCATAGCCTTTGATAAACTTTCTGTAATATCACATATGTCCTAGAGTAGCGTGCAGCTGTTTCACACTCCTCGGCACTTCCAAGTTCAGTATCACTGCTATCTTTGCAAGATCTACCATCAGTCCATGTCTGCAAACCACATGCCCCAATAGGTTTCCAAAAGGAACACAGAACAGACACTTCTTTATATTGAGTGTGATCTGGTATCTTTGACAGGTATCTAGCATCAGGCGCAGACTTGCTACATGGCATTTCACCAACCCAAATACAGTCCAATCATCAAAGTATACCTCCAGGAATTTATGAATAAATTCCTTGAACGCAACAACAACTACGCATGAGAGGATCGCAGGTGCATTCTTCAATCCAAATGGCATTACAGTGTACTGAAAACAACCCCACTCAGTCCCGAAGGTCATTTTTCTCCTATCCTCCGGCGCGATTTTGATCTGGTAGTACCTAGAGAACCCATACTTGAAGGAATATGCTTCCTAGCCACCTACATTGTCCAACACTTCATCAGTGAATGGAGTTGGGAAAGGATCATGTACGCAAGCATCATTCAGCTTTCTGAGATCCACGCATATCCTTATTTCATCCTTCTACTTCTTCTCCTATACCACCATTGGGCTTACCTAGTCAAATTCTTCCATAGGCTCAATAATGCCTACCGCGAGCATCTTTTCTAGCTCTAAGTGGACCTTTTCCTTATATTTTGGATTGAGATGGTAAGGCCTTTTCTTAACTGGCTTTGCATTGGGCTTAAACGTGATCTTCATCATACCTAGGTCCCTAATTATCCCTTTCAGGTCTGTAAACTTGGTAGGCAATAAATCCTAGCATTTGTAGAGAAATTCAGTGACCTTATCCATTGTCGCGTCGTCCCAATAATCTCCAATCATCGCGAATTTGGGCTCAACCTCAGTACCAATGTTTACTTGTTTCGTTTTCAACGGTGCAGTTATATCAGGGTTCTCAACCTGCGGCCCTTCAACCTCACAGTGACCTTCTATTTCATGGATGTTAATCTTTCGCGGATCCTCGTCCTCCTCTTCATCAGTTACATTATAACATTCTAGCATGTGACTCAACTGAGTAGCCCATTCAGGCTGAATCAGATCTAAAGGATCCTATGGTATCCTAAATATTGCTACTTTCACCTCTTGTAGCACTTCATCAACACAGTCAAACTCATCATCAAATCTAAATGTCATTACAAAGCCCTCGTGTAGAATATCACATTCACCTATATCATGGCAGAGCTCTGTTTTAATGTACTAGTTCATTGGGACAATATCCAGGGTATGACAAAACAAGTGCACCCATTAAGGTTGGGGCTTCTCTCCATAAGCCTAGGCCCATTTGGCCAAGTGTGCGCATGGGTTATCCTGCCCATCACACTTGTATGTCATTCGCATCTTTAGCTTCCCAAAGCGAGTTCTCATCATTCTCCTACATTCGCGCTAATCATCAAATCTTCCCTTGTGCGTACCCCACCACCTTGTGGGCATAGCGCACAGTGCCCAGTCCAACGCCTAGAAGCGCTGCCTTTCTGGTACCTCCCTCTCAAGTGCATCCAAAACAATATCTACATCATTCAGGCCATCATAAGTAGGAAGATTTCTTACCTCTGACGACACATAGCGCAACAACCAGGTCATCATGTTACAACTCAGTGTAGTTACTTCATGTAACCAATTCTACCAGCACTCTAGTTCTTCATCAAAGTCTGATGTGCATGAACTCTCATGATCCCATGTAATTCATCCATCCCTGTTCACCCAATATTGGTCTCACACTGTTATCTTATAGATATAGTCTAGATCATCATCGCTCTCATAATCACGAACTGGGTCAGTATAGCGCGATCCTTCAACAGGATCTAGGGGTACTATTACGCGGAACGATTTCTTCTCAAATATCATCTTTCGCTTCTTTAGATTTATTACCCCATTCATATCAATAGCCCAGTCAATTCCTAGGAGCGTAGGATAGGGGTTGATGTTATACACTATCAATATTACTTCAAAATCAGCCAACGTGCTTGCACCTTCAATATCCACGGTCACCCCTTGCATCCGTCCCATGGGGATGATATTTTGTTGATTCGCCATCCTTAATTGAATCAGATACCATTGCAGCGCGGGTCTCCCCATCCATTCCCAAGTTTGTTTAGCTAGGACATTCGCATCTAATCCCAGGTACAAAATAACCTGATCCATCTCATACTCTCCTATCTATGTGGTCAGTCTCATCTCCCATCTCGCTCTTGTCTTATGCTTGCCAATCTTTTGTACTACACACGACTCACCCAGCACGGCTCCAACGTATCTATTGATGAGCTCTTGCAGCTCCTTCATAGCCTTTCTATCGCGCAGTAACTTCATATAGGTTTCTAGGAAAGTTGTAAGCATAGAAGGGTCCAGCTCCTGATCAGGATTATCCTTGCTTCCTGAGGTGGAGGCCTCAGCAAAACTCTTCTTTGCTTCCAGGAAGGTTTCACGTGCGCTCTCCAAATAAAACTTAGTTTCCTTTGTTGGAGCTTTGCGAACCCATGTACCGTCTTCTGGTTGTTTCCCCTTGTCATCTCCTGTTATGATTCCACTACGGAGTACTACATTTACGTTTGGATCTTCTTTGTGCGGCTCAGACCTCATCATTTATAGGTTCTAAGTAGGTTGCGGTGGTAGCGCCCCTTTGTCACATATCCTTGCTATCAGCTGTAGGACAATATTCTATTTCATGGTCAAACAGAATGCAATACTTGCATGACAAACATGTTGGGTTGGTACAATCGCGGGCATAATATCATGGTCCTTCGCAATTGTAGCAGATCAACTGTCCCCTCCTCCCTCGCCTCAGCCTCATTTTCGCCCCTGAAATCCTATCTACGCCATCCCTACGCTCTGGTCAGGGGGCCACATTTCAGCCTGAACCCTATAGGCGGGTGTTTTATCCATCATCAACTCATAACTCCTACAATTATGCCCATCATGTCCTACAAACCTACAAAAGTTGTAGAACAGTTGTTGCGGTGTCTGTACAAACTTTTGCAGCAAACAACAGTTATCTGTGGCATGTTTTCCTGCTACCTGACATATAGCGTACCACAATGCAGGCCCTACGCTTGGTCCTGCTTGATCTTCCGACCTCAAAGGAATTAGTCCTCCTCCTATAAGGTAGTTCCCAAAGACCGGACATGGTCTTTGTCATGTCCCTGACTTTTTCATTTCAAACACCATAACTCTTTGCGCACCTCTGGTCGAACTGTTCTGTCCTGCTTCAAGCTTGGCATCTCAAGGCAAATATTTTTCAACTGCGCATGGATCTACTAAACCCCCAGATTTGGATATTGCATCGGTTTTTCATGCAACCTCATTGCGATCTCCAAGGCCTCATCCTGAGCTGTTATCTTCTGCTACGATAGCACAACCCTTAAGTGTGGTAGGAGCGAGGCCAAAAACCACTCACGATGTTGTAAGTCTGTTAGGTTCATGTTAGCTTCGCAGATTGTACATTTCAACCTCTAATCGAGTTCCCAAGGTGTCTCGCCTAGTAGTATCGCGATTTATTTGAACCCTACAATAGATGGTGCTTCAGATTTAGGCCTACTGAATTCTCTATTCAGTGTTGTCTGGATGTCTGCCACTCCAGCATTCGAGTTATCATTAGGATACTTGATAAACCAGGTTAGCGCGCGATCTTATAGGGCACTAACCAATGTCACCTTCTTCATGTTGTCATCTGTAATGCCCTGAGCTTCCCATACATGTTTCACAACGAACCAAAATTGGTCTGGATCCTCATTCCCCAAGCCTTTGAACAAAGGCAAATTTAATGAGTTTGCCATACCGAATTGCGATGGAGGTGGAGGTGGTACGGGCAAGGTCGTAGGGGATGGTGGCGAAGTTGGAGGTGGTGTGGGTGGAGGTGTTATTCATAGGAATCCTTGCCTTATTAACTAAATATCACTTCACGGAGAAACCTGCACTATTCCCTCTTCATCACCTTGCGGAGGCGAAATAAACAGACTATATTCAAGACCCTTTTTCACTTCGTTTCTGTAATTTTTTCCACTTCGTGTAGCCCCAAACATCAAGGTAGCTGCATAACCCGTTTTTTGCACAATAAAATTTTAACCTAGTTATTTAAATATTTCACATACTTACCTCACGGTCCTTTGAAAAAGCATCACTTCGCCTCGTTGTAGCTGACTGAGGTGTTGACTGCAAATTCGGTTACAAATCCTCCTATGACGCGATCGAGCCAATGGTCGATAGTGTGAGTGATCTTATCCTCTGATGATTCCAACCTTCGCACTAGCTCCGGGGTCCACACAATAGGACCATCAATTTTCCACCTTCCTTGGCTATCTGCTAGCTTTGCAATCCACTCGTATAGCTCAATTGGAAAGGAGCAGAAAAAGATCTCATGGATCTCTGTATACAAGTACCTATCTAGCCATTGTTCCTTTGTTAGTCACAGGTTTATATTCCCTTGTGCCGCGAATTTGTGGACCTTCCTATCTAACCAGTCTCCAATCTCTTTCTTAGTCGAATTCTAGTGATACGACATCACACATCTCTTATGCAGATTCTGGTCCCAGCAACAAAATCATTTGTTGGCTTGAAGGGGCCTAACCCAGGTTCAACGTTAATTAGCTAAAAAAATCCCTACACTAATGGCCCTTTCGGCATCAGCCTGAGGAGCGCAGACCGAAGTCTTACCTGAAGTAGCATGGGGGGATGTTGGAACCAAGTTTCCGCACCCTAAGATGGTTTTGATGTCATTGATTCCCTCTATCCCTGCCTTCACACAGGTCACTTCACTCTAGGGCTTACAAGATGAGCCCTCTATCCCGTCCTTCACTACCTCTGCGAAAGGGGATGATCGACCTTCGCGCAGCCCTAGCCTGTTGCTCAGGTACTTTTACACTGCTATGGCAACGTGCCATGCAGATTCCCCAATTAATCTAAGTGACTTTAATATCTTATCAAACAATTATAGTTAACACTTCGTAAACAGATATTCGTAAATGTGTTTAGTTATTCAATGTAATTGCATTCATTCGTGCATATGATAAAGGAAATTCATACCTAACATATCAAGATGCATCAACAAAACAAAGACACGGGAATGCATAATATTTCTCTTTATTGATTTCTTCCAAGTGTTTACAAACTCTACCCACCCTACGCACACAGCTACAGGGGTCCGCGCACTCAGTTGTGGACTTCTACCCTAGGCCTCTGCGCACTCACCTGTAGAGCCTCTACCTACGCTACAACCAAGACTTAGACTTCTCACTTCATAGATACGACTCTCTTACATTGTGTGTCTCAAACTACTTAGAACTTAGCTCTTTTTATACACTACCATGGTCCACAGGCCATGGGTAGATCTCTTACAACTGACTTTACTTTACAAAACTAAGGGTGGACTAGCCTTTTTGACACATGACACCTTTGCACTCCACGACCACAAAATGCGGAGTCTTTACAATCTTATTAAAAAAATTGACTCAAAGCTGGGCTTTTAGCTCCAAAACTGCCCTTGGGGGATCCCACTCCCAATAGTTACCTTGTTTACATGTGCTTTTTATATCTTAGGAGTTGATTTGTTGATTAGATTATTTTTTTTGCATATATTAGATAACATATAAATTCAACTCATATTTTCCACTATTAGTTGTTTAATTTTGTCAATGATAAATGGGTACATACATGTGATGATTGTAGAGTTATTGCCACCTCCATCTTAGAATTCCTCACCTTCCCTTATGAATCCCAAATTCTGTCCTAAGAGTTCTTTTCATGAGATCATTTTCCTAGACCACCGTGAGCATCGCTCTTAGTGCAAAACAAGCCTTCAAAATGTTATGAGCTTGGCTAGGGCTTTAGTCACCCTTCATTCATTTACCTCAACCTCCATCCACCTTTCCATACCTTGAATCCATAATTTCCACCTCCTAAACTTTGTTGGCAACCTTCCTGTTGCATTATAGGCCTTCTTGTAGCAATACAAGACACCTATAGCAGCCTCCTGTAGCACACCTGTAGCAGCTTGTTTCTTCACTAGTTTTGACCTTTGCTACAATTTGGACTTAGTTTAGTAGTATTTTGACCCCCAGTTATGACTCCATGATCAAGGGAAGCTCCTAGGCCACTCCAAACCCTCCTTTTCCTTCACTACAAAATAGAATAGTGTTAGTTCACTTATCACATATTTGGCACAAATAGAACATTGATTGATATGAAAGTGTGAGCTAGATAGATGATACATCAAATCTTGAGTTATGAGTTGGTAGGTAATCTTCTTTTCTGCAAGTAGATTTGATACCTAGATGATTGATTGCAAGATAATGTAGTTTCCTTTCTGCAAGTAGTGTAGCTCTTGTCTTTTCATGAATTGATTCAATAGCATTTGCAAGTTGAACTTAATATAATTTCCCTTTCCATAGTTAGAGGTAGCTTATAAATTTCACCTTCATTAGCAAGTTTTCATTTTAATTCAGTAGGAGGAATGGGCTTGGATTACTATTTATCAAATTTCCTAGTTGAGGGTGAAATGAGTGGAATCCAATCTACTATGCATATAACACTCTCATCTCAAAGTTTGTATGAATCCCAGGTTGATGAATAGATTTGAGGAGCCCTTGGGAGTTGTAGCACTTTTGGTCCAATACGAGGGCTCACTAGTGTTTGGCATTGTTGACGGGGAGGTGTCTCGGTAGATGTTATTTATGCTTAAGTATTTTTTATGTTTTACATATAGATTTGAAAAAGTAACATAAAAGGAAAAGAGAAAAAATTTCTTTCATGCCTTGTAGGAGTAGAGATACTCAAGGAAAATTATTACCAAACACCACCACACCCTCAAGCAGTTAACCTCCACTCTTCTTCGATGACTATCAACTTCCCTCTCTAACTACAGTGGAGTTAGAAGACCCTCTAGGTGAGAAACTTGAAATCTTTGAAGAACATATTGAGGAAGAAGAAGAGACCACTTCACCTACCCAACCTATGGCTAAAAACATGAATAATGATTTTTTCCCAATCAGAGAGACTAATATAGAGGCTAGAATGAAGAATATAAGCCCTACTATCCTTCCACACTTTCATGGCTTAACCTCTGAGGATCTCGATACCTTCATGTTTGAGTATGTTGTTGTCTATGGGACCTATGATTATGCCTATGATGATAAAAAGTTGAAGTTATTCACCTCTACCCTTAAATATGCAACATTGCGTTAGTTTATGGGTCTATCTCGAGGTAGCATCACTACTTGGCCTCAAATGCAATAAGCCTTTAATGAAAAGTACAAGGACTACTATAGGTCCAAAGAAACCAAGGAAGAAATATTTAGAATGACTCTTGGACTTAATTAATCCCTAGAAGACTATGAGGAGAGATTTCAACTCAGTTATAGGAGGGCCAGATGCACCCTTGTTCCTGAAGCACTCAAATTAGTTCTTCTACGATGGATCAAGGAAAACATGTTGGAGACCCTCAACATGTTTTCTTGGGGAGATATCTATGAGTTATCCTATGAAGACATTAAAAATGTGTTCAAGAATCACTCTAGGGCCACTACAAAGAAGGCTAGGGCTAGCCAAGGCTTGGCAAACTCCTCTCCTTTTATAACATCCATCAAGAATGAGATTAGGAACATGTTGGAGGACTTTAAAAGTGAAATGATGCATAACTTTTCTTTGAAAATGGATACCATGCAGATCAAGAGGAAACAAGAGGAAGTAGAGAGAGCCCTAGCTATTTTCTACCCTAAATGCACTAGAAGGCACCCCAGAAATGAATGTCCATTAAATCTCATAGAGGTCTACTCATTTTGTGAGGAAAAACATGCCACAGATAACATCCCTTCTTTGCCTGGGTCAAAATTTGTATACCAAGGGGTAGAAGGTGGGGTTGAGCAGCTCTACTTTATAAATCAAAGGACACCTCAAGGACCTCGACCATACTAGTAGGGCATGAAGGGTGTATCTTACCCTTATTACCATCCCAACCAAAATGCACCCTTTCCACCTTGGTACTCTTCCACTCATCCATCATAGTCCACACCTCCTTCTTGGCCTTATTCTCCTCAATATCCTCCCCCACCTGTCAATCAACCATTTGAGCCATATGCTCCCCAACCTCCTCAATGGAACAACCCATCACAAGGGTGGAGGCCTCAACTCAACCAACCTCCTGCTTTACTGCCTCCACCTCAACCTCAACCACAACTCACTCATCTTGCTCCACCCAAGAAATCTTAGTTTCTTTCCCAACCCAATTCGAACCCGATTAACAAGAAATAAAAAGAGGTCTATAATGGAGAGACATATGACCTTGCCTATGTTGTGGAGATCCAAGAGATCAACCTTACATCTAGAAGAGTTCTTCCAAATAACCATCCATCATCTCCACCTGAAGAGCTTGAAGAGGAAAAGGAAGAGAGTACCCCTCATGTAAATCCACCTCCTTTTCCTGAGATATTGATCCACCCTAGCCAACACACCCCAGAAGAGATTTAACTTCTAGGAGAATTGAAGAATCTATGTGTTAAAATACCCCTTCTCTAGGCTATTAAGGATGTTCCCATTTATAATAAGCTTATCAAGGATAAATGTTTCAAACACCTTCAAAGAAGAAAAAGAGACACCCCCACGATCAATTTTATTGGTCAATTATCTAATTTAATGTTGGGGAGAGTGATGTTTCCAAAATATTTAGACCTTGGAAGTCCAGTAGTAGATGTGCACATTGATGGCATCATTGTACCTCATACCCTTATTGATCTTCAGGCTTCCATCAATGTGATAACTAAAGACACCATGATAAAGCTAAACCTCTAAGGAGCTTTGACACTACAGTGTTGCAACTTGCAGATAGATCTACAGTAGCTCCTGAGGGAGTTTTTGAGGACGTCATGGTCTCCATTGACTCTTGGGAGTATCCTACTGACTTCTCAGTTCTCTAGCCCAAGACAAGGTTCAATGGGTATCCTCTCATCTTGGGAATGCCATGGTTAGTCACTACTGATGCTTACATTAGTTGCAGGGCTAGGAAGATGACCATTAAGAATGAACATTTGTCTAAACAATTGGTATTGTATCCTCTTGCTCAATGATCCATTGATCATGAATTACCCTTGTGGCTAGAAGAGGAGGAGGAAGATTAATTTTATCATACAACATCCTACCCAATCTATACACTAGATGTTGTTATAGGAGGGGGGAAACCCGATGAAGATGACCTCATTGACTAGATCCTTCAGAGCCAACCCCCCAATATCATGCCTCTTGATGAGCTAGTGAAAGAATCTGAGAGTAGTGTTTGGACTTAATTATGATAAGTTGACCCAAGTCCTGCCCATGTCAAAGTTGTATAATTTGTCCCATCTAGAACCTTGAAGATTAACCCCTCTCTCTCGGCCAACCAAGAAGAGAAATTGTGCAAGATATTGAGAGAGAACTTAGATGCATTTTCTTGGAACTATAAAGAAATGAAGGGGGTGCATCACTCAGTTTGTACTCATCACATCTACATCAAGGAGGGATGAAAACTTGTGTGCCAACCTCATAGGAGAATGAACCCATCCCTCAAGGACATAGTAAAGTAAGAGTTACAAAATTTGCTCGATGCAGGGTTCATATACCTCGTCTCAAATAGTGAGTGGGTGTCCCCTCTAGTCTCAGTCCTAAAGAATAATGGGAAGTGGATGATCTATGTGGATTATAGAGAATTGAAAAAGGCCACAAAGAAAGACCATTTCTCTTTGCCTTTCATTGGTCAAGAATGTTGCAACTCCCAAGGCTACCAACTTAAACTATCAACCTGAGATTCATACAAACTTAAGAGGTGTCAACACTATATTTGCAACATACAATGTGTCTTTCCTTCATTGATCTGATGTAAAGGAGTGAATGTCATGAAATCAAATCCTAAACTAATTGCAGAAATGGAAATGTTACTTTGAAAAGAAATTAATAGTAGGCAAGAACAACAATTTGTAATTGAAATCCTAAGAGAATGAATTCAAATAAATAGGCCTAATATACTTTCTAAAAAATATTTACATGGTTGTTATTATTACAACAATTTGATTTGACTATCATGGACAAGCGAGGAAAAAAATGTAGTTGTAGATTTTTTGTCTAGACTTACTTTTCTTGTAGATGATGAAGGGATGGTCGATGATCAGCTTCCAGATGAGCACCTATTTTCTATCTCAGTGCTATATCCTTGGTTTTCTAACATAGCCAACTACCTAGTTACTCAAATATTTCCTCCAAATTTGTCATCTAGGGAGAAGAGAATATTTGTAAGGATATTTGGGGCAATATTTTCAGTCTGGGACCAAATCAAATTTTAAGGAGATGTGTTAGGGAAGAGGAAGTCTTTTACATCCTCTCAGCCTACCATGATGGGCCCTCTGGAGGTCATTTTGTTGCCAATAGAACAACTTTCAATGCTTTACAAGTTGGCTACTATTGGCCGACTCTCCACCAATATGTAAGATGGTATACCAACAAATGTGATCAATGCCAGAGGATAGGGAAACCCACACCTAGGGATGAAATGCCTCTACAACCGCAAGTGGCCTCAGAACCATTTGACAAGTGGTGCTTGTGTTTCATTGGGCCAATTGATCCACCATCAGGGGAGAGAAAATACATCATTGTGTGCACTAATTACTTGACAAATTGGCTGAGACAAAGGTTTTCAAAGCGACAAAAAAGGAGAAAGTGGTTGAGTTCTTAAGGGAAAATATTTTCTACATATTTGGGTACCCAAGAGAGATAGTCACCGATCAAGGGGCTCAGTTCACATCACATATAATTGAGAATCTCCTAAGGAAACATAATATCAAACACAAAACATCTCCTACCTGTCACCCTCATTAAAATGGGCAAGTAGAGGTTACAAATAGGGAATTGGAGAGCATCCTCACCAAGGTTGTGAGAAAGAAAAAAGACATTGGGTAGACAGATTAGTGGAGGCCACTTGAGCCTATAACACCACTTGGAATAAAACTATTGGGTTCACTCCATATGATCTAGTTTATGGGAAGAAAGCTCTGCTTTCTATTGAGTTTGAGTATAATATTTTGAGAATGGAAACCCAATTGGACTTAGATGTCACCAAATCAAAACAAGAGAGGTTGATCCAATTGAATGGCTTGGATGAATTCAGAATGTAGGCCCTCATCCATACTGAAGTTATACAATTGCAAAGGAAGGTATGGCATGATAAGCATATCAAGGAAAATGTTTTTCAATAAGGGGATTGGCCATTATTATATTATTCTAGGTTCAATGATTTTAAAGGAAAATTGATGACAAGATGGTTAGTCCCATACCTTATATAAAAATGTCATGACAATGGAGTTTTTTATATCAGGACCATTGATGAGGAAGGGATCTCCTTTCTTGTAAATGGTTATAGGTTGAAGTTATACAGGAGCCCTATGTTTATGGAAGAATTCATCAGTACAATCAGCAAAGAAGTCAATGTGATTGGGAGTGTCATAGCTCTCAGTCCACAACACTCTTAGATATTTTTTGTTGAAAGGAAATAAAAAAAGGAAAAATTCCTAGATGAAAACCTTTATGAGGCATCTGAGGCCAACTCCTCAATTGAAAACCTCTCTAAGGAATCCTAGGAGTAGGAAAAAGATAAGAAAAAATAATAAAGATCCCTAGGTGAAAACCTCTCTTGAGGCACCTAGGGTAGGCATACAGGTTGAAAACCTCCTTTGAGGTAGCCTGTGTGTCTCAAGAAAAAAGAGAGAAAAAAAGAGAGACACAAGAAAAGGATTTTTACCATGTTTGCTAACATTTTTGTCATTTTGCAGGATTATATATAGGGATAGATTCCATGGCTATAGGTCAAAAATTCTCAATATTTCTTTTATTCTTCCATCCATACACTTCCTATCCATCATCTCCCCTCATGTGATCACCTCTCTCCACCTTCCCATTAGCCTAAAATTCAATTTTCACCCCCTCTCTAGACTGCTATAGTAAGGACCTGTAATTGCTACAGGATGGTCCTGTAGTGCTACAGGAGGGTTTTGAAAAGCTACAGGAGGGAGATCTAAGGAAAAGGACAACCCAACAAGGACCCTATGACCTTGAAATTGATAAATAAGGTCCTGCCATCATGTTCCATCATCAATATATCACTCATCCACCTCATTTCATAAAAAAATTCACTAATTCCTCCACTTTATCTTACCCCTATTAAAAAAATTTAAAACACAGAGAAGCCATTATATTGATTTCTACAATTATACACTACTCCCTCATAGTCCTAGCATTATCCTCAAGAATTATTACAACTTCTCTCATCACCCCCATGCAGATTGGAGACCCTACAGGAAAAGGAAAGGACTGCTACATGAAGAAAACATCCTCTTGTAGCATCCTATGCACACATCACAAAAAGCAATGAACTTGTTTTATCTCATCAATAAGGGGGTGATAGAAAATTATGAGACCACTATGAGGAAGTCATATAACTCCCAAGAGTACTCTACTCTAATAGTAGCATCTTGAACATAAACAAGGTACATACACACATATCAAACACAACAATCAAGTATCATGAGGAGAAATCAAGAAATACACAGGAAATAAGCCAACAAGCCAAGTCCTTTGATGCGAGTGATATGGTGTAGCTCCAACATGCAAATCCATGCAACAATTTGATCACGAGGTAGGAACAGGTAGTGAAAGCTATATGTGAATAACGAAAATGTGTAAATATCGAGACGGGATGTCTTGATAAGTTGAAGGTGGCCAGTTAACTTGGCCACCTTCAGCTAGTAAACTAAAAGTGATGGTAAGAACTCATGTGACATGGAGATGTCACATCAATTACGAGAAAAGGAGAAATAATTACTTAGAGTGGGGACAACGGTCCAAAAGAGGAAACCCCATGTGATTGCTAGGTCACCACAGTGCTCCAAGCCTAAACCCAAAATTGCATATTATGTACTTGGGATCGATTTCTTTTGCATAATCTCTCATTTCAAAAATAGTTAGGGAGATGAAAATCTTGGGGTGTCATTAAGGAGTTTCAAACCCCATTCTCTAATTACTACAAGAAGGAGCTACAGGAAAGCCTACAACTTATACAGGATGGATGAGACATTGGTACAAGAAGGTTGAGAAGGTGGAGAAAAGCCACATAGGTTTGAATTGATCTCTAAATTACCACCTTCATCCCTAACTACTTGACAAAAGGTAAGTTCCACCATATCCTTCATCCATCCATCATATTGCATGCAAATTTCACTTAAAATTCTACAGGAAGTGGTAGTCTAATTGTGAAATTAAAAGGTCTTTTCAAGTAGTAGAGTAATGGAAATGTAGGAAATTGTCATTAACAATGAATTTTTAACTCATTGCTACCACTAAATTACACACTAAATCTATAGAAGAAGTATCTCTCCCTCACTTAATTGAGAACATAGAGAAGATATGGGGAGAGGGTTTAATAGAAGGGAGCCATCAGATACCAAGAGAATCCACCTAAACCCTCTCGTGGTAGATATTTTTAGAAGACACTAGTGGCTAGTGTTCTTTGAGTTTTTGAAAGGGTATGATGATGAACTTGCCTTTGAATTTTCCATGTCCCTGAACTCACAAACAGAGGAAAGTGCCACCACTGCGGTGAGGAGGTTGGCTATCTCTCTCAGCACTGAAACAACTAGCAGAATAACAACCCTACCTATAGGAATCAAGTGGATCAGAGAAGACAAAGCCACTAGTGTCACTGCTAAAAATACTTTATTCACTACCAATGAAAATCATGTTGAGGACAAGAATGGATTTAGGAGGGAAATCCTACCTTATCCTTGGGTTGAGGTGGCCTACCATATTCTAAAATACATATCTTGTGAGGGAATAATAGGTGTGGTATATTCTTACCACTTTATATTACTTCATGAACTTTGGTTCCAAGTGGAATTGCCTCTTTCTCAAATACTTTGTGTGCCATACTTCCTCCCGCAGTCCATTGGGGACATGAGTCAAAAAGTGAGAGAGGGAAAACACCAATACCTAGGCCACCATCGACTCATTAAATTGATAGTGGTGGATGCCTTAAGAAATTTGAGAATCCCTGTCATTTGGTCCAAATTCATAGACATGGATATAGAAACCTTCAGTGAGACACAAACCCTCACACTAGGTGAGACCCCAACCTCTAGTGGTGGGGGAAGAGAGGAAAAAACAAATGAAGAAGAAGAAGGGGCAAGGACATAAGAGGAAGAAGAAACAAGGTCAGGAGAAAAGGAAAGAGAAACAGAAGTAGAAAGGACAGTAGAAGAAGTAGAGATGAAAATAGAGTAGAAAGAAGAACTAGAGGAAGAGGTAGGAGGAGAACAAGATGAAACAAAAGAGAGGGAGAAACAGGAAAAATCAAGTCCTAAGAAGACCACTGAGCCCATATAAATAGAGATACCCAAAAAAAAACAAGTTTGTCTCCATGAACCACTGAACATGAGGTAGCTACAACTTTAGCTACCTTAAGCACCCCAGCCAAACCTAAAAACAAGAGACAAAGACAAGCTCCCCCTATATTTTAAGACCAGTAAAAGCACCAGGATCAAGCAAGGGAGGCGACAAACTCCTATAAAGGTTCCCATCACAATTGATGAGTCCCCAATCAAGAAAGAGGAGGTAGGGCCAACTGAAGGGAAAATTGAAGAGGTCACCTCTCCAAAACCCACATCAAAGACTCCTATAGAATATGTAAGGAGGCCCACCACCTGATCAACCTCCTTCAAACAACCCAAGACACCAACAACCCTCCCATAAGAAGAAAAAGGGAAGTTACAGGAGGAGTAGAGCCTGCTACAGGAGGAACAAAGGATGCTATAAGAGGGGTTGAATATGCTATAAGAGGGGAAAAATGAGCTACAGGAGGAAAAATGTGTTGCTAGAGGGGAAGAATGTGACACAACATCTACAGGATGTAGAGACCTCCCTAAAAACATTTCAGTACTTCCTAGAGCTCCAGGAGCCTAGTCCACAACCAAACCTAAGCTCCTACTACAAATTCATTGAAGGAGGGAGGATTATTCCCCAAAAATTCCCAGTTCCAATTTTCTATGAGCTAGAAATAGAAAGAGGAAGAACCCACATGTCAATGAAGATTTCTAAGTCTAAGAAGGTAGAGGATGTGGGCCTCATGGAAGAAAAGGTCCTTGAAATGAAAAAATAATTAAGTGAGTTGAGAATGAGGGAGTCTATAATGAAGGTGCAACTACATGTATAAAATATGTGGTTGAAAGAGAAGATGCAGGAGGAGAAACCCAACTTACCACCATGACAAGCCTATCCATGGAGTCATTACAGCGCAAACAACCATCCAATTCATATGCACTCTTTCTCAAAGAACAATGGATGAAATTCCAAATCAAATCCTTAGCACAACATGGATCTACACCCTTTGAGGATTACAAATAGTTCATTGAATTTGGCAACCAAGCTAGCATGGGGGACAAAGAAAAATTGGCTAAGTTTTACATACACAACCTCACTCTGACTGATATAATTTTTTGGGATCCCAATGCAAGATTTGGGATACACAGGTGATGGCCTTAGCATCATGGATTACTCATGAGGAGGAAAGAGCTTAGGAAGTGAAGAGATTCATGGAAATGGAGGAAAATGAACCATTACATATCAGGGTAGAGCTAGTGATCCCAATGGATTTCATTAGCAATCATAGCATTATCTCCAATGATTCTGACCTGGTACCTAAATACCTTTCCAACAAGGAACAAGCCATCTTACATTTTGAAGACACATTTAGGTTGTTGGGAACAAAAAACCTGCAAGACTTCCATAGGATATGGCATGCCTTACCCCACAACCTTGAGATCAAGGAATATCACTCCCCTGAAAGGCTAAGGAATGACTTGGAGAGGACACTCCTATACAAGAGGATCATGAAAATATTAAAAGTTAAGTGGATATGACTCAAGCTCAGTCCACCCTTGCTGCCAGGCCTACAGGAAGGAAGAGTTGAAGCAAAAGAGAAGAAGGAGTGGACAAAAATAGAAAAGGATGTAGGTTTCTATCCCTAAGAAGGAAAACCATCTAAGGAATCTTAGTATGTCAGGGAGGCCACCAGGGCCATGAAAGAGATGCACATGGATGACTGAGTTGCTCAGAGGATAAGAAAAAATTTCATTAGGGGGTTGATGATGAGGCTTATCAATATGTATATTATAAGGGTCATGATGCCATCCCCAATATTTATAACTATCTCCTTCTCACATTTATTTACAATTTTTGTTATATTATTCTTAGTGAGAAGGGTAAAATACGTTTGCTATGTCATGTGGCCAAATATGGTTTAATTACAAGAAATGAAGCATTTTTTAGATGATTTCTATGAAGGGGCTTCGAGTAGACAACAAGGAGAGATTATAGGGGGTTGTCCATGTCTTTAACTCCTTCAATTATCCCAATATCACAACTCTCTCTCTCAACAACTCGACGTCATTAGTGGCCAAGCAAGATGAGGTCATTGGCATCCAATCAAGTGCAGTTAATGAGGAACAAGATCCACCATTCTCGAGTTTAGGGAGACAAGTATTCCTATTTTCTATGGAGCTTCTAGTAGCCACCCTCTTGTATAAATAAACAGGTAAAAGATCTAATTAGGATTCAATTTTTATTTTTAACTAGGTAGTTATTCAACTCAAGTACTTTGCACTGTTATTTTTTACTATTATGTGATGTACTAGACATTTATGCAATGATAATGAGAAGTTTCTCATTGGTTCATTACTGAGTTAGTTCCAGAGGGTTGAGGATCTTGGGTTTCATCCAAACCCTAGTGGATTAGGTTCCTCTTATGTATTTTATCTCTTTTTCGTTCAGAGTGCTTATTACTTTCTTTCATTTCATTAGAGAATAATCCATCAAAAGTTTGTTATTGCAACCTCTACCTCATCTCTCTCATGGGAGCATGAATAGAAGGATTTACAACCACTGTCCAAAAAATATCATGTTTATGATTTCTTGGAAGAATATTGATGTTCGTTACCATGTTTTCATGTTCCCGCTGTATCTTAGGACTTGATTTATTGATTAGATAAAAGTTTTGTAATAGATTAGATAACATTTAAATTCAACTCATATTTTCTACTATTAATTGTTTCATTTTGTCAATGATAAATGGGTACATGCATGTGATGATTGCAGGGATATTAGGATTTGCAGGCAAGTACACCTTCACCACCTCCATCTTTGACTTCCTCACCTTCTCTTATGAATCCCAAATTATGTCCTAAATGTTTTGTTCATGAGATCATTTTCCTAGACCACTGTGAGCATCTCGCTTAGTGCAAAGCCTTCAAAAGGTTCTAAGGTTGGCTAGGGGATTTGGTCACCCTTTATTCATTTACCTAAACCTCCATCTACCTTTCCATACATTGAATCCATCATTTCCACCTCCCAAACTTTCTCGACAACCTTCCTGTAGCATTATAGGTCTTCCTATCGCAATACAAGGCACCTGTAGCAACCTCCTGTAGCACACTTGTAGCAGCTTGTTTCTTCACCAGTTTTGACCTTTGCTACAATTTGGACTTAGTTTAGTAGGATGTTGACCCCCAACTATTACTCCATGATCAAGGGCATCTCCTAGGCCACTCCAAACCCTCCTTTTCCTTCACTGCAAAACATAATAGCATTAGTTCCCTTATCACATATTTGGTACAAATAGAACATTGATTGATATGCAAGTGTGACCTAGATAGATGATACATATAATCTTGAGTTATGAGTTGGTAGGTTAGCTTCTTGTCTGCATGTAGATTTGATACCTAAATGATTGATTGCAAGATAATTTAGTTTCCTTTCTGCAAGTAGTGTAGCTCTTGTCTTTTCATGAATTGATTCAATAGCATTTGCTAGTTGAAGTTAATAGCATTTCCCTTTCCATAGTTAGAGGTAGCTTCTAAATATCACCTTCATTAGCTAGTTTTCATTCTAATTCTATAGGAGGAATGGGCTTGGAGAACTATTGATCAAATGTCCTACTTGAGGGTGGCATGAGTGGAATCCCATCTATTGTGCATATAACACTGTCACCTCGAATTTTTTATGAACCTTGGGTTGATAAATAGAGTTGAGGATCCCTTGGGAGTTGCATCACTCTTGGTGCCATACCAGAGCTCACCAACCACTGCGCATGAAGTCATTAAAGAAGGATATTACTGTCCCACTTTATTTAAATATTCCCATGCCCCTGTCAAAAAATGTGAAACTTGCCAAAATACTGT
The DNA here is from genome assembly GCA_031772625.1 of Pinus tabuliformis. Taxonomy (NCBI): domain Eukaryota; kingdom Viridiplantae; phylum Streptophyta; class Pinopsida; order Pinales; family Pinaceae; genus Pinus; species Pinus tabuliformis. The sequence goes on from CM062808.1 coordinate 673,390,493, forward strand.
TGGCATACTTAAAAATATGCTTTCCCTCTTCATCCTATCATTGTTGAAGCTCCATTTCAGCAATGAGGCTTATACATAATTAGAATAGTCTATCCTCCCTCATCCCAACAACATAAGTTCATTATTACAACCACTAATGATTTCACTAGGTGGGTTGAGGTAGCACCTTTGTTGTGGTAAATATTAATCAAGTCTTTGATTTTCTGCAATCACACATAATCACTCATTTTTCGTGTTCTTGAGCCTCTGTTATTTGATAATACATCCTATTTCTTATCACATGAGTTGGACGCATATGCAATAGACAAAGGGATTAATATAATATACTTAGCAAACTATTATCCACAAGGAAATGGTCTTGTTGAATCATCAAACAAAAACTTGCTAAAAATGATTAAAAGAACAATCTCATAAAACCATAAGAATTGGCATACTGCACTTTTCAATGTGGTGTAGGCTGATAGGGTCACACCCAAATATTCTATAGGAAATTCACCCTTTTTTTTGGTTTATATTAGAGAGGCCATTTACTGCCTCACGTTTTTCTGCATTCTCTCCAACTGTATCAAAGTGTTCAAGAAGTCAAGTCATCAACGATGGAAAATATAATTAATACCTTATTGAAATTAGAAGAAGAAAGATAAAATTATAAAACCATGTTGTATCAACATCAACAATTAGTAAAATGATGGTTTGATAATAAGTCTTCTTCTTACCATGACCTTGAACTTGGTGACCTTGTCTTAAAATGGGACAAATCCCATGAAGACAAGGGTGAACATATCAAGTTTCAAGATTGTGGTTGGGGCCTTTCATTATTTCAAAAAAATATTGGACCCAACACTTTCTGATTGTAGACTTTGGAGGATCAACCCAAGTCCCTCCCATTCAATGGGAATCTTCTAAAGATATATTTTGCATGATCTCGATTGGGAAACTTATGTATATATTTTTGTATGTATTTTCATTGTTGCTCTCTAATTTTATTTTGTTTTCTATGTGTGAGTTTGGGCCTTTTATTTGAGTATTTTCTAAATATTATTTTTTTCTTTCCATTCCACAACAAAATTTTCCTGCACATAATTATTTTTTAAGGAAAAAATTTATCGTATGATTTTTGACTCATGTGTTGATTGATAAATAAATTCTTCTAGTTTTGTTTAAATAAAGAGATATCTTGCTTAAACTATTTTTAAATTTGTTCTTCATTGCAGAAACTATCTAAGCCCATTTCATTTTAGAAGAATTCTAATAATCAATAAACAAATTATTTTAGTAACAACATTATTATTAAGTTGGTAATTTAAACTTTTCATGCCATCCCTTACTCTTAAGGAGCAGATTTACCTCCGTGTCTATTATGTAATCCATTAAGGATTAATATTTATCGAAGTGTAATTCAAAAATATAAAAGGATTAAAATACAAGTAAAATAATTTATTGATGTTACTAAAGAATTAGTAGAGGGATAAGCGGTCTCATTACGAGTTGGACTACCATGATCATGAGTATTAATGGAAGTGACATTACCATTTATGGTCACCAAGCCATGGTAATGGCCTCTAGTTAAAAAACTAAATGACAAGGGTTCTCATCATGAACCAGCTCGTTCACTTCCATTAGTTCATATGAATGGCACTCCCACTATCTGGTTACCAATCTAGGACAGTTACCTTCAGCCGATATTTAACAAACTTATTAACTAAAACTATGGATCTATATATAATAGATGGGACACTGCTAAATCATTGGGTTAAAAGGTGACCCTACTGAGGCTATGGATGCCTACTAGAAGCAGTAGCTCCACATGTGATATTAAAAGTCATGACTTAGCCAAATTCTACAATCTATAAGGCTTCTTCTACATATAAAAATCCAATAGGTTTTTAGTTTAGTTTATGTATATTGAAGTCCTTTATATTTAAAGAGTGAATGGACACTTGTAATTTTTAATAGTTTAAAATGAAAGAAATTGATTTTTCAGAATTTTATACATGATTATATTGCATCTTAATTTTATTCCTTTATTTTGTGATTTGAAGCAGACAAAACTGGTTCACCTAGTTAGTCGCCATTGTTGGGACACCAACCTACTCCCTTCATTGTTGTCGAAAAAATAAAGGGCCCCTCCTAAAATTTTACTATTTTTCTTGTTTTTGCTCTGTATTGGCTTAATTCTTGTATTCATTCTCTTACTTTTCATTTTGAGTTTATGGCATGATGGTTTATTGAAAGATTGAGTTCCTCCATTCATTAAAACATAAGGATTGTCTTTCTTAATTGTTATGATTGGTATTGATTACTATTTGCTCCTAACGACAAAATGTTTTGTTAGTTTAAAGGGCCACTACATAATCATAGATTTTGTAGCAACCCTAAACTCAGTTTATAATGTTAATGGGGAAATTTTATATGCTATCATAGTCATTTCCTATGTTGCTTCTTTGTCTCAATGATCCCCACGCTTTCAAATGTTTTATTTGATCGATGGTACTAATACAAAGTATACGATCTATGACTAGTGATGTGGTGTGTTTCAATTATGATATATCCCTTCCTAATACACACTGAGTGGTGCTCTATCAATTTCAATTTTAATATATGATTCTCATGAATCATTTCATATATTTGCGTTTATGATTAGTGTTGGGATTTGATTGCAATGTCATGTTGTATGCCCAATTATCCAATGAACTGGAGGCTTATTTCTTAAGTCTCAATCTATGGTAACACTAGTTGTTATATGATTCAGTTATAACTTAACATCCATATTCCCATGACCATCCTTTCTTTATCCTGAGTTTGTAGCAAATATCTATTGATTTGATCTCTAAGGTTCTCTCAAGAGGGTTCCATTAAACCTTACCATTTCAACCTTTCTCATTTGCGGCCCAAGGGTTCTACAACCTAGGGTTTCATGGTCTTTGGCTCCTAGAATCCTAGTTTGTTTTCACTTACCACCTTTGCTCAAGAATATGCCACCAGTAGTTCAAACTGAACTCATTGGAGCAAACATTGTTGAGGTAAATGAGCAATTCTTGGCTCTATTTTTCCAAGTAGGATGGTGGGACATTTTGTAGAAATTTCAGGTTCACAGTGACAAACTAGTTAAATATTTTTCTTTTTCCTTCAATGGAAGGAGATCTTATGCTAATGACCTAGAAATAAAAATCAATTTGGAGCTTGTGGAAGTAACCACACACTTACCCTTGGAAGGCGAGTGTTGGTCAAAAAATGTTACAATTAAGAGTGTTCATGGAGGAAAATTACTAATACAATATCAAAGGTATGTCTATATCATTTCTTAAACCAAAAATGGCAAGGGTTGTTGGATGTTATTCATAGATACATAACATGTGGGGGTCAATATAGTGTTGTTTTTATGTGTCATATTCAATTGTTAATGACCTTCTTAGGATAAAATCTCAACCTGCCATACATTCACTTGAAGTATTTAACTCAAAAATACTTTTCTTTTTCTTTCAATGGAAGGATAGCTTATGTTAATGACCTAGAAATAAAAATCAATTTGGAGCTTGTGGAAGTAACCACCCACTTACCCTTGGAAGGCGAGTCTTGGTCAAAAAATGTTACAGTTAAGAGTGTTCCATGGAGGAAAATTCTAGCTAAAAAGGACTACCAATACAATGTCAAAGGTATGTCTATATCATTTCTTAAACCAAAAATGGCAAGGATTGTTAGATGTTATTCATAGATACATAACATGTGAGGGTCAATATAGTGTTGTTTTTATGTGTCATATTCAACTGTTAATGACCTTCTTAGGATAAAAGCTCAACCTGCCATATATTCACTTGAAGTATTTAACTCAAATGTCTTAGGATTTAAAATTTGAGGATATAATCCCTGAGAGGTCTTTTATCATCATGGTTTAATGTGTATGATAGTCAGGTATCATCTGGCTCAAGTTGATGATGATTAGGACTCTTTCCTCACCTGTAATGGTTATCATAAACCTATGGCATTCAATCCTATTTAGTCTTCTACCACCATGGCCCTAACCTCCTAACCTATTGATTCAACTCCACCATTATCTGAGGAGTTAAGGAAGGATGACTACGAGACATCTTTTAAAATGTCAAGGTCACCCTCTTCAAAGGATAGCCAAGTTGTAATTTCTAAAATCTTAAATTCTCTTTGAGCTACCAGGAATAAAACGAGGGCTCATAATCTTAAACATAGTATTGAATCTCTTTGGCATGAAACCGAGCCCGTTCAACCTGCATAGGAACAGGAAATTGCTTAGATGTGTCAAAGTAAACAAGATTTGGTTAAGGTAAAATAATTGCAAAGAAAAATTGCTAGAGCCCGAAGGACCATGCATATGGGTCCTCCTAAGACCATTTCCTTACTGTACATGGAAACTAATCCTGAGCCATGTTTGAAAATTAATAAGTATAATTTCTAGGATCTTTTTCCAGGTTATGACAGTACTCTTGATTGTGCCGACCCTTCCCCAGGAAAACCTTACTCGGGTGATTTAATTGCTAATATATATTGGAAGAAGAATATTTTATCACTATTCCTCATCTAGAACATCAAATTATCCAACTAGTTTATGAAAAAAATAAATTATGGGCTTCGCTCGAGAGAAAGATAAATCCAATCAACAAAGAACATTTAGCATTTAAGGTAAAACTAGATCCAAGGATACTCACATTGTGATAAATTATAATAATCTTAAGGTTAACATATCCTTCGAAATGGAGTGATCTTATGCAAGAAAATAGTCAATGTGTTTTAACTGTGTGTGTGAAAATATTATAGGCAATATTTGTTTTATTTAGTTTTCTAATTTGGAAGAGAAGGACCACTGCAAAATCATAGATTTTGTAATAGTCCGATATGAATACTTTATATCATATTATCTAATTTTAGTTTATTTTTTTAATAGGTTGTCCACCTTGGTGAGAAAAATCTCTTGGATATGACAACTTGGGATACTTTCAAATGCCATGTGCATGTTAATAACCCTGAATAGCAATCATGTTTAGCACGTGTGTTATTTTATTATACTCATTCAACCAAAAAGACTGAATATGAAGAAGTTATCTTTATTTATAATTGAATTATTAAAAAAACTATTTTTAAGTTTCTCTTTGGGATTCTAAGGTTGAGGGCCTTTAGTTATATAAGCCCCTTGATTTAATTCTAAAGGATGGGATATATCTATGGTACTATAGGGGAGATTTTTGACAATGAATTATTTTTATATTTTGACTATGGAAATTATTTAATATAAGTACATAGATTTGACTATGTTCAATATGGTTCTTTACTTTTGATGCTCCATAGTCAGATAATTGTCCTCTTTATTTCCTTGTAATTATTTCTTGAAATATGGGGGATAAATATTGTTTTTTCAATGGCTTTGTTCCTTGAGAAAATAATTCTATTTATTATATTTATTTTTTTGTTTCAGCATTGATTTAATTTTCAATCACTTAATATCAGTAGTCTTTTTTAGTGACTTATCTCCTAATATGAGTTATTGGTTACACATTGTTCTAATTTGGATCTCCATGAATGTTTTCCATATTTTTGAAGAAATAGGAAATGGTAGCCTTTACATGCAAGTTGATGATAATGTTTCCATTGTAGATGATATTCTTATTCCTTGTCCTTGCTTCTATCTATGGTTGATTGATTGTATTCGTTAACTGGAAATCAAAGTAAGTTAATATTATAGAAGGTGCATATCATTTTCAATTTTTCTTTCATTATGTTACACTTGGCCAATTAATTATTAGAATAGTATATTTTCCAGCTTTTGCATCTATTTCTTGATGCAAAGTCTTAATAGTAGACATAGTGACCTGTGTTAGTAATTGCATTAAGGAGTGTCATTTCATTTCATTTTATAAACATAATTTTCTAGATTTTTGTTTTTATATAAATGTATTCGTTTTGACCCAAATATGCCATGTTATAATCTTCTTCATTTGTTGTAATATAAATTGTATATGTTATATCATATTTTTATTTTGTAACAACACTTAAGGTTTTTATTTCTCTTAATTCTATTTCCTAAATGAAATTATAAATTATAATTTATATTGTGACTCCTTAGACTCCTATATATAGAAAAGAGGTTTTGTCATTTGAATCATCGAATAATTGTTCATTTATGTAATTTAAAGGAGGTTTCCCCCTCAAAGAGGTTGAATTCTAAGGCGTTGATCTATCTTTTCTATCTTTTTGTGAGCTGGTTTCATAACATTTAGTATCAGAGCTTTGGATTATAGGGTTTTGCTGCTCCAAATAGGTCATCGTGGAATTTTCGCTATAACTTTTTTTCTGTGACGTTTCAAAAGCTAAAAGAAAACCCATTTGATGCGAAATCGCACTGAACCTCAGGTCCAAATTTCAGAGCTTTTTGCACTATATTTGCAGAGTTATGATCTGAGGAAGTTGGTCTTTTTGCAGACTCCTGAATTACATTCCAAATAGGTGACATGGGGAAAATCGTCATAACTTTCTCTCTGAGCATCGGATTGAAATTTCGTAAGAAGCTACAGAAAGAGGACGGACTGTAGTTTCTTGTATATATTTTTCAGAGCCAAAGGTCGAAATAGTGACTCATGGCACGTCGTACAAGTTCGCTCTACTGAACTAGTCTATAATCAGGTCACTGTGGGAGATTTGGCATAACTCTTCCCTGGAGAATCCAATTTGGATCAGACTAGTGGCATTGGAAAGAGGACACAGAGGGCTACTGCAGGTCACAATTTCAGAACTGGATGATCCAAAATTATAGAGATACATCAGATTCAATATCAAGCTCCTACAAAGTTGAAAAAGGTGTGTAGTTTTTTTAAATTTTTGCATAAGCTTGGTTTGAAAAATTAGTTTGAAGGAATTCAAAGGGCATAGTAAAGCATTATTATCGGTAATTGATGCCTCGAGGAAAGAAAATGCAAACACCTAGTAAGAAACTTGAAAGCTCTAGCATGACTCATGAAGAAGAGGAAGAAATGCAACATGATATATCAAAATTACGAGACCAAGTGCAACAAGTGTCACTTGCACAAAAAGTAATAGAATCTAAGATGGATGGTTTAAAGGAAGGTGTAGAAGCTAAGATGGATGGTTTAAAGAAACATGTAGAAGCTAAGATGGATTGTTTAAAGAAAGGCATAGAAGCTAAGATGAATGACGTGGAAGCTAATTTGAAGACAAGCATGGAAGATTTGAAGACAGATTTGACAAAGTTTCTACAAGAAATGCTTACTAATGGTGAAAGGGTAATAAAGGAAACTCATGATGAGAACAAAAGAAATGTTAATCATGATTTCATAGACTCTAATGTTGGACCGAAGACCCACCATATTCCAAAAATGGATATGAGGAAGTTTGATGGCAATGATCCCGCAACATGGATATTACAGATGGAGCAATTTTTCGATCTCAATAATGTGCAAAACACACAAAAGGTAAGTATTGCAACTTTATATTTGAAACCAAATCAGTTTGTATGGTATCAATGGCTTTGCTCTTGTAAACAAATTATCACTTGGGCAATTTTTATGGAAGAATTGACAACACATTATGAGGATACAAAAAGCAACACTTTTTTTAGCCAATTGATAAGTCTCAAACAAAAGGGTTCAATAATGGAGCACATTGAGGAGTTCCAAAAATTGAACTTAAGGGTAAAAAATATTCCAGAGGAGCATAGGATTGATGTGTTCATAGGGACTTTAAAGGATAATATCCAACATGATGTTCGCCTTTGGGAACCTGATTCATTAGAGAAGGCATTCAGGTTAGCAAGAAAAATGGAAAGCAAAATTATGGCAACCAAGAAGCATACCACTCACAACTATAAAGATGGAATTGTTGTTGCCCCTAGTCTTCCACAACCTATAAGGTTGACACCACAATAATTAGAAGGAAAAAGAGCAAAAGGGCTTCGTTACAGTTGTGATAGCAAATACACTAATGGTCATAAGTGCGATGAGAAGAAATTATTCTACATAGATTGTGAAGACGAAGAAGAAAAGGAGAAAAAAAGGTCAAAAGAAGGGGATATAATCCAGGAACAAATCCTAGATAAAGAAGAAATGAATCCGACCATATCTTGTAATGCATTGGCTGGAATTACCACTCCTCAAACCATCAAGATAGAAGGACAAATCAAGGATAAAAAGGTAATAGTGTTGATTGATTCAGGAAGTACCCACAAATTTTATTCATTGTAAGATAGCAAAAGAATTGAATTGCTTCCTATATCCAGCACCAGAGTTTCAAGTGATGGTTACAAATGGAGGAACGATAAATTGCTCTAGAAAGTGCCATAATATCAAGCTATCCATGGGAGAATATGTATTGACTAGCCCAATGCTTTCCATTCCAATGGGAGGTGTTGATGTTGTACTAGGAGTCTAATGGCTACAATCCTTGGGTACAATAGCTTTTAAATTTCAAGAACTTTTCATGAAATTTTCTGCGGTAGGAAAGGAAGTTGAATTAAGGGGTATTGCAGGGAAACCGGGAAAGATAATCAGCTCCAACGGTATGAAAAAGCTTCTAAAAAAGGAACAAAGAGGTATAATTGCACAATTATGTTCACTAGATGTTTCCACATCGGAATCATCTATTTCTCTAGATCTCCAAAAAATCTTGGACAATCATTCCAAGGTATTTGAGACTCCCAAAGGTCTCCCACCTATTCATGATCATGATCATGCTATTCATCTGATTCCAGGAAGTGTTCCTCCAAACATCAGACCATATAGATATCCCTATTCCCAAAAGTGTGAAATTGAACGTAAAGTTGTAGAAATGCTAGAGGTTGGTATAATTCAACCTAGTCAAAGTTCTTTCTCTGCTCCAGTAGTATTGGTGCACAAGAAGGATGGATCATGGCGCACGTGTCTAGATTATAGGGAGCTCAACAAGCTCGCTATTAAAGATAAGTTTCCCATTCCGGTCATTGATGAATTATTTGATGAATTGCATGGATCAATTTACTTCACCAAGTTGGAATTTCGTTCAGGATATCATCAAATCAGAATGAAGATTGAAGACATTCTGAAAACAGCATTTAGAATTCATGAGGGTCATTATGAATTTTTGGTCATGCCTTTTGGCTTTACCAATGCACCTTCTACATTTCAAGGTTTGATGAATTCCATTTTCAAAACCTTCCTTAGAAAATTTTTGTTAGTATTTTTTGATGATATACTAAGCTATAGCAAGTCTTGGAAGGATCATTTTGAACATGTTGACAGGGTGCTAGAACTATTGGAGGAGAAACAGTTATATGCAAAAATATTGAAATGTTCTTTGGAGTACAAGAGGTGGAATATCTGGGTCATATTGTATCTCATGAAGGAGTTAAGATAGACCCTAGGAAAATTAAAGCCATTAAGGAATGGAAAATCCCCACATCCATAAAGCATCTGCGAGGATATCTCGGGTTGACAGGGTATTATCGAAAGTTTGTTAAGAATTATGGGAGAATGGAAGCACCTCTAACAACATTATTGAAGAAAGATGCATTTTCATGGACTCCAGAGGCAACAAAGGCCTTCGAACATCTTAAAGAGGCAATGTGCCAAGCATCGGTCTTAGCTATACCAGACTTCACAAAAACCTTTATTGTGGAATGTGATGCTTTAGGAAATCGAATTGGTGCTATTTTAATGCAAGATGAAAGACCCATTGCTTTTGAAAGTCGTCCAATCAAGGGAAAGTTTTTACACAAAGCTATTTATGAGAAGGAAACGTTGGCAATACTACATGCACTTAAGAAATGGCGACCCTACCTAATGGGAAGACACTTCAAGGTAAAAACAGATCATGATAGCCTTAAATACTTTTTAGAACAAAGATTATCCTCTGAAGAGAAACAAAAGTGGGTCACAAAGATGTTGGGTTATGACTTTGAAATCATCTACAAAAAAGGGAAGCAAAATGTGGTGGCAGATGCACTCTCAAGAAAGGATGAGGATGTGGAAGCATTGTTGTGTGTCATTTCTATTATCCAACCAGATTGGATAAACGAAGCAAGGGAGGAATGGAGGAATGATAAAGAAGTGTGGGCACTTATTCGAAAGTTACAACAAGATTTTAGTACATCTAATACATTTAGCTGGAAAAATGATTCATTATGGTACAAAGATCGCTTATACCTCTGTAAGAATTCCCAACTCAAACAAAAGATTCTTATGGAATTTCAGACTTCTCCCTTAGGAGGGCACTCAGGATTTTTAAAAACTTACCACAGGGTTAAGAAGAAATTTTTTTGGGATGGCCTTAAATCGGATATTCAAAATTTTGTGGCGAAATGTTTGGTTTGCCAACAAAATAAAGTTGAAACAATTAATACCCCGGATCTATTATAACCTTTATCCATTCCAAGCCAACATTGGGAGGAGGTTTCAATGGATATTATCACAGGTTTACCCAAGTCTGAGGGAAAGAGTGTCATCATGGTGGTAGTTGACAGACTTACCAAGTATGCACACGTTTGTGCATTATCACATCCATTTAAAGCCAGTATAGTTTCTACTGCATTTATGGAAACAATTCAAAAGCTACATGGAAACCCAAAGATTATTGTAAGTGACAGAGATCCCATTTTCACTGGAAATTTTTGGACAGAATTATTTTCTTGTCTTAGTATTCAGTTAGCTCATAGCTCATCTTATAATCCTCAATCTGATGGGAAAACTGAGATAGTAAACAAATGTTTGGAAGGATATCTTCGTTGCTTTGTATCTGATAAACAGACACAATGGGTCAAATGGTTGCCTCTGGCTAAATGGTGGTATAACAATTCCTTCCATACAGCAACTAAAATGACCCCATTTATGGCACTTTATGGATATCAGCCACCATCCATCACATCATATTTAAGAGAAAATTCTAAGGTTCAAGTAGTGGAACATCACATCAAACATCAACAACAAGTCCTCCAACTCTTAAAGGATAACCTCATGTTGGCACAGAATCGAATGAAACAATAGGCAGATCAACATCGTAGCGAAAGAAGTTTTGATGTAGGTGATTGGGTATTCCTACAGCTACAACCATATAAACAAATGTTCCTCAAGCAAGCTAAGAAGCATAATAAATTATCACTAAAGTATTATGGTCCGTACAAGGTGTTGCAAAAGATTGGTACTATGGATACAAATTGGAGCTTCCTGTAGCTTCTCGAGTGCACCCAGTTTTCCATGTTTCATGTTTAAAGAAGGTTATAGGTCACAAGCTCCCAGTTCAAACAATATTGCCAGAACCTGATGAGGAAGGAAAAATTATATTGGAACCGGAAGCAGTCACAAAAACAAGAACTTGAGAGCTACGAAATTGATCAATTTCGGAGTATCTCATCAAGTGGAAGAACTTATCCGCTGAAGATTCCACATGGGAGGATGAGAATTTTATACAGAAGCAACCAGAACTACTAAAGCGTTGAGGAAAACACTTTTTTGAAGGAGAGGGGCATGTTAGGTCCCTATAATTCTCGTGATTACCCTATTACTATTGTAGTTGTATCCCTTATTAATATTGTTGTTCCCCTATTGTGCCCATATTGTTATTACTGTGCCCCATAGAATCCCTCTATTGTTATTTTTGTGGCTTTATATTATTATTTTTAGGTCGGCTGGGTTATATTGTGACTCCTTAGACTCCTATATATAGAAAGGATGTTTTTTCATTTGAATCATCCAAGAATTGTTCATTTATGTAATGTAAAGGAGGTTGCCCCCTCGAAGAGGCTGAATTCTAAGGTGTTGATCTATCTTTTCTATCTTTTTGTGAGTTGGTTTCATAACATAATTCCATAGTATTTATTTAGCTTGTTAATAGTAAAATAATAAATCTTTCTTTCTCATGATTATCTTAGGTCCTGGCTATTTGATTTCATTTGAACTTATAGAATTTACTTAATAACTAAGTCATAGTTTATTTAATTATAATTTAGTATAGAAGTAGTTTAGTTTAGCATAAAATAACCATAGTTTAGATTAGTTTGTATTAGGAATTACTTTCCCTAGATTCAACCCTTCGCAAGAAGAAAGGGTCCTAGGATAATAGAGCCTATAAACCCGTCGAGGGTAGCTATACCAATGGCTTGAGATTTTAAATAGCCTCAATTCAGGATATTTCTCCCTTGTTTACTTAGGTGTACAACACCCATGCCAACAGTTTCCCAAACCATTTCATTAAAGCTTCATTGCTCATATTGTAAAAGGCAAAGATTAAACAACCCATCTATTTGTAGGAAAATTATGATACACCCTATCCTAAGCAAGTGAGATATATACTAATTTCACAAAAGGGATTGGGATATGGCTAGAATGTCAAGAAAAAAGGAATAAAACTTGATCATATTTTAAATGCCATAATTTGAATATGGACCACCAAGTTATAGCTTAAGGTAATGATAGAGAAATGTCACAATAGTAAAATAATATGTTGTGTTTCATTGTCAACTATAAGAAAACATTTGACATGGTGCTTGGAAATTTCATTTGGAATAGATTGAAAGAGTTATAGGATCCATCTGAGTTGACAACCTCTTTGAAAGGTTGTATAAGATTATTATTTCTAAGTTTAGGAGTTAAGAAAGGACGTTCTCTATCCCTTGCCCCTTTTGGAATTTACATTGGCAATAATAGTACAAAATGGCTGATTAGTTACTAAACAAATGACTAAAATTTGCATATAAATGACCATTTTTCAATCGGTGACTAGTTGTGGCTAATTTACAATATCTTATAATGCAGCTAGCTTTTAGACGTATTTAGATTAGTCATTAATCAGGTGTCCCAATTTTATCGTCTAGTAGTATATTTAGTCATAAATTTGATCATTAATTTAGTCATTGATTTAGTCATTAATTGTCACAATTCTTCCAAAAAGTCTCCCCCACCCCCCAATGCATTTATTGCAAGAAACTACTCATTGAAAAGATAAACATGGATCCATGTAGGGTCTTTGACTCTTGGGGGCATGGTAAAATTCCAATCTACAAATTCAAATATGCAACACTGGAAACCCTATCTTAACTTCTAATTATGCAAATTTCATATTGAAAACTTTAAGCTTCAAATTGGTAATGGGTTGAAAGTATAAAACTTAGGGTATACCTGGCTAAGACAAATCCCTACTCTTCAATGTTGGTCCAAAACTCCACATGCTCAATAAGAGAGATATGATGAAAATTGAGGGGTGGGGAGGGTCCCTTTACTTGGAAAACTAGGGTCAGTTTTTTGCCAGACTGGCTGAGCCATGATTTGATTGGTTCGGCACCAATTAGGCCTCCAAACTAAATATATGGCCAAGTTGATATGGTCGGAAGTCAACTCATCTAAGTTAACCAAGTCTAAGTTGACTTGGACTACTTTTAAAAAATGATATATAGAGAGATAGATTCTAGCACAAATCCATCTTAACTCTAGGTCTTTGAAGCATAAAGAGATTTGCATTTTAAATCCTTTTTGGCCCCACCTAGTCCTTAACAATCCAAAGTTCATATGGATCTATGCAGGTTGATTAGTTGATGCAAGTAGGCAACATATATTAGACATTGATTCATAGGAAATTAGTGCAACTTGAATAATAAAAACTAACAAAGGTATGAACATTTCATATAGTGAATACAAGGTTTCTCCCTGCAACATAAAAAAAACAGAGACGGGAATGGAATAGATAGTAGGTAGACAGGAAGAGAAAAGATGGTTTGATAACCAAGAGAAAAGTTGCAACCAAATTTACAAAAGAAAACGTAAGGACTTACAATATGGATAAAGCACATTATAGGTGCCTGTCACATTCTCATGGCTTACCCCTTTGTCCCATCAATGGGGTCTACAACCTAGTGCCAACCATGGGGCTCTCCTTTAGATTTACCTATATCTATCATTGTAATCACATCTCCTGTTGTTAATTGAGAAATTTCATAGGTACCATCATTAGAGATGTTTTAATTTACAATTGTTTTAATGCGTTCCACCATATCTTGTGCATCATTCTTCTGTAAATCCCCTAAATCCTAATAGAAATACACAAATTTTAAGTATATTATTTGCAACTTAAAAAAAATACAGTTTGTATGCTGACTAAAGAAAAGAACATATTTTTTCTTCTTTTTAATAAAAATATGAAAACTTTTCCTTGCCATAGGCAAACATTTGGAAAAAAACATGGTTGCAATCTGGACATACCACATGAGAATAAGTAGTTGAAAAAGAACAATTCAAAAAATGTCTAGAAAGAATAAAAATTCTAGAATCAGCTTGGATTACAATGCAACCAACTGCATGATCCCAAATATTTTCACTATAGCCTGGATTGGGAAAGTGAAGATATATTGCTCCATCACCCCTTGTCATTGCTCCATATTTTTCCTCTTGACTATCTACTCTAACTAGTGGTGCTTTTACACCTAGGATCTGTCAAGGATATTTTCATAGGAATCTCACATTTTATATAGTAAATAAACTACTAAACTCTATATTAAAACATATTGAAGAAAACTACTCAAAATCCTCTCAGGTGGGTTCTGGTCAATTGGTTAAATAAAAGCACTTTCAATGCACAAAACCAAGTTCAAAACTACCTGAAGACATGTTACTAAATTAATGTCGCCAATGGAGTTATCTACCCCATCCAAAGTTGGGTGGAAGTCCTAGCAACTTTTATGGACCATGGTTGTGGATTATCTCAACAGAGGAGAAAATATGAAAGTAATGGATGAATTAAATGGAAGAGATACCCCTTGGTCATGGCCTCTAAGAAAAGGTAGAGCCCAACTCATTAACACAGTGCCATTTGTCAACTGCAAAAATGAATATCACAAGATCTTGAACTGGATGGAAAAATACCTTCGCTACTGTAGTTGTCATGTCATGCGTTGAATGTGTTGCCTCGTATGATTCGAAAAAATATGATTCTTTAGACTTTTCTATGGCACCTACATACACCTATGCAAAATTACATTAAATCAGCTTTGAATATTAGATGGAAATAAAGCTAAAATATCAACTATGGTGTTAATATCAGTCCCAACAAAAGATTATTCTTGGCTAAAAATGAATGTGTCATGCACCCTTTTAGTCTATATAGAACCATCCAATGATTGCACAATAGTGCCTGTTAGGATATTTTGACACATAGGAAGTAGTGAAGTATAACTTGGTCTAGTGTAGCGTTAGGTAAAGTGTGTTTCTTTAGTATGTACTTTTTGTAACTTACAATCCAACGGTCACGATATGTTCTAAACATGAAGTGATCTGACGGCTCATTCTCTCCTCGTATTACCGACACTTGATCCGTGGCTTAACACTCGATTGGTCCATGATCTCTATTTAAAGAGAATGGAGGGTCATTTGTAAGGTGACCGTTCATGAGAGAAGATTATGTAAATTTTCTTTCTTTTACATTAATAAATTTCCTAAAGTGACTGTGTTGGTTCAAGTTGTGGATTGTTTCTCTCTTTGAGGGTTTTAACCATGTCAAGAATATCAGTGTACTGATTTGTGAACCGTTTGTGAGTGGTGTCCTTTGGTGTTCTGTCCAAGGAACTTACCATGTAAATTCCTACATGGTATCAGAGCTATTTGAGGGCCGCATTCATTGGTGATCCAAATCCGAAGCCAATACAACTACATCCGACTATTGTTTCCTAGATCTATTATTTCTGATCACTTTCGAGTTGAGAGGACTGCTCTATTGTGTTAGGATCATCTATTCCAATGAGGAACCCCTTTCATTTCACGCAAAAAGGTTTCTGGTAGCCCTAGCTACGTCATTTTTAAGATCTTGACGTATACAATCTTTATTTGCAGTTTTACTTATTTATCTCTCTATTTATTTCAGTTTATTATCTCTCTGTTTTTTATTACTAGATCCATACCTTTCATTTCTGTGTATGCTCTTTACCTCGCGACTCTGTGCAATCTGGGAAGATAAGAAACAAAAATGAAGATTTTTTCTCAATTTTATGCTCTTTTCCACCACGCCTTAGTGTGATCTTGGAAAAGTAGAAACATTGAGGAAAATATTTAGTTTCTCGCAAAATATAACTTCGAGCCATAAGATTTGGTTTTCTTTGCTTGTCCATTTTCGGTTGTGTGGTTTTTTGTTTTGTAGTCAAAAAGGGATTTTTCAAGTAAGCATGCACTCCAAAGCTTCAATGATTGAAAAAAAAAAAAAAACCAACAACAACAAAAACAAAAAAACAAAAAAACAAAAAACAAAAAACAAAAAAACAAAAACAAAAAAACAAAAACAAAAAAAAAAACAAAAAGAACAACAACAACAACAAAAACAACAAAAAAAAAACAAAAAACAAAAAAACAAAAAACAAAAAAAAAACAAAACAAAAAAAACAAACAAAAAACAAAAAAAAATAAAAAAATAAAAACAAGCAAACAAACAAACCAACCTTCATCTTTTCCAAAAATTTCTAATCTTTTAAACTAGCTCACTTTGTCCAAAGTTACTTGATGAGAATAGAGCTCTTGGGTTCAAGTCTTTCTTTTTGTTGAGTTACTTTTTCAAAAATCACATGTAACTTATGTTTTAAAGTGTTCTCACCCATTATAAAAAGTGAGTGACTTATAATTCTCAAGTCTCTTTATCTTTTATTTAAGTTACAATTTAGTGGGTAGCTCATAAAGTACCATTGTAAAAGTGACTTTGACTTATTTATAAAAGTGGATCACATAATTTTTTTTTAAAGTGAGCTAATTAGATTAAGTTTGGAAAGAAGGGGGGGGGGGGGAGATTTTTTTTTAAATATAACATTATCATTCACTTTTGCACATTCACATACTTCATTGGAATCTTCAACAACTTTTCTTCAAAAACCCATAACTTCTTTCATCCGGAAGCTGTTTTTTTTAATCGGTCTAATTTTTTGAGATCTTTCCATTAGAACACTTAGTTTCAGCATCTACAATTTCAGTTTCTGTTAAAATTGAAAGTCCATGCCAAGTTATTCTTGACAGCACCAACTACTTCCAATGGTTGTCCTACATTGTTGATTTACTTAGAAGTAAAGGTCTTTATAGAATAGCCTTAGGCCTAGAGGCTAAACCTAAAGATGAAGATAAGCAAGCCAAATGGGAAAATAGGCAAGATCAAGCACATGGGTTGATAGGGATGTCTATTTCCCCAGACCTTAAATTCCATATCGCAAAACCTGATACCCCTGATGGAGCAATGAAACAACTCAATAAAGTTTTTGGAAGTAAAAATGAAATTAGAGCCCCTCAACTCGAAAATGACTTGCTTATGTTGGACCCGAATAATTTTTCTTCCATTGAAGATTTTTTGTCCAAGTTCAAAACCCTTAGACTTCTCTTAAAAGGTGTTAAGGTTAAGAAAGAAGATGGTAACCTTATCTATTCCATTCTCACTATGTGTTGGAAATAATACTGAGAGGGGGGCGTGAATCAGTGTTTGTAAATCAATAACTTTTTCATTTCTATAATCAGATTTATATACGCTACTTCAGTGAAGGGAACTCGCGTGTGCATGCAAGTGTTCTTAAGGCAACCATCGTATATCTAGTGAACTTATGATTTAGTTAATTCATCATATGTTGATCTTTAATCTGTGCATCAGTAATTTATTAAAAATTAAACAGTAACCATGTGCAGTTAATAATAGAATGAACCATCACACATAAGCAACACACATGAACACAAAGATTTAAGGTGGAAATCCAATGTGGGTGAAAACCACCTGCTGTTGTTGTCTTTGTATTCTTTTAATAATAAGAAAATCTATTTACAACATTGTACTGGTGCAGACTCATACCAGTACGTAGGCTTCTACTTGTAGAAGGTTACAACCTTCTCTCACTCTCCAGCTTCTTCTAGAAGGGAGCTACAACACCCTAGATCTTGTACTAGTCAATATGTTTACTTGTACATAGGCGCCGACCTACAAAAGGCTACGACCTTCTTTCTTCCTCCAAGGACCACGTTTCATAAATTTTCAGACTAGATGCTCCTGGTACACAACAATACACATGAAGGCCTCGTTTCATCCAATTTTCATACTGGACCCATTAACAACATTGAAGCTTAGAATCAATCATCATTGCAATACAACCATCAAATACATCTGCATCAACCAATCACTGAAACTCAATCATCACTCTCTAAATCAACCAAACTCAATCAATCACTGACAACCTCTGAACCTCTGACACAACTGAATCAACCATTCGTTCATAATTAATCAACTTCAACCAATCAATTGGAACAGATAGATCACTGTAACCAGTACACAGATCTGAACCCATAACACTACATCATCATTCAGAACCAGCTGTAACCTCAAAACCATGCATAAGAGTGTATACGCCACTTGGAAGAGCCAAACTACCGTGTATACGCAACTTCACCAAAGCGAACTAGCGTGTATATTTGTAAATACTTACTTATAACTTTGTTGTACTTCTCGACTTCAGACATACCCAGATCATCAAATCTAAAGGATAAAACATGCGTTAGCAATCAGATCTAGCCCATCCATTATCAGATCACATAATGATAAGTCATTATGATCCTAATCCATCATTAGATCTCAACCATCATCACTAAAGCAAATCACAATCAATCAATCTGAACATTCATAATATTGTCACCAAAATGCAGTCACCAGAACATAAAGCATAACCTAGAACTCTGCATCAACAACCAGAACCAACTGCAGCTTCAAACATCATAGTTCATAATGTATATGCTACTTCGATGTGTTGAACCAGCGTGTATATGTGCTTTTACCAAAGTGAAATAGCGTACACATCTACAAATACTAACTTGAAACTTCACAGACATTCCAGACTTTAGTCATACTCAGATCATACCATTTAGAGAATAAAACATGCATCAGTATTCAAATCTAGACTATCCATGATCAAACCACATAATGATAATTCATTTCAGGATTTATGATCCCAATCCATCAACCATCATCAACCACATAGGTACATCCTTAGATCAAATCAAACAAAGCATCAGACACTCATAACTTGCATATATGACCTAACATTTCATAAGATAATCAATACTTGCACATCCTGGCCTAATGATCTTCTCCTCCTTATATAGTTTTAGGCCTTTCACAATACCTTGGACCAAAACCACTTAGGACCAATACCTTGGACCAAATACCTAGGGTCAATACCTCGAACCAAATACCTTGGATCAATACCTTGGACTAAAATACCTTGGACTAGATACCTCAGACCAAAACCTTGGTTTTCCAACATGTATGTGCTTTTCCTTCTGTGATAGTGCATGTATACGTATACACTCCTTTGGTTCTGTTAACCTGTGTGTATACGCTATTTTTATACAGTGAACCTGCATATAAAACTTAACATACCTGAAAATGTCCTTTTTATTCAACTTCTTGATTCTGATCTATAGTCCTTTGTTCCTTCATCCTATTCTTTTGTACCATTACTTTGTTCCCTTTGAATAGACCCGTTATAATGTGATTTGCCATTGTACATTACTTTTGAACTGATTCCTTTGAACTGCCCTGCGTTTTGTCACATCTGTAAATACAACTACCATGCATTCTATCATATCGGATATCTCTCCTGTATATTCATCTAGTTACATAGATTCATCTAGTTACCATATACAAGTGAGTTTTTTTGCTATAAGTGGGTTGCCATCAAGTACAACACATGCATCATAATGCCAACACTAAGTTGGGACCAGCCTACTCTGTGTTTCTTTCCACCTTCCATTCTACAAGAGAAGCCTTTATTTCTTAAGGACAAGACTACAAGTCCCCCTCTTTTGATGCCTTTTGTGATTCTTTAATAAGGGAACAAGAGAAACTCTTACATCTTGGTCTTCTTAATATTGGAAACTCTTCTAAGAAATCCTTAGCAGCCCAGCAGCAACCAAATTCAAATAATCCTAAGAAGCAACATCCTAAAAATAATGGTCCCAAACTAAATAAGGGTCCTAAGCAATTTCAGCCTCAAAATGAAAAATCAATTCAATAAAATGATAAGGCAAATAAAAACAAAGGGAAGAATATTGATATACATTGCAACTTTTGTAATTGTGATGGCCACTTAGAGTCCAAATGCTTTAAAAAGATGGAAGCCTTGGAAGCAACAATGAAGAAGCATAACATCCATTTGGAGCACTCTTCAACTTCAACTTCATCTTCAGGAATAACACTTTCTTCATGTGGCTTTCAAACATCTCAGTCTGGTTATGCACTAAATGTGTCTTTTTCTTCTCATTCTCATGACTGGCTCATTGATTCTGGAGCTTCTTATCAGATGGACAAAAAAAAAGCCATGTTTTCTTCTTTAAATGATTGTAACACCAAAAATATATACGTTGGTGATGATATATCTCTTAGTGTTATAGGGACTAGAACTATTCATATTGACAATGGTAAATCTAATGATGTATTATGTGTTCCTACCTTATCCTGCAACCTTCTATCTGTATATTAGATAACTCATTCAGGTGAAGGTAAAATCGTTGAATTTTCACCTCATGATGTTGTAATTGAGGACCTCAGAGATCCTAGACAGATTTTCGCCACTAGCATTACTGATGGTTCTACAATATTGTATAAGTTTAACAAATTTGGGTCATCAACTCATTTCCTTGGTATTTGTTTCTCATAATGATGAAGTGAGCAAACTTTGGCATGAGCAATTTGGTCACTTAAACTATCGCTCTCTTCAAACTCTATATAAGGAAAATATGGTGACAGGTCTTCCTATGGTATCTTGTAGAGGTGTTTGCTCTGGATGTGTACTCGAAAAACATCATCAAGATAGTTTTGAAAAACGTGCCTCTTGGCATGCCTCAGCCCCTTTACAGCTTGTGCACAGTTATTTATGTGGTCCACTTCCAGTTGTTTCATTCTCTAGCTACAAGTATTTCTTAACTTTCATTGATGATTTCTCCAAACGCACTTGAGTATACTTATTAAAACTCAAGAGTGAAGCCTTTAGCATGTTCTTGGCCTTTAAGGTCTTTGTTGAGAAACAATTTGGACATCAAATTCTTAAGCTAAGATCTGATAATGGTGGAGAATATGTTAACAAAAAATTCATCAACTTTTGCACTGAGAATGGAATTCAATTGTAACGTACTGTTCCATATACTCCACAACAAAATGGTGTAACTCAAAGGAAGAATCACACCTTAAAGGAAATGACTAATTGTATGCTTTAATCTAAAGGGCTTAGTCTTAATTTTTTGGAAGAAGTAATTAATTGTGCAAATTACATAGTAAATCACACTCCTACTAAGGTTTTAAATAATATCACTCCAAAAGAAGCATGGAGCTCAATTAAACCAGATGTAAGTCATTTTCGTGTTTTTGGAAGTGAAGCATGGGCCCACATTCCTGATGAGAAACATAAATCCTTAGAATCTAAGAGTGAAAAATGTATTTTTTAGGATATTTTGAAGATGTCAAAGGATATATAATTCTTCCACTTAAATCCAAAAATGTTATCATTAGAAGAGATGTAAAGTTTGCTGAAAATATATCGGCCTAGGAGCCTAGTTCAGCATATGTGCCACCTCTCTCTATCCCTTTTACTTCTGAAAATATTTCTTCTTCAGATGATGACAGCGAGGATGAAAATCCTCCCCCACCTTCTTCGGATCCTCCTTCAGCTCCTCAGCTTCCAAAATGGGTTCGTGCTACTTGGGATGTAGCAGGTTCTCTTGCAGGTAATCCTACAGATCAACGACGTACACGTTCTCAGTTCGATAGAGCCTCTTATTTATGGGCTCAAGCTTCAGCGAATTATGATCCTAACACCTTTGCAAAATCTTCAGACCATCCAAATTGGGAGGGAGCTATGAATGAAGAATATCGTTCATTATTGGAAAATGATACATGGGATCTTGTTCCTCTTCCAAAGGGATGAACACTTGTTAGATGCAAATGGGTTTATAGAACCAATTTTGGACCAAATGGAAAAGTTGATAAACATAAAGCTCGTCTTGTTGCTAAGGGATTTTCACAAGTTGAAGGCATTGACTATACTGAAACCTTCTCCCCTGTTTCCAAAATGAACTCTATCCACCTTGTTATTTCCCTTGCTACCTCTTTCAAATGGCAAGTCCATTAGATGGATGTTAAATCTACCTTCTTGCATGAAAAAATATATATGGAACAACCTCTTGTCTTTATACAAATAGACTCCAGCCTTGTATGTCAGCTTAAGAAATCCATTTGTGGTCTCAAGCAAGCTCCTCGGGATTGGTATGCCAAAATTGATAGCTTTCTTTTAGATAATGGCTTTTCTAGGTGTCATTCTGACAATACTGTCTACACCAAGAAAGTGGGTAGGTCTCTTATCATTCTTGCTATTTATGTTGATGATCTTATCCTTACTGGTGGTGATCGCAAATTTATAAACCATGTGAAGTTCAACCTTAAAAAGAAGTTTGAAATGACAGACTTAGGACACATGCATTATTTTCTTGGTCTTCAAGTCTTGCAACCCAAGGAAGGTATTTCCCTTTACTAATACAAGTATGCTTGTGATATTCTACGCCACTTTCACATGGAAGACTGTAAGCCAGCCCCTTCTCCCTTTTAATCTGGAGCCAAACTTTCAATCACTTGCACTTCCCCTGAAGTTGATGCTACCTTATACCATCAACTTGTAGGAAAACTTTTGTATTTGACCCATACCCGTCCTAACCTTTCCTTTGTTGATGGCCTTATTGCTCAGTTTATGAAAAACCCACATGAAATCCATTGGAAAGAAGCTAAAAGAATATTTCGTTGTATTTGAGGTACATTTTAGTTTGGGATTCATTACAGTGAAGAAGCATCTCCTCTATTGGTTGGTTTCACCAATTCTGATTGGGCTAGTGGCCCTAATGATCGGAATTCTACTGCAGGTGATGTCTTCACTCTTGGTTCTAAACCTATTACATGGGCTTTCAAGAAACAAAGTGCCATTTCTCTTTCTTTAGTAGAAGCAGAGTATCGTGGCACCGTAGAAGCTAGTAAGGAAGCCTTGTATTTTCGTCAGATCCTATCATAGTTTGGCTTTCATCAGTAGCATCTGACTACACTTTGGTATGATAATCAAAGTGTCATTCAACTATGCAAAGATCCAGTCCAACATCAACACAGAAAACACATTGAAATACACATGCACTTCATTAGAAAGCTCATTCATGACCATGTTCTTGAAGTGCAATATTGTTCAACCGATGATCAAGTTGCAGAAAGTTTTACAAAGGCTCTCACAAAGGTGAAGTTTACTAAACTTCGATTTATGGTTGGAGTTCAGGAAGTTTCCATTAAGGGGGGATAGGCTCTAATGCCTCCTTCCTTCTCCTATTGTGTCATATTTGTACATCCTTAAATCCTATCCCAAGTTGTTCTTAAGGGGGGATGTTAGGATATTCCGACACATAGGAAATAGTTAAGTATAACTTGGTCTAGTGTAGAATTAGGTAAAGTGTGTTTCTTTAGTATGTACTTTTTGTAACTTACAATCCGATGGTCATGATATGTTCTAGACATGAAGTGATCCCACGGTTCATTCTCTCATCCGTATTACCGACACTTGAACTGTGGCTTAACACCCGATTGGTCCATGATCTCCATTTAAAGAGCATGGAGGGTCATTTGTAAGGTGATTGTTCATGAGAGAAGCTTATGTAAAATTTCTTTCTTTTACATTGATAAATTTCCTAAAGTGGTCGTGTTGGCTCAGGCCATGGACTATTTCCCTCTTTAATGGTTTTAACCATGTCAAGAATATTGGTGTACTGATCTGTGATCTTTTTGTGAGTGGTTTCCTTTGGTGTTCTATCTGAGGAACTTATCCTGTAAATTCCTACAGTGTCAGCCCCTTTTCTTGCAGATAAAAAAGAAAACCAATTGGATCATTTGAAGGGTGAGCATTTATGCTAACTTATATTTAGGGAAATTTTGGGTAGGCCAACACATCCAAAATAACTTTTCCTTCATCCAATAATCCCAAGGCTACAACATATTGGTATCCTCTATGAAATCTGCAAAATAGGTTGGTCTTCTTAATCAAAATTGCAAAAGACTGTAACATGAAAAAGTGTTGCAAATGTGCAATGGCTAACATATTGTAGTACATTGAAAACTAGAATAAGAAATGTACACCAATTGTAGAAGCTTCACTAGAAATGAATTATAACACTGAGAGAAGCTAGGTGCATTCTACATCCTAGTGGGTATGAGATTATAACATCCATGGGTAACACATGTAAATTAAAAAAAAAAAAAATCATAAACTAAAAAGGAAAATTTAAATAAAATACCAAAAATATATTTATGTGTGTGTATAGATCAATGTTTTCAAACTCAAAATCGGTCAAGTGTCAACATGGACTCCAACTCAAACTCAAACTTGGAATCAGCCATGGGTCAACTTGGACTCCCACTCAGACTTAGTTTGACTCAAGCTGATCTGATTTCAATGACTTGGTTTACTAAAAAATACTTAAAATACTTAGGTACTGATTAAAAATCATTTTTAATGATTCCAAGCCATTAGAGATAAAATATATAAATTTTGCTCATGCACATACCATATAGAGTTCGAATATCTCAAAAAAATTTAAAATGGCACTAAGCACTATACATGTCAACAACAAAATACATAATTATTAATGAATGGGGTTATAAATTCCCTCTAGACTCTAAAATATGAAAAACATACAACAACCATCTCATTTTTCCTAGCCTTGTCTTCATTAAATTTCACAAGTTGATTTTGTAGTTCCAATCTAATTTTTCCACTCTCCTCTAATGGGGCTATGCCTAGGGAAACTTAGCCTCTTATACTAGCCAAGAATTCTTCCAAATAGTCTCCCCCACCCCCCTAATGCATTTATTGCAATAAACTACCCATCGAAAAGATTAACATGGATCCATGCAGGGCCTTTGACTCTTGGGGGCATGGTAAAATTTCAATCTGCAAATTCAAATATGCAACATTGAAAACCCTATCTTAAGTTCTAATTATGCAAATTTCATATTGAAAGCTTTTAAGTTCAAATTGGTAATGGGTTGAAAGTATGAAATTTATGGTATACCTGGCTAGGACAAATTACTACTCTTCAACGTTGCTCTAAAACTCCACATGCTCACTAAGGGAGGTATGATGCAAATGGACGGGTGGGGTAGGTCTCCTTACTTGGTTGACTAGGGTCAACTTGCTGCCAGGCTGGTTGAGCCATGCTTTGACTGGTTCGGCACCAACTGGGCCTCCAAACTAAATATATGGCCAAGTTGATATGGTCAACAGTTAACTCATCCAAGTTAACCAAGTCTGAGTTGACTTGGACTGCTTTTAAAAATTGATAGATAGAGAGATAGATTCTAGCATATATCCATCTTAAATCTAGATATTTGAAGCAAAAAGAGATTTTCATTTTGAATCCTTTTTGGTCCCACCTAGTCCTTAACAATCCACAGTTATGATGGATCTATGCAGGTTGATTAGTTGATTCAAGTAGGCAACATATACTAGACATTGATTCAAAGGAAATTAGTGCAACTTGAATAATAACAACTAACAAGGGGAATAGAGAGTAGGCAGACAAGAAGAGAAAATTTGGTTTGGTGACCAAGATAAAAGTTGCAACCACTAGTACAAAATAAAAGGTAAGGACTTACAATCTGGATAAAGCACATTGTAGGTTCCTGTCACATTCTCTTGCCCCTTTATCCCTTCAATGGGGTGTAAAACCAATGCCAACCATGGTGCCCTCCTTTATATTTACTTCTATCTATCATTGCAAGCACATCTCCTATTGTTAATGGAGAAATATCATAGGTACCATCATTAGAAATGTTTTAATTTACAAGTGTTGTAATGTGTTCCACCATATCTTGTGCATCATTCTTCTATAAATCTCCTGAATCCTAATAGCAATACACATATTTTAAGTATATTATTTGAAACCTAAAAAAACTACAGTTTGTATGCTGACTAAAGAAAAGAACATAATTGTTCTTATTTTTAATAGAAATATGAAAACGTTTCCTTTCCATAGGCAAACATTTGGAAAAAAAACATCGTTGCAATATGAAAGAATGCGCTAATATATTCAAACATCAATACCGCTTCTGCAACCATGGAAAACAATCTCGAGGGTAGTTCCCCTACAAGTACAAAGCTAACTAAATCCTAAGAACCTGAGATCATTTAATAATAAAATATCTATTAAATTAAACTCTCATATATGATAGAAAAATATATAGAACCTTTGTATTAACAACTGATGTGAAAAATATGAGAATATAAAATATACAAATGATTCATCAAAATTCAGCATCCTATAACAATGGTTGAAGTTCACAATCTCATTGGGTAGTTAGCTACAAGCTTCAAAAAGAAACAAGTACATAAAACTCCTTTTCATACAACTCAAAGAAATAAATTATTGATCATTATAGTCAAACCTACAGATCCTCATCATTTGTATTCTTCTTTAGAAAGTTGCAAAGCATTTCAATAAGAACTTGTTATCTAGCATATTGAGAAAGTCAGATCGGAACTTCCTTCTAACTATGGTAGATTGATGTCATAACAAACACCAGACTTTTCAGGATAGATGGTTTTTGTTTTAGAAAAGCCATCAAACACAACTATTGCTGATGGTATTTTCCATTTTTCATTCTAGTAGAAAGTAATGGATATGCTTTGATTCGTTGAAACAAATGTGTCTTGTATGGAGATGTTTATAAGGACATGGATAATAGGCTCAAAAGAGTTCAATAGATCATCAGATATTATAGCCCACTAATCAAACCAAGAACAGAGTTGTCAAGAGATAATAGAAACTGAACTTGCATTTGCATACTTTGGCATATGCATAAGCATGGCATATTATGATGAGTACAATTTCCTTTATTTTTAATATATGTGACTAATTATCTACAAGGATCCTGAGGTGGCTTAGAGAAATAGAGCAGATATTTCTAAAGATTGTCCCAAGTGACACCTTCACATTTTGGAATCAAATTGCTATATTTATTGTTAGAACTAGCTCACTTGAACATGTCTAAGTAGTGGTTACATGCTAAGGATTGGGCCAATATCATGGTATTGGAATTCTAGGGTTGTAGAACTCATCAATTTGAAACCAATTTAGATTTGAGTGTTTAAGAAGTTGACAAGATATTTAGCAGATATAAAAAACTATACCACTTATCGGTTAATTCAATCCTAATGCCTACAATGAGGAAACAGATGCACAATCTAGATTCCCAGAAGATACAGATTAAAAGCTATTTTCAAATTCCCAAGAAGTAAGGAAATTGTATGTATGTATACACACATATTAGCCATAGTTGCATCTAAATGTCATATGACTTAAGAATGTCAGATAAATATTATCATTAGAGTTAAGTGGCTTCAATGGAAAGGTACATGACATCTCCCAAAAAAAAATGGGAGAAAATATAGTGTTTTGTTCAATCAAATACCACAAATCAATTTTATACGATATGATAGGAAAGAAGGTAGAACATAGTTAGTTTTAAAGACAGTGTTCTTTCACATAAAAATAGTGCTGCTTATTTTTTTTGTTTTTGAACCTTTTTTCCAATTTCATTCCATGGGGCCCACCCACATTTCTAAGCAGATTTAAAAAATTAAAATTAAGGGGAAAAAAAGGTGAAAAACAAGCATTTCCAAAAATGGAAATGCTAGTGAATATAAATCCTTGGAGTCATAGTTGTGTGCCATTGTTTTCCCTTACAAAAGTAGGTCTGTGACTTTTCAAAGAGATAATTCCCACCTACCGCTGGGAGTATTGAGCATGTTCAAAACTAATCTAACATATCATGTTAAAGCTAGATTTGATTGTTCAAATCCTACAATGAATATATGTGACATCATGCACAACTAGGTTTTCTCTCTCAAGTTCTCTTTTCTTAGGGACAACCATGACTTCCCTGAGGATGGGTGGCTCCCTCTCCTCCTCTGATCCAACCTTTGAGGTAGCCACAGAAGATTTCAAATATCTCATGGTAGCTTATTTCTCAAAATAAAAAGATCCATAACATTAGCCAAAGGATGGTTTGTTAAGAAATGGAATAAGTGCTTAAATTCATTCCATCAATCCAACGAGAAAATCACTTCATTGTTACCTCTAAAATACGTGCTTCAAAAATAAGTTCAATTATCAACTACAAACCCCAAAGTTACTTAAGGATATCACCCATTGACACCTTGGTGATCATCCTTCTCACATAAGGCCAGCTCTCCTCGAACACAAGGGAGGAATCCCTGAGAAGCCTACATAATTGTCCTTTAAATGCTAAAAACATTGATTTGCAAAATGATATTGTTTTTGTATTTTAAGATTTAAAATGGAAAGCTGAGCAAGACCTAGTGCCTAGTCCTTGGGCTATAGACTCTAGGCAATAGAAAGAACTTGAAAAATGATGAATAAGATGTGAGTCATGAGAAAACAACCAAATAACAAGTGTTATCAATCAAGAAAAGATCAAATAAATATGTAACAATGGTATCTTCTAATAGATGGAACAGATGAAGACAATGTGCTCCTCCAACTTGATCTCTTGTAAATGACAAAGATGAAAATTCCTTTTGAGGTGTGTGATGTGGTGAGCTATCTCAAATCAAAGCTAGTGGGAGCACACTCTAAATGAACCAAGGAGAATCCTAAGGTTTTGCATCCAATGTCTATTAGTATAGATAGGCCTAACAATAAGAGTCACTTAGCTACATAAAGCACTCAAAATAATAAAATGGCATATTCAAGATAACACCCTTAATGAGGGAAGTCCAAGTGATTTGGATGTAGCTTGTAGATATCCTCTATAATCTCCTAGGTTAAGTCTTATTTAGATAGTAGGAGCTCACCTAGAGTGTCTAACGATTACCTAAAAAGGGCAAGTCGATTAATAGAAATGTCCACTAACTAAAGCAATTATGAATAACCCACAACAATTACACCAAGAGGTGGGGGGTCTATTGAAGCAATACCATAAACTCCACCTAGATGATAGACTAAGGAATTGCATGTTTGTAGCAGATGAAGCATTGTAATATAATGGTTTAGAATCTCTCTATCCTAGCCCAATTAACCCAAAGGAGGCCAAGTCCCCACACCTTGAAGCCATAAAGGGTCATGGCTCTGATGGTCATGTCCAAAGTGGTGCATCTTGAATGAGATGTCCTACAACACTATCTCTTGAGCCAAGCAAGACATATTCCTTGTTAAGTTGGGGATAGAAAGCATGCCTCAATCTAAAATAGACTCCTAAGACCTGAACCCCAAGTATGTGTAGGTTGTAGGAATCTCAATCCCATCCCCTCCAAAGTAAAAAACGGTAGTCAAAGAAAACATGTTCAGACATGCTAATGATCATAAACTTAGTTTGAAACACGAATCTATATTGACTTGATGGTTTTCTTGCAGGCCTCACTTTGGTACTTTCTATTTCTATTTAGAAACTTCAAATAACTAGAAGAATAATTATGTTTCCCTCCTCTTATCGGAATGACACTACTCTTTCAAAGGAAAACTGTCCAACCTACAGTTGGGTTCTGGCTGTCTTCCAATTATCACCTGGATCTGGAGAAAGAGAGAATATAGTGTAAATACATAAGCAGTCAGAAAACATGGCCTATTGGAATTATGATTTATGCCACTAGTTTTATTTTTGAATATGCTTATTGAATAATGTAGCTTATGCAATAAGGCACAGGTCATGCCACAAAAAAAACAGGGGTGGAAAATAGGTTGTGCCACAATCACAACAATGCAAAATCTGGGGAGAATAAAAAGTCCCTGCTCTCTAGATTCTCACTGAAAAATATAATCAAGGTCAACCTCCTCATGTGTTCAAGGAGTTTAGGGTTTTCAAAATAAGCCTAAAGAGAGTTACAATGTGACAA
Organism: Pinus tabuliformis; assembly: GCA_031772625.1. Taxonomy (NCBI): domain Eukaryota; kingdom Viridiplantae; phylum Streptophyta; class Pinopsida; order Pinales; family Pinaceae; genus Pinus; species Pinus tabuliformis. Next base: position 673,420,425 of record CM062808.1, read on the forward strand.
TATTGTAAATGCTTTAGCTACTTGGAATAGATTAGAATGTAGGGTTGATGTTTCTGTTGGAGCCTAAATTCATGCAATGTTCAGATTGCAAGTTGGCCTCCAACAATTATCAAAACAATAGGTTTCATTACCATTGTAGTTTTTTATGTCGACTAAATTCATTCTAGGATTGATGGTCAACATGCTTCATACAAAACAAGAACCAAGGAGATAGTAAGCATTGCACAAATTTACCCATATGTCCCTTATAACACTTTCTTCATCATAAGCTTGGTGAAGTCAATTGCATTTCCCCAAAACATCTCTATGGGAATCTTCCAAGCATTGTGGAGGAGGCATTTGAATGCAGTCCATATATAGAAACATGCTTCAATTAACTTTAATTCAGTGACAAATGAACCAACTTCAACTCAACGAATTTTATATTGTATTTATTAAAGGATGGGTACTTCCATGAAGTTAGTTAAAGGTATCAATCAATAGTAAATAGGAAGAAACTTTTACAAGCCAATATTCCTGGTAATCTACTCTATCTCCAACAAGAACATAACTTTCACATAAAACCAAAATACATTAAGTTTTGAAACATAAATGCCAAAAGAAAATGCTTCGAAGTTTATGAACTTACCAAACAGAAGTTATTCCTCCTTTAGGCACTAATGTATGGATGTTATGAAAATTGGTCTGTCCAAAGGCATGAACATAGCAGTGGAGTAGAAGGACTCAGTGATAGAGTAGATTTGTATCATGGAAATAAATCCACGCACCTCCAATTATTCATCTGTGACACTGATATCTGGATCTCCGTAAGCATTTATGTCGGTAAATCTCCACGAGTAATTGACTATAATTGTGTCCTATATCGCGGGAATAGTCAAAATTAATAATATTCAAAACTACTTATGTTTCGACTGAGTCTATCAAATAAAATAAGAGAGAAATGAGTAGAGCATAATGTACGGTTATCTTGTCCACTTCTCTCTGCTCATCTTCCTTTCACTATTTATTCACCAAAATAGGTGTCGAACAAATCGGTGTTTTGAAGCAAGGCACAAACAAGGCTTTTCATTTCATTTCAAGAATCTCAATATTTATCATGAACATCAAAATCTTGCTCTCTACAACAAGCATAAGAATATTCATCTTGCTTACAAGCATCAAGACTCGCATTAGGATCTTCAACTCAAGCATCCAACTCTTTATCCCGAGCACTAAACTTAGGCTCTTCTTTTCGATCTGGAACATTATAATATCCCCTTTGAACACCTAGCTCTTCGTCTTGATCTCGATATGCGTCCATCAATGCTACCTTTGTCTCTGCTACTCTAGCTGGCACTACCTCTGGCCCTACCAATGTTGTTGCTTGCTCTATTGAGGGTTCCACTGGTGATGGTGATGATGCAGGCGTGAGGACAAGTGTCAAGTATACTAATTCTTTATATACATCAATGGATACTAGTGGTGGTTCCCTCCTCTTTTCAAGTTCAATATCAACTTGGTTAGCACTTCCTTAAATAGAATAAGGATTTTTTATATAAAAAATTAGTAGAAGAAGTACTTAAGAAAATTTTTATGGTTTCTTCCTTAAATTCAATATCCGCACTTTTCTGTCGGAAAAGGTCTCAACTCTTAGCTCTTCTCTTTCTCCGCTAGCAAGGGCAGTCTATTGAAGAGATCCTCCTCCATCTGCCGATCCTTCTCTTTCTCTGCTTGTAGGGGCGAGCTATTGAAGGAATCATCCTCCATCTGTCGATCCCTCAATGTATCCAAATTCAACCCTAAAATCCTAAGTGCTGGTGAATCATTGTCGCATTTCCTGTGAAAACTTAGAACAAATCTACAACTAAGGCATCATAGTTCGATCGATTCAAAGAACGGGAATCGATCTAGATATTCTAAAGATCGATCTAGTGGCCTGTACCTATTTCCATATGTTCCCATGGAAGATTGGAGATCGATATTGATTTGGAGTTGTGTCGAACTATTGTTCTGACCTTTCTATTTTCACAACTCTCCAACATTCATTTGTATACATTATTATTCAAAACCAGATTTTCAAAACACCTGAAAAAGGAAACGACTAACAACAATTCGTGTTATCTGGGTGTTGCGCTATAATTTGTGAAGCATTTGGATCTTCTAATCTCAAATAATTCAGCCTCACTTTGTCTGACAATTTTTGTGCACACTATCATAGTTACATGGGAACTTAAAAAGGCGGATGGGATGATCAATGTTGTGGAGTGTGACGCCTTAGGCTTTAGTGGGAGGGCTAGGCTTTGAAGCTTGTTCATAATTGGTTATGCCTTCCCCTCTACCTGAAGTCGTGGTTATGTCAATCAAGTGCTATTTTATTTTTTCGGGTGGGAATTATCTCATGGTAAAATACGTTTAAGAATGCGCTCAATTTGGTGTTACTTTGTTTTTTTGGGCGGTAATTAGTTCATGGTAAAATATATTTGAAGGCGCTCAATTTTGAGCAATGTGTGTTAAATTTATTTGAAGATTTTTGACATTTGTTTTCTTCTGGAAATTTGTTATTTTTAAACGGTGTGGAAAATAATGACTTTTCTTCATTGTGAAATGTCACAAAAGTGTGCATGTTGATCATTTTGGTGGTCAAAAACTTATAAGAGCTTAAATATTTTGAGATGTAAGAGTGAGATACTTGACGCAATGAGTTTTTACATTTTAGATAAGATATTTATTTCACTTTATATATTAGACTTTTATGATGGACACACTATGATGTTAGTAGTTTTTGGTAGCTTACAACAAAAACATATCTTTCATTTTCTTTTCATAGCATAGTTTTTTGCATCTGCACATTTAGTAGGGTTTTATTCATATTCTCTTGCACATCATTGTAACCTTGCTCATCATATTATTTTTAGTAGATCTCGCAAGTTTAGTGATAACCTATCTAGTAGCAATTTCACATATGTAGCTCCATCACTAAATTGAGAATAAAGTGGATAAAATATCCATCTAAGATCAGAGGATCTAATGTGACACATTAGGCCATGATTTCCAAGGAGCATCATCACTAGTAGTTGACCTCCCATGAAGCATCCCTTTCTAGATCTTAAATGTTCTTTTGTTAGTTAGTTGCATATTTTTTTGTTTCTTCTAGCCTTTAATTTGTATGCATGCCAATTTAAGGATTGACTCTTCAATTGATGCTCTCTTTTTAAAACTATAAAAAAAAAATCTAGTTCCAAATGAATAAGGACCAATAATTTTTCTTTGGGATTCATTTATGATTTACTTTATTTTCTAGGTATATTTTTGCATTTATTTGTGGATGTTTGAGATAAATATCATTAAACTTCATCAAAATTATTCTTCTACTTGAAAATTTTCTAGGTTTTGACAATATACAAATAAGATGATGAATGAGATACCTAAACCCTTAGTCTAAGGCTTGTTACCATAAACCAATTCTAATACCATTTTGAAAGAAATGAATGTATGTTGTCTGACATATAGGCTCATGTGACTATCCACGATTTTAAAATTCAAGAATGTAGATGAATTAATCATGCATGACAACATTTAAACATGCACCAAAACTCTTGTTTTTTTTACCTCTTGCTTTTTGAAAGTTAGTTATCTGCTCTAGTCAGATTCCTTTTCTTATACATGTTTTGACTCAGACGATTCAAAAGATAATTTTAGTCATCACATGTTCTCAATTTTAGATGGTACGTCTCTCTCACCCACCTCTTACATGCATTCAATAAAACCACTCCCCTCATGAGTGTACTTAGCCCATGCTTCAATAACTAATTGATATGACTCTTCTACCAACCTCAAAAATGCATTCAATGACTGGTTTTAATAAGTCAAATGGGGATTATATGGTAATGACAATTAATTTATTCTAATAACATGGGATTTTAGCCATGTGTGATTTACCCTTCGAGCCATTTTATCCCCCTCCTTTATGGAATTATAGGTCCTCCATGAATATGTTCTTGTCCATTTTATAACCAGTGATGTATTTCATATTATTATTTTCAATATAAATGTTTACATATATTTTTTTGTTTGATATTTTGTCCATGACTTGTGGGACTATCATGTGATCTAAGAAACCATAACCTAGGGCATCTAATCCATCAAAATCACTTGACGATCACACTAGGCCTAGACCACACCAACCCTTATCATGGATAATTTTTTTTGGTGTCTCCTCCCGACTATTGCGAGTTTCGCACATTGGTCACCTTACATAATGAAACCATCAAAATCCAATCATGCTAGAAATATTTGGCTACATTTTTACATATTATATATCTTGGCATTTAGACATTCATCATATTTAAAAATATACATTTCTAATCTATCAATCAAAATTGGGGTGTTACATTTTCCTCCCCCTACATTTTTTCACTATCTTTGGTGCACATCACCATATAGGTTTTACATGTAGATACATAAAAAAAATTTACATTTTAGCACTCTATAATTTGACAATTTAGTAACTCCTATAGAAATTCCAAATGCCCAACTCTCACTCCCCTCAACCTACATAATCCAAGGAAGAGTAGTCCCTTCTCTCCATCACAATCCTTTAGGTTGTCCCACTTACCTTTGAGGGTTCAACCACTGGTCAGACATGAAATATCCAAGCTATGGAATTTATTAATCCTATCTATAAAGAATGGATTCTTTAATAATTTATGCACAAATTTAAATTCATATTTCCTCAAAATATGCAAAAATCTATGGGTAGTCCTCCCACATAACCTATTCATTCTCCCATGTGGTATCTTCAAGATTCCAGTAGGTCCACTAGACCTTTACCAAGATAATGGCTTTTCGCAGGGGAACTTTGAATTTTGAGTCTAAGATTCATATTGGCTCCACCAAAAGTCCCCTTTGTGCTCCACCTAGACCATATTCTAATTAATCACAAGGTTAGGATTAGCCACATACTTTTTCAATAAAGATACATGAAACACTTTTATGAATATTCATGGATGCAAGTAATGAAAGAATGTATATAACCAACCTTATCCTATCTAGGATTTCAAATGGCCCACAATATTGTGCTACCGATTCTAGGTAGCTTCCCAATTTTAGTGAGATCTTTTTAGCCTTCACTTTGAAAAACACATGCCCAACCAATCTAAATTATCTATGAATTTTTCCTTTGTCTATGCAAATTTCTAATTGTATTATGTATCCTTTATATTTTTACTTATCTTTAACATATGTTCTTCCATCTCTTTTAGAATATATATTAGCCCAACAGTCACTTTGTTTTCTAGGTTATCCCAACTCAAAATATAACTTCACAATTTCCTTTTTATATAAAATTCCACATTATTGGATTCCTTATCAATCAACATAATTGAAATAATATGTGTGACTTTTGTAAGCTTTTCCATCACTACCATAATGGAATCATCTCACCTTGTTATCCTTGGTAACTTGGTGATGAAATTTATGGTAACAATCTTCCATTTGAATTTATGAATGGAAAATGGATATATAAATCATGTTGGATGTCTATGTTTAACCTTTACCTTCTAACATTACGTGCATTTGGCTTTGTAATCAACCACATGTTTTTTTATACTAAGTCAAAAATACTGGATTCTTGTACCTACAATATTTTTGGTACTCTAGGTGTCCAACATATGGTGAATCACACATTTCTCTTATCACTAAATTTCTCAATTCTTGAGAATTAGGAACATAAACTTGTGTTCCTTTGCAAGAGGATTCCATCCTCTTCTAGCATGCAATCTTTAAATTTTTGGTGTGAATTACCTTGTTGTAAGCCTTCTTTAATTTGTAAAAAGTGTTAGTTTGATCATAATCTTCCAAAATTATTCTTTTTAAGTCTATGTTGTATATTCTAATAGCTATAACATATATTACATGCACCCTCTTGTTGAGTGCATTAACCTCTTTATTCTCTTTTCCCTTAATGTTGTTCATGTCAAAGTCAGATTCAGTAGGGCATTCCAACCATCTAATTTGTCTATGTGAGTATTTTAAACCGCTATGTTCTATTTTCGACTCAAAATTTCATCCCATAAGATAATTTGTTCACATTTTCAATGCATGGATAATAGGTGTAAGCTCCAAGTCATGGGTAGCATAATTTATTTCATGTTCTTTGATTTAATTCAATTCATATGAAATTCCTATCTTGCATAAGGGGTCCACCAAGTCCTTCTTTACATGCATTTATGCACACAAAAATATCCTCATCTGGATGTACATTCTTTAGAATAGGTGCATTGGTTAATAAATATTTTATCTATTGAAAATTATCTTCACAATTTGTATCCCATTCAGTTTATACTCATTTTTGTTGAAATGAAATAATTGAATGTACACATGTGGTAACTAGGTAAACCCATAAACAATCTTGCCTTTAAAATATTTTTTTGTGATGGCCAACATTTGATGGATTTAATCTTCCTTGGGTCCATTTCTATGCCATCCTCTAAGGCATTGTGAACCAAATCATGGATTTTCCTTTGATAAAAAGTACACTTGCTCAACTTGGCATACAATTATTTCCCTCGCAACACCTATAGCGACATCCTAAAATGTCACTCATGCTCCTCTTTTGTCTTGGAGTGTATAAGAATATCACCCAAGAAGGAAATAATAAATTAGTCTATATAAACTCTAAACACTCTATTCATCAAACATATAAAACTAGCAATTGCACCACATATTTCAAAGTAAACATTGTAAGGTGGTAGCATAGGAAACAATACAATAGAAGAAAGAAAAAACTTGTATGCAATTTTCTTTCTTTACTGGCATTTCTTTTTTATCATATGTTATATTTCAGGCACATTTCGACTAAGCCAATATTCTAGAATATGTTAAAAATGAAGGTAATGAACAACATCTTAACTCCAAAGTATTTATGAAAATTCTCTTCATTAATATTCATGAACTATTATAAGTAAATGATTTAACTAAAACATTGCATAGCACAAGTAATCTCATATCATGTTTTATTCACAATGCAATGTATAATAGTTTTTTTAGAAGGGATTCAAGATAATGTATGTGCATTTTGAGTCATTTTAATGTCAAATGTTGTTATGACTAGAAAATTTTCATTTTGAGTCATTTTTATGTACTTAACATTGAAAATGGATTTATAGACCCACTTAAAGGGGTCTCTAAATTTTAACAATGCAGATGAACTCAAAGACCCATTTGTCTCTAAATTTAACACTGTAGATGAATTCAAAGAAGGGGGTATATGAATCCATCTATAGTGTTAAAATTTAGAGACAAAAGGGTATTCATAATTTTAATTTTGTAGATGGATATAGAGACACATTTGTCTCTAAATTTTAATAGTACAGATGGACTCAGAGACCCATGTAGTAATGTGTAACACTTCAATATCAAAATTTCAATTTTCCATTTCCAAAGTGACATAATTAAAACTTACTAACATAAATTAGTAATTCATATACTTGTTGTAATTATTATTTGGTCAAACTTTTATTCTTGGACTATAGTAGTAATTTAAATTAATCATTATTAATTTCATCACTTATTATCCAGTCATATATTTTAGTCCTAGACTAGATTAGTCATTTAAGTTAGTCGTTTTTAGTTTGGTCACTTATTATCTAGTCGTATATTTTATCCCTAGAGTAAATTAGTCATTTAAGTTAGTCGTTGTTAGTTCAGTCACTTAAAATTGCTCAATTTTAGTAGTAATTCACTTGAAATAATTATAGTGACTAACTTTTTTAGTCACCTAGTCACTAATTTCATCATTTTCTACTAGTGAATGAAAGGGGACTTTGAGTGGACATGGGTAGCATAGGAGGCATTTGAGAGGCTGAAGAAGGTCATGAGAAGTTGCCCCATTTTGGCTTTATCAAATTTCACACAACCGTTTGTGTTGGAGTGTGATGCCTATGGTGAAAGAGTTGGAGACGTGTTGACGTAGGGAGGCCACCCTATAGCATTTCATAGTAGGAAACTGCTGCCCCATGAGCGATTGTACTATATTTATGACAAAGAGATGTTGGCCATGATGCATGGAATGGCCAAGTTCAAGCTGTATTTAGTGGGAAATCGGTTCAAGGTGAAGACCATCCACAAAAGCCTTTGGTTTTTCTTGGAGCAACATACATTACAGGAGAGGCAGTAGAAGTGGGTGAGTAAAATCCAAGCATACAACCATGAGATTGAGTACATCAAAGGAAAATAGAACATGGTAGCTAATGCACCTTCACAGAGGCCCACAACACTATCTCTAATGGGTGTCACCTAGGATTGGAAGGCTCAAATCTTGGTTGAGTATCCCAAAGATAGGTAGGCTTGCAAGATATTGGATTGCACATGTGGGGATGGCAGGTTCAGGGTGATGGATGACGTGATATACTACAAGGGTAGGATCTACTTGGTGTCAGGGTCTCAGCTCAGAGAGAAGATTATGTAGGCAACTCGTGACTCACCCCTAACAGAGCACCCCAGATTTCTCAAGACATATCATGCCATCAGGGAGTGTTTTTCATGGCAGGGTCTCCAGGGAGACGTATTGAGGCATGTGCATGAGTGTATAGTCTATCAGAGGAATAAGGAGGAACTATCACACCCAATAGGTCTTCTTCAGCCAATATTATCCCAAAGAGGAAATGGGAGAGTGTACTCATGGACTTTATCACAAGGCTTCCATTTACATAGGGATAGGATTGCAGTTACGTTTTGCGGGAAAAATTGACCAAGTTTGCTCATTTATTCACCATCACTTCGAGGTCTTATGCCTCTCATAGAAGATTTGTTCTTTAGAGAGGAATTCTAGATACATGATCTTCCAGAGGCCATAGTCAGTGATATAGATAGCCAAATTATGGGGGATTTTTGGTAGGAATTGTTCAAATTGGTGGGGACAGAGCTTACTCCTAGCACTAGTTATCACCCTCAGACGGAGAGGAAGACTGAAATCATGAAAAAATGGTTGGAGGGCTACCTTCATAACTATGTGACAGGGAATCAGAGAGCGTGGGTGAAGTGGCTTCACCTAGGAGAATTTTGTTACAACACTACCTACCATATGTCGATTGGTATGTCTCCTTTCCAATATCTTTATGGATATGATGCACTTTCTTTCTCTAACATGATTTTTGGAGATAGTAAGGCCCTAAGGGAAAAGGACTAGGTCCAAGAGAGCCAAGACATTCTTAGGGCTCTCAAGGACAATTTACCGGTGGCACAGAACTAGTAGAAAATGTATGCTGACAGACGCAGGATGGAGAGGCGGTTTGAGGTGGGGGGCATGGTTTGCTTTCGGCTCCAACCTTACTGATAGTTGTCACTAAACCAGAAGAGGTCTAAGAAGCTCAATCCTTGCTTTTATGGGACTCATAGGGTGATCATAAGAGTTGAGGAGGTAGAATATGTGTTGGAGATACCCACAAAGAGCCATATCCACAATGTGTTCTACATGTCATGCTTGAAAAGGGCTTTGGGACAGTAGGTTACAACAACCAGTGAACTTCCTCCTATGGATGATGAGGGGCACTTAATATTAACACCAGAGGCCATCTAGGAGACACGAGAGAGGAAGTTGAGAAGCAGGGTCATCTAGGAGTACTTGGTGAGATGGAAGGACTTATTAGTTGAGGATGCCACGTGGGAGAGTGAACAGATCTTGCAACATCTCGCATTGTAGTTTCTTGAGGATAAGAAACATTTGGAGTGGGAGGATTGTAGTGTCCCTTCTCAATAAATTTTAATAAGGGAAGAACTACAATTTTTCAATTTTGAAGCTAGCACAATTTTTGGACACCAACTTAGGAAAAGTGGGTCAAACATTTGAGTTGGTGGAATGTGGGGGCCAACCCCACATGAAATACGCACCCCTTGAAGGAAAAATTTGATTTGGATAAATGAGGTCGAAATATTTGATGGAGGGTCCCACAAAGCAAAGGAAGGCATCAAATATAAATTGGAGGAGGAGGGCATCTATCGGGACCTTTTGATAACTTGACATTTACCATTGTTTCTCTAGTTGTTAAGCTGAGTCACAAGTGTTGTTTAGCACCAAATTTTTCCAAGGATAAAGCTCACCCTTTCTTTAGTGGACCTTTAGTGCCACCCTCTAGAGGTATTTCTAAATTCAGTGGAGAGGGAAATTGTGGGATATTGCGGTGCCTTTCAACCATTTTCCTCAGCCAATTCGTACTCCAGGGAGGACGCAGGAGCTAAGTCGTACCACTGAATAGACAGAGTTTCCAGGGGTATTTTGGCCGGAGAATTTTGGAGTAATTTCACTAGGGGTAAACCAGCACTTGTGGGAATTTTTAGAGTTGAAGGTTGTTGCTTTGGAGAGGGACGAATTCGTCATCTTTGGGCCTGTGTAGGGGGTCATTAAGGCAGAAATTCGTGGAGCTGGGATCTGCCATCTTGTGTCGGATTCTGGGGAAGAAACTTTCTCATTCTTCTAAAGGCCAATTTTGGAAAATTTCTATATCAGATTGAGGGGATATAAGGGCCATATACAACAGTTGGAATTTTGGAGGACCTAGTTTCTTGCAAGAAGGGCGTAGCAAAAAAATTGGGTAATTTCAGGAGGTCAGAATTAGCCCAATTAATTTATGGGTTTTGCTAAACTAGCCTCAAGGAGAACACACCTAATTTTTCAGAATATTTTGAGGTGTTTTGACCCCTCAAACTCCAGTTTTCCTAAAGCATCAGAGCAGATAATTTTTGGGTGCATCGTATAGCCTGTTGGAGCCATTTGTATGGAAATTTTTAGCTATCTTCACCTAGGTATTTTCTTTATTTCATAGCAAGCCCAAGTGCACACTTTCCACAACCTATTGTAATTGAATCCTAGCACGTTATCAATAAAATGGCTAATATTTCTTGTTGCTGCATCGTGGGTTTTTTATTTGTGCATGCTTCTTTCATTTTTCCAGATTTTTGTACTTTTTCATATCTTGTAGCTAGTGCATCTCTTTGGTATTATACTGAATATTTCTAATAGGAATATTACATCAACATAGGTATCATGAGATAAAGAAGCATTCTTTTAAACAATAGATGCAGAAACAGGAGGTCTAAAAAGCATATATGCCACTTTGTTACTTGTACCCTTCTTATACTTAATTACCAAATGGAACTATTGAAGGAATCTCATCCAACTAAAGTGACAAGCCCGCTACAACGTGGTCAATGACTAGAGATACTGTAAAGGTTGGTGGTCTTTATGTATGATAGTATCATTCCCATTCAAGTAATGCTTCTATTTCTTGACACTTTGAACCAAGGCATACAATTCTTTGTCATACATGGAATAGTTTACAACAACTTGAGAGAATGTATTTGAATGGTAACAAACTGGTTTATGATGCTACATCAATACTGCACCCATGGCATAAAAATTGGCATATGTCTCAATCTTAAATCAATGTTGAAGTTCTAATAAGGCTAGCACTAGCGCTATGCTGATATTTTCCTTTAGTAGTATCAAAATATTTTTTCTACTTTCCTCTCCACTAAAAGATCTACTTCACACTCCATTTTCCATCTTTATTTGGCACCAACATAATTGGTGAACCACACGGAGACAAAGTAGGTCTGACGACTCCTTGGTATATCAAGCCTTGCACTTGCTTCTTGATTTCTTCCATATCCACAAATGAAATCATGTACATGCCCACATTTGGCAGAGGGGCATCCTGCTAAAGATCGATTTCATGTTGAATTTATCTTTTGGGAGAAAACCCACCTAATTCCTGAAAAATCTCATCATATTTAGAGAGAATATCAAACATTGTTTTCCTATGAGAAGGATTACAACCCTTGAAAGTGTCAAATGCTTCAGCATTTTTTTCCCCCACAACCATGAGCATACATTTCTTGATGGAGTTGATAAGTCTCTTCATTTGTTTAATTGATCTTCATGAAGTGAGTTATGACAATATATTCCACCCCATATTTGGTGACATGGTACTTGTTCTCTTGCTTGAAAAAGACTTCCTTCCTGTCATACAAGTATGGGCTTCCCAATGCTATGCCAAAAATGTCAAGTGTGACAACATCTAGATCAAACTCATCTATCGGCTTTGAAGCAATGGAAAACCTGACCCTACATTGCTTGGTGAAATTAATTTTTGCAATGTCACACACCCAACCAAGAGGATAGGGTTTTGGATGAGGTTTGGTTTCCAGGCCCAAATTCTTAACAATTGATTCTAAGATCAAATTAACTTAATAACCCATATCAAATAGTGTATCTATTTTGGTATTCTTATATAAAACTCTTATATGAAACAATTTACTTCATTTTTGTTTATTGACATGAGATTCATTTACAGAACTTGAACTAGTGTGATTTGTAGAACTTGAATTAGAATGAAGGGAACTTGTACCTTGTATACCAACAATTCTAATCTTCGTCTCATCCCCGAAATCATAACCAAGGCCTTGTTGCACTATAGAAACCGTCTTCTGGTTCCCTTTTCCACCATACTTCTTAGGCTTCAACTTCAAATGTAGATTCCAACAATGCTCCTCAACATGCCCTTCTTTCTTGCAATGAGTGCAAGATGGCTTACCTTCTTCTTTATTTGTTTTCATTGTCTTCTTGTCCTTTCATTTCCCTTTGAACTTGATGTTCTGAGGCTTGGATTATGGCTTCTTTTAATGATATCCTTGTCCATGTTTTCCCTATTTTCAAGATGAATTAATTTCACACTAGCTTCATCTAGATTAGTGGGATCAAACAACAACAATGAATTTTGAAGATAACTATGTAAAGTGCCAATATATTTGATAAAAGTATCTAGTGAGTCTAAAGGAATATTCAATACCAATGCTTGCTTCTTAAACTATTTTGTAAAACTTTGAACATTGTAACCTTTTCCTTGTCTCAGTTTTTTCCATTCCATCATGGTTTTTGTTGGTAACCCAATGGTTAAAATTTCCCTCTTGATGTAAAAAGAAATTTATACCATGAATAAAGGAGTTTACCATTATGCTGACTACTTTTCTGAAGCTTTCTATCCCACCATACAAGAGTTGTTCCTCCTAGTTGAATAGATGTCAACTAAATATTTGTGTTGTCCTCTTCAATCTGTTGTATATGGAAATACACTTCTATCTGTATAACCAATTGTTTAGCTTTTCTACATTAGATTCTCCATTAAACATGGGCAAATCAAATTTCACATCTAACTTAAAAAATGGCTTCTTAGAAGCATCTCTATGGGGACTATTTTAATGGTGAGAATGAGATGAAGAAGAAGAAGAAAATTCACTTGAAGATGGAGATAGAGGTTCAGGAGGGTCTCCCCCATTTCCTTGATTTACCGAAGCATTATCCCTTGCTTTATTTTTCTTCTTCTTTCCCTTCTTTTCTATTCTCTTCTCATAATTTCCAAACAATTTGTCTACCATGTTTTCCATCCTGTAGAAAGTTTTATGGAAAGATTTCTCATTCTCAATGCATACATATCATTCTCTATTTTCTTTCTTCCTTTTTCATGTCCAATCTCGAGGTCAAAATACTTGAGTTTTCCTTTGCTCTCATTGATTTTTTCCTTGGTTATCTTCCACACTCACAATTCACTTCAAACAAAAGACCGCTTTGATACCAACATGATCGGAGATCTTTTCTTTGGTGATATTATCAAAATTTCATAAAAGAGCATGTAAAATCGTAAATGCAACACTTTAAGAAGAAGCAACACAAAAGGAGACCAAAAAGGCAGTCCATCATTATTTGAAAATGGATTTCACTCACAATGTGTGAGCTATGTCTCTAGACCTAGCTTCAAAGTGAAGAGGCATCTAAATTATCTCAATGAAATGAAAGGTAAGTACATGAAAAAATACATCATTATACCTCACTTCTGGAAGTGACCTAAAAATTGACTACTCAAATTCAAAACCTGAATGCGCTAGTGAAATCCTTGCGAAATGCTGAGTAAAATGAGTATAAACTCGATCATATTTTAACACTCTCAACTCTTAACCCCTTGGGAATCTCGAATAATCTACAACAAAAAGAATATTTTGGGAATATTCCCCTCAGAAAATGCACCCAAAGGGTTCTACACGCAGGGTTTCGCTTAGGCCTTGGTCCTCAGTATCAGTTCCATCATTTTGCGTTATGCTTCATTGGTCATCCTCTACTCACTTTCAAATGAAATGACATGTATGGTTTAAATAAAATGGGTGTGACAGACATTACAAAGCCTCTCGACTGGTAGGTTCAATTGGAATGTTGTATTTAGGACATTGGTTGTTGGTGGGTCACGGTTTCAAACCCCGTGGACCTTGTTTTAGTATAAAAACAATACAATATATTATTTTTAAAACAATTGTTAAAAACACCGCCATTTTGGTAGAACTACCGCTAAGTTTCGTGGTTATGCCAACTATAGTGGCTCACCAAACTTATCCAAGCCTCCACCAATTTTAGCCTCCAAGTGCCAATTTTTTGTTGGACCACCAGCTTTGGTGAGAGTACAAATTTATCTAGAGCCAACTAAAATTTGTCCAATGCCAAGTTTGAATGGAACTTTCATTGGTGATAACTTTTGTGTGTGAACTCAAATTGAGGTTCCATTTGCGTTGTTGGATTTCTTGTGACGAGATCTTCAATTTGATGTCAATTTCGATGAGATTTGAGGACTTCAATTTTTAGGCCTTTTATGATATAGGAATGAGGAGATATAAAATATTATGTCAGGTCGATCCAACCAAAAATTACAAGTCAACCCATTCAGTTTTAAAAGTCAACCCCATGAGTGAACATTGAAACATTATAAATAAAGGATAGATGAGTGGATTTTTAAACCATCTAAGCAAGACGAGATCTAATGTGTACAATAGAAGCTAGGGAATAGTATTAGGGTTTTAAAGGTGGAGAAAATATGTGATTTGTGGATTGAAAGAGTCATCTTGGCATTTTTTTTTAATTGTTCTTCTAGAATGTTTTAGACCATGAGACTTGGAGGAGATAGAGGTAGTTATGCTAGAAATTTAAAACCTTGGTTCACTATATTTAAAATATATTCTTTAAGGAATTCAGGGTTCTTCAATGCTCCTAAAATCTATTTCAAACATGTCAACTTGGTATTTTCACTATAACTTTTTTTCTACAATCTTTCAAACCATGAAACTTAGAGAAGATAAAGTGGAGATCTTAAGCACATGTTTTATAAATTTCACACTTTGATTCATTGTGATTTTGAAGATATGATCTAAGGATGTTATGGTTCCTAAATGCTCCTTAAATATGCTTCAAATAGGTTAATTTGTATTATTATAACTTCATTTTTTAAGATGTTTTAGACTATGAAATATGGAGAATGTTGTAGCTCAATCATACAAAGCCAAAAATTAAAATATTTTAGGCAAATTTGAGAAAGCAACCGAAATTAAAGAAAATCTTGCTTATAAATTCCATAAAAAAATTCATTAATGGAAGGAAATAAAAATAACTTGATTTTTATAAGGATTTTAAGTACTATTGGGCCTTATGCAGAAGAGTGAGTGCATTTTAAGTACTATCGGGCCTTATTCAGAAGAGTGAGTGTTTTTATTAAAATTAGGTTTTCCAACTCACAAGTTGAGTGTTGATTTTTATAAGCATTTTAAGTATTGTCGGGCCTTATGCAGAAGAGTGAGTGAATTTTATGTATTGTTGGGCCTTATGCGGAAGAGTGAGTGCTTTTATTAAAATTAAGTTTTCCAACTCACAAGTCGAGCATTGACTTTTATAAGCATTTTAAGTATTGTCGGGCATTATGCAAAAGAGTGAGTGCATTTCAAGTACTATCGAGAGTGAGTGCATTTTAAGTATTGTCGGGCCTTATGCAAAAGAGTGAGTGCTTTTATTAAAATTAAATTTCCCAATTCACAATTCGAGCGTCAAATAATAAAAATCATTGGGCTTGAAAGCCAAACACTAAAATTATTGAGGCAGATTTGAGAAAGAAACCGAAATTAAAAATTTTAATCAATGGAAGGAAATAAAAAGAACTTGATTTTTATAAGCATTTTAAGTATTGTCGGGCCTTATGCATAAGAGTGAGTACTTTTATTAAAATTTAATTTTTCAACTCACAAGTTGAGCATTGATTTTTACAAGAATTTTAAGTATTGTCAGGCCTTATGCAGCGTTTTAAGTATTGTCGGGCCTTATGCAGAAGATTGAGTGATTTTATTAAAATTAATTTTTCGAACTCACAAGTCGAGCGTTGATTTTTATAAGAAGTTTAAGAACTATCAAGCCTTATGCAAAAAAGGGAGTGCTTTTATTTTTATAAGCATTTTAAGTACTATCAGGCCTTATGCAGAAGAGGGGGTGCTTTATTAAAAATAAGTTTTTCAACTCACAAGTCGAGCGCGTTGATTTTTATAAGCATTTTAAGTACTATCGGGCCTTATGCAGAAGAGGGAGTGCTTTTATTTTTATAAGCATTTTAAGTACTCTCAGGCCTTATGCAGAAGAGGGAGTGCTTTTATTAAAATTAAGTTTTCCAACTCACAAGTCGAGTGTGTTGATTTTTATAAGCATTTTAAGTACTATCAGGCCTTATGCAGATGAAGGAGTACTTTTATTTTTATAAGCATTTTAAGTATTTTCATGCCTTATGTAGAAGAGGGAGTGCTTTTATTAAAATTAAGTTTTCCACCTCACAAGTCGAGTATCAACATTTTAAGTACTGTCAGGCCTTATGCAGAAGAGGGAGTGCTTTTATTAAAATTGAGTTTTCCAACTCACAAGTCGAGTGTCGAATAATAAAAATTCAAGTTATCCAACTCACCAACCAACAACAAATCACTAGGAAGCACCACACAGGAGTGATTTTATTAAAATTAATTTTTCCACCTCACAAGTTGAGCGTCAGCATTTTAAGTATTGTCAGGTCTTATGCAGAACAGGGAGTTCTTTTATTAAAATTAAGTTTTCCAACTCACAAGTCGAGTGTCGAATAATAAAAATTCAAGTTATCCAACTCACCAGCCAACTAAGTACTGTCAGGCCTTATGCAGAAGAGTCGAATAATAAAAATTCAAGTTATCCAACTCACCAGCCAACTAAGTACTGTCAGGCCTTATGCAGAAGAGGGAGTGATTTTATTAAAATTAAGAAGTTTTCCAACTCACAAGTCGAGTGTCGAATAATAAAAATTCAAGTTATCCAACTCACCAGCCAACAACAAATCACAAGGAAGCACCACACAGGCGCCAAACCAAGGAAGGAGCCCACTAAGGAGTTGGTATTAGTGCACAATAAAAATTCAAGTTATCCAACTCACCAGCCAACTAAGTACTGTCAGGCCTTATGCAGAAGAGGGAGTGATCGAGTGTCGAATAATAAAAATTCAAGTTATCCAACTCACCAGCCAACTAAGTACTGTTAGGCCTTATGCAGAAGAGGGAGTGCTTTTATTAAAATTAAGAAGTTCTCCAACTCACAAGTCGAGTGTCGAATAATAAAAATTCAAGTTATCCAACTCACCAGCCAACAACAAATCACAAGGAAGCACCACACAGGCGCCAAACCAAGGAAGGATCCCACTAAGGAGTTGGTATTAGTGCACAATAAAAATTCAAGTTATCCAACTCACCAGCCAACTAAGTACTGTCAGGCCTTATGCAGAAGAGGGAGTGCTCGAGTGTCGAATAATAAAAATTCAAGTTATCCAACTCACCAGCCAACTAAGTACTGTCACGACTTATGCAGAAGAGGGAGTGCTTTTATTAAAATTAAGAAGTTTTCCAACTCACAAGTCGAGTGTCGAATAATAAAAATTCAAGTTATCCAACTCACCAACCAACAACAAATCACAAGGAAGCACCACACAGGCGCCAAACCAAGGAAGGAGCCCACTAAGGAGTTGGTATTAGTGCACAATGCATCAAATATGGGTATGTGTGATAGCCATTATAAACTATATATAAATTTGTTTCCGCACAAATATGGGATATATCCCATCAGTCCATAATAAAACGAAATGTCTTGGAGAGCTTAGGGAACTGCATAATAAGCCATATAAAAGACCAGTGGTAAGACAAAACTCCAAAAATGCCATGCGACTGTCATTCCGTTTGTTGAATGTTGTTGAATGGAAATATTAAACCCCATGCTTGAAGTGTATGGTGTCGAATCGACCCATGAAACTATTGTTGCAAAAGTGAAGAATGCATTTGATTTTTATGGCATATTGTCAAGCACAATCTTTTCCAATCGATAAGATATCAACCAGTGCCTGTGTTAGGGAAGACAAACTTTTCTATTGTTGGTACTCTCCCTGAAATGAAACTTCTAATCTATGGGAAGAAAGAGGAGGAAAAGGACAGAGTTGGTGAAGAAAGAATGCTTTTGGCACTATTTGTTGGTAGAGGCAAGGTGAACCTTATACAGCAGGAGAATGATTTGACTATGAGGATGACATTTCATTTCCTGAGGATTGAAGATAAAATCCAAGTTCATGTGTCTACAACATGCAAGTATAGTGCTTTTTTTGTGCTGGAAAATGATAGTCAAGATCCAGTTTACGAGATTATTAACAAATGTATCACATCGTTAGCAGAAATTGTTTCAGAGGAGGATGAGTTTTTATAGGATGCATTGCCAAATTTTAGTTTCCCTTTTGATTCTGCTTCTATTCCCCAAAGCATCTCAAGATCTTTCCCCTCAAAATCAAAACAAAATCCATCACATAACTTTGGAAGACCTCTTACAAGTTTCAAATATGAACTTTTTGGTTGGAATTTGCCCATAAAAAGAGAAAGAACCCAAAGAGGAAGATGTATCTAATTTTTTTATTGTTACATTTGTTACAAGGAATCCCACATCTCCCAACTATGATGGAACAAACACTCAGATGAACATTCGCATGACAAAGCTTGATTTCTTTTGCAACAGATGTACTATTGTTTTTTTAATTGACTTTGGCATGGAACTAAGTGAATTAATGGAGGTCATATCTGAAAAAGCATCTCCACATAACGATATGGTACAGATGTTGTTTTTCCAAGTGTAAACAAAGATGACATTGATTGTTTATTTTTTAAAGGGTTATTGAGTACTAGAAAATCTAGAGTTTTGTTTCAACTGAAGATGAATGTAGATAGTGTTTAAATTTTCCTTAATAAAGATGATGGTTCTAAGTTGACCATGTTGGTATAGGAAAAGTTTCAGATGGATTTGAAAGCTCATCCAACTTCTATTTCCATTGAGGGGATGTTAGGGAACCTCAATATCTATGACATGTCCCTTAGTCCATGTCACTGGCGAGGCTAGCTTTGTGACATATGTGACACAGGCTCTGATTCACTTGTAAAGTGGAAGTTTACATCTTTCAATGTAGATGAGTGATGACTTTCAAGACCATGATTACAATCGCATTGTCAAACTTTCAGTTGTATGGATTGTTTTTCTCTACAAGTTCATTCAAGAGGTAACATCCTATTTCACAAGCTCAACATGCACGATTCAAATAAGTAAGGGCATGTCTCCTTTGTTCTATAAATATTAAAGTCGGTATTACATAGCATAAAAGGATTAATTCTTCACCCCATATTCGGTGTTACAAAGATAACTTGATGGAGGGTAAGAACGCACTGAAAAAATATAGGATTTTGAAACCATGAAGTCTCGTTTGAATGGAAAATGTGTAGAATGACCCATTTTAATTGCAATAAGGTAGGTTTTGTTCTTTGCAAAAAATATTTCTAGGATAAAATTTATAGACTTGGCATGTCTATAGCTAATTTTAAATATTCTAAGCAACATAAACTAGTAATTATGCCAGATGTTACAATGGAAATGTCGTAAGGCATAAATTTGATAACAACCGATGATAACAAAACATCTAGAAGTGCATCATCATTTGCATGTTTATTTGCTAACCAGGAATAGTAAAGTAGATTAGGGAGTTTTTGCTTTTGAATTTTGAAGTACACAAACATTTGAGAAGTAAAGATTTGTGTTTTTAACAAATTATTTTTATGTGGAAAACTAAAACAAACAATTATGATGATATGTAGCTATGCAAAAGTAAGAAAATAAATATAATAATTCTCATGTTCAATTAATTCACGAAAGCCCTTGTTCCAATTTAGATAGATATTTTTGTGTTAAAAATTGGTATATGATTTTTTAGTATACAAAATTGGTATATCTTTTGTCCTCAAAAGATTATAGATGGGATTCACAAATATAATACAACCACGTCCTCTACCTATGTTGAATCCACCGTTCAACCAATAGTGAAGATAAGCATCTTGTCCACACTTTTATTAACTTTTAGAAGAAAAACATTATATTATCTTACCTTGTGTGTAATGTTATAGTTAAGAAAACATAATTTTATAAAACTATTTATTAATGTGCTTAAAAATTAAGTTTAACATTTTTTTATTACTACACTTCAACCATTCATTAATTCTATTTAAAAATTTAAAAAAAAAAAAAAAAAAAAAAAATTATATATTATATTATTAATTTTAATTAAACTAAATACTTTAACTTTTATATTTATTTTTTTAAATAAATAATTATAAAGTAATAAAACATATTTTATATTTAATTATATTTATTTTGTTATTAGAATAAGTAATTATAAAGTAATACAATGTGTGTATCTATATATATGAATCACCATTCACTTACATTTTTTACCAACTCAAATATTTATTCAATGAGCATACATTATAACTATCTAACATGTATGCATTATGTTTAACATGATGCTACATAGAAAATAATGTAAAATAATTTATATGTCTATTTTTAAAAGGATAAAATGTATCTATAGATAGTCATTGCTAGCTACTCTTATGCTATTTGGAAAACTAAACCAATAGCATAAGTTCAATTTTTTACAATTATGTATTCTATAGTCTACCAAATTGTCTCTCAAAATGGAAGTAAGAATAGAAAAGAAAATAAAATAAAACATGAGTTGATAGAGTTAAAAATCACTACATTATGACTGATCTTGTTCTTGAAAGATCTGACTCACTTGATCATCATTCAGTTGGAGAGTACACTGGAGTCAGTGGCTAGAGCCTACTGTCATTTTTCGAGGAGAAGTAAAAGTTTTCCATTTTCTTGGATAAAATTGATACTTTGTTGAGTCTATCCACCTTGTCCATTAATTTTTCCATGTAGATGGTCATTTCCTGCTGAGAGTATGCTCTGCTAGTAAGAACTCGCTGTAGAAATATGGTGATAGAATTGCAACTACTCAAGAAATTTAATCTAAATCAAGAGACACAATTCTACTCTACTAATCTGCGAAAATTAATTCACAATTTATAACAACATTCACAAACATGCATCAATCACATAGACAAGTACATAGATGCATCTAGGGGAAACCAACTCGTAAAAATCCCTTAATCTTGCTTGCATTAATCAGATGAATTGAGAATCCATGACAATTGCTACCTCCAACTCTGAGCTCAACCTTCAAAAGAATAATATTCTCTCTGCTCAATGAGAATCTCTGACCCAAACTTAGTCAATTTCTTCCCCTACATGAGCTCTTATTTCCTTGCGCAAATCCCGAGGAAATTGGCCCCTCTTATTTAGGAATTTCATCCAAATTGATTGTGTAGTTCCCAAGGATTGATCACTAATTGTATGCAACACTTGTACACTCCAGACTAGTCTACAACTAATGTTACACTGCCTTGGAATCTACACCACAGTTGAGCAATTCGAATCCCTTGCATGCATGAACTATTTTTGGTTCATTGCTGGAGAATTTGTTTTTCCAATGTATCTACTTGTGTTGTAGACCTGTGTTAGCTAGTATATTTGTCAAATTATTTCTCATTCTTCGTATATGTGATAGTACAAGGGATATTATTATTTTTAATACTTTGATTCTTATTAAGCCTACCATTAGTCTCCATCTATTATAGAACTTGGGGGGCGAGATCCATTTTGTAGTTTCTTTATGATTAGGACAATATTTTTAAAATTCCTTCATGTTATCAATTTTTGATAATTAATACACTTGGATATTATTAGGCCTTTCTCTAGGGATTATAGTTCTGCCACATTATTAGTTTCATTTCCTAGAATTCCCATATAAATGTGAGTAATTTATCCATGATAATCTCTAAAAACCCCTCCAAATCTAACAAGGCCATGATTACCCTTAGAGGCTCTATCAAAGTTTAACTTTAAGAAGCTAGCAAAAGGTGGTTACTATTTATTAGGACTTCAAGGAATAGGCTAGGGTTGTGTTGCTTGAAAATTTATAAAATATTGGTTGAGCCCCAAAAGTGTGAGAATGTGTGATTCCTTGGAATTACATTCCCAATCTTGTGTAGACCACTTGAGGTTATGAGGATTGTTTCTCTTACCCTTCCCATTATGTAGATCTAATAGCGTCCACATTTAATTACTAATATTTGAAGATTATTCTATTCCTTTCCTTCCATAATTCCCATGTTATAAATCCCAGGAAAATTTCCATGTTCAGTTCACTATAATACTTTTAAAAGGTCCAAAATTCCATTCATCAAGTGTTGAATGAATATTGGTTCCATTCTAATTTTGATTGTCTAAAAATTATGGCCAAGTGATTATTTTTAATGCAAATCTAAGTTAATATTTTGTTTTGCATGAAAGTTAGAGGAAGAGGGTCACCTTTGGCTAGAATTTGGAGTCTCGTAACTTTTTCCATTTAGTTTTGCTAGGGTTTCCTTCTATGCTAGCTATTAATCTATAAGGCTCCTTTAAGCTAAACTATCCTTTAGGCCATTTCTCCTATCGAAGGATATCTTTCCTAGATTGGATTTTAATTCATTGGTGATGGCTACTTGTGTTTCTAAGCTTATGTGCACTAGTCAGGGTGCACTTTTTCCACTGCCTTTTGCCACTATCTCCATTATTGTTGAGATTGAGGTTGCACCCAATACTACTAGACTAGTATTATACCTTATGATATCAAAAAAGTTTTTAGATCATTTAACACTCCTTTTTCCAATTTGGGTCGATTGCTACTAAGAATCCTCCCAAAAGAGGAATAAGTTTATGTTTTGACTTCCACAATGAATTCTAGAGATGAAATCCCTTAATTCCATCCCCTATCCAAATTATATGGCATGTATTTTTCCTTCCATACAGTATTATGTATTTTTAAGCCATCACCACCAAGTTTTGTGTCCTAGTGATTAATTGAGGATTTTAGGGTCTCTCGATCCCAAGCCCGAGGCGGTTAGGATAGGATAATTTTTCCAAAAATTATAAGGACACATTTTTATTGTTATTTAGCTCCCCTGAAAACAAGGATTTTTTGTATGTTTCTTATTTTTTCCAGAATGGCTTTAGGGGTTGCCAAGGAAGAGAGTATGTACATAGGGATGGCTTGTAGAACTAATTTAAGCACAATAATCCTAATGGTTGACTGATACTCAAGGGCATTGGTATATCACAAAAATTTTCCATCTCAATCGAAACCAGAAAGTAGATGTCAAGGCATTAATATATCACAAAAATTTTCCATCTCAATCGAAACTAGAAAGTAGATGCCAAAATTCAACAATTTAGAAAAATATGTCAAAATTCAACAATTTGGAAAAATAAACCCTGGGAAAAAAAAAAAAAAAGACAAAACAAAACAAAACAAAAAAAAAAAAAACAAAACAAAACAAAACAAAAAACAAAAAACAAAACAAAACAAAACAAACAAACAAACAAAAAACAAAAACAAAAACAAAAACAAAAACAAAACAAAAACAAAAACAAAACAAAAAACAAAAACAATCCTAGAAGAACCACACTTCCAAGAATACCTCCAAGTTCTTTTATCAATATTAAACAAAAACAATCCTAGAAGAACCACACTTCCAAGAATACCTCCAAGTTCTTTTATCAATATTAACTACAAAACAAAACAAAAAACAAAAACAATCCTAGAAGAATCACACTTCCAAGAATACCTCCAAGTGCTTTTATCAATATTAACTACATATTGTTGATGGTATGCCACTTTTTTTAGCTCAAAATATTACACATCATATTTACTCCATATTTATCAAATATTTATATAATCAATTTTTTAAATGTACTTAATTTTAATAAATATTTTGTGAATAAAAAAGTAAATGTATTTAAAGTGATTTATACATATGCAAATTATATTTATATTTAAGAAAAATAAAATTATTATTAACACATTTTTATTTAAGAAAAATAAAATTATTATTAACATATTTTTATTTTAATATTTCAAAATATTTAATAAAAAATATTTTTTTTAATATTTTTCAATCAAATTTTTACTTGGAAAAATTTGTAACGTAATTTACTACTTGTGATTAACAAATAAACATGTAAATAAACATCAACACATAAATATACAAATACAAGAGATTAATTAAGAATCTATCATATTTTTTCAACATTAATATGCCATTAAAACCAAAATAAAAAATAAAAAAGTGCCAATAGTTACATGAAAAAAAAAAACTTAAAACAAAACATAAAAAACAAACTAAAACCAAACAATAACACAAGCATACGAAAAACCTTTTGTGTTTGCATTCATTAAAAGAGTCGTGGTGACACACAAGCATAATAGAAATCATTTGTGTCTGCATTCAATAAAAGAAGCGGTGGTGCCCGAGACTGTGTCTTAAAATGAAAATTCACGACCTGATGCTCCATGGTCATCCATGTGATGGTCATTGTAAGATGCTTTAAAATATTTATCTTGATGGTCATCAGAAATTTGGGATGGATGTATGCTCCATTTATGCATCATTTGGTTCGCATGGTTCATTTCGCATGGTTCATTTAAGTAAATGAAGACAGAGAGGTGGGCCAAAGCAGCCATGTAAGACGGTTCTGATAACCTGCAATCGGGATAAGGGTTGGCGAGTTGGAGGGAAGTTTTTCGAACCGCACCCATACCCCCACACCAACCACTGGATAAGTACATTAACTAAACCATTTCTGAGTCGCCCCTGATCAAATATCATATGGAAGCCAATGAAGTCGACGAGTGGGACAGGTTGACGAAGGACTGGCTTTGGCTCAGACGTTACAGTGGGCACAATCTACTCAACATCGACAAGAATTTGAAGGTCATCTTTAAGCCGTTGAAAGTGGTTTTTGAATGTTGTCTTCCATTATCTAAATTTTCTAAGAACCGAACCAACTGAAAGAATGCCTTTGTTGTTGCTTGACGTTATCGATGAGTTTTTGGGCCTGTATGAGGGCATCGTCCATGGCTCTCAAATGTGTTTCTGTGTGGCATTATCTAGAATCTCTGTTGGCAACACTGTAGGCGTGGGAGTGGTCATTACCCACGAAGTCGAGGTGCATTTGCGTGTCTCAACCATGATGTTCTCCTCCTTTGAGTTGGACGCTGATGATGCTCCCTTTATATTCCTCTGGACCTCGGCCTGTCAGACCACTTGCTTTTCCTTTGGTGTGGCCGTGATTGCTGGAATATGACTGGCAAGATGTATGAGGTGCCAACCTTAGTTACACTAATTTGCATGATAAATATAAGGTAAAAAGAAAACTTCATAAAACGAGTTCGCCAATGATCAAAATTCTTCTCATTCAATGACAGATACAAAACAGAAAGGGTTAGAAAACTTCTAAATAATCGCATTGAATAATGTTAAAATAAGTTAATTATTTCTGGATGAGGAGTTGGCTAAACTTAGAAAGTCAGTGAACTAAGCATTGAGGGTTGAGTGTTTGAGTGTTGAGTCAAGTCGAGTTAATTGATAGATGATTTTAGTGTGTGGTTGCATGTGGTTGCATGTCAAGATATTTTAGGCAAGTCGCTAGTTGGAAAAGGTTAAATACCCTTCACCGGGTTCATTGTAATAATCAAGTTTTGTGTGATCAATGTGTTTTGGGTGAATTTGTGTTTTAGCTTCTCTGCCTTTCCAACAAATTGATATCAGAACTAAAGAAAGATCACAAGATCTGTGGTATTTACAGAGCCAGTGAGAAATAAGCCAAAAAAAAATACCAATAAAGGATCACAAGATCCATGGTATCCGCAGAGCTAGTGAGAAGAAGGCCAAGAAAAGAAGACCAGTAATTTTTTTTAAATTGCGTTGCTAATTTGTCAAACGGTTAAAAACCGCGTAAATTTCGCAATTTGTTAGTTAAAAAAACACGCAAGTTACGTGTGCCTCTAATGTGCAAAACTTCAGGTTCAGTGCGCAGTTTTATGTTGGTGGGAGGCGCACAGTGCATATCACGCGGTTTATTAAAGCCGTATGCCGTATGTTGACCTGTTTCAAACTCCCGAGAACCGTGTATGAATTCAAACTTGGGTCCCGCGGTTATTGAATATGTTGACTTTCATAAGTGATTCATAAGCACGTGGGATTTTCATAAGTGATTCATGAAAGTTATTTGAGGACTCTATAATATTTCTTTTTGAAAGTGTTTGTTTAAAGGCTTATTTTTCAAAGAGTGATTATAACGCGTATTTTTTTTATAAAAATTTTTGTTTGTATAAATAATTTTTATATAAAAGATTTTTATTTAAAAAATAAATAAAAATTTATATATAAATTTTAAAAAAAGGATTTTTATATTAAAAAAGATGATAACAAGGGTTTTACTTTTAAAGATTTATTTTTGTAACAGAGCTACAAGTTTATAAAAAAAAATTAAGGTTTTTGAAGAAAGATGGTTTTCTCAAATTTCCAGCCCCAATTCCCATCGTTTACAGTGAAAGATTATGGTGTGTGGGGCATTAAGATGACGACCACTTTGCAAGCCCATGATGTTTGGGATTATGTCCAGCTTGGGTCTTCAAAACTTAAGGATGAAGCAGCAAAACGAGCTCTCAACAATACAGAGAGGGAACAATGGAAGAAAGACAAGAAGAAGAATGCACAAACGTTGCAGCTTATCCAACACTTAACCAGCAGAGAGTCTAGAAGGGAGTGGACCGAGCAGTGTTCCAGAATATGATGATCACGTCTTCAACAAAAGTAGCATGTGATACTTTGAAACAAACTATACAGGTATGGCCAAAGTTAATATTGTTAAGTTGCAGAATATTAGGAGAAATTTTGAAAGTCTACAGATGAAGGAGACAAAGGGCATCGATTATTTCATGAATCGGGTCATAACTATCGTAAATCAGTTAAAGATTTATGGTGAAGATATTAAAGATCAAACAACGGTTGAGAAGGTCCTCAGATCTTTGTCTAACAAATTTGATGTTGTGGTAGCAACCATAGAAGAAGTCAAGGATTTGGCATTATTAACAATTGATGAGTTGATGGGATCACTTCTATCACATGAGGCAAGGATAGACAGAAATAAGGATTCCACTTTAGAGACTGCTTTCAAAAGCCATGTTTCTATTTCAAGAGACAGAGGTCAAGGCAGAAGTAGATCGAGAGGTAGAGGACGAAGCAGAAAATATGGTGGTCAGAGAGATGGCTGAGAAGAGCATGAACATGAAAGTGGAAGCAACTATAGAAGCTTCAACAATAATCAAAGAGTTGACAAATCAAAGGTGATACGTTATTATTGTAATAAATTTGGTCACTGTGCTCGTGATTGCAGGAAGAAGATAGTTGATCAAGAGAACGAGAGTGCTAATGTCACTACAGAGAGACTAACTCCATGTTCCTAGCTTGCCATACCATGCATGAACCTTCTGCTAGTGTGTGGTTGTTAGATAGTAGTTGCAGTAACCACATGATAGACAACAAGCAAGGAAAATTTTAAGGATAGAATTTTTTTTTGAAGTTTAGAAACATTGGCGAATCTCACTAATCCCTAATATGCGAACTATAAAATGTTTATTGATATAAATGTAAAATTATTCAAATTTATAATGATTTTATATATAGCCTCTATATAATGTTGGCGATTTTTAAGGTAAAATAATTTTATATTCTAAAATTTGGGCGAATCATCTTTTATAAAATTGGAAATTAGCGAATCTTTTTTGTGGAAAAATCATGGAAAATTAGCCCACTCGGCGAACATTAGCCCCTAAAATTTTCCATGACAACAAGAATTTGGTTGCAAATTTCGATCAATCTGTGAATACAAAAGTAAAGTTGGGGACTAACAAGATTGTGTAAGTAGATGGCAAAGGAGTGGTCAACATTCTGACCAAGCAGGGGGAGCTGAAGACAATCTCAGAGGTATATTATGTTCCTAGTCTCAAACATAGTTTGGTAAGTGTTTGTCAATTAACACAGAAATGATACAAAGTTATCTTTCAAGGTCAAGAATGTGTTATATATGACAAGCCCCCAGGTAAGCAGTTGATAACGGAGGTGCAAATGATGAGGAATAGACTCTTTCCTCTGATTATGAATTACAATGATCAGGTCAGTTCTTTTACAGTTGCATGTTATGATGATTATTGGTTATAACACTTTCGGCTTGGACACTTGCACTTTTCAGGTTTAAAATTGTTGCAACAGAAGCAAATGATAGAGGATTACCTCCCATCAAAGAACCTGCTAGTACTTGTGAGTGTTCCATCTTGGGAAAGAAACACCGTGAAATTTTTCCAAAGGGAGTTGCATACAGAGCAAAGCAACCTCTTGAGCTAGTGTATATTGACTTGTGTGGACCTATGAGGACACAGTCGATTGGTGGAAGTTGTTACTTCCTCACTTTCATTTATGACTATAGTAGAAAGACTTGGGTTTACTTCTAGAAGCGGAAGTCTGAAACTTTTACAAAGTTCAAGGAATTCAAAGCCTTAGCAGAAAACCAAAATGATCGATAGATCAAGGTATTGAGGTCAGATCGTGGTGGAGAATATGACTCAAAGGCATTCCATGATTACTGCAAACAACCTAGAATCAAAAGACAGTTTACAGCCAGGTACACACCGCATTAGAATGGTGTAGTAGAGAGAAAGAATAGGACAATTATGAACATGGTAACAAGCATGTTGAAAGGAAGAAACTTGTCTGATGAGTATTGGTCATACGCAGTTGCATGTGCTATTTATGTGATCAACAGATCTCCTACAAAGAGTGTGATGAACAAAGTACCAAAAAGAGCATGGTCAAGTATGTATTGCAGCGTATCTCATCTCAGAGTACTTGGATGTGTAGCTTATGCACATGTGCATAAAGAGTGAAGAGGTAAATTAGATTATAAAAGTCAAACATACATATTTACTTGTTATAGTGAGCAATCAAAAGCTTACAAATTATATAACCCTATCACCAAGAAGACCATAATTAGCAGAGATGTTGTGTTCAAAGAACAAGAGTCGTGGAATGGTAGTATAGACAAAATAGTTGATGCACAAGTGCCACTGATGGAAGAAGATGATGTAGCAGAAAAGGAGCAGCAACAATCACAAGTGAAGACACCAAACAGAGACACACCAACAAGGACTCCAAGATTTTCTGAGCAGTATGGATCTTCAAGCAGATCAATAGATCAAGATTCTCCCAATAGTAAATCAGGTGATCAATCAAGCAATGGTAAGAGAAAGATGAGAAGTCTGAAAGATATTTATGATTATTTGGATGTTATTTCAAATTTTGCATTGTTGTCATTTCAACCTTCTTCGTTTGAAGAAGCAACCAAAGATGAAAATTGGGTGCAAGCCATGGATGAAGAAATTGAAGCTATTGAAAAGAATGATACATGGGATTTGATTGATTTACCAAAGGACAAAAAACTCATTGGTGTGAAGTGGGTGTACAAGACAAAGTTGAATGAGAAAGGTGAAATTGATAGATTTAAGGCATGACTTGTAGCAAAAGGATCCTCGTAGCAACTAGGAATAGACTTTGGAGAAACATTTGCTTCAATAGGAATATTGGATACTGTAATAGCAGTACTAGCCGTAGCAGCTCAGAACAAGTGGAAAGTATATCAGATGGATGTGAAATCAGCCTTCTTGAATGAAATTCTAGAAGAAGAAATTTATGTGCAATAACCTCCACTTTATGAAGTTTAAGGTAACGAAGATAAAGTTTATAGGTTGAAGAAAGTGCTCTATGGATTGAAGCAAGCACCTAGAGCTTGGTGTAGTAGAATCGACAACTACATGATTAAGAATGGATTTTCTAGAAGTAACATTGAACCTACCTCGTACACAAAGGTAAATGAGCATGGACAAATTTTGATTGCTTGCTTATATATTGATGACATGATTTTTACAGGTGATTTTGAGTTAGATGAATTTAAAGCAACCATGATGAAAGAATTTGAGATGAAAGATCTTGTTCTCATAAAATATTTTCTTGGCATAGAAGTTGAGCAATCTGAAAAATGAATTTTTATTTGCCAAAATAAATATGCTAGAGATTTGTTGAAAAGATTCAAGATGGAAAATTGCAAACCTGTCCCTACACCAGTTGCAACAGGTACAAAGTTAAGCAAGGATGATGAAGGATCAGATGTCAATCCAACTCTATTCAAAAGATTGGTTGGAAGCCTCATGTATCTCACAGCTACAAGACCAGATATTATGCAAGGAGTGAGTTTGATTTCCAGATTTATGGAAATTCCAAAATACACACATTGTAGTGCAGGAAAAAGAATTTCGAAATACATAGCAGGAACTAGAGATTGTGGCATAATGTTGGCAAGCACAGAAAAAGAAGGATTTGATGGGATACACAGATAATGATTTTGCAAGAATTTTGGATGATAGGAAGAGAACTTCTGGTTTTTTGTTCCATCTTGGTTCAGGTGCGATTTCATGGGCATTTAAGAAGCAACCCATTGTGACACTTTTGTTAGTAGAAGCAGAATATGTAGCAACAATGTCAGCAACATGTCAAGCAATATGGTTAAGAAGAGTATTTGATGGACTCAAGCAGAAACAACAAGGATCAACAACAATATATTGTGACAAAACCTTAACGATGGCACTATCGAAGAATAGTGTGTTTCATCAGAAGAGCAAGCATATTGATACTAGATATCACTTTATTAGAGAACTTGTGAGCAATGGAGAAGTTCACTTGAAGCCTTGCAAATCTAGTGATCAATTGGATGATATATTTACTACGTAATTAGCAAAATATGTTTTTGAGTTTCATAGAAGAAACTTGGGTGTTGTAAGCCTAGCTGAGACATAGGCCAACAGACATGTTTGAGTTGTTATGAGTCAGTTTTAGTTTTGCAGTTGTAATTAAGGGTGGTGTTAAAATAAGCTAATTACTCCTACATGAGGAGTTGGATAAACTTAGAGAGTCAAGTAACTGAGTGTTGAGGGTTGAGTGCTTGAGTGGTGAGTCAAGTCGAGTGATAGACGACTTTTAGCGTGTGGTTGCATGTCAAGATATTTTAGGCAAGTCGCTAGTTGGAAAAGGTTAAATACCCTTCACCATGTTCATTGTAATAATCAAGTTTTGTGTGATCAATAGAAGGGCCGCGGCTTGTGTGTTTTGGGTGAATTTGTGTTTTAGCTTCTCTACCTTTCCAACAAATAATACCTCATAAAATGAGTTCACCATTGATCAAAATTCTTCTCATTCATTGACAGATACAAAACAGAAAGGTCTGGCAAACTTCTGAATAATCGCATTGATTAATTCAGTGAGCAAGAAAGGATTCGAGGATGATGTGTACCCTTTAGAATCCAGCAATGGAAGAGGCACTGGTGGCTGAACTAGCATCGATACTGACATTAGTCAAAACTTACAACCATGAAGCCATGACACAAGATCAAGTAATCAATTTTAGTTATGGACTGACAAAATCTACGAAAGAAGCATCCTTGCGAATCTGAGGAAAGATAATAATTTTAGTCATGGACTAACAGAATCTATGAAAGAAGCATCCCCATAAATCTGAAGAAAAGTAATGTTAAATCAAATATTGATATTTGTCAATTAATGCAAATAGGAAGAAAATAGGAAATAAAGATGATTTGGAATAGTAAATAACTTAGAATCCATTTAAAAATCAGTTTTGGGCTCTAGAAACGCATATGGCACACTCATATGGCGCTTTACAAATGAAGTTCCATGGGTTAATCTGAATCTTACATAATATGTTTGTATCAAAAACAAACAAATCCCTCAAACTCATACAATTTTTTTACACCCTTAAAATCTTATCTTGCAATCGCCCAAGATTCATGTTGTGGCCTCTTAATATTTTAGTTTTGAAATCAAGAACTTTACCCACTCAACCACTTCTTCATAGACAACGGCTCATCGATATAAAAAATTAAGGAGGTTGGTTGACAGTTCATAAAGAATTCGGTTAACAGTTCATCCATCCAACGACCGTGTTGCAACCGTCAGTGTTTGCACTATTCAATTTAAATCAATGGGTAACTACAACCTAATCATCTAACAAAATATCCAATGGCTCATATTATGACACAGATGCAACTAAGAGAGTTTTTTCAAAGGGAACACCTTACAACATAATTAGCTACTCAGCTAGAAAGTGACAAATGGATGGATTAAGAGACTTTTCTTCTTCTATAGGGTATTTTTCTTCGGCACTAAAGGAAACGACAGTACTCGACTCCAGATCGACGACTCAAGCCAATTTGTGTTTCATCCAATGACATGCGATGACCCTTACTCAATGAATTTTAATGAGATAGAGGGTTTCACAAAGTGGTATGGCGAAACCACTCATTGCAAAATCTATAGTCATCGTTGATTGCAACACTGCTCCTTACATTTTCCAAAACCACCAGAATGGGGTGTCGCATAGTTGTTTTTGGTTTCCAGAAAAACACCAATAGTTTTAACGTATGCAAGATGATGATTGAGACCCACCAAACATCCACATCAACTTCAAATGTTATTTTTATATTGGTTACAAAGTTAAAGACCTCTGGTTGTTTTGTTACAAAGTCTCGCACTATTATCCATTGGATTTCAAACATTGTAATCTTTATTATAAAGTGGGCTAGGGGTTTCTTTTTTAAAATAACCATGTAAAAGCTTTAACAGATGCATAATATATTTTTTGTAAAGGGCTGGGGTTTTTCATATTAAAAAAAAAGGGTTTTGAATATATATATATATATATATATATATATATATGGTAAGAAAATTAGTTTTATAACTATTTCTTGAAAAGCTAGTCTATGCGCAGGAATTAAAGTCAGGGAATTATATTTTGGAGGGGTTTGGGGACTCTGAAATATGGAGCTAAATGGTGTAATGCTTAATATTTTTAGAATAATAATGAATATATAGACAGATTGGTTCTAGATTCCTCGAGTTAATATAGGATGTTGTGTTTATCTCTCATTGTATTCTCTTTTCAAAATTTTCTTTTATTCATTTGAAGTTGATGTATGATGCAGTTGGTTCTTTTTAAGATCGGTTCATATTTATTAATATTACAATTGGTGATAGAAAAAACATGTGCTTTCTTTAGGAAGCCTTAATAAGTGCTCCATCAACTTCACCACTCTCATTCTCTTTTTGTTTATTTTGTTATATTCAAGTATTCTCCCTCAGGGTATGAATGTTGGATTCCAAAAGGCCCAATTGAGAACCCTACTTATCCTTTTAGTCCTATTTTCATCTCAGTCTTTTAAAAGTATGTAATCATCAAGAAAAAGGTCATTCTATTGTGTTATTATTACTCTCTAATACTAAGCCAACATTGTACACTAGTGGTGATTTTGCCTCCAAGCAATAAGTCTTATAAAGTTTTGATCAGTTCTTGTATATGTCTTGGGCACTGAACTCTTACAACAAGAGGTTGTCTCTAGGGAAAAACATCAATTGGCATCATTGTCGAGGATAGAAGTGAAAATATTTTCCCCGGGTTTATAAAATTTTATGACCGATTCTTGAGGGTGACAAGAGTTTGCCTTTGGTTGTAAATCCTCACTTTCTTGTTTTCATTTTTGGGCTTTATTTTTTTTTTGGAGGGGCGGGGTGGGTAGGGGGTAGGGGGAGGTGCTTAAATGGTTGTCCCCTCATTCCTAGCCTACAAGTTTACCACAATAGATTTTATAACAATACCTGCATATCCCTCATTGTGTGCCTTCTTTCTAAGGGGAATTCCTATTTGCCAAGATTAAGTAGCATTGATGGTGAAATTCCAACTCAGCATCTCATAGACTTTCATGAATGCATGGAGCAACATGGTATTTTTCATGAATATGTAAAGATGAAGTTGTTCATGTTTTCTTTGTACCAGGAAGTTAGGGTTTGGTACAAGTATTTACCTTGTTCAAATATTTCTTCTTTGAAAGACTTCAATTCAATGTTCAACTCTTTCTACAGAACCTCATGTCCATAATATTTTCTTTTTGAAGACTGGTGTGAGTATTTTGATCTAGAAAAATCCTTCAATGCTAGTAATGAAGTTGTTGAAGAAGTTGGAAAAAAAGAACTTCAAGAAGTTCTAGTTAATCTTGATAATATAGGAGAGCATAAACAAATTAATTATGAAGTTTATGAATCCAAGAAACAATATTTTTGTGAAATAGATGTTATAAAGTTTAAAAAATAATTTTCTTCAACCCCACAAGCAAAAGATTTGTTGATCCTACTTAAATCTTATCAAGAAAGCTTTGAATTGGAGGAAATTTCAAACCTGCATCAAAAATCACCACTCAATAGTCAAGAAAAGGAGAGATTATTAAGCTACAAACAAATCCTCAAAAATATTATCTTATTGAATTTAATGGTCCTCCTATTTATGATTGGTATGACTCAGACGAGGAGTTCGACATTCCAAAACAACAACCATCATAGCAATTAAAAAGTACACAAAAAGAAGAAGTTGATAATGATGTTCACAAAGAGACTCTAGTCTATGACTCATATACTTCAAATGAAGAACAGGGTATGAGCATATGCCAAAGACAACCACAAGAAGAAAATGATGTCTGGAAAATAAAGGCAAGCAATTCACAATAAGTCATTCATATGCATTTTGTTTCAAGAAAAGAACTATGTTTTCATAATGAGCCCAAAGTTGAAGAAATGAATGATAACCATGTTTTATATTTATCGAACTTTGGATGCCTTAAAGCATCCCAACAAAATAATGAAGCTAGTCACTAGAGTAATTTTTTTTTCATACATTTTATGACTCTATAGTTGATTGCATGGAATTTTTTAGCAGCCTCGAGGTGAAATATTTTTTATAGTTGATTTCTGTTTCTAGGTATCCACTAGCTCATGTTGGTAGTTTTTTTACAATTTTGTTCTTCTTTTCTTTTAGAGATAGGAACAGAACTGACATGAGATCATGCACCCAAAAATTATCATGGTGCCACTGGAAGGTTGATTACACTTAATTGAGATCAACCATGTATATAAGTAGGTGTTTGTACATAAATAAGCTTAGTCTCGACTTTTAATTTTCAATTTGCATAAGTTTTGTTTCAGTTTGTAGAAGGAAGAATAAAGGTTCAGAAGACAAAAATTTTAGGGAGGTTTTCAGATTTTACAGATTCAATGAATTTATGAATCCATGCCCAACAAGGATATTGGCTTATAGTTCTTAGTGTTTTGTAACCAAAACACTATCCCCGGTTGGAGTCAATATGTTGTAGCTCAATCTTACACAACCAAAAATTAAAATTTTTGGGGCGAATTTGAGTCAGTGACAAAAATCAAAAGATATCTTACTTAAATTTGGGAAAGGGGAAACATGTGTTGATGGTGTTTATGGATTTGGTTTGCAACATTACTTCCTTTAGTGTGAAGTGCATTGTTTATAATTTCTATTAAAAATTTAATTATGGGCTAAAAAAAAATTGATTTTTATAGGCATTTTAAGTACTCTCGGGCCTTAGGTAGAAAAGTGAGTGCTTTTATTAAAATTATTGGGCTCAAAATCCCAATCTCCAAGCCAAGATTTCCAACTCACAAGCTGATTGTCGAAGTCCACTAGTCAACAAAAGATCACAAGGAATCTATAACACCCTACTTAATCTTATCATGCAAATTTTACTAGAGTCTAAATTACTTGAAAATATTGACTTATAATTATCCAGAAATATTGGTACATACCTACATTGGTGAAACTGTAAATTTATTACTGATATAAATTTTATTATTATTCAATTCACAATTTACCTCCTCAAATTTAAATTTTGATGGGATATGGTCTCCTTCCATTTATTCCAATTTAAATATCCATACCCCCAAAATGTCCTCTCAAATTTACTTGGGAGAAGATATGGTCCTCTCCAATTAATTACCAAATTATATATTTATATCTCATCCCAAAAATGTCCTCTCAAATTTACTTGGGAGAAGATATGATCCTCTCCAATTAATTACCAAATTATATATTCATATCTCATCCCCAAAATGTCCTCTCAAATTTACTTGGGAGAAGATATGGTCATCTCTAATTAATTACCAAATTAAATATTCATATCTCATCTCCAAAATGTCCTCTTAAATTTACTTGGGAGAAGATATGGTAAGAAAAGTCAAATGTAAGGATGAGGGGGTAGTTATGACATTAATGACAGGTGGTTGAAGTGGAGAAGGGAAGGAGGCATAAAAGAGAAGGATGATGAGAGGAGAGGGGAATGGGATCTTTGGTTTTGGTTTTGGTTGTGGTTGTGGTCTCAGAGGATTTTGATTTGAGAGGAAGGTGGAGAAAAGAGAAGGGAGAGAATGAAAGTATTTGTTTAACTTGGACACACTACATCTGGTTGGACTTGGGCTCGAACGTCTAGGTAACTTTTGGAGGTTCCCTGGGCTTGGTGACTGAGATAAGACAGATGCAAATATTATAAGCTTTTCGTAATATGATCTTGTTTATGCCGTATTCAATACTCAAATGTCTAGTGGAGACTGATAATTGAAGTATTGGAGAATTTGGATGGAAACTACCAGTCCGAAACAAGCTACCAGTGCAGCTACTCCCCTAAATGCACCTTCTCCGGATACCATTGGTGAAATTGTCAGATCATGCCCATTTACAGATACAACATATTCCCCAGTTGCATTCCAGCACAACAAATGAATTGGTATATGATTCATCATACCTAGATAACAATCTACCAGTGCAGCTACTCCCTAAATGCATCTTCCCA
Organism: Pinus tabuliformis; assembly: GCA_031772625.1. Taxonomy (NCBI): domain Eukaryota; kingdom Viridiplantae; phylum Streptophyta; class Pinopsida; order Pinales; family Pinaceae; genus Pinus; species Pinus tabuliformis. The sequence continues at coordinate 673,457,393 of CM062808.1, forward strand.
GATGCCATTGGTGAAATTGTCAAAGAATGCCCATTTACAGATGAAACATATTCCCCAGTTGCATTCCAGCACAACAAATGAATTGCAGCTACTCCCTAAATGCATCTTCCTAGATGCCATTGGTGAAATTGTCACAGAATGCCCATTTACAGATGAAACATATTCCCCAGTTGCATTCCAGCACAACAAATGAATTGGTATATGATTCATCATATATCTAGATAGGATATATGAAATCATGACTCGACATCGAATATGGCAGCCACATTCTCTATTGTAGCAGCAACTAACTGCAAAATTTGAGGTTGGAATCTCAGTTGTTCCATATCATTCTTAAAAACTGTTTTGAAGTTACCATGGTTAATACTCCAATAATGGATTGCACTATTATCATCACAAGGACAGAGCAGTTTACCATTTGCTTGGATAGAAATCCAAAGGATTGGGTTTTGGACTGAGCCTAACATCAGTAATAGGATGAGGGTGTTCCAAAAGAGTTCATGCCCATTTTAGGGTATCCATAATCCACAAAACAACCACCTTATCATCTGAATAGAAATGGCAACAAAACATGGTACACGTGTGCACTGAGGAACCTACACTGTTGAAAGAAAGCCCTAATGAGAATCCTAATCTGTGCCCTTCAGAACCACAATTTACAGTGTCCAAGATATTTCCTTTACAAGATAATACAATTCTACAATTCTACGAGATAATACAATTCTACATTTTCATCTAGAGAACAGTCCTAATAGCGTACAGCTCAATGTCCACCAGCTGATGTTATGGAGAAGCAAGTCTACTTGTCCTGTCTGATCGATACAGCAAGAAAGTCATAGCAACATGAGTATGATGGGACATACCAGCCATTGACATCACATCTCATGGCATATGAGCTGATGGAATTGAAGGTGCAGAATTTTGAAAGACAAGGAATAGTGCCAGTTCCAGATTGATTTACTACATTTAAAGAAGATTGAAGCTTCCTTTTTCTTCCACTCTAAATCAGCTAGCATTACATTCCTCCAACAGCCCATTCCAAGACACCACTTGAGTGCTTAGATCGTCATTCATATGCCTCAGTAACTTCATATCTGTAGTCACCAACTTGAGCTTAGGTTGCAGCTCCGCAAAAGTATATTAACAATTTCTCTTGGAAATATCCCACAAATGTTGGTCTTTGGTTAAGTTTTCTAAGTAATGCCTGAGTGATCACCTCATTCTCCTTGCTTATTGTTACAAACTGTGATAAAAGCTCATCCTGTTCCAATTTGCAAGATTTTTGTGTTTCCTTTAATTCTGCAGATATTATCACCAGAATAAAAACTTTCAGGTGCAAAACACTAACTTCTAGCAATTTCTAGCAAAAAAAAACATTGTTGTCTAGTCATTGTCTTTCACAAATATTCTCTGCAGAGCATCCTGCAATTGGGTAACTACTTTCAAAATAGCAGCTTCTTGTTCCCTCTCTTTATCTGCAGATTATTTTCTCATTTCTTTCTCAGCTTCCTTTGATTCATCTTACATCTTTTCAACTTCACTTCAGAGAATCATTTGACTGAGATTTTCTGATCAATTAGTCATGTCTTCTCTAGATCGTTTGACTCCTGGAAGAAGGATTTGTTCGAGATGCTTCAGCTTTGCTATAATCATAAATTGTAACCTTTGTAAAGTACCCTTAGATTAAGTAAGCACATCCATTCCTTCCATGAGGGGAACATACTTTGACCAAGCAGTCTACGAGCCAAAAGTTGTATAAGTTGTGGCTTCAGAAATCCTAGAAGAAAATTTATCGAACTAATTAATACCCATGAATTAGTTTGTCTTGGATTCTAAAGTCCATTTTCCAAGGAGAGAAGCAAAAATATCTGGTTGATCTTTACATTAAGAAATTGCCAATTTTCTAGGTGGAACATGCAGGTACTGTTGTAACTACATTCTCTTTTTCAGGCACTACACGTCCTCATCTGGTTCTTTCTATTGCTCCAATAATCTCTGAAATCTTATAGCTTGGTAGGCACAAATTGTCCTTCAGAATAAAGTTTCTTTACGCTACTACAATTGTGCACCCATTTCTTTTCTAGTGTAGCTCTCATCCTCTCGCATAGATTCAATTTTCCAATTTCCTGTGAGATTACTACCGATTTCAGGGATGAAATAAACAAAATAATTTTACTTGGTGCCCACATGAATAACAAAATAGGAAATTAACTCTCTTCCTTTTCCAAGTGATGTTTGGCCCTATGATTGTTATTTCTATGTAACATTGGATTTTAGGAACTTGATAAATATATTTAGAAAAACTTTTGCAGGCAAGTATTCCACATCACTATTATTGATAATATTGATAACTTGCACTTGAATGAGGAGTTTCCTCTATATTAATAAAGTTTACTATTCAAAATTTACTTGAATGATTGCAGTTTGCATTTCATAACTTATTCTCAGTAGGTAAGACACTCATTGAGGTTCTAATACCATTTATAGAGTATAGCTCCCACAGGTTCTAATTTGGACACTTTCGCAATATCACCATGACCACGAAATATATGGTATCGAATGCTGCCAGGTGTATAGTTGCTCCTGAATTTTGTTCCTTAACTGCAAACTATTTAGGACAATATGATTTGTTGTCACCCCAAGATGCCAAACAACAATATTCTTACTAGTCAAATGCAAATGACATGATACAACTATATATATTAGTTGTGGAAACGAGACTTGTGATCCTAGTTGTTTCAAGTTGATGGAAATTTGGAAATCCATAGCTTTATTTGAGATATAGATGCTAATAGACTTGATTATTGGTTAAGACAACTTGATATGTACTTGAGACACAAGAATATTCAAACTTGCAAAAGATAAAAATAAAAAATAAAAAATTCTAAGCTGAATATGAGTAGAGCAACACTAATAACTTTGTTCAAGGCCAATGATAGTTAGGTAATATGTCTATTAGCAACTAGTAAATCTTTCAACAGTCATGGAGCAAGTTTTCTATAGTAGAGTATGAGAGAAGTTTGAAGATTAAAGGGTAATTTTTGAAGTAAAAGTTGGGTCAAGCAATATCATAATATATTGAATAGTTGCATCTATACAGACATTATAAAGCTTCAAATATGTCGTGTGCCTAAATTGCCCATTTATTCAATGGGGCTTGCCAATTTTTTTTTTTTTTTTTTTTTACCACCTTGTAGCATATCCGGGTTCAAATGCTATTTTTCATTGCGGACAGTTGAATTTTTCTTCAACTCAAATTGTTGTCGAGGGGTTTCAGAAGGTTGTCAAAATGGGCATCACATTCCTTCAACTCCTGTTTTTTTTACTCCACTTATATTTGAATGATAATCACCAATGGTTAACGCGCCTTGAATTCTTCCAGATGCTCCTGTATTATGCAATTGCGCAACCTTATGTGGGTCCGAAGAATCTGTAAGAATTGTATTTTGAATATTAAACTCGACTCCATCATTAGATGACTCTTGCAGAATATTACTTTCACTGTCAAGGGCCCTATCATTTAATCTCAATTTCTGCCCCATGGAAGATGGTGCCCTAAAAGGATCACTAGGATCATCATCTTCATCATTTTCTCCACTGTCAAAGAGACCTTTCTGCAATAGTGATAGCCTTTCCTTCAGAGATTTCCTACCATTAATTTGTTTTGGAAATTGAGGTCCACCAATGGGAAAATCATTATTTAAACCTAATGTCTTTTCAAGTTGTTTTGTACCTGAAAATTGAGATCTACTTTCTGTAGAGACTTGAGTATCAGTTGTAACTAATTTATCTGATGAATTAGATGCAGTTCGATCCAGAGTACTGCTAATGCTGCTAGATGGACTTAGTTCATTTTTATTTGCATCTGAATTAGAACCATATAATCTCTCTGGAACAGATGGTTGTGACCAGACATGAGTAGATTCCAATGGACTAGAGGAAACTAATTCATCTTCATCATCAAAGAGTCCACTTGAAAATAATGCCCCTTCAAATTTCCTAATGAAATTGCTTGAACCAAAAAAATCCTTACTGGGTTCCTGACTAGCTATGCCTTCTTCTCTCTTGCTGCCAATACTCCGAGAGTTCATTTTCTCAGAATTGAGCAGTAGGCAGTGACAACACATGAGTAGATTCATTGAATCTAGAAGAAGTTGAAACTTCCTTATTATCCAAAAAGGCTTCAGAAATTTCTGTTAACATTGACTTTGTTGCTCATGTAATTTGAACCAGATTGACATGGATCTTGTTGACCTTCCACAAAAGAGCTTATTTCTTCAAGATGTGTTGAGCTTTTTAGTTTTGCTTCTTCATTGAAACTACCACCTTTGACATTGTGAGAACCATCCATGGGATGTGAGTGCAAACTAAGGTATTCATTTATTATAGAGGTAGATAGAGCAGCTTCACTATCAAAGAGGCCTCCTGCAACCATATATGGATGAAGTTTTTTGTTAAAACTACTTGAAACAACCTGGTGTGCAGTTGCTTCCATTGATTTTCTAGCTATTCTTGCATGTATAGGAGTGACTGAGGTTCCTCATTACCAAGGATGGACTAGGAATTGGAAACTCCCGATACCTGAGAGTATCGAGAGTAATAACCTGTGATGCAGCAGCGTCAATGCCAATATTATTGTCATAACCAAAAATGATCTTGGAACTATATCCTCTTCATATCTCTGAGTGGGTACACAAACTTCTGAAAGTTGGATACTGGAATCTAAATTTAGGGCAGTCATCTCATCACCTTCACATACTCAATTTTCAATGAACTGAGTATTTGAGAGCCCTCTGAAATAATTGAATGTATTTTAGAGATCTTGTTCAATAGCTTCTGTCTGCTCTAACTATTTATGCATTTCCTCAGTAACGTTATTTGCCCTCTTTTGCAACCTTTCCATAAATCCTCCAACCATTTTAGCACCTGGACATCGGATTACAGAGACCATATAGATTTATTTGCTTCCTTGAATGCTGCGATCAAGGAGCTATTATCAATTGCGGGACTGCAAAGATTATATATTTTATTATTATTATTATTATTATTATTATTATTATTTTGGGGGGGGAGGTGTTTTAAAAAAAAAAGATCTTTAAGCCTTTAATGGATTTTACAGTGGCTTAAACCAATCCCCATCAGAACAGGATTTGACAGGCCCTCAAGAAAACTGCTTCCATTCAAGGCATATAATACTATTTAAAAGACTTGGATTTTGAATCTATAAGGGTTGAGTGAATATACACTTCCCTTGAATTGGAGTATGTCGTTTTTCCAAGCAAATTTTGAGTTAGTTAATTTTGTTTACGACTTATCTTTATGGTCTTTGTTTTTTTCATAACTTGAGCATATGTTTGAGACATTCAAAGATGAACACTAAAATTAAGCTAGTGTAGTGTCTCCTTCTTTTCCTAGATAAGCTATTTGTGACTTAATTTTCACTACCCTTCATTTTTTTGTTTCAAGTTTATCTCATTTGTTAGAACAAAAGGATCTTCCCAACTTTGTAGTTTCTATAGCTAGTCATTCGGAGATTGTTAAAGGTCAACTGGTAGGTCTTGTAATGATGTATTTTGACACCACCTCTTGTGCATGGAGTTCATAGTTAATCACTTCTATAATTCCCTAGTTTTTCAACATGACATTAGACTTAGTGGTTTAAGATTTAGACTACTTTTCTACAAGTCATTTTGGAGGCTTGCATCTAGCACATATGGTGTTTGAAATGTGATTGAGGGCCTTGCATAACATTGCTCAAACATTTAATTTACCCTTAGCACATTTATGATGAGGGATATCCATCAACTAAGAGTTTCCTTAAGTATTGTTGGTTAATTATTGCTCCTTGACATAGTGAGTTAGTTGTTGGGCATGTTTGCATGTGTTCATGGGGTTTCACTTGGATTATTGTTTCATGATTTTGAATGATGAACCTTGAAGTAGTACACCCATCCTTTGTTGCATAATTGATGTCCCTTTTGGTGGATGTCTTGATGACATGGAAAAGTGGTTGTGGTTTGTTAGAAGAATGCCAATGGATAATTATAGTTTGGCTATGATGTGGCATGTTGTGAGTAGTTATTTTCTTGATAGAGGAAATCACTCCCCTTATTTGGCATCTTGTCATGCATTTGGGGACATTTAGACCTTGCTTGGGTGGTCTTCTACATTGACACCCATGGTTTTAGTCACTTGGTATGTTATTTTCACATTGTATCATATAGTTTCTCTTGGTTTGGGAAGCTTCTTTATTACTATATTGGAGAGTGTCCTAACCTCATTACACAATCTCATAGGGTGAACTATTTATCATATTCCTTGGAGGAGAGGTGTAGGTACATGTGCATTTAACCACTTTGGCACATTGATTGAGGACGCCCCACTTCTTTGAGGAGGTTATGGCAACTTTATGGACAATTGTAGCACATGTTTCTATGGGATTACTGTTTATGGCCAATTTGGTTGATCCTGGGAGATAATTCCCTACAATCTTTATACTAATTCCATTTGGAGGAGTTACATTGTTTGTATACAAGACTCTAATTACCTTGGCATCTTATTTGAAGTCACTCCACTTGTAAAGGTGGTCATGACCATTCACTGCAAATATTTTTTTTTTATGGATTACTCTTGAAGGATGAGTTGCTCTCTTCTCGGAGAAACAACCTTAACATATTCTATTTTGGCCATGCATTTGGTATCTCTAGGTGGCTAGCTACCTTGTCTAAGAGACTTCTCCCATTTTGGCTTGAGTATTTATAGGACAAGTTAACTAGCTACATGGGTTACCCACGAAGATCATTTTGATAGGGACTCTCACTTTACAGATACATTTTGGACATGTTTGCAGTTAGTGTTGGGGACTTAGTTAAACCTTAGCATTGCATATCGTCTATAAATAGATGGAAAGACTAAAAGAGTAAATTGGGTTATAGAATATAGGCCTATAATGTATGTCATGGATAATTAGACTCGGTGGGAGGGTTACTTACCATTGGTAAAATTTTCCTATAACAACAATTACCACAATTCAATCAGGATGCCTCCTTATCAAGCTTTAGATGGGAGGCCATGCAAGACACCATTGAGTCGACGAAAGGATGGAAGAAATAGTAATAGTCACAATAGGATTGTTTGAAAAAAAAATGGAGGAATAGGTAAGATAGATTTAACGAAGTTTAAAGGAAGCACAAGATAGGAAAAAGAGTTACGTTGATGCACATAGTACCGATCAAAGTTTTAAAGTGGGGGACTGAGTTTTTTTTTTTTTTTCCTAACACTATTCAGTTTGAGAAAGGTGTGAAGTTACCACCTCGATTTATAGGACCTTTTAGAATCAAAGAGAAAATTGGGCTAGTGTCCTATTGTCTTATACTACCACCCCGCTTGCATAAAACTCGATGTTTTTATGTATCTGTTCTATAGCATTATGTTTCTGATGAATCCCACAAACTTGACTGGAGGGAATTATAGATCTCAGACATGGGAACCATAATGATCAAACCTATATGCATATTATACCATAGGGTTTGATAGCTCAAGCATCACGTGGTGGACCAAGTTAAGATACAATGGGGCAAGTCTAACCCAAGATCTGCTACCTGCATGGACGCAAAGACTATATGTTGCAATTACCCCTCACTTTTGACCATTTATGATGTCCATCTTGACTTAGATAGCTACCTATGCTAAGGCTCTATTTGCAGTTCCATGTTATTTATTTATGAACATTATGTGATATTGATGCATTTAGTTGGATAAGTGAAACTACTTACATAAATCATTAGATGGATTAGGTATTGATCATTGAAATGTTCAATGTATGACCTAATGTATGACTTACTTGGTTATGATTTATATAGTGCATGACTTATCAGAGTTATTATTGTTTTATGTATAGCTTAAGTGGATATGATTTATCTAATGTAAGATTTATTTCCAGTACGAACTACAAAATTGATACGTGGATACTAGACTTAATAATATGATGTTTAAGATCACTTATCTATATATATTTTGTTGTTATATATATGCATGAACGAGAACTAGCCTGCAGATTGGAAAGAACTATATGATAGCCAAGATCTACTCTTCCACTAGGGAAGGTCGAAACAACTAAAGGTATGATGTACATTGTTCTATTACATTTTGTATCTACTTGGTACACACTCTTATGACATGGGTAAAATGTAAATGGCAGGTGAAAAGACTACCTGACTAGATTATTCGATGACAAGTATCCAACCAACGCTGTAGTGTGGTCCATATTAGGGTGTTGACCCTAGTTGTAAGGAGGGGTGGAGGTATTTCCCACCGTGTAACCTCCAAACCTGGAATCGTGGGAGGGAAGTGATGGACACACTCCCCTAGATGTGTGATGATGATTGCCAGTTGCCTGTTGGGGAAGTTAGGTCGATATAGTCGACGCTTCTGCCATATTGGTTTTATCAGTGGTTAGATTGGTATAGCTAATGCCATAGTATATAACAACAGAGGATGGATAGGGTGGGAACGGAAGTAGGTTAGGAAGGATAGGAGGATATAGATTAGTTGGAGACTCTTGATGGGAAGTGGTATCATTGCCTGACTTATTAAATTTTACTACTATAACTCTCTCTCTATTTTGTTATGCCTTCGAACTCCTTGTATCTTTTCACTCTAACTTCGGGACGAAGTTTTCTGAAGGAGGGGTGTATGTAATGCCCTACTTAATCTTATCATGCAAATTTTACTAGATTTTAAATTACCTGAAAATATTGACTTATAATTATCAAGAAATATTGCTACATACCTACATTGGTGAAACTGTAAATTTATTACTCATATAAATTTTATTATTATTCAATTCCCAACTTACCTCCTCAAATTTAAATTTTGATAGGATATGGTCTCCTTCCATTTATTCCAATTTAAATATCCATACCCCCAAAATGTCCTCTCAATTTTACTTGGGAGAAGATATGGCCATCTCCAATTAATTACCAAATTATATATTCATATCTTATCCCCAAAATTTCCTCTCAAATTTACTTGGGAGATGATATGGTTCTCTCCAATTAATTACCAAATTATATATTCATATCTCATCCCCAAAATGTCCTCTCAAATTTACTTGGGAGAAGATATGGTCCTCTCCAATTAATTACCAAATTATATATTCATATCTCATCCCCAAAATGTCATCTCAAATTTACTTGGGAAAAGATATGGTAAGAAAAGTCAAATGTAAGGATGAGGGGGTAGTTATGACATTAATGACAGGTGGTTGAGGTGGAGAAGGGAAGAAAGCATAAAAGGGGAAGGATGATGAGAGGAGAGGGGAGTGTGATCCTTGGTTTTGGTTTTGGTTTTGGTTGTGGTTTTGGAGGATTTTTCTTTGAGAGGAAGGTGGAGAAAAAGAAGGGAGAGAATGAAAGTATTTGTTTAACTTGGACACACTACATCTGGTTGGACTTGGGCTCGAAGGTCTAGGGAACCTGTGGAGGTTCCTTGGGCTTGGAATTACTTCTTAGTTGGCTGGGAAGTAAATCCAGTGGAGTAGTCAAAAGGAGCATGGAGCTCATGAGCATCTCAATTAAGTTATTGGAACATGTATTATCAGTCATTTATTTTAATTATGTAAATTATTACAAGTTATACATGTTGCAGATAAATTGTTACAAGTTATACATGTTGTAGATTAAATTAATTTATGTGAATGCTTATGATGTTTTATAAACCTGAAATTTTCCTTGTTATGAAAATTAGCGAAATTTATTTGAATGAGTGTAGTAGTAGTTAGAGGACCTATAGCTAGGTCCTCACAGAATCGCCAAACCAAGAGAAGAGCCCACCAAGGAGTGGGTATTAGCACACAATGCCTCAAATAGGGTTATTTGCAATAGACATTATAAATTAAATTTCTTGGTGCACAAATATGGGATGTATCCCATTAGTCATGCGACTGTCACTTCATTTGTTGAATGTTGTCAAATGGAAAGATTGGACCCATGCTTGAAGTTTGTGGTGTCAAATTTCCCTGTGAGATATTGTCGCAGGAGTGAAGAATGTATTTGATTTTTATGTCATATCATCCAGCACAATCATTTCCAATCGATAAGTTGTCAACTAGTGCTTGTGTTAGGGAAGACAAACTTGTCTTTTGTCAGTACTCTACTTGAAAGGAAAGAGGAGGAAAAGGACAGAGTTGGTGAAGAAATAAACTTTTTGGCACTATTTGTTGGTAGAGGCAAGCTGAACCTCGTGACAGTAGGAGTATGATTTGACTATGAGGATGAAATTACATTCCCTAAGGGTTGAAGATAAAAGCCTTCAAGGTCATGTATCTACAACATGTAAGTATATTGTTTGTTTTGTGCTAGAAAACGATAATCAAGATCCAGTGGATGAGATCATTAATAAATATAGCACAATGTTAGCAAAAACATTTCAGAGTAGGATGAGTACTTTTTAGAGGATGCATTGCTAGATTTTAGCTGCCCTTTTGATTCTGCTTCTATTCCCCAAAAAATCTCAAGCACTTTCCCCTCAACATCAAAACAAAATCCATCACATGACTTTGTAAGACCTCTTACAAGTTCCAAATATGAACTTTTTTATTGGAATTTTCCCATAGGAGAAAGAAACCGAAGAGGAAGATGTATCTTATTTTTTTATTGTTACATTTGTTACAAGGCAGCCCAATTCTCCCTAGTATGATGGAACAAACACTCAAATGAACATTTGCATGACAAAGCTTGATTTCTTCTGCAACAGATGTATTCATATTTGAGAAAGCATCTCCACTGAATGATATGGCAGGTGATGTTGTTTTTCCAAGTGGAAACAATGAAGACATTGACTGTTTATTTGTTAAAGGGCTATTGAGCACTGAAAAATCTAGAGTTGTGTTTCAGTTGAAGATGAATATAGATAGTGTTAGTATTTTCCTTAACAAAGAAGATGGTTCTCAGTTGGCCATATTGGTATAGGAGAAGTTTTAGATGGATTTGAAAGCTTATCCAAATTCTATTTCCATTGAGGGGATGTTAGGGAACCTCAAGATCTGTGACATGTCCCTTGGTCTAAATCACTAGTGGGGTTGGCTTTGTGTGATACTTGACACAGGCTATGATTGACTTGTAAAGTGGAAGTTTCAGTTTTTCAATGTAGATGATGATGACTTTGAAGGTGATGATTACGTCTCATTACCAGATTTTCAGTTGTATGGAGTGTTTTTCTGTACAGGTCATTCAGGAGGTAACAACCTATTTTACAGGCTCAATATGCACAATTCAAATAAGGGCATGTCTCCTTGGTTCTATAAATATTGAATTCAGTATTACATAGTGGAAAAGGATCAATTCTTGACCCCACATTTGGGGTTGTAAAAATAACTTAATGGAGGGTAAGAACACAGTGAAAAAATACAAGATTCTGAAACCACGAAGTCTCGTTCGAATGGACAACGTTCACAACAAGCCATTTTAATTGCAATAAGGCAGGTTTTGTTCCTTGCACAAAATATTTCCCGGATACAAATTATAGACTTGGCCTGTCTATAGCTAATTTTAAATATTCTAAGCAATGTAAATTAGCTACTTAGCTCGAAAGTGACAAATGGATGGATTAAGGTAATTTTCTTCTTCTAGAAGGTATTTTTCTTCATTGAAATGACTGGAATAGTGTTGTTCATGGGTAACGTCGGCACTGAAGGCAACGACAGTACTTGACTCCATATCAACGACTCAAGTCAGTTCGTTTTTCATCCAACGACATGCGATGGCCCTTACTCGACGAGGATTAATGAGATAGAGGGTGCCAAAAAGCGGTATGGAAAAACCACTCATCGCAAAATAATCAGTCATCGTTGATTGCGACACCCACCTTACATTTTCCAAAACCACCAGAAGGGGGTATCGCATACTTGTTTCCGGTTTCCAAAACTCCATCAGTAGTTTTAGTGTATGCAGGAAAACGATCGGGGACCACCAAACCTCCACATCAGCTTCAAATATTATTTTTATATTGGTTACAAAGCTAAAGACCTCGGGTTGTTTTGTTACAAAGACCCGCACTATTATCCACCGATTTCAAGCATTGTGATGTTTATATAAATCGGGATGGGTTTTTTTTTCTTAAACAACCATGTAAAACCTTTAATGGATGCGTAATATATTTTTTTGTAAAGGGCTGGGGTTTCTAATGTTAAAAAAAATGGTTTTGAATTTTATATATATATATATATATATATTTATATATTTATAGTTGTAAGCAAAATAATTTTGCAATTGTTTCTTGAATAGTTAGTCTAGGGTTTGGGAATTAAAGGCCGGGAATTAGATTTTGGAGGGGTTTAGAGATTTTGAAATTCGGAGTTTTGTGGTGTAAACTTTTTTTTGGAATAATAATGAATATGTAGATCTATTGATTATGGATTCTTTCTGTATTATTTTATTTTTCTTCATTAAGTTGATTCAAATTTATTAATGTTACAATCGGTGACAGAAAATATTTGTTTTTTTAGGAGGCTTTAATAGGCGCTCCAACTTCAACACTATTATTTTCTTTTTTTTACTTTGTTATATTCAATTATTCTTTCTAAAGGTTGGAGTGTTGGATTCCATTAGGTCCAAGTGAAAACGGTGCTCATCTTTTTATTCCTCTTTTCATCTCAATCTTTTAAAAGTCTGTAATCATCAAGAAAAATGCCAGTGTGTTGTGTTTTTAATGCTCTCTAAGACTAAGCCAACATTGCAAACTAGTGGTGATTTTGTCTTCAGGCAATAAGTTTTCTAAAAAAAAAAAATATCAGTTCTTGTAGATATCCTCAGCACTAACCTCTTGTAGCTATAGGTTGTCTCCCGAGAACAATAGAGGAGACAAAGATATCTCCAAGTACATTTGGTAAAAAATTTAGACCTTGCTTTTCTACAATTTCAGAGATATGCCTTGAGGAATTTAGGGTTCCTGAATGCACTTTAAATATTCTTCGAATAGTTAAGCTTGGCATTTTCATTATAATTTTTTTTATATGTTTCAAATGATGAAATTTGGAGGAGAAAGAGGAGATATCCCGATACCATGGTAGAGCTTTCAAACTTTTCTTCTCTCTAATTTTGGAGATATGTCCTATAGAATTTAGGCTTACTACATAGTCTTTAAATCAACTTCAAACATGTTAGTTTGACATTTTTTCTATAACTTATTTTCTAGGAATTTTCAGACTTTGAAAATTTCATAGATATGAGGAGACATATAGAAGCTCCTCAGGTAAAAATCTCATAAAAACATTTGAAAAATTGGATACATATGATGTTGTACAATTTTGTTCTTAAAAGAAGCAAAAAGCAACAAGTTTCGGGAGAAACAATTGTTTTGAAGGTAAAAGCAACAAGTCGACCTCATGAAGGAAGAAGTAGCAACTAGACGCGGTGAAAGTAAAAATAGATAATAGATTTGGTGAAGGTAAAAGAAGCAATAAAACTTAATGAATTACCTTGGTGCATATGGATGTCTTCGAAAAAGGGGAGTTGTGTCTCCTACAGGTTGGTGACAACACATATTGCAACAAAGGGGATCAGTGTCTCTTATAGATTGGTGCCTACAAATATTACAATAGAAGGGAATATTGCCTCCCGTAGGTTGGTTCCTAAAATTATTTTAGCAGGGGGGGAGGTTATTTTCTATAGGTTGGTGCCTAAAATCTAGCAATACGGGGGGTTGTTGTTTCTTATCTTCTGGTGCCTAAAAATATTGTAGTAGAGGGCATTCAATTCTCTTATAGCTTGGTTCCTACAAATCTTGCAGTAGAGGGGATTAGTGTCTCATGTAGTTTGGTGCCTACAAAGTTTGTAATAGTAATTTGGCGTCTATAAAGTTTGTATCAATAGGTTAGTTCCTACAAAGTATTGAAAATAGCAACAAGAAATGTTAAAAATAGCATCAAGAAAGTTCCCAATTTAATTTGTCCTTGAATTAAATTAGGAATAAATTGTAATTCCACATCTCATGAAAATTTGTATTAGTTAACTAAGTTAATTCGACTTAGTTGGATCAATTAATTTTAGTTGAGGATCTAACTAGAGTCATGTAGAGTGTCTCCTACAATTAGGAGAACTAGTTGAGTTTATTTTGAGTTGTAATTGTTTAATTCAGTCTAACTAAGTTAAAGTCAATTAAATTAGTTCCAACTGATGGAGGAATTAAAGGAATTAGTGGGTGTAACCTGCAGTAGTGGGGTGTAACTTACTGTAGTGGGGTGTAACCTACATTAGTGGCGTGTAACCTGCAGTAATGGGGTGTAACTCACTGTAGTGGGGTGTAACCTGCAGTGATCAACAAGTAAACTGAAAATTCACTCATAATCAACTCATGCATGTCAGATCAAAGAAAGACCCAGTTGAGATTGGAGTTTAGGGACAATGTACTATTAGTTGTAAAATCATCTAAATTAAACAAATGGTGCATGCAGTCAGATGAAGGCCTAAAATAAATCATTCATTAATAAGAAAACTCACTAATTTTAGCCATTCAAATTGTCTTAAAAGGAGGAATGAAGGCACAAGTTTAATCATTGTTTTGGCGAGCACAAGTTGATGAGACCAAGCAATAGGAAGCACAAATTTGTGTGTGGGGCTTGTGAGAAAAAGATGTGCCAAGAGAAGCTTTTGCACAAGTTGGTAGTGAGATAGATAGAGATAGTGCAAAGGTTGCTCGGGCTTGAGAAAAGCATTGTAATCTTCTCATATTTTCTAATTAATGCAATATACATATAGCAAGGGTTTTTAGTTGTGTCTTTCCCTCGGAAATCATTGTGTTATGTTTGATTGAATTCATTCTCTTTATGCTTCGTGATTTCATCGATTGTTTATTGTTCTACTGATGAGTAGAGTAGATTCAAGTCAATTGTTTTAGCGTATTATAATTTGCAGTTTGAATCTACAAGGAATTTCTACACAAAGATTTGTTATAATGAATTTTTCATTTATAAATTTTGTTCCATATGTGAGATTGATCTGTAAACCGTCATGGATATTTCACTAGACAGATCGTCACAATAGATGTGATAATATTATATTAAAAATCTGAGATTCTACACTATTACAGTTTTATTTAATTTCTAGATCTATAAAATTAACTGTAATTAGTGCATGCATGTAGACGTAAATCAAGCAGAAAAGTAGAAAACAGTAAAATAAGCCCACACAAACATAATACACAAGCTATGCTCTATGGGAAACCCTTTCAGGAGAAAACCCAGCCGGAAGATGAGGTCGCTTCGCTCTCTTTCTCTGTCTGGAAATATGGCTACAGATACAAAGAAGTATTGTATGTGGCATGTGGGCTGCTACAATGCACCAATCCTCTTTGTATGCTCTACCTCCTATCTCTCCTGGCTACCTTTGCTCAACTATCGAACAAAATGCTCTCGAAAGAATGGAATGCCTCTTCCTCCTAGTGGCTTGGTTATAACACAGCCCAATAGCCTACTAGTGGTTAAGTTTGACTATATCAAATCTTAACTAAAGTTACAAAATAGACTCTTCTAGAGCCTTATAAATCACAAACACGTGGCTTTCCCCTTTTCCATGAACAATGGGGGCTGACGCGACATCCTCCCAAACTATAGGCGTGAAAACAGTAAGGTCAACTTCTAAGTGGCATAACTTTTGCATACAGACTCCGATTGATGCGATTCTTGTGTCCTTGGAAAGATTTTTGTGTGTAGAATAGCATGAAAATGTGTGGCGCTAAAGCAACAAGGTTTTACCCCCAAAAAACATCATTTGATGCCTCAAAATGCTCCCACAAGGTTGCAGACCCTGTTTTGCCAAACTAGGTCCTTCCAGTAAAAACGGTCCCGTGATCTAATTACTCCACTTATATCAGTCTAAATGCATCAGGATGGATGAAAAATAATATAATGATCCAATTCAAATCACACCTCCCCATTTTGGGAGGCTTTTGGTCCCCAAAAGCTTTTACTAAATGAGGTGAGGAAATTTTTCCTCCACCTTCTCTCTAGTGTACCATTTAGCTTTGCCTGGAAGTTGTCCCTTCAACCCAATCTGCCAAAGGTCTTGTTGCCCTTGTCTTGTAGTTCTGGACCTCTTCTACAAAACTGTATCTTCTGTCAACTTTGCCTGAGCGTCTGGTGCCAAATCCTCCACAGAAGGTAGGACTTGTTCCTCTTCCTAATCTAGCATGGAAGGCTCATAGAGTTTCAAATTCTCTACATTTACAACTGAGTAAATGCGCATATATGGTGGTAAACTGAGTTGATAGGCATTATCACCCACCTTTTCCAGTATCTCAAAGGGACCATACCTTAGAGCCTTGATTTTCTTACCAGGCCCCTGCAACCTCTCCTTGTTCAACTGTAGCCATACTTTGTCTCCCACCTTGAATGATTTCTCTGTTCTGTGTTGATCATGCCTAGTCTTATACTTCACCTGCGACTTTTGTAGTGTTTCTTGTACCTGTAAATGGATTTTCCTGATCTTCTCTATAAATTTTTTAGCCCTCAAAGCATCTCCAATAAGGTCTTCCTTCACTCCTCCTTGTTGCCCATATGCAATATCCAAAGGTGAAGGTGGCAAATATCCAAAACAAATTTCAAATGGGGACTTTCCTGTAGAAGTGTGAACTTCTCTGTTATAAGAATGTTGTATATATACCCAATTTTTATGCAAGGTCTTTGACTGCTTCTGTTTGTAACCCCTCAGAAGTTGCACCAAAGTCCTATTGACTACTTATGTCTGTCCATCTGTCTACGAATGAAATGTTGTAGATCTCTTCAACTTCGTGTCCATCTTCTCCCACAATGTAGTCCAGAATACACTGGGAAATATTGTATCCATGTCTGAAATGATGCTCCTTGGAATCCCAAAGTGTACCCAGACATGTCCAAAGAACAAGTTTGTTGTGTATTGTCCACTGATGATCCTTTTACAGGGCATCAAAACACACATCTTGTTGAACCTGTCAACTACCACGAACAGGTAGTCATGTCCCTTCCTAGTTGTTAGTAAACCTCCCACAAATTCCATGAAAATGCTTTCCCAAGGAAAAGTAGTTACAGGTAAGGGATGATACAGACCTTGTTTCCTATTGCTAGGCTTGTTGGTGCAAGAAAGCATGCATCCTTCTATTATGAAGCTAGCTACTTGTTCCTACATCTTGGGCCAATACACATACCTCTGCAAGTTAGCCACATTCTTCCCTACACCAAAGTGCCCTGCAACCTTGGAGGTGTGAGCCTCTCTAATCAACTGCAAATGCTCACCTTTAGGAACACATAGCTTATCCAAATTATAGAGTAACCCATCCTGGAGATGGTAGTCAATGGTTTTGTCGCCATCATGCACATGACTCTTGACTCTGCAACTGCTGATACACCTCCTTGAAGTCCTCATCTTCTAAATATGCCTCTCTATATGCATCATGGGTGAATGGCTCCATGTGCATAAGAGTCCCCAAAGCTGTAATATTTGATGTGGGTGGCCTTGAAATCATATCAGCCAACTTGTTTGTGTTGCCCTTCTTATACTTGATCACCAAATGAAACTACTGTAAAAACCCCATCCACTTGTAATGTCTGGTCTGTTGTAGCTTATTTTGGGCCTGCAAGTACTGTAACGGTTGGTGATCCATGTGGATTATTGTCTCCTTTCCCATCAGATAGTGCTTCCACTTCTTCACAACTTGCACCATGGCATAGAGCTCCTTATCGTAGGTAGGGTAGTTAAGAACTTCCCCATGAAATACTTCAGAATGGTAGCAAACGAGCCTTCCTCCTTGCATCAAGACAACTCCCATATCATACCCACTCGCATTTGTCTCTGCTTCAAAGGATCGTTGCATGTTTGGTAATGCCAAAATTGGTGCTTCACTAATCTTCTACTTTAATTAATTGAAAGTCTTATGTTGCCCATTTCCCCACTGGAAACTCTTGCCACTTGTTGTTATGGCGTGAGGCGGTGCTGCTACCGCTAAAAACGAGGCTATGAATTTCTTCAAGTACTGTGCTGCTCAAATGAAACTCCTAACCTCAGTAGAATTACTAGGCACCAGCCATTTCATGATGGCCTCCATCTTGGAAGGATCTATCTCCAATTCTCCTCAACCAATCACATATCCCAAATACACCAAGCACTGTTGTGCAAACTCGCACTTCTAGATATTTGCTAGCAGTTGGTGCTTCTTCAATATTTCCAGCACTTGCTTCAAATGTGAAATATGCTCCTTCCAGGTAGCACTATATACCAGTATATCATCCAAATAGACAATAGGAAATGAATCTATAAAAGGGTGAATTACATATTCATTAATCTCATAAATGTAGCTAGTGCATTACATATTCATTAATCTCATAAATGTAGCTAGTGCATTACATAGGCCAAATTGCATAACTATCCACTCATACAAATCTTGCCTAGTTTTGAAGGAAGCCATCCATGTATCTTCTTCTTTGACTCGAACTTGGTGATATCCGGACTTCAAGTCCAACTTGGTGAAATACTTTTCTTGTTGCAACTGATCTAGCAGATTGTCTATCCTGGGCAAGGGGTATCTGTTCTTGAGTGTGATTTTATTCAACGCCCTATAATCTATACACATCCTCCAAGTCATATCCTTCTTTGGCACAATGATGATGGCTGACCCACATGATGATGTACTTGGTCGAATGACACCCTGTTCCATCAGTTGCTGCAACTGTTTCTTCACCTCACTTGCTTCTATAACAAACTACCTGTACAACCCAATATTTGGCAATGGGGATTCTGGCAATAGCTGGATCTCGTGCTCCACTTTTCTCTTAGGGGATAACCTTTTAGGCTCTCAGAACACGTCCTTGTATGCATGTAACAAATCCTCCAATTGTTGCTTGTGTTTCTTAGTACACACATCTAAGGATGCCTTTCCTCTTATTGCCTCATCTATAGATTGGCATTCTCTTAGAAACAATAAAACATACTTCTTGCTAGAACTGATCAATTTCTTGACCTGGTTGGCACTTACCAGTGAAATTTTCGACTTGCCTTTGTGTGCGTTGATGATGAAATATTTTCCATCCTTGATGAGTCTGTACTAGTTAGCTCTCCTCATGAATATTTCATCACGCATGTACATGTATGGACTCCCAAGCACGACTCCACATACATCAAGGGGAACCACATCTAGATCTATTCATCAATAAAATCAGCACTGATAACAGATCTAATTTTGCACTGTTTTGTTACCTTTAGATTTGCATCCTTATGTACCCATCCTAGTGGATATGAGTTTGCATGATCACGAACCTCCAACCCAAACTTCTTGACCAGATATGCGGCAATGAGATTTTCTTGCGATCTTGAGTCAAACAGAGCATCAATCTTCGTCTTCTTGACCTGTATTTTTACATGGAAGAGTTTGGTCATTTATTTCTCTTCTTGTTGCTGAAGGTAAAAGTAGCAATAAAACTTAATGAATTAGGTTGGTGCATATGGATGTCTTCGAAAAAAGGGGAATTATGTCTCCTACAGGTTGGTGACAACAAATATTGCAAGGGAGGGGATCAGTGTCTCTTATAGATTGATGCCTACAAATATTACAATAGAGGGGAATGTTCCCTCCCGTAGGTTGGTTCTTACAATTATTTTAGCAGGGGGGAGGTTATTTTCTATAGGTTGGTGCCTACAAATCTAGCAGTGGGGGAGGGGCGAGGGGGATTGTTGTCTCTTATCTTTTTGTGCCTAAAAATATTGTAGTAGAGGGCATTGAATTTTCTTATAGGTTGGTTCCTACAAATATTACAGTAGAGGGGATTAGTGTCTCATGTAGGTTGGTGCCTACAAAATTTGTAATAGTAGGTTGGTGCCTACAAGTTTTTATCAATAGGTTAGTTCCTACAAAGTATTGGAAATAGCAACAAGAAATGTTAAAAATAGCATCAAGAAAAATCCTGATTTAATTTGTCCTTGAATTAAATTAGGAATAAATTGTAATTCCACATCTCATGACAATTTGTATTAGTTAACTAAGTTAATTTGACATAGTTGGCTCAGTTAATTTGAGTTGAGGATCTAACTAGAGTAATGTAGAGTGTCTCCTACAGTTAGGAGCACTAGTTGAGTTTATTTTGAGTTGTAATTATTTAATTCAGTCTAACTGAGTTAAAGTCAATTAAATTAGTTCCAATTGATGGAGGAATTAAATGAATCAGTGGTGTAACCTGCAGTAGTGGGGTGTAACTTACTGTAGTGGGGTATAACATACATTAGTGGGGTGTAACCTATAGTAATGGGGTGTAAATCACTGTAGTGGGGTGTAACCTGTAGCAATCAACCAGTAAACTGAAGATTCACTCATAATTAACTCATGCATGTCAGATCAAAGAAAGACCCAGTTGAGATTGGAGTTTAGGGACAATGTACTATTAGTTATAAAATCATCTAAATTAAACAAATGATGCATACAGTCAGAAGAAAGCCTAAAATAAATCATTCATTAATAAGAAAACTCACTAATTTTAGCCATTCAAATTGTCTTAAAAGGAGGAATGAAGGCACAAGTTTAATCATTGCTTTGGTGAGCACGAATTGGTGAGACCAAGTAATAGGAAGCACAAGTTTGTGTGTGGATCTTGTGAGAGAAAGATGTGCCAAGAGAAGCATTTGCACAGGTTGGTAGTGAGATAGATATAGATAGTGCAGAGGTTGCTCGGGCTTGAGCAAAGCATTGTAATCTTCTCATATTTTCTTATTAATGCAATATACAGATAGCAAGGGTTTTTAGTTGTGATTTCCCCTAGAAATCATTGTTTTATGTGTGATTGAATTCTTTCTCTTTTATGCTTCGTGATTTCATCGATAGTTTATTGTTTCCGCTAATGAGTAGAGTAGATTCAAGTCAAATGTTTTAGCATATTACAATTTACAGTTTGAATCTACAAGGAATTTCTACACAAAGATTTGTTATAATGAATTTTTCATTTATAACTTTCGTTCCATATGTGAGATTGATTTGTAAACCGTCGTGGATATTCCACTGGACATTTCGTCACAATGGATCTGATGATATTATATTAAAGTTTTGAGATTCTACATTATTACAATTTTATTTAATTTCTAGATCTGTAAAATTAACTGTAAATAGTGCATGCATGTAAAAATAAATCAAGCATAAAAGTATAAAACGATAAAATAAGCCCACAAGCACATAATACACAAGATATTCTCTCTAGGAAATTCTTTTGGGAGAAAACCCAACTGGACAGTGAGGCCGCTTCGCTCTCTTTCTCTGTCTGGAAATAGGGCTGGAGATACAAAGAAGTAATGTATGTGGCCTGTGGGCTGCTACAATGCACATATCCTTTCTGTGTGCTCTACCTTCTATCTCTCCTGGTTAACTTTTCTCAACTATGGAACAAAATTCTCTCGAAAGAATAGAATGTTTCTTCCTCCTAGTGCCTTGGTTATAACATAGCTTGATAGCCTACTAGTGGTTAAGTTTGACTACATCAACTCTTAACTAAAGTTACAAAATAGACTCTTCTAGAGTCTTTTACATCACGAACACATGGCTAGCCCCTTTTCCATGAATAATGGGGGCTAATGCAGCATCCTCCTGAACTATAGGTGTGAAAACAGGAAGGTCAACTTCTAAGTGGCATAACTTTTGCATATAGACTCCGATTGATGTGATTCTTGCGTTGTTGGAAAGATTTCTGTGTGTAGAATAACATGACAATGTGTGGCACCAAAGAGACAAAGTTTTACCCCCAAAAAACGTCATTTGATGCCTCAAAACGCTCCCAAAAGGTTTCAGAAAAATGGTCACGTGAGTTGATTCCTCCACTTTTTCCAATCTAAATGCATCAAGATGGATGAAAAATAATATAGTGACCGAATTTGGATCACACCTCCCCATTTTGGGAGGATTTTGGTCCCCAAAACCTTTTACTGAATGAGGTGAGTAAATTTTTCCTCCACCTTTTCTCGGGTGTACCATTTAGCTTTGCCTGGAATTGGTCCTTCCAACCCAATCTGCCAAAGGTCTTGTTTCCCTTGTCTTGTAGTGCTGGACCTCTTCTGAAAAAATGTATCTTCTGTTAACTCTACCTGAGTGTCTGGAACCAAATCCTCCACAAAAGGTAGCACTTGTTCCTCTTCACTAGGATGGAAGGCTCATATAGTTTCAAATTCTCTAAATTTAAAGTTGAGTAAATGCACATATATGGTGGTAAACTAAGCTGATAGGCATTATCACCCACCTTTTCAAGTATCTCAAAGGGACCATACCTTAGAGCCTTGATTTTCTTACTAGACCCATGCAGCCTCTCCTTGTTCAACTGTAGCCATACTCTATCTCCCACCTTGAATGATTTCTCTGTTATGTGCTAATCATGCCTAGTCTTATACTTCACCTGCTACTTTTGTAGTGTTTCCTGTACCTGTAAATGAATTTGCCTGATCTTCTCTATAATTTTTTCAGCCCTCAAAGCATCTCCTGTAAGGTCTTCCTTCACTCCTCCTTGTTGCCAATATGAAATATCCAAAGGTGAAGGTGGAAAATATCCAAAACAAATTTCAAATGGGGACTTTCCTATAGAAGTGTGAACTTCTTTGTTATAAGAATGTTGTATACATAACATATTTTCATCCCAGGTATTCTATTTCTTTTGTTTGTAACCCCTCAGAAGCTGCATCAAAGTCCTATTGACTACTTATGTCTGCCCATCTATCTGTGGATGGAATGTTGCAGATATCTTCAACTTCGTGTCCATCTTCTCCCAAAATGTAGTCCAGAATACACTGAGAAATCTTGTATCTCTATCTGAAATGATGCTCCTTGGTATCCCAAAGTGTTCCCAGACATTTCCAAAGAACAAGTTTGTTGTGTATTGTCCACTGATGATCTTTTTACAGGGCATCAGAACACACATCTTACTGAACCTATCAACTACCACATGTCCCTTCCTGGTTGTTGGTAAACCTCCCACAAAGTCCATGGAAATTCTTTCCCAAGGACGAGTAGGTACAGGTAATGGATGATACAAACCTTGTTTCCTATTGCTAGGCTTGTTGGTACAACAAAACATTCATCCTCTTATGAACTAGCTACTTGTTCCTGCATCTTGAGCCAATACACATACCTCTGCAAGTTAGCCACGATCTTCCCTACACCAAAGTGCACTACAAACTTGGAGGTGTGAGCCTCTTTAATCAACTGCAAATGCTCACCTTTAGGAACACGTAGCTTATCCAGCTTGTAGCATAACCCATCTTGGAGATGGTAGTCAACGATGTTGTCGCCATTGTGCACATGACTCTAACTCTGTAATTGCTGATACACCTCCTTGAAGTCCTCATCTTCTAAATATGCCTCTTTATATGCATCATGGGTGAATGGCTTCATGTGCATAAGAGTTCCCAAAGCTGTAATCTTTTATGTGGGTGGCCTTGAAAGAATATCAGCGAACTTGTTTGTGTGTGCCCTTCTTATACTTGATCACCAAATGAAACTACTGTAAAAACCACATCCACTTGTAATGCCTGGTCTTTTGGAGCTTATTTTGGGTCTGCAAGTACTGTAATGGTTGGTGATCCATGTGGATTATTGTCTCGTTTACCATGAGATAGTGCTTCCACTTCTTCACAGCTTGCACCATGGCATAGAGCTCCTTATAGTAGGTAGGGTAGTTAAGAACTGCCCCATGAAATACTTCAGAATGGTAACAAACGAGCCTTCCTCCTTGCATCAAAACAACTCCCATATCATACCCACTTGCATTTGTCTCCACTTCAAAGGGCCATTGCAATTTTGGTAATGCAAAAATTGGTGCTTCACTGATCTTCTTCTTTAACTCATTGAAAGTCTTCTGCTGCCCTTTTCCCCACTGGAAACTCTTGCCACTTGTTGTTATGGCGTGGAGCGGTGTTGCTATCACTGACAATGAGGCTATTAATTTCCTCAAGTACTGTGTTGCTCCAATGAAACTCCTAACCTCAGTAGAATTAGTAGGCACCGACCATTTCATGATGGCCTCCATCTTGGGAGGATCTATCTTCAATTCCCCTCAACCAATCACATATCCCAAATACACCAAGGACTGTTGTGCAAACTCGCACTTCTTGAGATTGCTAGTAGTTGGTGCTTCTTCAATGTTTCCAGCATCTGTGTCAAATGTGAAACATGCTCCTCCCAGGTAGCACTATATACGAGTATATCATCCAAATAGACAATAGCAAATGAATCTATAAAAGGGTGCAGTACATTATTCATTAATCTCATAAATGTAGCTGGTGCATTACATAGGCCGAATGGAATAATAACCACTCATACAAACCTTGCCTGGTTTTGAAGGCAGTCAACCATGTATCTTCTTCTTTGACTCGAACTTGTTCATATCCAGACTTCAAGTCTAGCTTGGTGAAATACTTTTCTTCTTGCAATTGATCTAGCAGATCATCTATTCTGGGCAGGGGGTATCTGTTCTTGAGTGTGATTTTATTCAA
The DNA here is from genome assembly GCA_031772625.1 of Pinus tabuliformis. Taxonomy (NCBI): domain Eukaryota; kingdom Viridiplantae; phylum Streptophyta; class Pinopsida; order Pinales; family Pinaceae; genus Pinus; species Pinus tabuliformis. The sequence goes on from CM062808.1 coordinate 673,481,875, forward strand.
CGCCCTGTAATCTATACACATCCTCCAAGTCACATCCTTCTTTGGCACAATGAGGATGGGTGACCCACATGGTGATGTACTCGGTCAAGTGACACCTTGTTCCAGTAGCTGTTGCAATTGTTTCTTCACCTCACTTGCTTCTATAACAGACTACATGTACATCCCAATATTTGGCAATGGGGAGTTTGGAAATAGCTGGATCTCGTGCTCCACTTTTCTCTTAGGGGTTAACCCTTTTGGCTCTTGGAACATGTCCTTGTATGCCTGTAACAACTCTTCCAATTGTTTTTTGTGTTTCTTAGTACACACCTCTAGGGATTCCTTACCTCTTTATTGACTCATCTATAGACTGACCTTCTCTTAAAAACAATAAAACATATTTCTTGTTGGAACTGATCAATTTCTTGGCTTGGTTGGCACTTACCAGTGAAATTTTCGATTCTCCTTTGTGCGCGTTGATGATGAAAGATTTTCCAACCTTAATGAATCTGTACTAGTTAGCTCTCCTCATAAATATTGCATCATGCATGTACATGTATGGACTCCCAAGAACGACTCCAAATACATCAAGGGGAACCACATCTAGATCTACTTCATCAATAAAATCAGCACTGATAATAGATCTAATTTTGCATTGTTTTGTTACCTTAAGCTTTGCATCCTTATGTACCCATCCCAGTGGATATGAGTTTGCATGATCACGAACCTCCAGCCCGAACTTCTTGACGACCACATCTACTGCAATGAGATTTTCTTGCGATCCTGAGTCAAACAGAGCATCAATCTTCGTCTTCTTGACCTGTATCTTTACATGGAAGAGTTTAGTCATTTATTTCTCTTCCTGTTGCTGAAGGTTACTCAGGTTCACCTCCTTCTACACTGATGTACAAATGATCTTCTCATCCACGTTTGAGTTGCTTTCAACTCGGTTGCTCGAATCAGTGGCCATGAGATTCTTCTTCTTATGATATTTCTTCTTGTTCTTCGAGTTTAGCTTTGGATGTAAATTTCAACACTTGTATGGCCATAAATGTTGCAGTGGTTGCAGTGGATACTAGGATCTTTGCACTAGTGTGTTGTGGCTGTCATCTTTTCATTCTTTCCCCCTTTTTTCTTCTTCTTCCCCTCCTTAGAAGCATCGTTTTGCTCCTTTTGCTTTAATCCACTTGATTGCGCTCTTTTCAGGCCTATGTTCTCCAGGTACTGTGCCTGTACACAAGCCTCGTCTACCATTTCTGGGTTCTTTGGAGAAATACCCAACATTATAGCCATCTTTCTGAATTCTGTGGTGTACTCCTGCACGCTTTGGCACGTCTTTTTCCTGAAGTAATGCCATCGAATCCACTAGTCTTCCACGTACACAATGGGATAAAATTGTGAATTAATGTGTTTTGAAATCCTCCCACTTAGTCACTGGAGGTTCTCCCTCCAACCTCAGGGTTTCCATGTGGCTCTCCCACCAAGTTTGTGCATGGCCCTCCAATTTCAGCTACGCGAATGAGATCTTATGCCATTCCTCGACCTGATCAACACTGAAATAAACTTCCATTTGTTGCAAACAATGGTTCAGCTTCAGAGCGTCGATCTCGCCATGGTATGGCTTGATATTGACTTTTTCTTCCACTTTAAATAGGGATCGATTTAGGGCACTCGAACTGGGTTGATCTTTTCCAACTTCTTTCTCCAACTTGATGTGTACGTCTTCCCAATCTCCTGATACCCTTCTAATTTTTCCTCTGCATTTGAACCCCATTCTTCTCCAAATATCCCCAGCTTATTGGTTAGAGACGCCATGAGGAGTTTTACATTGTGGTTTATATCTGCGACTTGTTTTTCGAGTCGCGATAGCCTCACCTCTGCAGGATCACAAGGTTCGTTTACCGATTTGTCGTCGATGATTACGGTTTTACAATTTTCGGCCCCGTCGATCTAGATCCTTCCAATCTTCATAAAATACCCAAAGAAACCTACTCTGATACCAAATTATCTGTAAACCTCCGTGGATATTCCACTGGACAGTTCGTCGCAACAAATCTCATAATATTATATTAAAAATCTGAGATTCTACACTATTACAGTTTTATTTAATTTCTAGATCTGTAAAATTAACTCTAATTAGTGCATGCATGTAAAAGTAAATCAAGAAGAAAAGTAGAGAACGATAAAATAATCCCACACACACAAGATATCCTCTCTGGGAAACCCTTTCGGGAGAAAACCGAACTGGAAGGTGAGGTTGCTTCGCTCCCTTTCTCTGTCTGGAAATATGGCTACAAATACAAAGAAGTAATGTTTTTGGCCCGTGGGCTGCTATAGTGCATGGATCCTCTTTGTGTGCTCTACCTCCTATCTCTCTTGGTTGTCTTTGCTCAACTATGGAACAAAATGCTCTCGAAAGAATGGAATGCATCTTCCTCCTAGTGGCTCGGTTATAACATAACCCGATAGCCTACTAGTGGTTAAGTTTGACTACATCAAATCTTAACTAGAGTTACAAAATAGACTCTTCTAAAGTCTTTTACATCACAAACATGTGGATATCCCCTTTTCCATGAATAATGGGGGATGATGCGGCATCCTCCTGAACTATACGTGTCAAAACAGGAAGGTCAACTTCTGAGTGGCATAAGTTTTGCATACAGACTTCGATTGGGGCGATTCTTGCGCTGTTCAAAAGCTTTGTGTGTGTAGAATAGCATGAAAAGGTGATGCTTTGAAGCGGAAAATTTTTACCCCCAAAAAAAATCATTTGATGCCTGAAAACACTCCCATAAAGTTTTAAACCTCGTTTTTCCAAACTGGTTCCTGCCAGTAAAATCGGTCTTGTGACCTGATTCCTCCACTTTTTCCACTCTAACTGCATCGAGATGCATGAAAAACAATATAATGATCCAATTCGGATCAAAGATTTGTTGGTTATGACTCATGCGTGTTTAAATAAGTAATAAATTGCTTATACTACTTCACCCCCTTCACCCCCACCCCCTCTCAGTGTAATTGTGAATCCAACAATTGGAATCAAATTTGGTTCCTTCAAAAGCAATCAAATCATTAGAAGGAAAATATCAGAGGGACCATGACCATGTCCAATCGTGAAGGTTGTTTCACAAATAAAGCTCAATTATTTGATGCAATAACTTATGCCTATGGAGGGTAAGGCTGAGAACTTATCTAATGCCTCTTAGTTTTGACATTTGGCAATCTATAGTGGATGGTCATATAGATCCAACAATTCCTCCATCTTATCAATTTGGTAAGAAGGTTTGTTTAAATAATGAAAAATCCATGAATTCCTTATTGTATGGGTTATCATAATTATATTTTGTCAACGTGTCACATTATGAATCTGCAAAGGACGTCTAGGAAAAATTTCAAATCATCTATAAAGGAGATGATGAGGTGAAGAGGGAAAAGGTCCAACGCCATAGAAGACAGTTGGAGAGCTTGAAGATGATGCAGCCTACTTCCTTTATGTGGATGAGATTGTCAATATTATTAGAGCATTTGATGAAGAAGTTAAGGAATCAATGATTATACAAAAGGTTTTGAGATCTCTCCCCCTAAGACATGATGTAAAAGTCTCAAGTATTGAAGAAATGAAGGATATGGAAAATATGAAGATGGATGAGCTAAATGGAATTCTCATTGCATATGAAATGAAGATAGAAAAAGGAAAGTCAACTCTTAAGGAAACAAATTTCAAAGATTCTTAGAAGATAGAAGAAATCAAAGATGATGGTTATTCCAACAATGAATTATATGCAGAAGAAGAAAAATTTGTGAAAAAAATGAAAAGAGGATTTAGAAAATAGAAAGGTAAGCTAGCATTAAAATGTTTTAATTGCGGTAGAATATGGCATTTTTTAGCTAAATTTAAATACGCAAAATGTGAGGATAGCGATGATGAAGAAGAACCTGAAAATAGAACCATGTATTATAGACATAAAAGAGGAAATTATTCCAAGAAGAAATGTTTTTATTCTAAAGAAGATAGTAGCTCCTCGTCAGAGAGTGATGAATATGAATGTAGCATTGACAAAGAACCTCTTTTCATAGCCATTGATGCAAATATTTTTGATAAAGAATATGAAGACAATCAAGAAGAGAAAATGGATTCAAAGGATGATGATATTAATGGGGAAGTAAACCTTGAAGCAAAACTTGTTAGTTCCCTAGAAGAAATAGATAGACATATAGGAAAGATTAACAAGTAGAATGAGCTATTGCAAAAATATGAGAAAAAGGATCGTGATCTTGATGAAACAATTGTTTCCATCCTAAAGACATAACTCGAAGAGGTAAAGAAGATAGAAGAAATAGTGAAAATCCAATTGAAAGAAAAGAAAGAAGATTTTAAAAAGCTATAACCAAAAGTTATTTCCTTGAGAAAGGAACCAGAGAGAAAATGTTCAATTGAATCAAAGATTGAAGTTTGGAAAGAGTATCAAAATATTAGATGATATTCTCAACTGTTTGATGTCACCTTTCATCAAAACAAGTCCTAGCTACAAGGAAAATTATACCTCCAAGGAAGAATCAAGCACAAATCCATTAGAAAAGGAAAATGAAGAAAAACCCAAAAGCTATGCTAATGTCCTCAAGAGTTTCTTCAGTAATTAAAGAAGTACCAAGAAAGGAGATTAAGACCACTAGAGACCTAATTTCCTAATGGGATCTATTAACAAGGAAAACAACACCAAGGAAGAAAATGAAGACTAGCATAGACCTGATTTTTCTCACAAGATCAACAAGAATGAAGTCGAAAGGTTTACTCCACCAAGAAGGCCTTTCACATCTCAGTATCAAAATCTCCTCTTTGGTTATTTCTTTGCTTGTAATAATTTTGGACAAAAAGCAATGAATCATAGAGCTTATGTAAGAAATGACTATGTGAGAAATAGATATTAAGGACCTTATAAGACCTCAAAGAATGGTTTTGTGAGCAACAAAACTAGAATTCCTATTCAAGTGTGTTGTTTGTATTTTGGAGAAATCGTGTACCAAAATCCAATCTATTACAAGGTTTATTTCCGTACATAGAGCCAACAAGCAAATGATTAGCAAGATAAACACATGAGAAAATGAACAATATAAATAAATCTATCAAAGATCATTAGCTACAATGTAATAGAAATGGAAAACAAAAGAAATAAACACAAGAGGCTGGGAAGAACAAATCTTCCTTATTGTTTGATGAAAAGTGTTAGAAATTATCCCAAAGACACTACAGGGGGTTGACAGGTCAATGGACACTATGAATCTCCTAAAGGAATGCCCCTTTTCCCTCTCTTTAAAATGATATGTCCTTATTGAAGTCCTATGAGAGCTCTTAATGGTGAATTCTTTAAAGACAAAAGAATGCCAATTGGCTAGGAAATTTGGTAGCATAACTTTTCATTGGCTTCTCTCTTGTTTTGATCCCAATTCCATTGGTATTTATAGGCTCAAGCTCATGCCTTGGCTCCCCTTAGCTCATTATGAGATTTGATCCAGTGGGAGACAATGGGAATCCTTCGGAAGCTCCTTAATACTAATTCGATAATGGAATGGATCAAGATTGAGATAGCTAGCATTCGCATGTCAGTAGATGGTTGATCATTTAATGTGAAGTGGTCAATGGTATGTTGAGTTGTCACTTTCGTGGATCCACTATTGAAGAAATAACTGTTGTGATCTGTGCAATTTTCAATAGTGTAGATGGCTGCTCATTTAATGTGAAGTGGTCAATGGTATGTTGAGTTGTCACTTTCATGGATCCACTATTGAAGAAATAACTGTTGTGATTTGTGCAAAATTGCTAAAGCAAATTTGCACAATTTGATTTTTAAATCAAACCTTAGGAACATTTAGTTTTTGCTAATTAATGATGTTTTCCAACCTTCACCTGTACAATTGTGATTGTCATTCTTCAGTGTTGGTCATCTGGGCTAGTGCAATTGAGTGTACAATTTTTCAGTGATAACAAAGGTGATGTTAGAAGATACAACTCATTTTCTCCCCTATTGGATCATATTAAATGTTACAAGTGTAATAACTATGGGCACAATGCATGTGATTGTACAAGTAGAACTTGATTGTTATCTCAGTCACATTTTCAAGCAAGGATTTGAAATATTTAAATTTCTCAAATACTTCATACTTTTATCTAAGAAATGTAATCCATGGCATTCCTATGTAATCATCAATAAGAAGAATAAAACAACTCTCACCTTTTAAAAATTTTGTGTTTTGTTCTCTTGCAGAGCTCCATGTGTACAATTTCCAATGGTTTTGATGTTGAGTACTCGTTTGTTTTGAAACTAACTCTCCTTTACCTCTTGTGTTGACATGGTTTGTAAATAGTTTACATAGGTTTTGAGATCCTTGGCATATTTCTTATTGCCTTTATCTTGTTGAGTTGTTCTAGATTGTTAAAATTTATATGAACAATCCTTGTATTCCATAAACATATTTCATATGCTTATCTCATACAACGTTTTTCTCCTTTGACTTTATTAAGGATATATACCTTGCTTGGGGTTATATTTCTATTTTCCGCTAATCTTCTTGAACTTGCTTTCCTAATATCCAATCCTTTAGAATGAAATAACCTTGATCACACATTTGATTGACAATTTAATCTTCAACATGCAATGCATTATGTGTTTTCGTTTTTCCATCATTAATACTAATTGTACATTTTCCAAATAACCTTGCAGAAAAATTATCCCCAAACATAATGTTTCCTTCCTTTTCTTTTTATTCTTTCTCCTGAGCCTACCTATTTCTTCAAAGGCACTAACAAATTCTACTTTAAGATTCACTTCCCCATCAATGTCTTCTTCTGAATCTGATTTTTCTTTCTGGTTGTATTCATTTAATTTATCATTAGACTTTGTGTCCATGGCTATGAAGAAGAATTATTCTTTTTCAATCTTAGAAACATATCCATCACTTTCTTTAGACGAGTTATTGTCCTCTCTAGAGTAAAAACTATTCTTCTTAGTATGTTTCCTCTTTTGTGTCTATAAGTCTTTCTTATATTTTTAAGTTCTTCATCATTATTGTCTTCCCTTTTTGCATATGGAAATTTAGTAGAAAAATGTCCTACCCTACCAGAAGTAAAACACTTGAAGGGTTGCTTACCTTGTATTTGTTAAATCCTCTTTTTAGATTTTTCACAAATTGTTTTCTTCCATGGTTGATTGTAGTATACCTAGGAGGGATATTATGGGGTATAGAGGGAGACACCCAAGGGAATAATGTAATAATGTGATTGTTCATATTTAAAAAATAAATTGGTTAACCCACATTGGGGGGGATATTATGGGGTACATAGGGAGGTACCCAAGGGAATAATGTAATAATGTGATGCGGCAACACCATAAGATCATTCCTTAAGGAAGGAGATCACTCCACAAGCCATATGCTTGTCAATACAATAATCCTTAACATCTCTCAATGGAAAGTCTCGAGCCTCTATATAGGCTTCATACATACAATACCATGGGTAATTTTCATACATACAATACCATGGGTCATTATCATGGGTCTCTCAATACCATACATCTAATACAATGGACTTATCGCATTATTCCTTAAATTCTTGTGGTCCCTTTCATAATGTGGGTTAACCACTTTATTTATTAAATATGGCCCATCACATTATTATAATATTTCCTTGGGTACCTCGCTCTGTACCCGATAATATCCCCCCTAGGTATACTACATTGATTCATGGCTAGAAAAATCACAGGATTTGTGTCTTTTTGTTCTCTTTGATGCTTTGAAATATGCTTTCTTTTGTGTTTGATTTTCTTTTTCTGTACTCATTTCATATGTAATGAGAATCCCATGTACCTCACTGTTAAAATTGGCAACTAGGGCCAAACTCCATGTGGGTCATCTTATTTATGGCAGCTGATATTTTTGTTGGATCCCTTTCATCAAGAGCTGTAGGATTAATCTAAAGATCATTCGATTGCGACAAGTATTCATGGAGTTATGAATTTATTTGTGTTATAAGACATATTGTCAAGTCAGCCAACATCTTATGTAGGCTCAGAAGGCCAATAGACACGTCTATTCATCATCTACGTTTTAGTATAAATAGAAGAGGACTTGAAGTCATTTTGATACATTCTTCATGTGATCTCCTCCTCTCCATGTCTTGGGTTTTTGGTGAAGGAGAGACACTAAAAGAATACGATGGCCTAGTATGATGCCCTAGTTGCAAATGATTCCCTAGCTGATCCAACGTAGTCAATTACTTATACTATTCATGAGGAGACCTTATACGTTGTTCAAAAGGAGACCTTATACGTTGTTCATGAGGAGACCATATACGTTGTACATGAAGACCTTATACACTGTTCCTATCCGTTGTCTTAGAAGGCTACAATAAGCAGTCCTAAAGGAGAGTAGGACGCAGTCACCTAAAGATCATGCATCCGCAATAAGGAGGAGACTTAGCCGCAGTAAAGAGGTCTATTATACAGCTAAAAGAGAAGCCCTAGCTGTTGTCCAAAGGTACTCTAGCCGCAGGTCTAAAGGAAGTCTTAGACGCAGATATGAAGGTGCTTTAGAAGCCCTACATGCAGTAATAAGGAGCCCTTGATCCACTGTTCAGATATGCTCCTATCTGCAGCTAGCCGCAGTCAAATAGAGGCTGCTATACACAGTCAAAGCTGGCCTCATTTAGGTGTTACTACTCGCTGTCAAGAGGAATGTAAATTCACTGTTCTAAGTGGTCCAAATCCGCAGTTAAGGGTGGATCTAATGTGCCCTAATCACAACAAGTTGTCAACATGAAAGTGGCATGGTTTGGGCATATCTTTTGTGACAATATCAGACCTATTGAGATGTCCAAGGCAGCTTCATACGCAGCCCTAATCCGCAGTCTAAGAAGTCCCATTCGCTGCAGTCATCAAATTGATATAAACTTGGATTGTTGTAGGTGACAGCATGATAATTTAGGTCTGCTGGAAGGTGGAACTATAGCCTAGCTGCTTTGCTAGGTTGCAAGCCATAGCAAGCAGCTAAGGCTGATATACTTATTGTTGCATAACTTAACAACAAGTGACTAGTAGCAGGCATTGAGGGCAGATCAGCAATGAGTACAACACTGGGTGCAGATCCGTGTTAAAGAACAGCTCAATGATTGGAGCAGATCAATGACAGGGGCAACAACATGAAGTGCATAGCATGGTCATGATTAGTGCAGCATGGTGCAGTATGTAGAGGTGCAGCAAGTGGACAAGATGCAACACTATGATAGGTGAAGGAGTCACCTTGGAGAATCAGTTGAAGCAACATGTCTTCAACTGATCTTATATAGATATAGAAAGTCAAAAGTGTTGACTTCTATTGTAATGTACTATCTCTCTCTCTTTCTCTGCTGAACTTTGAAGAACATAAAAGAAGAATTGATCAAGGGTTTCCCCACATTGGGGTTTGTCCCTGGCTAGCGCCACATATTGTGTCCTCTTGTCTTGGCTTGTCTTCTGCGATTTATATTTATGTTCTATATGTAGTTGACTTTAATGCTGATGTGATTGCTAACTGTGAAAATTTAAATAAATTTCTCTAGCATAGAACATACCTAAAATTAACATGGTATCAGAGCTGAGGTGAAGAAAACGCCCAAGCAAGAGTGAAAGAGCAATCACCGAAGACAATTGGGAAAGGACAAAAGGATCAATGGTTTCCTCATCCCTGTTCAAATTCACTGAGGGTGAAGTGGAAGCAGAGAATATTATCAGAATGGCGCAGCAAAAGTTTCTGATGGCCTACTTAAAGATCACTTCATTGGGAAGTTCGGATCTAAGGGTGGAAGGAAAGGTGGATGTGAAGGAGTGTCCGAATGGCAGAGACACATCTCTTGACGAAGATAACAATCATTCCAGGGACATCTTCAATGATCAAAGGAATGACTGGTAATGCAGGTCATCAAGGAAATGGTCAACTCTTCAAAGAAAGCAAGGAACCCCAGTGCTTCAAGGCACTCCATCGAATAGAAGGGTGCACTCTCTAATTTGGTAGAGATGGAAACAATCGTGGGATTATACTTGGAGTCGATGCCACCTATCCTGAAAAGGGTGTAGGGAATGTTACCCCTCAATTGAATGAGGGTAACTCGATTCATTTACAGAATCTCTTTTATGTACCTGACGCAAGAAGAACCTGGTGTCCATTTCAACAATGGAAATCAAAGGTTACAGGGTGGCACTCATTGATGGAAAGGTACGTGTTTGAAAATATATTTTTCAAATATGTTTTTGAGTTCATGGTTGTATCGAGTTGCAGGAAGTCCACTGGGGACCATGTCCATTAACACAACACCGAAGGTCTATGAGTCAGATGGTGACAGGGATGCCCGATTTCAAAAAGAGCATGAAAGCACATATCTGAGATGTACCGAAGGAAAATCTTACAGGAGGAGACCATATGAAACAACCTAAGGGGCTTGAGATTGATTATCAGGAATCTCACGTCTGCAGGTGGAAGAAAGACCTCTATGGCTTGAAGAAAAACTCCCTAGGCGTAGTATGAGAGGACTGATAGTTGTCAAATGAAGCTGAAGTGAAATCGATCTAAACCATTACTCGAAGGTTATGGATGATAGGACTCTCATACCAAGCACCTTTTGAGGACAACCTATTTCAAATAGGTGCAAACCCTCTCACTTGCAGAAGTAAGAGGGATTTGGATTCTAGATATGGAATGATAAACTACAAGCCTGTGACTACCTTGAGGATCTCAAATTTCAAAAGTTATATGGTAGTGATGTTGGACCAAATTTGGGAAATGCCTCTGAATCTCATAAACTCATTCGCATTGATGTTCTTGGTGAACTTTCGTCTGGACATATGTTTTGCAGTTAGCATAGTGAGCTCATATTTGGTTGAGCCTCACTAGATTGGTGCCAAGAATCTTCTGAGATGTCTTCGGGACACAATCTCTCATGGATTGAGATACACTGCCGGAAATATGAAACTGCGTGATTATTCGAATGCTGACTGGGTAGGCTGTGTGAAGGATCACTAGAGCACGTCTTAGTGCTGTTTCTCTTTGGACTCTGCTTCGATATCATGGATGAGTAGGAAGCAGAAGTCGATTGTTATAAGCACCGCCGAGACCAGATACATATCTACGAGTATGATGTCGTATGAAGCTACCTGGTTGAGGAAGCTCTTCAGTGAACTGTTTGTACACATGATGAATACCATTGTGATTCTCTGTGACAACCAGAGGTAGGATTCGATTATTGAGGAATCCCATATTCGATGATTTCTCCAGCATATAGACATCAAATACTGACATATCTGGGATATGGTAAGTCGATAAGCAAGGAGGCTCCATCACACTGAGATGATGTACAGGTCGGTACACTTTGTCAAAGCCTCGGGGAAAGATCAAATTTTTTATTTTCCTGAACGACTTGGAGTTGTCGAGAGACCCTTGTAAAAGGGTCCTGCATGTTGCATTCACTGAGCTCTGGGAGCTCTAGGGGCTTGCGGTTCTTACTGGAGCAACATACGACCACAGGGTGACTCACCCTCCCCTCGTGGTGCGCACTGAATAGGGTGATTCGCTCTCCTATGGACAAGATGATTTTCTCTCTTATGGACAAGATGATTCACTCTCTTGTGGGACAGGATGATTCACTCTCCTGTGAACAGGATGATTTGCTATCCTATGGACAAGATGATTCTCTCTCTTGTGGGACAGGATGATTCGCTTTCCTATGGATAGGATGATTAGTTCTCCTGTCGAGGCATCCTACCCATGCAGTCCAAGACTCATGGGAAGTACCTCTCATCTGATCATTGAGCAGGGAAATGTGGATAGGGAACATACTAGTACCGATGGACACATCGTTGTATCTACCGTACTCCCTATGCTAGGATGAACTTCATTGATATGGGATCAATGATACTGGTCTAGGACCAGTTGTAGGAGCTGTACCCACTATGACACTGACTTCAGGTCGGTTGAAGACTGGTCTGGGACTAGTGGTACATACTCTGAGATTGACTTAGAGTCAGTAGAGGACTGGTCTAGGACCAGTGAGACTGGTACATACTATGACACTGACTTCGGGTCGGTTGAGGACTGGTCTGGGACCAGTGGTACACACTCTAAGACTGACTTCGGATCAATGGAGAATGGTATGACACATTCTCGATCAATCATTCTTCTTCATGGTTCAGCAGAGCAGAGTTGAGCAGAGTTGAGCTGAGCTGAGCTAAGCTGAGCAGAGCTTAGCAGAGCTGAGCCGAGCAGAGCTTAACAGAGTAGACTAGTGCATGGCACTAATGGCAGAGATAGTACAGTTGGATATATGGATCAACGGATGGAGTTCTCCCTAGTTGAGAGGGAGTGTTAAAATTGGAAAATAGAGCCAAACTCCATGTGGGTCATCTTATTTATGGCAGCTGATATTTTTATTGGATCCCTCTCATCGAGAGTTGTAGAATTAATCTAAATATCATCTGATTCTGAGAAGTATTCATGGAGTTATGAATTTATTTGTGTTATAAGACATTGTCAGGTCGGCCAACATCTTATGTAGGCTCAGAAGCCCAATAGACACGTCTATTCATCATCTACGTTTTAGTATAAATATAAGAGGACTTTAAGTCATTTTGATACATTCTTCATGTGATCTCCTCCTCTCCACATCTTGGGTTTTTGGTGAAGGAGAGACACTAAAAGAATACGCTGGCCTAGTATGATGCCCTATGATGCCCTAGCTGATCCAACGCAGTCAATTACTTATATTGTTCATGAGGAGACCTTATACATTGTTCATAAGGAGACCTTATACGTTGTTCATAAGGAGACCATATACGCTATAAATGAAGACCTTATACGTTATTCCTATCCGTTGTCCTAGAAAGCTACAATAAGCAGTACTAAAGGAGAGTAGGACGCAGTCACCTAAAGATCATGCATCCTCAATAAGGAGGAGACTTAGCCGCAGTAAAGAGGTCTATTATACAGCTGAAAGAGAAGCCCTAGCTACTGTCCAAAGGTACTCTAGTCGTAGGTCTAAAGGAAGTCTTAGACGCAGATATGAAGGTGCTTTAGAAGCCCTACACACAGTAATAAGGAGCCCTTGATCCACCATTCAGATATGCTCCTATCTGCAGCTAGCCGCAGTCAAATAGAGGTTGCTATACACAGTCAAAGCTGGCCTCATTTAGGTGTTACTACTCGCTGTCAAGAGGAATGTAAATTCATTGTTCTAAGTGGTCCAAATCTGCAGTTAAGGGTGGATCTAATGTGCCCTAATCACAGCAAGTTGTCAGCATGAAAGTGGCATGGTTTGGGCATCTCTTTTGCGACAGTATCAGACCTGTTGAGGTGTCCAAGGCAGCTTCATACACAGCCCTAATCCGAAGTCTAAGAAGTCCCATTCACTGCAGTCATCGAATTGATATAAAATTGGATTGATGTAGGTGACAGCATGATAATTTAGGTCTGCTGGAAGGTGGAACTATAGCCTAGCTGCTTTGCTAGGCTGCAAGCCATAGAAAGCAGCTAAGGCTGATATACTTATTGTTGCATAGCTTAACAACAAGTGACAGGTAGAAGGCATTGAGGGCAGATCAGCAACGAGTACAACACTGGTGCAGATCCGTGTTAAATAACAACTCAATGATTGGAGCAGATCAATGACAAGGGCAACAACATGAAGTGCATAGCATGGTCATGATTAGTGCAGCATGGTGCAGTATGTAGAGGTGCAATAAGTGGACAAGATGCAACACTATGATAGGTGAAGGAGTCACCTTGGAGAATCAGTTGAAGCAACATGTCTTCAACTGATCTCATATAGATATAGAAAGTCAAAAGTGTTGACTTTTGTTGTAAATGTATTATCTCTATCTCTTTCTCTGTTGAACTTTGAAGAACATAAAAGAAGAATTGATCAAGGGTTTCCCCACATTGGGATTTGTCCCTGGCTAGTGCCACATCTTGTGTCCTCCTTTCTTGGCTTGTCTTCTGCAATTTATATTTATGTTCTATCTGCAATTTACTTTAATGCTAATGTGATTGCTAATTGTGAAAATTTAAATAAATTGCTGTAGCATAGAACATACCTAAAATTAACACTCACCAATTATTGATTTCTCCAAATCCTTCATTTCCTCAATGGTAGAGACCATGGCATCAATTCTTAAGGGGAATGACCTTAGCACATTTTCACAATCATTGGTTTTTCAACCTGCTCACCAAGTCCTCTTAGTGATGTTGATAATTTCATCCACGTGGAGGAAATAAGCTGCAACGTTTTCTTCATCTTTCATTTCTCAACTCTCGAAACCATCTTTTATGAGTTTGAAGTTTTTCTTTCTTCACTTTATCATCTCCTTCATAGATGTTTTGAATTTTGTCCCAAATTTATTTTTCCCATTCACAATGCATAATCTTTACATTCTAATTCTAATAGACCACACAAGATAGTATTCATGGCTTTTGCATTATGTTCACTAGCCTTCTTCCTAGTCATATCTATTAGAGGAGCTTTTGGGGTTGTATAGCCAATCACGATTGGTTGCAAAATATCAAAATTCAAGAGCCATTAAATAATATTGCATCCCTATACCCCATAATGCATAATTTGTTCCACAAACAATGGTGATTTGTTTCTAGAGAAACCTTCTTGACTAGCCATGTATGCTCCCAAAATATACCTTCCAACAGTCAAATTATTTTTGAAGGAACCTGCTCTAATACCAATTGTTGAACACATACTTATACTGAGATGTGGACGGGAGGTGAAACAATATAAGAATGCTTTTACTTATTTAAACATTTGTGAACCATAAGAAAAAATCACATATGAGACCTATTTATTGTAGAACATGGAACACAAGATTTATGTGGTAACCATTTCAGGAGAAAACCATTAAAATTAATTTTTTAGTTCTTTGTAGGGACCAACCTACTACAAACACCAATCCTCACTGCTACAAATATTAGTAGGCACCAACCTACTGGAGACATAAATCCCCACTGCTACAAATATTCATAGGCGCCAACCTACTAGAGACACCAATATCCATTGTTGCAAATATTTGTAGGCACAAACATAATTCACTAAGTCCACTTGCTACTTATGCCTTCACCAAGATTGTTAGCTACTTCTTCCTTCACCGAGTCTACTTCTCCCAAAACTTGTTGTTTTTTCCCTCTTCTCAAGAACGAACATGTACAACATGCCACATATTCAATTTTGAAAATATGATTATGAAATTTTTGCCTCAAAAACTTCAATAAGTTTCATCAAATATTTGAAAATTTCACATCTTGAAAAATCCTAGAAAGTAAGTTATAGCGAAAAATGCCAAATGGCATGTTTGAAACCAATTTTAGGACTATTCAAAAGCCCTAACTTCCACAGGGCATATCTCCAAAATTATATCAAACCAAACTCTGATATGTTTACCTAAGATATTTTTATATTTCTCCATAAGTCTCTAAATATTTTGCAGTCTAAAACATTTTAGAAAATAAGTTATATTGAAAATACCAAACTGACCCATTTGAAACTGATTTTAGACTACTAAAAAATGCTAACTTTCATAGTGAATATCTCCAAAATTATAGTGAACCAATGCCTTAAATTCTTACCACATGTACATGAAGATTTCACCTCCATCTCCTCAGAATTTCACGATCTAAAACATCCCAAAAGAAAATTTATAGAGAAAATTCCAAGATGGCTCATTCACTCCACAAATCACATTTTTGCTCCATCTATAAAAAACTAATAGTATTATCCATCTTCTCTTTTTCACCTCAAATATCTTCATGGTTGATGGTAGTCAAATGCACCCATCTATCCTTTATTTATATTGTTTTTGCATTCACTTATGGGGCCAACTATATGGGATGACCTATACTTTGTAGCTATAATGACATGACAAAATCTTTCATATCTCCTCATTCCTATGGAGTTAGAGGGAGTGTCATATAAATTTGGAAAGGTCTAAGAATAATATTTTCAACCATATATCATATGCTCCCATTTGAGCTAAATATTTATAGTAAAAAGGCCTTCAAAGATAAGGCACCTAAAATGGGCATAAGAAAAACTGGGTATTCAAACAATATTTCCAACAATATTCATATTGAAATCTTTATCTTGGACATCTTTACTCCCCCGATCTTTAAAATCAATGAAAACAATATTTCTAACAACAACAATATCTATGCCATATTTCAAACCAAGGATGTATGCCTCGTTCGCTACTTAGGTCATATTCTTTTGAAATAAGACCAACTATAATGTTACTCATGATTTGTGTGTCATGTCTTTGAAGAAAATGGATTTTATATAGTGTGATGATCCCCTTTTTGTCTTTTTTACACAAAACTCTTTATATCATAACAAGGTGCATGAAGATTAAAGGCCCCATGCCTTATATGTCATCCTCATATCATTTAGTTCTCGATCAAGTACAAAACCATAATCAATATATATAAGTTGTGGAGTCACATGAACCCTTTTCTCAAAACATCAATAATTATTTCATGAATGTCAACCATATGTTTCACAAGTACTTATTTCTCCTTTTAAATGTTATGTACAACCATGCATATAAAACCATTTTCATTATAAACAACAAAATTATTCATCAATAAGGATATGTGATGCATCAATAAAATCAAGAAACCACTAACATTTATGCTCAATGGAAGTGTCATATAAAATAATTGACAAACCTTTCCTATGGGACCTCACATACTTTAGATTATTTCTTAACATATGGATATAGGATTTCAGAAAATTGAATATACTTTGCAGAAAGTTGAATATACTTTATGAAAAGTTGAATGTACTTTGCAGAAATTTGAATGTACTATGCTGGGACTTGAAAGTACTTTGCAAAAAACTAAATGTTATATGTTTTTAAAATTACTTAAAATGCAGATTTATTCTTCAAAACTTTTCATATCAATAATTGTAGATAAAAAATAAACATAAGGATCATATGAAAACAACCAATCACAAATATGAGACACTGATATTTAGGTCCAAGGACTAGGGCAAAACCCGTCAATGGGGAAAACCCAAATGATTCTTCTTCCATTAGATTTCTTCAATTGTTCAACAGAGTACCAAGAGAGAGAGAAAGAGAGGATGAGAATGAATAAAATCACCAATGTCTGATCAACTTGTAGTTGAAGTGTTCTTGCTCTTTACTTGAAGATCTCCTCCTTCTCTTGATGAGATCTTTTCCATCACACTTGTTTCAGCAATTCCCTTTCTCCTTTCGTTCACTTGCTCACACTTCTCTTGCACACACTCAATGCTTTCTCTCCTTCTTCACAATGAACATGTTGCTCTCTACTCTTACTTTCTCTTGCTTAAATATATGAAAAAGGAGAGGAGTTATAAAATGAATTCATGCCTTGAGCCAACAATAGGAGAATCAAATTTCATGAGGGAGGAGTTACTTGAGGAGAAGTGTAATTCGTCCCAAGAATAAAGAGATAGGTACACTTATCTTGAGAAGTTACAATTTGAATTAGGGAAAGAGAGAGTTACACTTAGAAATGAGAGAATATTTAGCGAGACTTACAAATCGAATTGAGTGAGGGAGTTTCAAATGCATTTAATGAGGAGGAATTACACATTTGCCATACATCGAATTAGTGAGGGAGAGTTATATTCTCTTAAGTGTGGAGTTACTATTTTATTCGAAGAGCAAGGTTCAATTTTCCAAGTAGGAGATTCTCAATTTAATTAACTTATTCCATGAAACTATTGAGAATTCATTTTTATTAATCCATTAAAGGTGAATGACTTTAGACTATTTTGTAAATAATAGTATCATAATAATAATAATACTAGTAAAGATAAAATATTTAATTATTGACTTGTATAATCATGATTGATTTGATTTTAAAGTGGATTATGCGTGTCGAGATCATCCTTGATCATTTAGACATAACTTTTCTATTTTTGGAAATTCGCATTCAAATTGAGATGTGACTTACTATTTTTGGAAAGTCATATTAGAATTGTTAGAAATAAAATTTTATTATAAGTCATTCAAACATAACTAAAATATATGATTTCTTCTACGAGAAATTCATCCCTGAGCTACCAAATTTTAACACTCCCTCTCAACTAGGGAGGAATTTATTTCTGCATCAAAGATCGTTGCTTCCTCTGATCTCTTTCATTCATCTCAGTTCAACTTTGCTTTGTAATCTCTGTAACCATGAAGTTGCAATCTAAAGAAGAATCATTCACTTGACACAAATTTGGAAAGGAAATGATCATCACATGTCACATAGACAAGGATTACACTCAACTAATTTTCATCTCAAAAAAAAAATTAATTGATAGAACACAAGCATCACATAGACAAGACTCAAACAAGTTACACAAACAAGTAGCAAACACAACCAAATTTATTTAAACATAAAGTGGTGGAACACATGCATCCTAGACAAGTCTCATTACACCTATTGGACATATAGGTGGTTCTCCCCATGTCCCAGACTATGGGTTGAATGCACACTGAGGCCTACTCCTGTGGCACACACTACACAAGAGGTCCTTCGTCCTTAGGAGATTTCAGGCATCATTTCCTAATTTTGTGAGATCTGATAGGGGGGAAGGCAACTCAGTCTTCTCAATCAATTGTGACTACTTCCCGAAAGGATCATGTCCATAAGTCCAAGCTGCTCTCCAAAAACCAAGAACTTTCCTTTTAGTAAAGGCTTGGTAGGAATGTCAGTTATCTAATCATTAATGGAGATGTGATGGAGCTTCAATGCTCCTCTTTACACCATATCTCAGATATAGTGATACTTGATCTCAATATTCTTGGACTTGTCATGAAACACATGACTTTATGCAAGACGAATCCCACTCTTATTGTCCCAATATATAACTATTGTGTCTGGAACTTACTCGAATAGTTCCCCAAAAACTTTTCTCAGCCAAACTGTCTCACATCTAGTCATGCTAACAACAATGTACTCAACTTCAGTAGTACTCAATGCAACAGACTTATGCTTTTAGCTCATCCAAGAGATCATGGCAAATCCCAAGCTAAAGCAACACCCAAAAGTGCTCTTTCTATTAGCAGAGTTACCACCCCAATAAACATCAATATATCCATGAAGTCTTACATTTTCAGCAATGTATTTCAATCCTAGATTTATGTAGGAATTTATAGGGTAAGTTCCTTAGATAGAACATCAAAGGACACCGCTCAAAAACAGATCACAGATCAGTACACCAATATTCTTGACGTGGTTAAAACCCTCAAAGAGAGAAACATTCCACGGCCTGAGCCAACACGGCCACTTCACGCAATTTATTAATTTAAAAGAAAGAAAATTTACATAAGTTTCTCTCATGAACAATCATCTACCAAATGTCTCTCCATGCTCTTCAAATAAAGATCATGGACCAATCGGGTGTTAAGCCATAGATCAAGTGTCGGTAATACCGAGGAGAGAATGAACTATCGGATCACTTCATGTCTAGAACATATCATGACCATCAAATTGTAAGTTACAAAAATTACATACTAAAGAAACACACTTTACCTAACTATACACTAAATCAAGTTGTACTTAATTATTTCCTATGTGTCAGAATATCCTAACATCCTCCCTTAAGAACAACTTGGGATAGGATTGAAGGATGTACAAAGATGACACAATAGGAGAAGGAATGAGGCAATAGAGCCTATCCCCCCTTAGTGACAACTTCCTGAACTCCAACCATAAATCGAAGTTTAGCAAACTTCGCCTCTATGAGAGCCTTTGTAAATATGTCTGCAACTTGATCATCAGTTGAACAATATTGCACCTCAATAACATGGTCGCGAATGAGCTTTTTGATGAAGTACATGTGTAGTTCAATGTGTTTGCTACACTGATGTTGGACTGGATCTTTGCATAGTTGAATGGCACTTTGATTATCACACCAAAGTGTAGTTGGATGTTGCTGCTGAAAACCAAACTTTGACAGGATCTGATGAAGCCACAGGGCTTCCTTACTAGCTTCAACGACACCACAATACTCTACTTCTGCTGAAGAAAGAGAAATGGCACTTTGTTTCTTGCAAGCCCATGTAATAGGTCCAGAACCAAGAGTGAATACATAACCTGCAGTAGACTTCTGATCATCAGGGTCACCAGCCCAATCGGAATCGGTGAAACCAACCAATAGAGGAGATGCTTCTACACTGTAATGAATCCCAAATTGAACTGTACCTCGAACATAACGAAGTATTATTTTCGTTGCTTTTCAATGACTTTCATGTGGGTTTTGCATAAACTGAGCAACAAGACCAACAACAAAGGAAAGGTTAGGATGGGTATGGGTCAGATAAAAAAGTTTTCCAACAAGCTGACGGTATAAGGTAGCATCAACTTCAGGGGAAGTACAAGTGACTGAAAGTTTGGCTCCAAACTGAAAGGGAGAAGCGGTTGGCTTACATTCTTCCGTGTGAAAGTGGCGTAGAATATCATAGGCATACTTGGACTGGGAAAGGGAAATACCTTCTTTGGATTGCAAGACTTGAAGACCAAGAAAATAATGCAAGTGTCCTAAGTCTGTCATTTCAAACTGTTTTTTAAGGTTGGACTTCACATGGTTTATAAGATTGGGATCACTACCAGTAAGGATAAGATCGTCAACATAAAGAACAAGAATGATAAGAGACTTACCCACTTTCCGGTGTAGACAGTATTGTCAGAATGACACCAAGAAAAGCCAGTATCTAAAAGAAAGCTATCCATTTTTTCATATCATTCATAGTTGTGTCCAATGTGCACGGCCTGAAGCTTTTGCAAAGGTGTCAGGATCATAATTCGTTGAAGCTTGATCTAGTAATGAAGAGGCTCTATCAAACTGAGAACATGTACGACGTTGATCTATAGGATCACCTACAAGAGCACCTATTGCATCCTGAGTAGCGCAGACCCATTTTGGAAGTTGAGGAGCTGAAGGAGGATCACATGAAGGTGGGGGTGGATTCTCATCCTCGCTGTCATCATCTAAAGAAGAAATATTTTCAGAAGTAGAAGGGATAGAGAGTTGGCACGTCTGCCGAACTAGGCTCGTAGACCAATATATTTTCAACAAACTTTACATCTCTTCTAATGATAACATTTTTGGATTTAGGTTGAAGAAGTATGTATCCTTTGAAATCTTCAGAATATCCAACAAAAATACATTTTTCACTCTTAGGTTCTAAGGTTTTATGTTTCTCATGTGGAATATGGGCCCATGTTCACTTTCAAAAACACGAAAGTGACTTACATCTGATTTAATTGAGCTCCATTCTTCTTCTGGACTGATATTCTTTAAAACCTTAGTAGGAGTGTGAGTTATTATGTAATTTGCACAATTAATTGCTTCTTCCCAAAAATTAAGACTAAGTCCTTTATATGAAGCATACAATTAGTCATTTCCTTTAAGGTGTGATTCTTCCTTTCAGCTAAACCATTTTGTTGTGGAGTATATGGAACAGTATGTTGTAATTGAATTTCATGCTCAGTGCAAAAGTTAATGAATTTTTTGTTAACATATTCTCTGTCATTATCAAATCTTAACTTAAGAATTTGATGTCTAGATGGTTTCTCAACAAAGGCCAAGAACATGTTAAAGACTTCACTCTTGAGTTTTAAGAAGTATACCCAAGTGCATTTGGAGAAATAATCAATGAAAGTTAATAAATACATGTAGCAGAGAATGAAACCACTGGAAGTGGACCACATAAATCATTATGCACAAGTTGTAAAGGGGCTAAGGCATGCCAAGAGGCACGTTTTTCAAAACTATCATGATTATGTTTTCCTAGTACACATCCGGAACAAACACCATCTCTGCAAGATACCATAGGAAGACCTGTCACCATATTTTCTTTACATAGATTTTGAAGGGAGCGATAGTTTAAGTGACCAAATCGCTCATGTCAAAGTTTGTTCACTTCATCATTATGAGCAACAAAACTGAGGGAAGATTTGACGACCCAAAGTTGTTGAACTTATACAACCTTGTAGAAACATGAGCAATTCCAGTAACTAAAATATGTCTATGATCTCTTAGGTCCTTAATTGCAACATCATGAGGTAAAAATTCAAAAATTTTACCTTCACTTGAATGAGTTATCTAATATACAGATAGAAGGTTGCAAGATAAGGTAGGAACACATAATACATCATTAAATTGACAATTGTCTAGATGAATAGTTCCAGTGCCTACAACACTAAGAGACATATCATCACCAACATAAATATTTTTGGTGTTACAATCATTTAAAGAAGAAAACATGGATTTGTTTTTTGCCATGTGATAAGAAGCTCCAGAATCAATGAGCCACTCATGAGAATGAGAAAACAAAAGATACATTTAGTGCATAACTAGATTGAGATGCTTGACAACCACATGCAAAAAGTGTTATTCCTGAAGATGAAGTGGAAGTTGAAGAGTAATCCAAATGGATGTTATGATTCTTCATGGTTGCTTCCAAGGCTTCCATCGTCTTAAAGCATTTGGATTCTAAGTGGTCATCACGATTACAAAAGTTGCAATGTCTATCAGTCTTCTTCCCTTTGTTTTTATTTTCCTTATCATTTTGTTGAATTGATTTTTCATTTTGAGATTGAAATTCCTTAGGACCCTTGTTTGGTTTAGGACCCTTCTTTTTAGGATGTTGTTTCTTAGGATTCTTTGAACTTGGTTGTTGATAGGATGCTAAGGCTTTCTTAGTAGAGCTTCCAGTATTTAGAAGATCAATATGTAAGAGTTCTTCTTGCTCTATTATTAAAGAATCACAAAAGACATCAAAAGAGGGGGACTTGTAGTTTTTTCCTTCATAAATAAAGGTTTCTCCTGTATAATGGAAGGTGGAAACAAACACAGAGTAGGTTGGTCCTAACTTAGTAAGAATGGAATAGATAAGACTACCGTCTTCCTTCTTAACCTTCACACCTTCCAAAAGAAGTCTAAGGGTCTTAAACTTGGACATAAAATCTTCAATGGAAGAAAAATGATTGGGATCCAACGTAAGCAACTCATTTTCAAGTTGATGGGATCTAATTTCATTTTTAATTCCAAAACCTTTATTGAGTTGTTTCATTTCTTTATTGGGGGTATCAATTTCTGTGATATGGAATATAAGTTCTGGAGAAATAGACATGCCTATCAACCCACATGCTTGATCTTGCTTATTTTCCCATTTGGCTTGCTTATCTTCATCTTTAGATTTAGACTCTATTCATTAGTGGTTGTCATTGATATCAACCCAAGCAGCACCAAGGGCTACCCCGATCTTGCATGGGCATTTTTACTTGACAACATACTCTATTTTGAGTCAAGGTTGTTCTAGATGGATTCTACTCGTCGAGATGTTTCCATTGATATATGGCACACCAAGTAATTTTTCATTGTTTAAGAGATATTCATGTTTGAAGTTACTAACCCCAGTTAGTGAGCTAAAACCCTATGGGGTTGTGGCATGGCACCCATAATTGGTTGTGGTCATTGAATAGTCATTAATTAATAAATAAAAATTGCTCCTAAAATCCCTCCAATGTTCACTTGTTGAGGACCCTCTCAACTCAAGACATTCATATAAATAATGACCATCATATCCTCCTCTAGTAGGGATTTTGTGGCGTCGAATAGGTCATCGTGGAATTTTCGCTATAACTTTTTTTCTACGAAGTTTTAGAAGCTGAAATTAAAACCCATTTGAGCCGAAATATTGATGAACCTCGTGACCAAATTTTAGATCTTGGTTCGCTATACTTTTGGAGATATGATCTGAGGAAGTTAGGGTTTTGCAAGCTCTCGAATTCCATGTCAAACAGGTGACATTGAAAAAATCATCATAACTTTCTCTCTGAGCATTGGATTCAAATTTTGTAAATAGTGACAGAAAAATGATGGACTTTAGTTTGTTGAGTAGTGTTTTTAGGGCCGAATGTCACAATAGTGACATGTGGCACTTCATACAAGTTCCCTCTACTGAACTAGTCTATAATCAGGTCATCATGGGAGATTGGGCATAACTCTTTCTTGAAGAATCCAATCTTCATCAAACCTGTGGGGTTGGAAAGAGGACTCATAGGGCTACCACATGATGAAATTTCAGACCCTGAAGATATGAAATTACATCGATACAATAGATTCAATATCGAGCTCTTAGAAGGAAAACAAAAATCATGCATTCAATGATCACTGCAGTAAGGACCACACATCAACAGTCAAGGGTAAGTCTCCTACAACAATGTATGTATGATTAGTGTTTACATTTGAAATATGAGTATCATCTCTGACATATGTTTTTGCAGGACAATGTAAGTACATATAGGGTCTCAGTTATATTTCTATGTCTCTATATGTCACAGTTAGTTTTGATACCACATTTCGGATGTCCTATTCTTGATACTACACATTTGATGCTACACTAAGTCTGTTAAATCTATATAATGTTATAAGTTCATGTTACTTGTCTTGTCATAGTTGATAGAATGGTCTCTATTTTTGTACTCAAAACTTGGTCCATCACAAGTCTAGTGTATGTCATCAGTTTTTATTGTATATATCTTTAGGTCAGTATTGGATATAGCCTTGCATAGAGTCCAGGCCTATATCAAGAGTGGGAGTCTTTGTCTACTGCTGCAACAAGTCAACAACAAAAGTGACAAGCACACTTCAGGTACGCATTATAATTATAATTTGTATTTATTCATTATTATGCACTTACATGTGTTTTGCAGGCAAAGGTAAGTTGAAGGGTATTTTGTTTTGTTTTGGGATTGGTTTTGTCGGGAAAATTTTGCATGCAGGTAGAAGAAGATTCAAGTACAACTTCAAGCAAGAATTCAAGAGTAGAAGTATCAAATCAAAGGAAGCATTGTAGTGGGACATCCTTTGAAGACATGACTACCATCCGTATATTGTGAAGAAGTGTCAAGAACAAGAGTCATCATTGTAAAGCTGCAAAAGAGTCATTTGTAAAAGTGTCATCATTGGAAGAGTCAATATTGTAAAAGCGTCAATCTACCTAGAGTCGAAAAGGAATTATTGGGAGGAATAGGAGTCTCTATTGGGATGATGTCATGGTTAAATTGCAGGTCATAGTGTGATTCGGTGTTCGGTCAAAATCATTGTAAATCATATTGTATCATGGATTGTTGTCCCTGGTTTGGTAATCCACGGTCTTGTCTTATTTCAGTCATTATAGGGTGGCAGGGAGGTGTTAGGTAGGTGTATGAAATCACCTACAGGTTGGGGCATGTGAACACTTCAGGGTGGTAGGGTGGTGCTAGGGCGAGTTGTGGCTTGCTAGGGTGTTAAGGCATCCATTCAGTTGATTACTAAAGAAACCAGGGCGTTGGGGCATCCTTCCAATGTGAGCTGGAGAAGAATGCTTTTCTAGAATTCTAGGAAGTTGTTTCTTTCATTTCAGTTGGGGCTGAAGATTAAAGAATTTATTAGAAAAAAATTTAGTGGTTTTTTACTCAAAGGGGGTTTTCCACCTAAAACTATTATGCATATTGTGTTCTTTTATTCATGGTTATTACTGCATAAACATTAATAATAATTGAAGATTAACTAATCCTCTGAAAATATTTAAAAGTGTTAATTGCTAAGGAACACTGGTTCATCCCCCCTCTCAGTATTTACAACAATTGGTATCAGAGCTTGGTTCCTTCAATAGCAGTCTAACAACTGGAAGGAGATCATGGAGTATACTAAGAATAGAGTTCCTTTGTTCAATGGAAATAACTATGCACTTTGGAGTGGAAGAATGCAGGTTCATTTGCTCGCACAAGGATACAAAGTATGGGAAATCGTTGACAAAGGTTTCACACCGACCCAGGATGAACAAGTTAAGAAAAATATGGTATATGATGCAAAGGCTAAAGATCTTATTATCAGTGGGCTTATCGAATCTAATTATCTTAAGGTATTGAGTTGTAAAACTACTAAAGAGATATGAGGCAAGCTTGAAAATATATATGCAGGTGACTCAAAGGTGAAAGAAGCAAAGCTTCAAATTTTCATGGCAAAATTTAAGCAACTCAAAATGAGGGAAGATGAACATATTGCCACATACTTTCAGCATTTTGATGAAACAACAGATACATTGGAAGGTTTGGGAGAACCTGTTGAAACGAAAATTGTTATCTGAAAGATCCTGAGAACCTTGCCAACAAGATTTAACCCTAAGGTATCTGTGTTGGAAGATAGATCGAATCTGACCAATCTCAGCACAGATGAATTGAATGGAATTATTACGACATATGAAATGAAGATTGAAGAAGAGGATGTCACATCTCACTTAGAAACAAAATTTTCTGCATCCAAGAAGAATAGTAAGGACAAGCAGACTCCGAAAGAAAAAACTTGCAATTGTAAGGATGAGGAAAAGGAAGAAGATGAATAAGAATTCTCAAATAAAGAGTTTGCCTACTTCACGCAAAAAATGAGAACAGGTATGGGAAAATTCAAAGGTAAAATTCCATTAATATATTTTGATTGTGGTGAGGTTAGGCATTTGTGCAGCCAAATGTCCTCACAAAAATGAGGTTATTATGAAAGGAAAGAAAATTCCTAGGAAGTTCAACAAGAAAGGAAAGAAGAAATAGTTTAAGAAAAGTTTCTTCTCCAAAGAAGATAGCTCCTCATCCGAAGAAGACAATGATAACGAAGAAGAATTGAACAGAAGAGTATTGTTTATGGCCAAGCACAATAAGCAAGAGGCACCTGACGAAGAAGGAGACGAAGAAGAAAAAATGATTGAGGTTGAATTTCAAAACAAAGTAATCATGGTTATCAAAGAGCTCAAGGCCGATAAGAAGCACGTCAACACTCTTGAAGATGAATTAAAGACAGAAAGGGAACAGGTCCTAAACCTTAAAATCAAGGTTGAAGAATACAAACGAATTGAAGAATTGCTCAGGAAAGAATTAAAGGAAAGTAACAATGAAAGAGAACCATTGGAAGCTGAAATCGTTTCTTTATGAAAGGAAGTAAAAAATTGAAAAACTCTTCAAAACTATGCCAAAAGCTCAAAGAATTTGGATGAACTCATCAACAACTAGCGATCATGCAGCGACAAGACTGATCTTGGTTACAAAGAAACATTCGAAAAGGATTCAAGTCCTTCTATGACAACTAAAGAAGATGGATATGCAAAATCTACCAAGCAGGTAGATCTCCCAAATAGATCAAGAGATCAAGGTTCGCAAGAAGAACCTTGGAAGACAATTCCTCGAAGAAGATTTCCTCCCAGGTATCAACCTATTTTTTATGATCAATGTTATTCATGTGGAAAGTTTGGACATAGAGTTGCAAAATGTCGCATGTATGTTTGGAATGAATATAATTTCAAGAGATCCTTTAGAAATGGATATTCCAAAAATCAGCATAATATCAACAAATTTGATCATTTGAGAGATGCTGTCGAATATTACAAATGTAAAAAATTTGGACATATGGCTAGGGATTGTGAAGTTCCAGATAGGCATAACTATTATCGGCAAAACCCTAGAAGCAAATTTGTAGGATCTTGAGATAGACACCAAAGAGAATCTTCTATGAAAAACATCAAATGTTACAAATGTCATAACTATGGACACGTTTGCAGGTACAAGATGGAATCAACTGTTATGAAACCAGCTCAAGAAAAGATAGATCAATGCCTTAGAATTCAGCCTCTTCGAGGGGGCAACCTCCTTTACATTACATAAATGAACAATTCTTGGATGATTCAAATGACAAAACCTCCTTTCTATATATAGGAGTCTAAGGAGTCACAATATAACCAGCCGACTTAACAATAATAATATAAAACCACAAAAATAACAATAGAGGGATTTTATGGGGCACAGTAATAACAATATGGGGATAATAGGGGCACAACAATATTAATAAGGGATGCAACTACAATAGCAATTGGGTAATCACTAGTATTATAGGGACCCAACATGCCCCTCCAAAAAAGTGTTGTCCTCAACGCTTGAGTAGTTCTGGATGCTTCTGTATAAAATTCTCATCCTCCCATGTGGAATCTTCACGGATAAGTTCTTCCACTTGATAAGATACTCCAAAATTGATCGATTTCATAGTTGTCGAGTTCTTGTTTCTGTGACTGCTTCTGGTTCCAATATAATTTTTCCTTCCTCGTCAAGTTCTGGCAATATTGTTTGAACTAGGAGCTTGTCTCCTATAACCTTCTTTAAACATGAAACATGGAAAACTAGGTGCAATCGAGAAGCTGCAGGAAGCTCCAATTTGTATGCCATAGTACTAATCTTTTGCAACACCTTGTATGGACCATAATACTTTGGTGATAATTTATTATCCTTCGTAGCTTGCTTGAGGGACATTTGTTTATATGGTTGTAGCCGTAGGAATACCCAATCACCTACATCAAAACTTCTTTTGCTGTGATGTTGATATGCTTTGTTTCATTCTATTTTGTGCCAACACGAGGTTATCCTTTAAGAGTTGGAGGACTTGTTGTTGATGTTCGATGTGATGTTCCACTGCTTGAACCTTAGAATTTTCTCTTAAATATGATGTGATGGATGGTGGCTGATATCCATAAAGTGCCATAAATGAGGTCATTTTTGTTGTTGTATGGAAGGAAGTGTTATACCACCATTCAGCCAGAGGCAACCATTTGACCCATTGTGTCTGTTTATCAGATACAAAGCAACGAAGATATCCTTCCAAACATTTTTTACTATATCAGTTTGTCCATCAGATTGAGGATGATAAGATGAGCTATGAGCTAACTAAGTACCAAGACAAGAAAATAATTCTGTCCAAAAATTTCCAGTGAAAATGGGATCTCTGTCACTTACAATAATCATTGGGTTTCCATGTAGCTTTTGAATTGTTTCCATAAATGCAATAGAAACTGTACTGGCTTTAAATGGATTTGATAATGCACAAAAGTGTGCATACTTGGTAAGTCTATCAACTACCACCATGATGACACTCTTTCCCTCAGACTTGGGTAAACCTGTGATAAAATCCATTGAAACCTCCTCCCAACGTTGGCTTGGAATGGATAAAGGTTGTAATAGACCCGGTGTCTTAATTGTTTCAACTTTATTTTGTTGGCAAACCAAACATTCCGCCACAAATTTTTGAATATCCGATTTAAGGCCATCCCAAAAAAATTCCTTCTTAGCCCTGTGGTAAGTTTTTAAAAATCCTGAGTGCCCTCCTAAGGGAGAAGTGTGCAATTCCATAAGAATATTTTGTTTTAGTTGGGAATTCTTACAGAGGTATAAGCGATCTTTATACCACAAAGAATCATTTTGCCAGCTAAATGTATCAGACGTACCGGAATCTTGTTGTAACTTTCGAATAAGTGCCCACACTTCTTCGTCATTCTTCCATTCCTCCCTTGCTTCGTTTATCCAATCTGGTTGGATAATAGAAATGGCACACAACAATGCTTCCACATCCTCATCCTTTCTTGAGAGTGCATCTGCCACCACATTTTGCTTCCCTTTTTTGTAGATGATTTCAAAGTCATAACCCAACATCTTTGTGACCCACTTTTGTTGTTCTTCAGAGGATAATCTTTGTTCTAAAAAGTATTTAAAGCTATCATGATCCATTTTTACCTTGAAGTGTCTTCCCATTAGGTAGGGTCGCCATTTCTTAAGTGCATGGAGTATTGCCAACATTTCCTTCTCATAAATAGCTTTGTGTAAAAACTTTCCCTTGATTGGACAACTTTCAAAAGCAATGGGTCTTTCATCTTGCATTAAAACAGCACCAATTCCATTTCCTGAAGCATCACATTCCACAATAAAGGTTTTTGTGAAGTCCGGTGTAGCTAAGATTGGTGCTTGGCACATTGCCTCTTTAATATGTTCGAAGGCCTTTGTTGCTTCTGGAGTCCATGAAAATGCATCTTTCTTCAATAATGTTGTTAGAGGTGCTGCTATTCTCCCATAATTCTTAACAAACTTGCGATAATACCCTGTCAACCCGAGAAATCCTCACAGATGCTTTATGGATGTGGGGATTTTCCATTCCTTAATGGCTTTAATTTTGCTAGGGTCTACCTTAACTCCTTCATGAGATACAATATGACCCAGATATTCCACCTCTTGTACTCCAAAAAACATTTGGATCTTTTTGTGTATAATTGTTTCTCCTCCAATAGTTGTAGCACCCTGTCAACATGTTCAACATGATCCTTCCAAGACTTGTTGTAGATTAGTATATCATCAAAAAATACTAACACAAATTTTCTAAGGAATGGTTTGAAAATGGAATTCATCAAACCTTGAAATGTTGAAGGTGCATTAGTAAGGCCAAAAGGCATAACCAAAAATTCATAATGACCCTCATGAGTTCTAAACGTTGTTTTCGGAATGTCTTCAGTCTTCATTCTGATTTGATGATATCCTGAACGAAGATCCAACTTGGTGAAGTAAATTGATCCATGCAATTCATCCAGTAATTCATCAATGACGGGAATGGGAAACTTATCTTTAATAGTGAGCTTGTTGAGCTCCCTATAATCGGACACATGCACCATGATCCATCCTTCTTGTGCACTAATACTACTGGAGCAGAGAAAGAACTTTGACTCGGTTGAATTATACCAGCCTCTAGCATTTCTGCAACCATACGTTCAATTTCACTCTTTTGGGCATAGGGATATCTGTACGGCCTGATGTTTGGAGGAACACTTCCTGGAATCAGATGAATAGCATGATCATGATCACAAATAGGTGGGAGACCTTTGGGAGTCTCAAATACCTTGGAATGATTGTCCAAGACTTGTTGGAGATATGGAGAAATAGATGATTCCAATGTGGAAACATCTAGCGAACATAATTGTGCATTACACCCTTTGTTCCTTTTTTAGAAGCTTTTTCATACCGTTAGAGCTGATTATCTTTCCTGGTTTCCCTGCAATGCCCCTTAATTCAACTTCCTTTCCTTCCACAGAAAATTTCATGAAAATTTCTTGAAAATTAAAAGCTATTGTACCCAAGGATTGTAGCCATTGGACTCCTAGTACAACATCAGCACCTCCCATTGGAATGGAAAGCATTGCGCTATTCAATATATATTCTCCCATCGATAGCTTGATATTATGGCACTTTCCAGAGCAATTTATTGTTCCTCCATTTGCAACCATCACTTGACACTCTGGTGTTGGATATAAGAAGCAATTCAATTCTTTTGCTACCTTACAATGAATAAAATTGTGGGTACTCCCTGAATCAATCAACACTATTACCTTTTTCTTCTTGATTTGTCCTTCTATCTTGATGGTTTGAGGAGTGGTAATTCTCGCCAATGCATTACAAGATATGGTCGGATTCATTTCTTCTTTATCTAGGCTTTGTTCCTGGAGTATATCCTATTCTTTTGACCTTTCTTGCTCATTTTCTTCTTCCTCTTCGCAATCTATGTAGAATAATTTCTTCTCAGCACACTTATGACCTTTAGTGTATTTGCTATCACAACTGTAACAAAGCCCTTTTGCTCTTTTTTCTTCCAATTGTTGTGGTGTCAACCTTATATGTTGTGGAAGACTAGGGGAAACAACACTTCCATCTTTATAGATGTGAGTGGTATGCATCCTGGTTGCCATAATTTTGCTTTCCATTTTTTTGCTAACCTGAATGCCTTCTCTAATGAATCAGGTTCCCAAAGGCGAACATCATGTTGGATATTATCCTTTAAAGTCCCTATGAACACATCAATCCTATGCTCCTCTGGAATATTTTTTACCCTTATGTTCAATTTTTGGAACTCCTCAATGTGTTCCATTATTGAACCCTTTTGTTTGAGACTTATCAATTGGCTAAAAAAAGTGTTGCTTTTTGTATCCTCATAATGTGCTGTCAATTCTTCCGTAAAAATTTCCCAAGTGATAATTTGTTTACGAGAGCAAAGCCATTGATACCATACAAACTGATTTGGTTCCAAATATAAAGTTGCAATACGTACCTTTTGTGTGTTTTGCACATTATTGAGATCGAACAATTGCTCTATCTGTAATATCCATGTTGTGGGATCCTTGCCATCAAACTTCCTCATATCGATTTTTGGAATATGGTGGGTCTTCGATGCCACATTAGAGTCTAAGAAATCATGATTAACATTTCTTTTGTTCGCATCATGAGTTTCCTTTACTACCTTTTCACCATTAGTAAGTATTTCTTGTAGAAAATTTGTCAAATCTGTCTTCAAAGCTGCCATGTCTGTCTTCAAATCTGCCATGTCTCTCTTCAAATCTGTGTTCAAATCTATCTTCAAATCGTCCATCTTAGCTTCCACGCCCTTTATCTTATAGATTCCACGCCATTTATCTTAGCTTCTGTTAGCTTTTGTGAGAGTGACATTTGTTGCACTTGTTCTTGTAATTTTGATATATCATGTAGCATTTCTTCCTCTTCTTCATGAGTCATGCTAGAGCTTTCAGGTTGCTTACTAGGTGTTTGCATTTTATTTCCTCAGGGCATCAGTTACCGATAGTAATGCTCTACTATGCCCTTTGAAATCCTTCAAAATAAAATTTCAAACAAATCTTAAGCAAAAATTTAAAAGAATTTACACACCTTTTTTCACTTTGTAGGAGCTCGATATTGCCTTTGATGTATCTCTGTACTTTCGGATCATCCAGTTCTAAAATTGCGACCTGCAGTAGCCCTCTGTGTCCTCTTTCTAATGCCACCAGTCTGATCCAAATTGGATTCTCCAAGGAAGAGTTATGCGAAATCTCCCACAGTGATCTGATTATTAGTAGAGCGAACTTGTACGATGTGCCACGAATCACTGTTTCGACCTTTGCCTCTGAAAAATATATACAAAAAACTACAGTCCGTCCTCTTTCTATACCTTCTTACGAAATTTCAATCTGATGCTCAAAGAGAAAGTTATGACGATTTTCCCTAGGTCACCTGTTTGGAATTTAATTCAGGAGTCTGCAAAAAGACCAACTTCCTCAGATCATATCTCCGCAAATATAGCACAAAAAGCTCTGAAATTCGGACCCGAGGTTCAGTGTCATTTCTTCAAAAATGGATTTTTTTTTTAGCTTCTGAAACGTCGGGAAAAAAAAAAAAAAAAAGTTATAGCGAAAATGCCACAATGACCTATTTGGAGCAGTGAAACCCTAGAATCCAAAGCTCTGATACCAAATGTTATGAAACCAGCTCAAGAAAAGATAGATCAAGGCCTTAGAATTCAGCCTCTTCGAGGGGGCAACCTCCTTTACATTACATAAACGAACAATTCTTGGATGATTCAAATGAAAAAACCTCCTTTCTATATATAGGAGTCTAAGGAGTCACAATATAACCCAGCCGACCTAACAATAATAATATAAAGCCACAAAAATAACAATAGAGGGATTCTATGGGGCACAGTAATAACAATATGGGGATAATAGGGGTACAACAATATTAATAAGGGATGCAACTACAATAGTAATGGGGTAATCACTAGTATTTTAGGGACCCAACATCAACCATGAAAGAAAGGTTTAACAAGATAATAAGAAGGTTTGGAAAGGAAAATAGGTATAGGATGAACAAGTACAAGATGAGCAAGAAAAGAAAGAAGGAAACAAGGTCCCAATAGTTACACTTTCACAATTCGTAACAGATTGTGAGGAATTAGCAGTTGCTTCAGATAATGACTCAAGTCAAGATGGCCCGTTAGGTGACTCATTATTTTGAACAATCTAGCTTGTTGACTCAATGTTTGTAGATGAGGAGTCTATGCAGCAGTATATGGCACAAGTCTACGATTGATAGGAAGGTAGTTTGAACAAGATGGCAGTTCCATGACAGGTTCAGGGGGAGAAAAATAGTTGAACGATTACAGGTTACCAGGAACAAGGCAAAATTAGTCTACAATGGATATGCACAGGTTGAAGGAATCGATTTTGAAGAAACATTTGCTCCCGTTGCCAAAATGGAAGCTATCAGGATGTTTCTCGCTTATGCTTGCTCGAGAAAAATCAAGGTCTACCAAATGGATCTTAAGTTAGATTTTCTACATGGTGAATTGGAGGAAGAAGTCTACATTGAAGAACCCGAAGGTTTTCTGCTCTCTGACAAAAAAGACTGCGTCTACAGATTAAAGAAGGCTCTATATGGTCTTAAGCAAGCTCCTAGGGCTTGATATGCTCGTCTTGACAGATATCTACATCAACATGAATTCAAGAAAGGAAGTGCTTACAACAATCTTTATGTGAAATTGGATCGCGATAACCTAACAATTATCGAAGTATATGTGGATGATATAATCTTTAGAAGCAGTGATGACAGATTAAGTAAATACTTTGCCACAAAAATGCAAAGTGAGTTTCAAATGGCTATGATTAGCGAACTAACATATTTTTTAGGGCTTTAGATTTCTCAACAGGATAAAGGAATATTCATATATCAAACCAAGTACATCAAAGAAATGCTCAAGAAATTCTAGATGGAAGATTGCAAGCCAATCCTTACCCCCATGGTAACAGGTTGCAAGTTAAGCTTAGAAGACTCATCAAAGGATGTGGACCAAAGGTTGTATATATCCATGATTGGTAGTCTCCTATATGTGACAGCCTCGCGGCCTGATGTGATGCAAGCAGTTGGAAAAGTAGAACGATTCCAAGCAGCACCAAAATAATCTCATATCATTGTCATAAAAAGAATTCTTCAATATCTTAAGGGCACAGTGGAATATGGTCTCTGGTATCCCAAAGGAAATGATCTGGTCATCCAAGCTTATACAGATGCAGATTGGGTAGGAAGTGTTGAGGATCGTAAGAGTACCAATGGAGCAGTGTTCTACCGAGGTGGTTGCCTTGTCTCATGGTTAAGTAAAAAGCAGTCTTCAATCTTATTATCCACATCGGAAGCATAATACATTGCAACAACAACATTTTGTACTCAAGTTATCTGGATGAAGTAAACCTTGCAAGATCTTCAAGTTAAGTTTGATGAGTGTATTCCCATCTTCCTCGATAGCACCAATGCCATCAGTATCTCCAAAAATCCTATGATGCATTCGAAAACAAAGCACATTCCAATCAAATATCATTTCGTTAGAGAACAGGTCGCCGAAAAGAATATCAAGCTTGAATATGTTGGCACAAAGGAACAAATTGCTAACATCTTTACCAAGCCATTACCTCGTGAAGCATTTGAGTATCTTCGCCAAAAGCTTGGGATTCTCCCCAATTCTCATTAGAATATTTCTCTTATGTAACTAAGTAGAAAGGGGGAGTGGAGGTGTGTACAGGTCCACAAGATGACAGTTTTTCAGGCGGAGTTACCCTTTGCCATTGATGACAAAGGGGGAGAAAAGGCAGTAGGAAGAGGTGTCAAGATCACAAGGGGAGTACTTGTGTTGCCATCAATGCCAAAGGGGGAGATTGATGATCAGTGGTTGTCATTGATGTCAACCCAAGTAGCACCAGGGGCTACCCCGATCTTGCATGGGCATTTTGACTTGACAACTTACTCTATTCTGAGTAAAGGATGTTCTAGATGGATTCCACTCGTCAAGATGTTTTTATTGATATATGGCACACCAAGTAATTCTTCACGGTTTGAGAGATATTCATGTTTGAAGTTAGTAATCCCAGTTAGTGGGCTAAAACCCTATGGGGTTGTGGCATGGCACTCATAATTGATTGTGGTCATTGAATAGTCAATAGTTAATAATAATAAAAAATTCTCCTAAAATCCCTCCAATGTTCACTTGTTGAGGACCCTCTCAACTCAAGGCATTCATATAAATAATGACCCTCATATCCTCCTCAGGTAGGGAGTTTGTGGCATCAAATAGGTCATCGTGACATTTTCGCTATAACTTCTTTTCTGCGAAGATTCATAAGCTGAAATTAAAACTCATTTGAGCACAAATCTTGATGACCCTCATGACTGAATTTCAGATCTTGGTTCGCTATATTTTCGGAGATATGATCTGAGGAAGTTAGGGTTTTTGAAGGCTTCCGAATTCCATGTAAAACAGGTGACATTGGCAAAAACGTCATAATTTTCTCTCTAAACATTGGATTCAAATTTCGTAAATATTGATAGAAAAAGGCCAGACTGTAGTTTCTTGAGTAGCATTTTTAGGGCCGAAGGTCGCAACAGTGACACGTGGCACGTCGTACAAGTTCGCTCTACTGAACTAGTCTATAATCAGGTCATCATGGGAGATTGGGCATAACTCTTTCTTGAAGAATTCAATTTTGATCAGACCTGTCGGGTTGGAAAGAGGACTCAGAGGGCTACCACAGGATGAAATTTCAAACCCTAAAGATCGGAAATTACATAGATACAATAGATTCTTCAATATTGAGCTCCTAGAAGGCAAAAAAAATCATTCATTCAAGGATCACTGCAGTAAAGACCACACATCAATAGTCAAGGGTAAGTCTCCTATAGCAACGTATGTATGATTAGTGTTTACATTTCAAATATGAGTATCATCTCTGACATATGTTTTTGCAAGACAACTTAAGTACATATAGGGTCTCGGTTATATCTCTATGTCTCTATATGTCACAGTTAGTTTTGATACCACATTTTGGATGTCCTATTCTTGATACTACATATTTGATGCTACATATTCTTGATGCTACACCAAGTCTGCGAAAACTATATGATGTTGTAAGTTCTTGTTACCTGTCTTGTCATAGTTGATAGAATGGTCTCTGTTGTTGTACTTAGAACTTGGTCCATCACAAGTCTAGGGTTTGTCATTAGTTTTTATTGTATATATCTTGAGGTCAGTTTTGGATAAAGTCTTGCATAGAGTCTAGGCATATATCAAGAGTGGGAGTCTTTTTCTGTTGTTGCAACAAGTCAACAACAAAAGTGACAAGCACACTTCAGGTACGCATTGTAATTTTAATTTGTATTTATTCATTATTATGTACTTACATGTGTTTTGTAGGCAGAGGTAAGTTGAAGTGTATTTTGTTTTGTTTTCGGATTGGTTTCGTCGGGCAAATTTTGCATGCAGATAGAAGAAGATTCAAGTACAACTTCAAGCAAGAATTCAAGAGCAGAAGTATCAAATCAAAGGAAGCATTGTAGTGGGACATCCTTTGAAGACATGACTACCATCTGTATATTGTGAAGAAATGTCAAGGCCAAGAGTCATCATTGTAAAGTTGTAAAAGAGTCATTTGTAAAAGTGTCATCATTGGAAGAGTCATTATTGTAAAAGAGTCAATCTTCCTAGAGTCGAAAAGGCATTATTGGGAGGTATAGGAGTCTCTATTGGGATGATGTCATGATTCAGCTGCAGGTCATAGTGTGATTGGGTATTCGGTCAAAATCATTGTAAATCATATTGTATCGTGGATCATTGTCCCTAGTTTGGGAATCCACAGTCTTGTCTTATTTCAGTCATTATAGGGTGGTAGGGAGGTGCTAGGGAGGTGTATGGAGTCGCCTATAGGTTGGGGCCTGTGAACACTTCAGGGTGGTAGGGTGGTGCTAGGGCAAGTTTTGGCTCGCTAGGGCGTTGGGCATCCATTCAGTTGATTACTGAAGAAACCAGGGTGTTGGGGAGTC
Source organism: Pinus tabuliformis (assembly GCA_031772625.1). Lineage (NCBI taxonomy): Eukaryota > Viridiplantae > Streptophyta > Pinopsida > Pinales > Pinaceae > Pinus > Pinus tabuliformis. The sequence continues at coordinate 673,519,435 of CM062808.1, forward strand.
CTTCTAGTGGAAGTTGGAGAAGAATGATTTTATAGAATTCTAGGAAGTTGTTACTTTCATTTCAGTGGGGCTGAAGATTAAAGAATTTATCAAAAAAGTGTTTAGTGGTTTTTGACCCAGAGGGGATTTTCCACCTAAAATTCTTGTGCCTATTATGTTCTTTTATTTACTGTTATTACTACATAAACATTAATAATAATTGAAGATTAACTAATGCTTTGAAAAAAGTTAAAAGTGTTAATTAATGAGGAATACTTATTCATCCCCCCCTCCCAGTATTTCCAACAGACTCTTGGCCTGAGGCTATTCTATAGAGACCTTTACTTCTAAGTAAATCCACAATGTAGGATAGTCATTGGAAGTAGTTGGTGTTGTCAAGAATAATTATGCATGGACTTTCCATTTTAAAAGAAACTAAAGTTGTAGATACTAAAACTAAGTGTTCTAACGGAAAGATCTCGAAAAATTAGGTCGACTAAAAAAATGGCTCTGAAAACGACTTCTAGATAAAAAAAATTATGGCTTTTTGAAGAAAAGTTATTGAATATGCCGACGAACTACATGAATGTTGGGAAGTGAATTTTAATGTTATACTTAAAAAAAAAAAAAAATCTCCCCTTTCCAAACTTAATTGTGAGAGAAACCCAGATTCAGACATTCGGTACGAAACGTATGGTAATAAAATTGAAAATAGATTAAATATAGATGACAATAACATAGTTTCGAGAAACATTAACTGAGACACTAATTTAGATAATATAACCATAAATGTATATAATTACTACGACAACACTAAGACTCTAAATATGATTGAACATATTAAGGAAAATAATAAACTAGAGAATAATAAAATAAAAACTAATAAAAAGATAAAAAAAAAATATAGATATTAATATAGACAATATAACCAACACATGATATTAAAACAACAAAAGAAAATATTCCTCACAATAACTTTATTAGCAAAAAAGTTATTAATATTTCCTCTTATGAGCTAAAAAGGGAAGAAATTGAAGTCCTTGTAAAAGGTCTCAATTTTGCCCTAGCCCCCAAGTGAATCCCTAATGAAGAGATTCTCTACAGTATTGAAGATGGAATCAAGACTCTCAATAATGAAGGTAAAGAAATTTTCAAACAAGAGTGCACTGTTATCCTTAGGAAGGCTAGACCGCCTAAAAGAAATCTAAACCGTGAACAACACAAAGCCCTAAAAAGTTTGAGAAACAATAATGACATTGCCATTCTAAAGGCTGGCAAAGGTGGCGCCACTGTGGTAATGAATCATGGGGATTACGTAAACAAAATGAGAGACCACTTATATAACAGTGGTAGTTACAAAAAACTAGAGAAAAACCCCATCTCTAAAATTACAAGACAGGTCAAAAAAGCCATCAAGAAAACCAATATAGATGAGAAACTAAAAAAGCGCCTTACACCTGACAGTGAAATTACCCCTCGCATTTATGGGGCCCCAAAAATTCACAAAACTGATGTCCCCTTGAGACCTATTGTCAATACCATAGGATCACCCACATATGAATTATCTAAGTATGTCGCCAGCAATTTAGCACCTCTAGTTGGTAAAACCAGCTCTTACATTAAATACTCTAACCAATACATTGAGTTCATTAAACATACCAAGCTAGATCCAGGAGATAAAATTGTCAGCGTTGATGTAGTCCAACTCTTCACCAAGATACCCTTAGATGAAGCAATACTAGTAGTAAAAGAAGTAGCAGACCCCCAAACTGCAAAGTTAGCTAAAATCTGTCTCTGGTCCACTTTCTTCACCTTCCAAGGAGAAATCTTTGAACAAACTTCAAAAGTGGCCATGGAATCACCTCTGTCACCTATTGTAGCCAATCTCTTCATGGAAAAATTTGAAAAGAAGGCTATTGACACATACCCATTAAAACCTAAGTTTTGGATCAAGTTTGTAGACGAAACCTGTGTTGATTGGCCTCACGGAGATGAATAACTAAAAAACTTTCTAAACCATCTCAACAGCATGTCTGATGACATCAAGTTTACAATGGATATGGAAGAGAATAATTGCATCCCATTCCTTGACATCCTCATCATAAGAAACAAGGATGGTTCCATAGGTCACAAAGTGTTCAGAAAAAAGGCACATATTGATAATTATCTCCATGCAGATTCACACCACCACCCAGCTAAAAAAATGGGTGTTCTTCAAACCCTCTTCACTAGAGCATGTAGAATATCAGATGAGATCCACATTGAGGAGGAGATTACCTACTTAAGAAGAACATTTGCTAACCTAGGATACAATAATAAATACATCTTCAAAGCCATTCAGAAAGCCAAATCCGGTAACAAAAAAGACAAATCAAATAACCCCCGACTACTAATGCCTACCTTCCATATATTCAGGGTGTCACGGACAAGCTAGCTAAAGTTCTCAGAAAGAAAGATATCAAAACTTCATTGAAACCCCTAACAACTATCAAACAAAGAATGAAATCAGTCAAGGACAACCAAGAGCAACTCCAACAGAAAGGTGTTTATATTATAAATTGTTCTTGTGGAGAACACTATATTGGGGAAACAGGCAGATCAGTCAAGATCAGACTCAAAGAGCATGGTGCAGATATTCGTAACGAGAGAACCTGTACTTCAGCTTTAGCTGATCATGTAAGCAAGATGAACCACCATATTTTCCTTGAGGACACAAAAGTCATTGCAAATGAAAAACAACATTTTAAACGTAAAGTTCGTGAGGCACTTGAGATCATAAAACACCCACATAACCTCAATAGGGATGGAGGCTTAGAAATTAGCAGGAATTGGACCTCAGTTCTCAACCCCATTAATTAAATAGCTCTCACCTACATATCACCCTTACCTCTTCATCTCTCCCACTCTTTGTTCCCCTACCCCTCACAACTAACACCTTATCGTACTCACCCCTCCTCTCCCTTATGTAACCTAACACACTTCCCTTTATTTCTACCTTTCATTAGACCCTCTAGGTCAAACCAAATCCTCTCCTAACCATGAAAATACCATTAAGCATTGTCAAGAATAAATTCGTTCTTCAAGATAGTAACTAGACGTCATATTAAAATTAGGTAAGATTCAATTTAGAACACTTTAACAATAATCTAGAAACATACACATAAGAGGTTAGAATCCAATTATTAATATTACCTTAATCTCCTACAAATTAAATTATCAAAATTAATTAAATAAAATGAAATGAATACAATAAAATAAAAAACTAAAAAACATAAGAATTTCAAAATAAACCTAGACACTCCCTTAAAACATAGATAAATAAAAAAATTAATTGAAAATAAACAAAAATAAATAAACCTATTACATTAGTTGAGATAACAGTCTTAACTACAAATTAAACTATTATAATTAATTCCTTACAAATTAAACTATTAAAACCAATAAAATAAAATAAAAAATTCGAAATAAAAGCTTATTAAAATAAAATAAGCATAATAAACCTAATAAACATAATAATTTTAAAGAAAACCTAGAAACAAACTAATTACATAAACTTAAACTAATTAATAATCAAAGTATTAAAAAACAATTTACTAACCCTTAAAAAACATAGACAAATAAAAATAACTTAATGATTAATAAAAATTTAGAGTAAAGTAAAAATACCTATTACATTAGTTGAATAAACAAAATAATAACATTAAATTAAGCAATAATTCAAAAAAAACAAAATTAATTTATAAACATGAATTAGATTTAATTAGAATAAAAATTAGAAAATCATTATAATTAAAAACAAAGAAAGAGAAATTCAAAGCAAGTTTAATAATTAAAAACAATTAAATATTAGGAGTAAATGTATTAACAATAATATGTATTTATATATTTATTAAAAATAATAAAATAATAAAATTAATTTAAATTAAAATCATTTAGAATTGTCGGCTTCCCAACTTGAAAAACTCACCTAAACATATTTATGACTCTAGCTCCTCTTCTTTGTAAATCAGTTCTGATGATGAGTCTTGGTCTAGACTCAAAAAGTCAACAAATTAAAGATGAAGACTGTCGTATATCCGAATTCAACTTTTCAAAAACCACACCACAGAAACCTGCAAACCATTAATCTAATTCGTTCACTTTAAAAAAAAAAAGTACTTTATGTGACCCACTTCTATAAATACGTGAAAGTCACATTTACAATGGTAGTTTATGAACTATCCACTAAATTGTAACTTAAATAAAAGATAAAGAGACTTTAGAATTATAAGACTCACTTTTTATAATGGGTGAGAACACTTTTACATAAAATAACTTTAAAACATAAGTTACATGTGTTTTTTGAAAAAGTAACTCAATAAAAGAAAGATTTGAACCCAAGACCTCTATTATCATAAAGTGACTTTGGACCAAGTGAGCTTGTTTAAAAGGTTAGTAATTTTTGGAAAGGAGGCAGGATTTTTTTTATTTTTTTGTGGCTCACTGAAGCTTTTGAATGTGTGCTTACTTGAAAACCCCGTTTTTTTGCTTACAAAACAAAAAAAAAAACCACACAACTCAAATGAACAAGCAAAAGTAATCAAAGTCTTATGGCATAAAGTTAGATTTGACCAAAACCCAATGTTCGACTCCAACTCCGACTCAGCCGAGGCTCAACTCCGACTCGGTCGACTCGATTTCAATTACTCGATCATTGTAAAAATACATTAAATATTTATCTTTTATAAAAAAACATAATTTTAAAAATTTTCATTCATGTTTCCAAACACATAGCATCAGAATATAGATAGAAGACAACATATGAGCAAAGTAGGCTCATGAATATATCCATTATATCAAAATGGCACCCAGCGCACTGTCCAATACATATATGATGATGATATAGAGATTAAAAAAAAAACACACACATAACCAAAGAGGCTAGAAATGGCATCTACAACAAAATTAAACTATGAACAGTACTACTGGCTACAGCTAGAGGAGCCAAGATCATCTGAATCAGCGTCAGACAGGGAGCCCCATGGCTCCTCATCATCATCATCTCCAACTGCAACTGTAGAAGTGGTATCACTAGCAGGCTGTGCAGCAACTGCAAGCTGAGATAGACGAGATATGTGCTTCTATCGTCGCTGAGCAAAGGAAGTGTCTCCAATTGGAGGACTTGCTGGTTCTGAGGTTGAGGTTGGTACAAGTGGATCATGATCTGCATTCAACTGAACATTTTGTTTGAGTGATGCTATCGTATGTAATTCATAATCAATGTCCACAACCCAAACATTAGAAGAAAACTCTGTTGGATGACTCTGAAGGTACCTGAGGCATTGCTGAAGGTTGTGACCTGTCGATGTATCTCCAGCTGATCACACTCTAATGGGATCATGTGATCAATGCAGTCAATCAATCCATCTTTAACCTCCCCCCTCAAATCTCCTGTCGCCTTAGCTTTATAATGATACCGTGGGTTCAAAAAATACCCAGTTGCATGTATAAGGCGATGGAGTTGATTGTTCCATCTTTCATCAATGATTGCCCAAATGCGTCTATACTTAGCCACTTTATCCTTGTATGCCCTCTTTATTTGCTCCTTTGCTTGATCCATAGCCTCATAAATGAAGCCCATAGCCAATCTTTCCCCATCCACCAACCGCAACACCTTAACTAGTGGCTCAGCAAGCTTCACAATCTTTATTGCCTTTCTCCAAAATATTTTTTCAATAACTTTCTTTTTCAATTCTTTCCTTCCAGTTTGTGACACCACTGGCTTTGATTCCATCCTTCACTGGAAAAAATATTTTGCGAGTTTCTATGTTGTGAAAGCATAAATTGCAATGTCAAAAAATGAGTAGCAAATCTAGTGATGGCAGGCCTAATAATATCCCTGCCTTTCGTGTGTTTCCTCATCAAGCTCAAAATCCATGAATGATTGTAGATAAATTTTGTTATGCTTTTGGCATGAACTACAGTGTTTTTGACCCAATCTAATTTGCCAATATCCTCAAGCATGAGGTCTATGCAATGTGCAACACATGAGGTCCAAAAGATGGTTCTGTGTTTTTCCTCTAACAGTTTACCACCAAGAACATAGTTAGAGGCATGATATGTGATGACTTGAACAACATTAGCCACCCCCACCTCCTTAACAATCTCATCCAATTGTTGAACAACAATTGTCCATCTTTTACCTTATCAGATGCATCAACTGATTTTAGAAACATGGTTCCCTGTGAGCAGAAGATAAGAAAGTTTATGATGGTACGGTTTCTTTGATCATTCCATCTATCTGACATGATGGTACATCCTATTCTTGCTCACAAGTTCTTGGAATCTTTCAAATACTCATTAATTGAGGCAATTTCTTTGTGCAAACGAAACCCCCTTAGCTCATGCATAGTAGGGCCTTTGAAACCTTTTCAAACAGCATATATGGCATCAAACATAGGCTCATAATATGGTGAACGTGAAGCATTGAAAGGGATATTAGTATCATACCACTATCTACATATGTAATCACAAGCAGTCTCCCTCAATTCTTTATTCCAATGGTCATCTAAAGTGGGTTGCATATGACTTCTAGTAGCTTGAGGACCATGTGCATCTAATGAAGAGGAGGGTGTGACAATGAAATAACTTTTGATATTCATATCACCCATTTTCATTTACCCTTACCCTTTTCTTGAATAGACTCAAAATAGGGAGGAACATATCAGAAGGGGTTGGATGCATCAGTACAAAGGATAGAGGAAGAACCCTCAAAATCAAAATGGGGGTTGGTAGCCAACATTTTTTGTATATTCCTCTTCCTCATAATTTCAGCCTCTAACTCTTTTTGCCTAGCCTTATCTTCTTTAAACTTCTCAAAGTTGGCTAACAAATCCTTCCTAATCTCCCCAATTTCTGGTGAGGTACATGGAGTAATTTGGCCTCTAATCCCTGCCAAGTGTTGTTTCAGCATATTAATGCCCTCAGGACCATCCTTAATTTTTCTATGGAAAATTTGCAATGCATTTGACTATCAACCATTTCAACATATTCCCAAGCAGCATCTTTCACTCTAGGTGCCATTTTTTGACTTGGAAATGAAAGCAAAAAATATAAAAATGAAAACAAAAAAATAGCATTGATTCAATGTTCATTTCTTTCACAAAAAGCACTCTTTTCAATTTCCAGATTTGCACATAAAATTTAATAAGCAAAAACAGATTTTTATAATCGAAAAAAAAATAAATCCAAGCACAAACTGTCTCCTCAAGGTTGTTCCAAGAAACCAACTCCTCAATGTTGCTCCAAATAGCTGCCCAAGAAGCTCCTCACTCCAGCTACAATGCTTGCCCAAGACTCCTCACCGCTGCTTCAAAAACAAACTCAACAACTCCTCACAAACTCTCACTGAAATTCTCACTCAAATGCATGAGATGGTTGTGAGGAAATGAGAGGGGTTGGGTGGGTTAAATAAGGTTTAGGAGAGGGGAATGGACTCCAAATACACAATAGACAAAATATAAACATGATTGGAGTTCCCCAAAACAAATATTAAAAAAAAAAAAAAACATTGTTTTTGGGTTCACGGGCCACAATTTTCCAACCCGGCCAGCTCGATATTAACCCGGTCAGTCGAACCATTTCATTGCCCAGATTTACTTGGGGAGGCTCTGGCTCGAAACAACTAGGCCGAGTCGGTTCCGAGCCGGCTGTTTCTAAAAACACTGCCAAAAACTAAATATTTTTCTGAATGTTTTTTATTTTCTGAGATCACACTAAGGCGAAACGGAAAAGAGCATACGCATTAGAAAAGTCGTTTCTTTATATTTCTAGTTTGCCCAGATTGCACAGAGTCGCGAGGCAAATAGCATACGGAGAAATGAAAGTTATAGATTCCAAAATAAAAATAAATAAATAAAAATATATATATATATATATATATATATATATATATATATATAAAGGACTATAAACCGAAATAAACAAAGAGACAAATAACTATAACTGCAACTAAAGATTGTATACCTCCAGATCTTGAAAATGACGTAGCTAGGGCTACTAGAAACCTTTTCACGTCAAATGAAAGGGGCTCCTCACTAGAAGAAGTGCTCCTAACACAATAGAGTAGCCATCTCATCCCGAAAGCAGTCAGAAACAGTAGATCTAGGAAACGACAGTCAGATGCAATTGTACCGCCTTCAAATTTGGATCTCCAATGGATGCGGCCCTCAAATAGCTTTGATACCATGTATGAATTTACAACGTAAGTTCCTTAGATAGAACACCAAAGGACACCGTTCACAAATAGATCACAAATCAGAACACCAATATTCTTGACGTGGTTAAAACCCTCAAAGACGGACACAGTCCACGCCTTGAGCCAACGTGACCACTTCAGGCAATTTATGAATGTAAAAGAAATAAAATTTATATAAGCTTCTCTCATGGACGACCACCTATCAAATGGCCCTCGATGCTTTTTAAATAGAGATCATGGACCAATCGGGTGTTAAGCCATGGATCAAGTGTCAGTAATACCGAGAAGAGAATGAACCATCAGATCACTTCATGTTTAGAACATATCATGACCGTCGGATTGTAACTTACAAAAAGTACATATTAAATAAACACACTTTACCTTACTATACATTAGACCAAGTTGTACTTAATTATTTCCTATGTGTCGGAATCAATGTTTTAAAACTCCGACTCGGCCGAGGGTCGACTCCGACTCGGTATCGACTCAGCCGGCTCGATTTCAATGACTCGGTCATTGTAAAAAATACATTAAATATTTATTTTTTATAAAAACACATAATTTTAAAGATTTTCATTCATGTTTCCAAACACACAGCATTAGAATATAGATAGAAGACAACATATGATCAAAGTAGGCTCATGAATATATCCATTATATCAAAATGGCACCCAATGCATTGTCCAATACATACACGATGATGATATAGAGATCAAAACAAAAACACATAACCAAGGAGGCTATAAATGGCCTCTACAACAAAAGTCGGTGACCAGTACTACTGGCTACTGCTAGAGTTGCCAACATCATTTGGCTCAGTATTACTTGGAAGTTGGGAGCAGGAGCGAAAGTGGGGAGCGAGAGCGAAAATGGGAGCGGGAGCGACATTTTCAGAAGCTCCTGGTTTGGAAAGCGAATCCCAGAGGAGTTCGACAACCAATGTCACTAACATCAAGGTACATATAGGGATTGGTGCTCTTGATTAAATACGAGTTCCATACCCTAATACATGATAAAATTCAATGGAAACATTGCAATCCTCCAATCCTGAAATCCTGAAAAACTGATAAGTCTGCTAGATTTTGAATGAAATCTAAAATTATACTTTCTCCATATGAAATCCAATGAGGCCGAAACCACTCTCAAACATCCTGAGTCATCTCATGGTAATGTTAAAAATTTAAGTAAAAGGATGAAAATGAAAATTAAGGAGAATGTCACTTTTACTTTAAGAATTTAACATTACCATGAAATTTGAATAGCATATCAATAGTAGAGAGCATTTGAGTGTGTTAAATAGGGTTTGGGAGGGGGAAATGGACCCCAAATAACATTTAACTAATTCATAAAACACATTGGATTCAAACCAATCAGCGAACACTTCAAAATTTCATTAAAAAAATGTCAAATCGATGTTTTGATGGGGTTACAGGCCACTGGTTATGACTCGGTCGAGTCAATACAGAAACGGCCGAGTTGGCCGAGTCATGGCTGACTCGGCCTATTGAACCGTTTCCTCCACCGAGTCACATGTCTGGGCAATGAAACGGATCAACTCGGTCGTTTCCGTTTCGAATCGGCCGAATTTTAAAACTATGGTCGGAATATCCTAATAATTTATAGTTCCATGCAAGTATCTAAGTACATGTTTTGCAGTAATCCAATGGGCATGAAAGGAATCAATCATATGTTGCCTTAACGTGTTTACAACAAAGCCTATGTGAGGCCTAGTGTTTACCAAAAAATCAAAGAACCAATGAGTTGTCTATACTTCGTGGGATTTTCCAGATTAGGTCATGCAACCTTGCCACATAGTTTTTTAAAGTTCATTTCCATAGTAATATGCATGGACTTACATTCTACCGTAGCAATTTTTTCAAGAAGATTAACAACATATTTTCCTTGAGAAGATATATTTGACAATGTCTTTGTAAGACCTCTAGACCCAGAAAATAATGCATCAAACCAAGGACCTTCATTTCAAATGCAGAAGTTAACTCCCTCTTACACTAGAGGATAAGAGGTTCTCTTCCTATCAAGAATAAATCATCAACATACAATAGAAAAATCAAAGGTATATCTTGGACAGTCTTGAAGTAGAGGTTTGGGTTTGCACTACTTCTAGTGAAACCAAGCTTCATCGGGTAACTATCAATGCAAACATACCAAGCTCTTGGTGCTTGCTTCAACCCATATAAGGCTTTCTTCAGTTTGCATACATGAATTTCTCTAGCATGCTCTTCAAACCCTTGTGATTGTTCCACAAATACCTTTTTCTTGAGGAAGCCATGCAAGAAAGCAATTTTCACATCCATTTGGTGAAGAGTCCATCCCTCACTAGCAGCTAAGGAAACAACATATCGAATCTTGGTATATTGAGCTACAAGTGCAAAAATATCATCATAATCTATTCCCTCTTTCTGAGAGAAACCTCTAGCTACAAATTTAGGCTTGTGTTTTTCAATACTACAATCTGCACCATGTTTAATCGTAAACAACCATTTGGAAGTCACAACAAATTTACGTTGAGGTCTAGGAACCACTTCCCATACATCATTTTGGATGATGGACTCACATTCTTCAGTCATGACATCTTTCCAGATTTATTATTTTGCAGCATCTTCAAATGTGCAAGGTTATGCCTGAATGATGTTGCTCATGGCAACAACATACCCTTGAAACTGACTTGGCTTCTTACCTTCTCTGAATGCTCCTCTTAGGGAAGCATGCTGCTCAACATATTGCAAAGTATCTCGCATCTAAAGTGGTCTCTTTCTGGTAGGAGGATCATGTGGTCAAGGATCTAAAGGATCCATGGAACCCATGGGATTATTAGCAAACCCATTCTCAAGTTCCGATTCAAACTCAAATGCAAGCTCTTTATCATTAACAACTTGTCTTTCAGCAATGGAAGAAGGAGAGTCTCTTGGTTTTCCAAGAGTTGCATCTTCATCAAATGTTACGTCTCTGTTAAACTCTATAGTTCTTTGACCGGGCACATAAATTCTATAAGCTTTTCAATTATCCCAATAACCAACAAACATACTTTTCTTACCTAAAACTTCCAATTTGTTCATTTTCTCTTTCAACACATGGAAGTACACAGGACAACCAAAGATTCTCAAATGACTCACCTCGGTTCTTTCACTAGTGAAGACTTATTTAGGAGTCTTATTGTCTAAGGTCTGATGATGAGTTCATTTTTGCACATAAACAACAGTATTTGTAGCTTATCCCCACATAAACTTTGGTAGCTTTTGATTATGCAACATGGCTCTGACCGCTTCCATAATAGTTATGTTCTTCCTCTCAACTACACCATTTTGTTGTGGATTGTACGACACAATGGTTTCTTTCTTTATTCTAGCATCTTTGCAAAGATCAATAAAATCATTGGAGGTGAACTATTTCCCATCATCAGTTTTAAAAGCTTTGATAAGCTTTTCAGTTTGATTTTCAATTAGAGCCTTGAAATATGTGAACATGTTAAATGTTTCCCCTTTCTTTTTCAAAAAGCATATCCATGTCTTGCAAGAAAAATCATCAACAAAAATCATGAAATACAAGTAGCCACTAAGAGAAGTAACATACATAGGTCCACATAAATCAGAATGTATGCGTTGAAGTCCCTGACTAGTTTTTTTTTTCCGCTTGAAGGGAATGGTCCATTTACATGCTTTACACTTGCACATCCTAGGAAAACTCCTTCATGATCCATTCTGATCTCAGGCATTCCATAAACCATATTTCTTACATGAGGTAAGACTTTGTAGCATAGGTAAGCAAATCTTTTGTGCCATAGCTCACACTGAATATCGGTATCATGGACCAGTGCATGAATGGGTTTACCATTGACTGTGTAAAGCCCTTCACATCCTGATCCAAGAGTGAATAATTCTCTTGTACTTGAGTTCAAAGGTCAAGTTATAACTTTTTCATTCATAAAATAAATTTGTATTTCTTTATCTTCTAGAGCAGATATGGATACAAGATTCTTTTTCAAACCAGGTATATACAAAACTTCTTGTAGAAAAATAGATTTGTCATCATCTAACTTAAATGAAATTGAACCATAACCTTTAACTTGGTGAGTAGAATTATCTCCAAGGATAACATTTAAATTAGTCTCGCTCTCAAATAGATTAAAGAGTGCTTCTTTGTAACCAGTGAAATGTTCGGAAGCACCATTGTCAACTAGCCAACTATCAAATGAATCTACAGAAGAATAACTAGAAACAATAGAAACAAAAAAATGGTTATTTCTATACCTTGGATTTCGTGTTTTCTTAAGATGGCATTTTCTTTGATTTTCATAAGTGTTTTTTCTATAATCAAATTTGTTTTTGAATCTAGACGCTCTTCTTTTTTTTTCTGCAGTCACAAACAAAGTGACCATGCTTTTGATAGTTAAAGCATCTAACTTTTGACATGTCTAGATTCCCTTTAAAGGAATCATTTGATTTGAAAGCATGTTTCTTTGAAAAATGATGAGAGTCAATATTATCTTTCTTTCTTTTGTCATATTAAGTTGAAAATGCAGTAGGTTCTCCTTCTTCATGATGTGAAATTCTCCCTCTAGAGATCATTATGACCTCCTCTTGACTACACTTTCTCAGTAACTCATTAAATGTGGAAATAGAGTTAATATTGTTGATGGTGGTGATACAAGTCTCCCAAACAAGAAAAACGTCTCCAAGCATAGTAAACACCATTTCATTGTTGAGTACAACTTCACCAACTGTTGACAGTTGATTCTTGATTTTGGTCATTCTTAGGAAAGTATATTTAAATTGTCTCTCTTTTGTTCATCTTGATGTACTTCAATTGATTCTTCAAGGCAATAATCTAGTTCAAGTTACTAATTGCAAACATGCCAATTAGTCTGACATACATTTCTTTAATGTTCTTCAAACCAAAAACACAAGTAATGAGGTGATCTCTAAGAGAATCAAAGATAATTTTTCTAGCTTCGATTTCACATTTTTTATGTTTGGATTTGACAACAACACTTACATTATCTGGTGGATTAGCTATTGTTTCTTCAACATACTCTAAAACTTCGTGTTCTTTAAGCTTGATACCTAACCTTGTTTTAGATTGACCAAAGTTTGAAGCATCATTCTTCTTCTCATCCACCTTGAAGTAGGAGGAAGTCATATTTATCAAAAAAAATTGGCCGCGAGTGGGGTTTCTTTAGGAGATCTCTGGTCCCCTTGGATTTGTCTTCACCAAGGCTCTAATATCATGTTAAAAATCTGAAAGTTCTATGCAAAAACTTAAAAATTCTTTGCAAAAACTTGGAAGTTCTATGCAGAAAACTCTTTGCAGAAAGTTGAATGTACTTTGAGAAAATTGAACATGCTTTGCAAAAAATTGAATGTACTATGCTGGGACTTGAAATTATTTTGCAAAAAATCAAATGTACTTTGCATAAAATTGAATGTACTTTGTAAAAAACTGAATGTACTATGCTGGGATTTGAAAGTACTTTGTAGAAAACTAAAGGTTCTATGTTGTTACAATTACTTAGAATGTAGATCTCCTCTTCAAAACTTTTTAGATCAAAAATTGTAGATAGAACATAAACATAAAGATCATATGAAGACAGCCAAGCACAAATATGATACAGTGAGATTTAGGTCCAATGACCAGGGAAAAACCCCTCAAGTGGGAAAACCCAAATGATTCTTCTATTAGATTTTTTCAATTGTTCAGCATGGTACAAAGAGAGAGAGAGAATGAGAATGAATAAAGTCATCAGTGTCTTATCAATTTGAAGTTGAAACGTTCTTGCTCTTTGCTTGAAGGTCTCCTCCTCTTTATCAAATATTGTCAACTCTTCCCTTGCTCTTGCTCTCACACTTCTCTTGCACGCACTCAACACTAAAACATGCTAACCTATGCAAATCTTTATAGGTGGTTCAAACATAACTAAAAGATATGATTTATTCAAGGATAAATTCATCCCTAAGCTGTCAAATATTAATAATGAATACCTCCCTAGTTAAGAGGGAATCTGGAAATTGTAACTAGGGTCGGTCTTCATAATGAATATTTATCATTATGATTTTGTAAAAGAGTCAAAAAGAATTTATTTGAGTCAAAAGAAAATTATTTTATCATGTCCCATTTGGAAAAAAGAAAAAGAAAATTGAATTTTTAAAGCATATTTTAATGTCTCCAAGTTGACAAAGTCGGTCCTCCATTTGTCAAGTCAACATGCCCAAGGGTCGTGTCCTGTTTCATGGACAAACAACTATATTATGGCATTATCACTACACCATTTTGGCAACCAACTCACAACTTCTATTGAAAAGAAATTCGGATGTCTAAGACACACTTCTTATGTGGGATACAAGCTTACTAAGGAACTAAGTTTCTAAGAAAAGGCAAGCCATGGGAGGACCATTATCTTTGAAGAATGTGAGTTGCAGGAGGGATGTTATCTCTGTGAAATGCGAGTTACAGGTGTTGATTTGTGGTAGCATCGGATGTGATCTAGCCTTGAAATTTGGAGGAGGCTAAGGAACATGAGATCTCCAAGACCCAGAAATCGTTCTGAGAAATTCCATCCGGATCAGGAGTTATTAAAATAATTAATATTTTTAATGGGTTCCTAAGTCTAAACTTAGGAAAATAAAAATATTAATGGGTATTAATAAAGATAAGGATGAGAAGCTTCGAAGAGACGAGGATCAAATTTGTTTTAATCTTAGCAGTTGATTAGGGACTTAATATCGGTCGTTGCTTCATCAACAGGAAAAGTATAAGAGAAGACTTGAGGGTCATTTGGAGATACACCGACAAATACTCAGTATCTCAAGGAAATTCGATTCTCAAGGAAGAAGAGATCGATTTCAAAGGGAGCTGCAAGGTGGAGGAAGAGGAGGGCTTAAGTAGTAAGCAGAGATCGAGGAGGAGGTGACGCAGGGGCAGTGGAAGACAACACAAAAAGAGAGACGCAGTCCAAAGGAGAGACGCAAGGCCTACGTAGGTTGACGCAGAGGGACGCAGAGCCACTTAGAGCCACGTTGGGTCAATCAGAGTGACGCAGGGGTGATGCAAAAGTGGGAGTAGGGTCTCCAAAGTGTCAAATAGTCTCAGAGGGAAAGTCTCAGGTGTTTTCTTTCAGTTTCTCTTTAAAAATTATTCCTTGTAAAAGCAATTGCTGCTGAAGATTAATAAAGCCCTCTTCTGTTGCACCGGTTTTCCCGCATTGGGTTTTCCCGGGGACAATTGTCCAAAAATAATTGTGTCGATGTGATTGATTCTTGTGCATGTATTTTTTCTCTGGGTAATTTTGTGATAACTACAGTAGAATTTATTTTAATATTTGCTGGAGGAATTTCGTAAATAACTTATTGAGAATAATAAGTAGGTGAAATAAATAAGTTGCTACAGTGATAGAATTTCAATTTAGAAATGTTCACAATAGGAAGGGGCATTATCTTTGTGAAATGTGAGTTGTAGGAAGGGTCATTATCTCTGTGGAATACGAACTACCTAAGAGGCAAAGACACTATATCTATGTGGGACATGGCATCTAAGGACAGACATGTGGCAGACTTATTGAAGGCAAAATTTGAGTTATGGATGGAGGGTTGACTTGGCACTTGGGTTACTAGTCATTTGATCTATGACTTGGATTTATACTGTTGACTAAAGATTTTATAAGGAAAGGATTGTTAGGATTTCCCCTTGTGGGTTTTGTCCTGGCCTTTGGCCTAAATTTTTGGTGTCACTTGTCTTTTTGTGCATTGTATTTGTATAAATGCTTGATGACCTAATGAATAAAGTAAATGCTAAATGAAAAACATATATAAACAATCACAAGTAACTATCATGTTAAGAAATTCTCTCTTGCATTTGAATTTCAACAATCAGCAATACTCTAAAGGAAATAATACAAACCCTCACTTGACCATACAACACAATCATCAATTGTAGTGTAATACAAGGCACGTTCATGATATGTGGCATCTACAATGATGTACTAAGCCTATGCAACATTAACCCCAGATATGATCATTGTTGTAGATATATTATCAACTTCATTATACAAAGCAGCCAAACTAATCTCTAACAATGGCATACTATATTTATGTTTTGTCCTCATCAAATTGGACCAAATCAGCATACTAATTACATTCCATTTCTCTTGATGACCATATCAAATAGGACTTGATCAACATGTCGTCATTCACACCAAATACCATGGGAAAGCCCGTGGCTTTTCCTTTCCCAACCTATAGGCAGTGTTGCGAGCACATAACAACAAGACAGACAAGTGTCGCAAGAAGGATAAATCAAGACTTTGCAATTAAGCTAGTGTCGTGGGCATGAAGAGACAAGCCAACAACATTTGTTGTTAACCATCAAAACTATATTCTTGCTCCTCGATTTGCAGCCATTGCATCAACACTTCTACAAGCAACTTGTCAAAGATTTGTAGCATCATTCTAACCTCCTACAACCACGATTCACCAACAATCAAGCCAAACACATCTTCCATACAGGTTACTTGTCAATAGAGGCACACTAGTCCTTCAACACCTGCAACAAGTAACTCAAACCATCTAAAGGTTGACATCAATGCCAATCAAACAATATTGTTGCCAACAAACATGAGTGTACTCTTCTCCAGTGCACGCGAAGGAGGTCAATCCAATGTCACAATGCTTCTCTACACACACACAACCCTAAATGCAAGCAAGCTAGATTGGGAGGCCTATTAATTTCAATTTTGATGAGATTGTTCCTCGAACAAAGCTCATGTCAACTTATCACTTACCTCACCAACAAAACAATGTAAGGTACTTATCTTCATCATAAAAAGTTGACATAAACTTCTTTCCATCCAATTATATTTGCAATTCATTTTAATAGGTCCAAAATCATTGTGTGAATATCTATGCACTATTCTACTTGTATACAAGCTAGATTTAGTAGCCTATTGAATTCATTATAAAGATGGTTGTCTCCAGACCAAATCTCAAATTAGTTTATCATTTAAGAAACTTGACACATCCATATTGCCACATGTTCCTATATCCAACATGTTGGACAAGTGATACAAGTGACAAACTCCATGCAAGTATCAAGCACCAGTTTAATACGTTGGATACAAGTTTGAGATGTCATGTTTCAGGGCACGTGTCAAACTTCTCTATCCCCACACGTGAAAAGGGATTATTAGAATTTTCCCATCCTTTTTTGCACTTTTAAAGACGAATAAACACAATAACAATGTGTAAATGAAGGAGAAAAAACAAATTTGAAAGTATTTTAACATCCTATATTTGTCATTTCTCCAACCACAGCATTCTTTCTCAAATTATGGGTCAATGATCAAAGGTTGTTGGTAAAGGTTAAAAAAAAAGAAAAAAAAAAGGTGAAGAACGCTAGTGTTGTTACTATCCTTCCTCCTCCAAGCAAATCTATCTTTGTCACCACTGCATCTATTGCAAGTGGAGCTATAAATTTTACAAATCACCTTTTTATAGCAAAACCAATGTTTTAAAACTCAGACTCCGATTCCGACTCGACCGAGGGTCGGCTCCGACTCCGACTCCGACTCGGTATCGACTCGGCCGGCTCGATTTCAATGACTCGGTCATTGTAAAAAAATTAAAAATACATCAAATATTTATTTTTTATAAAAACACATAATTTTAAAGATTTTCATTCATGTTTCCAAACACACAGCATTAGAATATAGATAGAAGACAACATATGATCAAAGTAGGCTCATGAATATATCCATTATATCAAAATGGCACCCAATGCATTGTCCAATACATACACGATGATGATATAGAGATCAAAACAAAAACACATAATCGAGGCTATAAATGGCCTCTACAACAAAAGTCGGTGACCAGTACTACTGGCTACTGCTAGAGTTGCCAACATCATTTGGCTCAGTATTACTTGGAAGTTGGGAGCAGGAGCGAAAGTGGGGAGCGAGAGCGAAAATGGGAGCGGGAGTGACATTTTCAGAAGCTCCTGGTTTGGGAAGCGAATCCCAGAGGAGTTCGACAACCAATGTCACTAACATCAAGGTACATAGAGGGATTGGTGCTCTTGATTAAATACGAGTTCCATACCCTAATACATGATAAAATTCAATGGAAACATTGCAATCCTCCAATCCTGAAATCCTGAAAAACTGATAAGTTTGCTGGATTTTGAATGAAATCTAAAATTCTACTTTCTCCATATGAAATCCAATGAGGCCGAAACCACTCTCAAACACCCTGAGTCATCTCATGGTAATGTTAAAAATTTAAGTAAAAGGATGAAAATGAAAATTAAGGAGAATGTCACTTTTACTTTAAGAATTTAACATTACCATGAAATTTGAATAGCATATCAATAGTAGAGAGCATTTGAGTGTGTTAAATAGGGTTTGGGAGGGGGAAATGGACCCCAAATAACATTTAACTAATTCATAAAACACATTGGAGTTCAAACCAATCAGCAAACACTTCAAAATTTCATTAAAAAAATGTCAAATCATTGTTTTGATGGGGTTACAGGCCACTGGTTATGACTCGGCCGAGTCAATACAGAAATGGCCGAGTTGGCCGAGTCATGGCTGACTCGACCTACTGAACCGTTTCCTCCACTGAGTCACATTTCTGGGCAATGAAACGAATCAACTCGGCCGTTTCAGTTTCGAATCGGCCGAATTTTAAAACTATGAGCAAAACAATGAGGTCAATTATTAAAATAGAAGACCAGTGTGGAAATATGTAAAAAAAAACCCCAAGACTCAACCCAACGCTCACTAGGGAGGAAAAGTATCGATATAATTTATTATGATTTTAACGACATGAAATAACTGAATGAGAAAATGGCAAGTTATGATTCTAACCTCTAAATCTTTATCGTATGTGTACCAAATATTCTACTTTCTTGTCTGTTTGATGTACTAAACATTCTAATTTCTTGTGTGTTTGATGTAGTAACTTGTTGTATCAATATATTATAAATATTCTAAAAATTTGGATCTTTGCCTATATTTTATTTCTTGTATTTTAACTTTTTTTATATATATATATATATATATATATATATATATATATATATATATATATATATATAACGTATCTCTATGTCAGGGGTCAACATGCCCCATATCTAACATGCATACCCACCTATCTTGCATGTCCCCTGTCCCACAATGATGCGACTTAATTTATCACTTAACTCATATCGAGATAGCAGTTAGGTTCTTACCTTCATTATAAAGATTGGAATAAACTCCCCTTGAGCTAAGTTCATTTGTAAATTATTTTAATTTGTAGTACTGGAAAAACATTCATCAATACCCTATTAGAATTTTACCAGTCTAATCAAAAGATTTCAAACTATTAGTTTATACATTTTCCTTAAAATATAAGACTTTTCCCATATGCAGTAATAATAAATGACCCAGATACCTCAATCTAGATGAATAGAAGCATTTCATTAAGACATCAACCAAAACATTTTAGCACAGAGAACATTACATTTCATCTAAGTAACCGGATTCGTTATATAGGGGCCACGTGTCTGAATCCTGCGAATTGGACACGATTCGCTGGGGATTCGAATCCCAGAAGGGGACATGTCGTGTCCTAACAGGATTCGTACGAATCCCGTTAGGACACAACGTGTCCCAATTCTGCAGGACATTAAGGCTGATCTCATCACTTTAAACGGATATTATAAGACAAGAATAAGTGCTTCTATCTAATTTAACCAAATACCATTTGTCAATCAGGATTCAAATAATTAAACGGTGATAGCAATACTTCCCTGTTGCCTATGTGTGTTTTATTAGGATTTCTCTTTTACTTACCAGATTATCAAGTAGAACAAGAGAAGTCTTCAAGATTTCTTAAGCACAATCAATAGGATAAGCTAATCATGTAATGAAATGCAAGTGAGAAGAAATGTGCAATTCAAATAGTGAAGAAATGAGAGGGACAAATAGTAATCCAACAAGGCTATCTTCAAGAATCAATGCAATCTGTTGTCCAATATATTTTCAACATGTCACAATAATGCATGAGAAAACCAATGAAGGACTAATGAATGCACCAGACTTTAAGATATACCCATGTTAGTCCACTGTCAACAAGAGATCAGACTGCTGCAGTTTATTGCCAAGTATATAACAATGAATCAAATGATGAGATCAGCCTTAACGATGACTTAATGAGAAAACTACAGCTGTCAGTGTCTTTATCTTACTATCTTGTAGTTGTAAGTTGTCTTTCAATTATGGATCATGATTTATGTGACCACTGACAAGTATTTGAATTTTGTATGTACTATGCATGCTATAGATGAAGATCTATGTTTAAAATCAATGAATTTGTATAATTAATTAGAATTTGTGTAAGAAATATCTAATTTTTAATATATATATATATATATAACGAATCCTACGTGTCCTGTTCCGGGGGGTCAACGTGTCCGAATCCGACACTCGAATCCCCGTATCCTACGAATCCTGAATCCCCATGTCAGGTGACTTAGCATTTCATGAATACATTATAAAGCAATCTAATGCCAGTACACTATATTTCAACAATACACGATTTTGAAAAAATAAAAACAATGCAATATTTCGAGACAAAAAAAAAAAATACTGTTCGCTTACAAAGGCAGGGAATGGGCAAGTTGGGGTTCTCCATCTCATAACTAGTTGATTGGGTAAAGTTTGCTGGCACTAGTCATGATAGGATGACCAAAGATCAATCAGATGGGTTTAGAATTAAACATTGTAAAAAACCAGTAGCATCACTGCATTAAATATCAGATTGGCTTTGGACTCTACACACAACTCCAGATGGGCAAAAGGATCCTTGCAAAATCATATGCAATTGCATCTCCTAGTGGTCTACAACACTGAGATTTCCTATTAAAAGGTGCCAAATGCATGCAATTAGATGGACGGATAATAGGCTTGGATTACCGAATCTTGAGCTGACAGATAATTATGTTTAGACAGGAAACTAATAGCAAGTAAAGTGAACAGTAATTCGTGAAATCAACATTAGGACATACAAATAGCAGGCTAAGCATAGACTAGGAATTCACTTTCATAATGGAAGCAAAGCAGCAGAAGTAAAATCCAGAGTATTTAAATCAGAAAGAAACAGGGATTGGGTGCTAGAAGCACAATCTATCTTGGTTAAATGGCATGAGGTTTATAATATTCTTAAATTTTAGATCAAAGATTATAGAGGACATTATGTAGCAGGCTAAGCATAGACTAGGAATTCACCTTCATAATGGAAGCAAAGCAGCAGAAGTAAAATCCAGAGTATTTAAATCAGAAAGAAACAGGGATTGGGTGCTAGAAGCACAATCTATCTTGGTTAAATGGCCTGAGGTTTATAATATTCTTAAATTTTAGATCAAAGATCATAGAGGCTCAGAATGTCGACAGAGACATTTGAATATTTGCTAACAAAGTGTTTCTTGGTAGATATAGATCAGGAAAATGGCTTTTTCACCAGGGACCTGTAAATAAACTGCAGATTGTGTTTGGTTATGTTCTACTCATTTTAGCCTATAGGTACAGTTACAAATCATATATTGATAAGTTCATAGTGCCATCAAGTATGCATGTGAGTTCTTTACAAGCTTAAAAAAAAATCACCATGGTTTTATAATTTTGTATATTCAATGAAATGTGCATGGAGACTGTCAATTTCCCTTATATGTTTTACTCGCAACCACCCTGGTGGTGTTATCAATTATTAAGTACCGAATTGTTGACTTATGAATGATAAACAGAAATATCCATGTGACTGGCTGAGAAAAGTAGTAGACAACCAAAATTGTGAACTCAAACTAGTTAACTAGTTGCCATTTTTTCAGAATAAATATATGATCAATTGTACAAATCATCGATGAGACCTCATCGATAACTTTTTTCTAAAATGTTAGCATAAGGAAGCTTTTGCAATGCCTTGGAAATTCTTCTTTGAATCATGCACCAATGGAACCCTGGTTACAGATTATGAATTGTGAACTGGACAAAATCATAGAACATGATAACAAATGCCAATTCTGATAACCTCCTTATTGCAGAAGAAAAGAAACATAACAATGTTACTGAAACAATCAGCCACAATTACAACAAAAATCAACTTGCTATGTTAGTTCTGGCTTTGAACTACAGCAATCTTTTGGAACTCTCGTTCATGTCAGTTTGGTCACCTGAACTAATGCAACAAAACGACTTTGGTGAGGTGGCAGCACTTAGGTCGTACCTAACTTTCTGAAGTATTATAAAGCTTTTATTCCAACAATCTCCCGCACTTTCTCATAGACAGTAAAGGTAATAGCAGTTTGGGGTCCCAATCTTGCAAACAATGCAGTACTTCTGTTTCCATCCATTCCCAAAAACAACAGATTCTCCATATCAGGATAGTTGCATACATCATAACAAAACGAACACTTACACGTAAAATTAATATACTTGTGAACTATATTAAAATTAACATGGTCTGTCACTAATCATTATTGAAATATCAGTTCTGCTTTTC
Organism: Pinus tabuliformis; assembly: GCA_031772625.1. NCBI lineage: Eukaryota > Viridiplantae > Streptophyta > Pinopsida > Pinales > Pinaceae > Pinus > Pinus tabuliformis. The sequence goes on from CM062808.1 coordinate 673,542,199, forward strand.
AGAAGATTTAAATAGAAATAATTTATTGATTTGTAAGAGTTTATATGCAGAAGACTGACACATGCACATGTGGAGAAACTGAATTTGAAATTCTATATATGTTCACAAATCAACAATATAGGTCAATGTGACTCAAAGTACAACATTAATAGCCAAAGGGGAGTGCATGAGATATCTCCCAACATTGAAAGAAATTAAATCTAATAAAAAGTAACACTAAGCATTAAAATATAACCAGCAAAGAGAGTAGACCAAGGTAGGTAAACCCTGCAAAGTATCAAAAATCATTTATAAAATAAGCTATTAGTATACGATCCTCCTAAATTATTGTAACGATCAGCTGTTATATAAGGGGACTAGTCAGTTTTGTCATCCAAGCCCATAATGGTAATGTCAATGTGAAAAGCATGTTGAATTACATCCTCCAATCAATGACATAGGCTAAGGGGACTGTTACCCATCCATATCCATGGGTAACCCTACAAGAAAATATTTCTCCTTTGGTGGAGATTGCCAGCCAGCAATGCGTACCATGATCCACAAATAGCCAGCCAGCAACGCCTACCACGATCCACAAATAGCCAGCCTCAGATGCATCACCCATTCTCTGATCAGTACATTCATTGATCTAGCCTACTCACCCCACGAAGGTAGGTCATCTATTATGAGGTACATCAACCATTTTTGCATTTATGTGCTTTAATTTAACGTTTAAGGCATTTTAGTATGGATCAGAATTAAAATTGGATTACAGACTGTTGTTGGTTGTGTACATGTTCCCTTAATTCACCTTGGTGGTTATCATTTGCCCCTAGTCCAATGTGACTTTCCTTAGGGTCTTCTTTCACTGTCCAAGAGGGGCACAAATAGGAGGTTCTGATGATGGTATAATTCCATGTTATTCATACTTAACACTTGTCATCATTCCCCGCATTTATTATCCCATATTTTCATTGGTTGTTGTCAGTTGTTCATACCAATTCCCTATTGGTCTTGTCTTATAAGAAGGGATTGGAAATACTCAAAGTTGATGCAGCTGTAAGAAAATAAAAAATGTAAGACAAATATCAATATGCAAAAGAATGGCAACGGATGTAAAACAATCAAAAGCCAATTATAGCTTGAGCTCTACCATTAGAGGAATTTTGAGGTCTAAAATGGGCCTCCTAAGGAAATTATAAAATAATAGTGGAAATAATAAAATAAGATTAGATTACGTCATTAAATTTTAGAGGGAAAAAAGAAAAAACTACTTTTTCAACTCGTATTTTCAACTTATCTCCCTATGGGTTTACTCAAATTTCAAGCGGGAACACTCGCTAGATGCAGAATTTGATTCTTCATCCAAGGAGTACCCATGTTGCATACTTTCGATCAACCTTGCTACATGAAAAATGAGAAATACATGTAAAACGTGTTTTTCATGTAGCAGGGTCCATCAAAAGTATGCAACATGGGTACTCTTTGGATGATGAATTAAATTTTGCATCCAACGAGTACTCCCACTTGAAATTTAAGTAAAACATTAGAGAGATAAGTTGAAAATACGAGTTGAAAAAGTAGTTTTATTATTTTATTATTTTTTAATCTTTTTTACTTTTTTACTATGAAAATGGTTAATCATCCCCCATGGTTGACATCATCATCTTGAATCCTATTGGTTCTTATAAAGTTTATTTTGGTTGTACATTTTTCTTAGGAGACCCATTTTAGACCTCAAAATTCTTCTAATGCCACTCAACCCTGATGAAGCAATTAATTGCCCATCATTAAAGGGGGATTATATCATCATTATTACTTGATAAATCAATGAATCTTGTTAAACAAGCTATATCAAATGAAGAAAAAGGTGAATATGAGCACTTGGACAAACAAAAGCGAGGAAAGGTAATTCATACAGCTAAGCACTCCCACTACAAGGCACTCATGGAAAATGGTTTTACATAACCTAGTATACGACTATGACAACTTACATGAAGTAAATTGTTAATTTTAGGTATGTTCTATGCTTAGAGCAATTTATTTCAATTTTCATAGTTAGCTCAATATCTTTTCCAGATTAGCAATCACATCAGCATTAAAGTAAACTGCATATAGAACATAAACATAAATCACAGAAGACAAGCCAAGACAAGAGGACACAAGATGTGGCACTAACCAGGGACAAACCGCAATGTGGGGAAATCCTTGATCAATTCTTCTTATATGTTCTTCAATATTTCAGTAGAGAGAGAGATAATAAATTTACAATAGAAGTCAACACTTTGACTTATCTAGATAAGAGCATAAATCATTTCTAAGAAGATGATACATGAGATAAGTTGAGACATGTTGCTTCAATTGATTCTCCAAGGTGACTCCTTCACCTATCGTTGTGCTACATTTCGTCATCATGCTACACCTCACCTCGTTGCACCATGTTGCACCCATCATCACTATGTTGCATCTCATCACGCTTCATTAATCATGACTGCACCCATCACTGTATTGCATTATGTGCCATTGTTGCACCATGTTGCCATACTAACCTATGTGTTGGATGCATCTTTCTTGCTTGTTGTCCCTAGCTTGCTTGTTGTCCTTAGCATGCTTGCTGTTGCATGCTAGTTGTCCCTTGCATGCTTGGTGTATTTGTTGCTAAGTACCATACAGTTGTCCCAATGTTAGTTAGTTGTCCCTTGCATGTTGCTCTCCTTCGGAGACAGATGCTCTGGCTGTTCTGGCAATTCCCGGCAGTTCCAGTTGTTCCCGGCGGTTCTAGCAGTTTCCGGCAATTCCGGCAATTCCAGCTATTCCGGCTGTTCCCAGCAATTCCGACAATTCCGGTTGTTCTGACAGTTCCGACAATTCCAGCAGTTCTGGATTTTCCTTGCAATTCCGGTAGTTCCGGCTTCTACCCTCTACGCCAACGTTCCTAGCAGTTTCAACAGTTCTGGTTGTTTTGGCTTCTACCCTCTGCATCAGCTTTCCCAACTGTTTCGGCAGTTCCTGACAGTTCCGACAATTCCGACTATTCCCGGCAATTCCGACTTTTCCTAGCAGTTCTGGCAATTCTGGTTATTCTCCGCAGTTCCGGCTATTCCGACAATTCCGGCTTTTCCCGGCAGTTCTGGCAGTTTCGACAACTCTGGCTATTCCAGCTATTCCCGGCAGTTCCGGCAGTTCCAGCTTTTCCCTGCAGTTCCGGCATTTCCAGCTTCTGCCCTCTAGATTAGGGCAGCATTATCCCTTAGGATCTCTCCTCCTACTAAAACCCAAAGACAAGTAGAGAGGAAGAGATCCCAAGTGTGTTGAAATGACTTGAAGGCCACCTCTATTTATACTAAAACATTGAGCACAAGTGGGGTTTATTTGGTTGCTGGATGACCTTGACGAATTGTCCCATAACACAAATATATTCATATCTCCATGAATACTTATCGAAATTGGATGATATTTACATCAATCCTACACCTCTCGATGAGAGGGATCCAAGAAAAATATCAGCTTCCATTAATAAGATGACCCACATGGAGTTTGGCCCTAGTTGCCAATTTTAACATAAACCCCATGCCATAACACTTATCATTTGCACCTATCATTTGAAATGGTTTTCTTAGGAATTGTTCCTCCCCTTAAGGTTGTAAGTGCCAAATATGGTCATGTGATAACCCTCCCATACCTTAGTGTCATAAGTTGTGGACAATCATAAGCTAGTAATGCATTTGAAGATGATAATTATCTGAAATACTTTGATGACTTTGACATTGAATACGATCCACCTTGATGCTCTTATGGTCCTTGTACCCATGATGTTGATTTCACTTGATTTTTTGAGTATGTGTTAGATGATTTTTCCAGGTGCAACTAAGATCCCTTAAGGGATGACATGATTTTCTCCAACTCTTCATAGATGATGTCCAACCAATTTGATGATGACGCAAAGCATCTTGACAGAGGGTGTTGGACACCTTTTGAGGGACAATGAGGGTGAATTGGCACAGTTGATGAGACCCTCCCTCAACCTTAGGATCTTGGACGTTAGTGATCCAAGCTAGGATGTTGCTTGGAGATGAGGTGGGCTCAAGAGGTGATAGGATGCCCCCATGATGGAAATACGCCTTCTTGAGGGGTGTATGTTCCTCTTCTCTTGGTGATGATTGAGCAGGATGATGACTTTGTATCCATCCAGAGGGGATTTCACACCTTCTAGCCTAGTGACATCATGACTTAGCCTGATGACATCACCTTTATGATGTATTTGAGGATGACATTGATCTTAGAGGATTTTCTTTGGTGATAAGGTATCATTTGGTCAAGAGACGTAAGTTTTGGGATGAGAAAAACACCTTGGGTCATCCCTTGCACCTTTTCATGGAGAGACATGCATTTTGGTAGATGATGTCATCTTTCGAGGCTTTTATACTCACATGTGTGTGTTAGTTGTGTTGAAGAATGTAACTAGGTTCAGCCTTCATAATTGTACTTTAAGTCAAAATGTAATATATTTGTCAAAAGAAAAGCAAACGAATTTTTATTATTATTAATTGACTTGTTAAAGCATGGATTTCATGCTTGGGTCAATTGTTATAGGTCAAGCCTCCATTGTAGGCTTTAGGATTGTTTATTTGGGTCTAAGTCAATTTGTTGTTTGATCAAAGACTCCTCCATCAAGTCAGCCTCTTCATCCAAGTCTCCATCAAGTCGGCTTCCCTCAAAAGAACACATGTCGGCCTACACAGAGACACATCTCCTCATGATGATCATGTTGACTCATTTATGATGGACGAACCACTATATATACAAGCCTAAGGACTTCGCATAAAATCATAGAATAGAGCTCGGATTTCAGAGAAGAATTTTGGTGATTTTCGGTGATTTCAAAGACAAGTTCGATGATCACAGTAAGATGATTTCGGTGATTACAGTGAGATGATTTCAGTGATCACGGTGAAATAACTTTGGTGCCTTCACAATGGACAAATCTCGGTGCTATTACAGTGAATACAATTCGGTGTCATTGCAGTGTAGAAGTTAGATACTATTCCAGTTTGGTGATGTCAAAGAAGTTCGGTCAGGTGTTGTCACAGAAGTTTGGTCAGGTTTCAAGGTTTGGTGCCACCTTAGTAATGAGGACCAAGAGCAAGATTACATCATCATTGCTGGACCGAAGCACATATTTTACAATGTTAAACAGAGATACAATTGTGTTATGTGACCAAGCTATCAAACATACTACTGGACTGTGTCGAAAATTTATTATTGCAAGGAAGAAAACATTGAAGAATGCAATGCTACTCACAAGGTTGACATGATGGAGGGAGTCTCTAGTTTGTAAGGGTCTTCGTCTCATCTTGAATCTACTGAAGGAAGAATTTTGACTGGGTTTTCCCCTAGAGTGGGGTTTTTCCCTGGCAGCATGCCTACATCTTGTGTTCTCTTTTATTTGTTGCTTGGCATTATTAGTCTTGATGATAAGAAAAGATATTTCGAAAGAACAAATAATAATAATGAAAAACATCACAAGATAATGTCATAATAAGAGAAATCGTTTAACTATCGCACTTTGGATTTCTCAACACGGTATCAGAGCTATGGTCATGGTAAAAGGTAGTTTGAACAACCACTTATACATCTTTGAAGTATTCTCAGTGATGTCACAGTGATGAATTTCGGTACACTTTGGTGAGATAAGCTCGGATCAGTTTCAGAAAGAAGAATTCGTTGAAATATAGTGACAAGATCTCAGAAGTGTGGTGAGGACACTACAGTTGTTAGTTCAGTGTAAAAATCATAGTGAGATAGTTCAGAGAATGGGTGATCAAGCTCGATGCAATATCAGCTATACAAGTTCAGTGCATCCTCAGAAAACAAGTTCAGTAGAAAGGTCAATATAATTCAGAAAGAATTTTCGGTAAAATCAAGTTACAAAGGAGTAAAATTTTGGATCAACTTCGAGTAATGAATTTGTGTGATCTCAGTGCGAAGTCACAGTCATAAAGGAGAAGTATGTGATCCGAACTTCTATTCTTAAAGAAAGCTACAATTTGAGAAGTATGTGATCCGAAATTTCTAAGTTGCTGCATAATAAGGTCCTAGTTATTTGAGATAAATTTGAGTCTGCATAGAAAGAATCACAAGCCAAAGATACTATCACTCAAGAAGGAACCAACACCAATATGAATAAGACAACAATCCATCCCAGAAAGATGACAATAAGATGTCTTATGAGGTCTAAATTCAATCAACAAAAATAAGTCGTTTACGACAGCATAAGAAGTAGTCTATATGAAGTCCTGTAGCAACTATTTTCTTGCAAGCCTTCTCTACAACATTCAACAGTTTGAGAACAACTTCTAACTCAAGTAAGTATTGTGATTTCTATGCTTTAATCATCTAACAATGTGTATACAGTTTCCAAGGAGAGCATCAAGTCCTGTGAAACATTGATCTCTCAATCAAAGAAGTTCAAGGTACGTAAACTCGAGGCATAAATATTTATAAACTTTTATTATATCTAAATTTTAGATGGTCAATATAATTCTACTCTAGATAAAATAACATACAAGAACCTTAATCCTTATCTTCTAGGATTTATAAAGTAATTCAGATGTCAAACAAAATAGAATTACTTGATTCCATCCTCCATTGTTGCATAGAAGATCTAGATTAAGAAATTAAAATCATGTTCTCAGTATCACATGTTTTTCTTGGAAGTATTTATTTCAGGTATAAAAGATCATGACTTAAAGAGAACACTTCAAGAAATTCTTACAAATTCAATCAAGAAATATCTCCAGGTATGTCTTAGACTATACACCTTATAAAATTATCTCAATATAAAAAGTACGTTCATCTTATTTTGAAATTCGTATTACTAACTTCTTTTTGTCTAGCTTTCTTGAATCATAAAGATTCTTGTTTAGGGTGATTCATCTTTTGATAAATCTACCCTCCTTACATCCTTGATTGTTCTTATAGAACCCTAGACGGGTTCTCTGGAAAACCCTAGCCTAAGGGTATGTTGACAATGAATGAAACCCTAACCTACATAGGGTTATTGATGAAGTCTAAAGAAAATTATGTTTGATATATTGTTGATGTCATGTTTGGGGTTTTGGTACGATCATGAAAACCCTAACTTGTTAGGGTTGAAATGATGTCTGAAATCCCAAACCTTTAAAGTTCTAGTAAAGTAGGTTTTGCTATGTTATGAATTGAAACCTTAGATCCTTAGGGTTTGGTTGGGTCTATAAGAAAAACCCTTGTTATGTATTTAAAGTCCTAGGAATGAAACCCTAGGTATGTGTTCATTTGGTTGAAACCCTAGCCTGGTCTAGGTCAGTGTATGTCTAATGTATTGTTTGACATATGATATGCTTATCATATGTTGATGAATTCCTAGATATATGTCTGGACCTAAGTTTTAATGTTCATGAATCCTAGGGTTTGGAAACAAGCCCTAGTCAAAGTTTGATGATCTAGGATGATGTTGTTTGGAAAATCTAGGGTTTAGCAGCTAAACCCTAGTAGTAGTTAAATTTTCTAGTATGTATAACCATCTGGAATTTATGAATCTATATAGTGATTGTTGAAAATTTGTAGATGGAAAATCTAGGGTTTACATCAAACCCTAGTAGAAGTTATTCATGTTATTGATTAACGTTGTGATTGGTTTTGACTATATGAAATCTAGGATATGTATGAATTCCTAGTGAGGAGTCTAACATGTGAATTCTGATAGTTGTTAGACACATTGCTTGCTTGAATTGTTTCTAGGGTCTACTATATGAAAGAACGTGTAATGTCATTGAAAGAATATTGAAACCCTAGATATAATAAGTTTGATATCTTGATGAGCTATGGATGTGATTTAGGGTTTATAACTAAACCTGGGGAAGAAGTTGAAATATAGTCTCTTGCTGATTGTGTTTGTAAAGTCTAATGCTTCCGTTATTATAAGATTTTGATATGGCTAACTTCATGCTTCTATAAGATTTGGTTGTACTTGTTATCTAAGTTGTGCAGGTACATCATCTTCGGGATGGTGAAGATGATCGTAAGTAAATTTGATGTGATAAGCATGATATATGAATGACTCTGATAAGAAGGATAGAAGCCATGAAAGATTCTCTAATAAGAAGAAGCAGATCTCCTTGGGTTAAGAGGGAGCCTGGATAAAATTGATATCCCTGAGATTAACAGGGAGTTTGGATAGAAGAAATCTCCCTAGTTGAGAGGGAGCGCATAGCATAGTCTTGACTGGAGAATACATTTTGAAGGATATGTTGCTGCATGTGAAGTAGGAAAGGAAAGTGTATGATTAAGGAATCTTCTATCAAATATTCGATTGATAGTCCTACTGTGTTGAGAAGCAACATCAAGTTGTTTGAAAGACCCCAAAGGTTTGTATTTGATTATGTCCATGTGAAAGTATATTATTGATTGGGGTTGTGTTTGTACAGGTAAATCTCTCGAAGGTTTCGATAGCACGTTGGTTACCGATCAGTTTTATCGAGAGAGATTTGTTGTCCTTGATCTGCTAGAACAAGGAGTGTTGAGGCTTTGTGAGTGAAGCATTGCCTGGGAGGACATATGGTCGGCACTTTGTGTTGATGTCTAGGTCCCAAAGTTGGAAGGGTAGTGTTGGTCATAGAGCTCTGACCTCGGATACAAACCTGGATCCCTGGGTTGATGGCTAGTAAGCAAGCTTGATGGTACCTAGAGAGGCTGAAAGCTTGAGTCCATCTTAGTCCCACCTAGATAGATTGCCCTGGTTAGGAATCTAGTCTGTGGCATTACGGTGCCTAAAGTTTAAACTGTTGAGAAAGCAATGGATAGATTGCCCTGGTCAGGATTCTAGTCCATGGCATTGCGGTGCCTAAACTTCGTCATAGATGATGTGTTTCGAGATCTTCCATGTACCTCTATGGTTATATGCAAATATGAATACCTCCCTAGTTAAGAGGGACTGTTGAAGAATCTAACTAGGTTTGGTCTTCATAATTGTACTTGAAGTCAAAATGTAATATATTTGTCAAAAGAAAAGCAAAAAGATTTTTTTATTATTATTAATTGACTTGTCAAAGCATGGGTTTCATGCTTGGGTCAATTGTTATAGGTCAAGCCTCCATTGTAGGCTTTAGGATTGTTTATTTGGGTCTAAGTCAATTTGTTGTTAGGTCAAAGACTCCTCCATCAAGTCAGACTCTTCATCCAAGTCTCCATCAAGTCGGCTTCCCTCGAAAGAACACATGTCGGCCTACACAGAGACACATCCCTTCATTATGATCATGTCAGCTCATTTATGATGGACGAACCACTATACATACAATCCTAAGCACTGCGCATAAAATCACAAAACAGCGGATTTCAGAGAAGAATTTCGGTGATTTCAGAGACAAGTTCAGTGAAAATAATGAGATCATTTCGGTGATTACAGCGAGATGATTTCAGTGATCACAGTGAAAAAACTTCAGTGACTTCACAGTGGACAAAGCTCAGTGTTATTATAGTGAATATAGTTCGGTGTCATTGCAGTGTAGAAGTTAGATACTATTGCAGTTTGGTGATGTCACAGAAGTTCGGTCAGGTGTTGTCATAGAAGTTCAGTGTCATTGCAAAGTTTGGTGTCACCTCAGTGATGAGGACCAAGAGCAGGAGTACATCATCATTTCTGGACCGAAGCATATATGTTACATTGTTAAACAAAGATATAATTGTGTTATGTGACCAAGCTATCAAACATACTACTGGACTGTGTCGAAGCTTTATTATTGCAAGGAAGAACACATTGAAGAATGCAGTGCTACTCACAAGGCTGACTTGATGGAGGGAGTCTCTAGTTTGTAAGGGTCTTGGTCATCTAATCTTGAATCTACTGAAGGAAGAATTTTGACCCGGTTTTCCCCTAGAGTGGGGTTTTGCCCTGGCAGCGTACCTCCATCTTGTGTTTTCTTCTATTTGTTGCTTGACATTAGTCTTGATAATAAGAAAAGATAATTCGAAAGAACAAATAATAATAATGAAAAACATCACAAGATAATGTCATAATAAGAGAAATCGCTTAACTGTCACACTTTGTATTTCTCAACAAATTGAGGCTTGTTTTCATATTATTTCATTATTTTGGCTATGTTTGAGGGTTGGCTTGATAATCTATCCACCATGTATCATGGATTTAGTAGTTCTTATGGCATTGGGCTAATTTAAAGGAAAATCGACATGGTTACCCTCATATAAATAATGGAGTTGATTTCCATATTGGATCATTGTCACACTTGGATCATAACTTCTACTCATGATGGATATCTCTCTCTTGTGCATAGTGGAGGCCTATTTTAGCATCTTTCTTGGGTGGATTTTGTGATATGATATGATCTCTTTTCATAAATGCTTATAGTGGATCTTGGATGTTGCATGGTGAAGTTAGTTTATTTGTTTTATCTTGGTATGATGTTCCATAGGATTAATGTTATTGTGCTAAGTTAGTTTATTTTGTATTTGCTTCATTGTCCCTTGTTGAGATCCAGTCCAAAAATAGAGGGAGTGTTATGTCTTTTGCATAGTTATTTTCCAAAACATATATATATATATATAGACACACATGTTGGAAAATATAGTAGCCATGGTCAATATTTTCATCTTGAAAAAGAAATGGGAGATTTGAATTTTTAAATTTGCCTCCAAATTTATTTTAAGTTGGCCTCATGATGTTTTAGGTCGGTCGGGCCCCTTAGAGGCACCCATTCAACCCCCACTTGAAGGCTATATAAATGAGATCATGTATCCTCATTTGGACACATCAATTTTTTCATGTATCTCTAATCCAACGAAATTATAGGAAGGCCCGAAATTTTAATAGGGGGCTGAAATTTTAGGAGTCTTGTTTTTGTCATTGCACTTGATCATAATCTTGGTTACTGGTTTGACTATTATTCTGCTATTGTTATTTATGATGTATTGATGAATCTGGAAACACACACTCTCTCTCATAAGGAAGGATTTTTTCTGGGTTTTCCCTTTTTGGGTTTTGCTCGGGGTGTGAGCCTAATTTCTATGTCTTGTGTCTCAAAATTTCTTAATGTTTCTACTGTGATTTTTCTACTGCTCTTTTATGCTCATGAATGTTTTTCTTATAAGTTTTTAATGAAATAATTAGATAATGCTAATGGTGATTTGATGCTGTGAAATTAAGGAAATTGTTCTAAGCTATGCCCTTATTTAAAAAAATCAACATGGTATCAAAGATGGGGACGTATTGAAGAACAATTTTCTAAGAAACAATCAGAGATCTGGGCAGTAGTTTCTTGAGGCATGCAAGTTTCTTGAGCTACGAATTCCTGCACTGTAATTTGAAGGTCTAGAACAAATGCCTCTATGATATGCATGTACCGTGATAGATCTCCTACCTGTAATGATACCTGTAATAGATGGTTTCTTCGATCTATGGATATCATCTAGAAGACCAATCCATCTTTTAGGTGTCATGTGACTAGTCTCTAGTCCTGTAAGAAAAGGGCCAAAATCTAAATTCAAAAGTTTTGTACAAAAGCTTGAACCTGTGATAGAAGACCAAATTACTTGAGGACTATGCAATGATCCATGCTCAATGTTTCAAGGCATGATATAATAAGCCCCATGTGATCTGAGCCTCAAATTTTGTGTAGGAAGTGATCTGGGTCTTAAATATTTGAAGTCTATTAAATGCTTTAGCTGTCTGAAATCTTTGATATAATTTTGGAGAGCAAAGTGAAAAATAGAGTTATAAACGGAAGGTTGTAACTGTATGGCATCCAAACATTCTCCTCCCAGTATCAATCTCTCTCTGAGGTCTGTTTCATGTGTTTATATGAGCTCTGCAGCTACTTGAATTGATGACAAAATAATTGAAGCCTCTATAGAATTATGTCTAAAAACCAAGTTATCTAGTGAAGTCAAGATTGAAATAATGTCGAAGACGCAAGCTTATATGAAGTTAAGTATTGATCATATAATGTTGAAAGAGAGCAATATGAATCATATCTTTATAAGTTGAATTATAAAAGGGATGAGACTCCAATACCAACCCGACCTTAGAAAAAGAGAGAAAAATTCATATAGGATTGATTATGATGCTCCTCATGCCAACTGCACATATATAGTAAAGTGTGAAAGGAAAGTGTCAATCCCTGCTAGAAAGCCGACATTGAAGGTATTTGCTTTGAGCTACAACATTATTATTATTAAATATATAAATCAATTTATTGTTGTTGTTATCCTTGTATGAGTTTTGCGATAGCATGGTTATTAAGGAATAGCCCAAGAAGAAATCAAAATAAATCGTGGATTAATTGAATCCTAAGTACCAAGCTTTTGTGAGTTATAACTGTCATTTCCGAATTCTTAATAGATATATATATATATATATATATATATATATATATATATATATATAAGATGTTCATCTTTCACTTCAAAAGAACTGATCAAATAAAGGTTTGAAGATTTGAAATTGAGATTTGTACTTTTTGACAAGTCTGAAGAATAGTAGATCTCTGCTATGAGATTTCAAAATCTCTACCAGATGCTTCTCCACTCTTCAAGTCTAGTAAATGCTGACATGAATGAAAAAACAAGAAATTTTATTAAAGGCAATGTTGTTTTTGTTGTCTCTTGTTGCAAAGGATATTGAGACTTGATCAATCTATTATATCTAGGGTTTAAAGGTTTGGAACATTTTAGGAACTCTTATAAAGGGGTTTGAACAAGAGAAACCTTGAGGGTTGTATTACCCTAGGATTGTCGTTGATGAAAAAGATGAAATTGTCGAAGACTGCAAGGATAAGTGATGACAGCTAAGCCGCTTTTACGCAGCAAAGCTACATCTTTACAAAATTAACGCGTGGACCTGTGGGTTATGGGCCCACATATATATCTTTGATGAAGCGGAGCTGCACCCTTTACACAAATCCGGACTTAAACTAATTAAACCCTTGTTTAATTAAACTAACAAACCCCGATCTATACCGTGGATCCCAAACAAATTAAATCCCAGTTCAATCCTTATCGCGTCCGGAAATTAAATTAACTCGCGATCATTTTCTAGAGTGATATCCGTCGGATCTCGTACCTTCACAATGAACGGCTACGATCGATCCGGAATCCAACCAGATTAAACCACATTTCATAACTCATCGTGTCTGAAATTTGGATTAAACTCCGTGCATTTTCCGATGTGACTACCGTCAGATCTGCCCCTTTCAAACCGACGGTCACGATTAACTGAGCTATTAACTCAATTTTATAATATATCACATCCGTTTTTAGAATTAACGTTTGCGCTTGTTAGCACGCGATCACCATTAGATCTGTTGGTCTGTCGATCGGACGATTCAGATCTTCCATTGATATTATCCGTCGATCTAGCCGATCCGACGATCTCCGCTCTTCCTCTGGGTTTCTCGTGAATTGGTCAAGGTTTCTTCGTTCCGCCAAAACTTAGCACTTCTGCCAAGTTTAGTCTGTCTCTAGTTCTGTGACCTTGAAACATATCCAAGCTATTAATGATTCATTGTAATTAATAGAGGATTCAGCCTACGATTAAAGAATCAAATCACATAATAAAATCACGCAGAAACATGTTTTAAACACAACACTCCTTTCATTCATAACAATAATTACATATACATCCAGAACAGCTCGTGCTCTGATCTATTCACTCCCTCTAACACTCTATAACACTATCCTCTAACAATCTTCGCCTGATTTACATTGCATTCTGGCCTCACAATTTATAGGAATAATTACATAATTATGGATTATACTAAATCCATGATTTTCCCCACAATTCACTCAACTAATTCCTATTCGAGGATCTCATAATCCCTAAGATCTCTACGAGATCCACACATATCAATGATCCCTGATATTCTCACATAGTTGAGAATATTTCACAACTGAAAGCCTCACACATAGATTTCTCACTCAATCTATACAAGATTCCTAAAATACATAAAAACATCACCCCCTAAATCAACCAAATGAACAATAATATTCTAACCAAGATACTCCTGCATCAGACTCCCGATGTAGAAAAAAAATCATAGACTCCTATCTATGAGGTCTGTCACTTTTCTGTAGTAATGTGACAGCTACAAGTCTGAATGACTTGCTACCTCCAGGATTCCAAACTCTATTTTGCTGATGGTCCTTCAAAGGAATAACTTCATCATGTAGTCTGGCATTAAATTCGCAGAATAATATCTTCAGAGAATTATTAAACATGATTCTCGACTTTCCATACCTCATCATCCTCTGTTCTGGAAATATAGACTCGTGAACTGCATGTGGAAACTTGAATACCCATTTTCCTGGTTTCCAAATTTTGAACGAGTCTCGAACTGGTTCACCATCTGCACCTATAGCTTTGCCAGGTAACTCTATCGTGCTGAGATTAGTAAGAACTAAATCTGAAAGTTCATCATCATCATCACTCAAACTGTCAACCAAATTTTGTATATTTGTAAAGCAATTTTCTCCACCATGCTCTAGGATTAATTCCTCTTTGTTAATCACCTCAACACAGTGATGTTCTCTATGGTGTCCTTTCCTTCTTTGTTACAGTTTCTTTGGTTTCAACTTCTTCGGCTTCTATCTCTTTAGTTACTGTTTCCTTCTCTAATTGAGCTGCAAACTCAACTTCATGGAATGAAAAACAATCATCCCAATTTCCTTTAGGTTCACAAAAGACTTCTTGATCATAACAATGGTCATTAGCTGTCTCTATAGCAACAACTTCCTTATTTAGTACCATACCTGCATTCACAGACAAGCTATCAATTTTAAAAATACTAGACCTTTTGGTCTCTTTTGATGCTTCAAGCACCAAATTCCCACCATGGAATTTCTGGGTTTCAGCAAATCCTCTTTGTTGTGACTCAATTCCTATGAGTCTCTCCTTCTCCAACAAAGAAATATGTATTTGTTCAAGTTTTTTCATCAACATAGCATTCCATTTCTGTTGCAATAGATTCCACTTGACCCGTTTCCTTATTCTCCATCCATGTCTTCAATCTTCATTCTCTTTCTCTTAAAACCATTCCTGCAGTATATTCAACTCTGCTTTCGTCACTGCAATACTTATCCTACGCTCTTCATGACTCATCTAACATTTATTTGAACCTTCCCTAAGTTTCTCCATGTTCATTTTCATTAATTCTTCAAACTCAAATCAATAAAAGAAAATATTTACCTCAATCAAATTCTAAAACTGACTCCTCTGTTTTTTCCTTTGCTTTCGTTGCACCTTTGATTTTCCTTGTCATATGCTTTCTTGTCTCGGTCATCTTTGCATTTTGTTGTACATTTCCCTGTTGAATGTGGCCATATGTGCTTTTATCTTTCTTTCTAGCTGCATCAACCTTTGGGCTTCATTCCAGGCCATGACCCAAGGTGTGGGAAAGGGGAAGGGACATGTTAAGCCTATGTGGACCCAATGGAGGAATGTGGACCTAGGTGGGAGAAATGACGAATGGGGTAAAAATGAATGGAAGGAGGGCAATATGAGCGGATAAGGGAGTGAGACCATGCAACCAAAATCGGGGTTTCTTGTGAAATGTCATCCCTAGAACCAAATGGTCAATAAAAGAGATCCCACAGGACTAGAATCCAAAGTTAATCCCTAAAAGGGATCTAGGGGACAAAAGCACAGACCTAGCCCATTCGTTTTGCCGAATCCCCCCATTAATCCATGCCCAGAAGTGTCCATGATAAGAAAACCACAATACTCAATTTCCAAATGACAAGGCATACCCTTAGATTCAGGAGGCCCACCTTCAAACATACGATCATGGCATATGGGCAAGGGACCACATGGTTGGCTCAGGTGGTGGAGAAATGGCACAATGAGCTAGCTGGTGGATGCAAGGAGTTGCTCGCTGCTCGTTGAGGACCATCTTGAAGAAAAAAATTCTCCTAAGGATATCACCCACAAAATGGTGGGTAACAGAGCCAACAATGGCTAGAGATAAAGAGCAAGAAGTTAAAAAATGAAAAAATAATGAAGATAGAGTTATGCCACCTCATTAAAAAAGGCTCAGCTCGAAAATCTTATGCTAGATAGTAAAAATGCATATCCAAACAAAAGGACTAAGAAAAATAAAAGAAAACATAAAAAATGGGGTAACAAATAAGGTGCCCAATTGGTAACTCTAAGCAAAGCTCCCTCTTTAAAGACTCACATGAACAAATAATGAAGATTCCTAGCTCTAAAAGGCTAGTTGGACTAGTTTAAACTTTTAAAGACATTTTCCATCATTATACATGACTTTGAGGGTCAAACCATAAGGTTCCCCTTCATTTTTCCATAAATTATTCATCATTTTACCTATCTCTAAGTGACATAGGAAGCACTTTTTGTCCTAGGAATTAACACATGTAATAGGGGTGAGGTTGTCCCACCATATTAAATTTCGACAATTTGTAAAATTAACTTATGTTGTGATGTTGTTATAAGGGATTACTTATTGTACATTGCCTAATGCCTTGTTTTGAAGCTTAACTCATCATTATAAGAGGACACCCACATTCAAATACATGCCCCATGCCTTGATATCTATGGCATTGCCTCGAGATCTTTGTACTTATATTCAGCCATATCTACCTACATTGGTATCTGTGACCATTTTCTTGGGATCTGTCACTGTGTTGGGATCCATGAAAACACATTAGGCAATGACAGGGATGCCACATCATCACAAAGATGTCCACATCAGCATTTTGTACATTTGTCAATATATGGAACATGCGTAAGCCACTTGTAGGAATATTCTCACACGTGTGGGTAGATAAGGGTGGTTACGAGGTGATTTTAGTACAGTGTTTTGGGGCAGCCAGCTTCAAGAGAAATTATCTTTTGATATATTGCCTAGAATTCTGCCAAATCGACGCTAGGAAAAATTGACCTAGTGATGATGATACTGAAAGTATACATTTAGAATATGACAAGAAAACTAGTTCGCCCTAGTATCGCATCTCTAACTCAAGCATGTGATTTACAAAAGTGGTCAGCTACAAGTATGATCAAATGACCATCTCCTCCCTCTATTTATATGAATGGTCAGGCAAGCTAGAAATAACAAATGGACCTAGTCCACTACAAGCAACCTAACTAAACAACAAATAATCCCACATGTGAAGCACTCCAACTCTAAGTGATGCATGTCAAACTCCAAGGTATGCACATGTAACAAGCAAGGGAGGGTGTGATATTTCAAACTAAATAAATATACGTATGATCAAATGACTATCCCCTCCCTCTATTTATAGGAAAGGTGAGGGAGGCCAACAAAAACAAATGGACCTAGTCCACTACAAGCAATCAAACTAAATAATAGATAAGTTCACATGTGAAGCACTCCAACTCTCAATAACACATATCAAGTTCGAAGGCATGCACGTCTAACAAGCAAGGGTCCAAGGCTAACAACTCCTCAAGGAAGGTCCAATGCTTCTCCTCTAAAGGCCTACAATGCTCCAACTTTCCCTCGTAAGACATGTGTACCTCCAAGTCCACCCCACCTATGTAATCACTCCTCAACCCTGAGCATCTTCAAGTCAAGTATAAGACTCCATACAAGCAATCAAGTGTCCACATGCCATCTAGGGCTTACCACCCTCCTACAAGATGCCCGACACTCCTCCTCCAAGGTAACTCATCCTCCAATCAAGCAACCAACATCTCTATGTGCACATCATGAAGAATGTCATCATGCTATCTAGGTCAATGTGCCACATAAGCATCAACATAGAGTTTAGCAATCCATAAATAAGCTATTTCCAATGTGTATGTCCAATCACAGTACAACCAAGGGTAATCAGCACACGTTGCACCCCACATCACATGAAGCATCTCCAACCATGGTGTAAGCACCTTTTGAAGTAACCCCAAAAGCTGAAAAAGGCAAGAATTAGGGTTAGGGTTTCTTCTCTGACCTAGGTACACCACAAGGATGGTCCACAATCATTATAATCCCTAACCTATTTTCTTCTATAAAAGAGAGGCAAGCTCAAACACTAAGTTGATAAGACTATTGAGTTTTGAGCTACTTACATTGTAGTTCTTTATTTTCAAAGTGATAGAGAATGATGTGTTTGAATGCTGCAGGTTTTTTGTTTGCCACTAATTTTTCGGTTTGTGTCTGCAGATGTAGCATTCCTTATCTGCTATTATGATAGGTTAATTAGTGATCAGATGCCTAGATTAGTGTATTGTTTATAGGAGTGCAGACCTATTTACCATATACTGAAATTTAACAATTATCACACTCTATATGCTTAGTTGAAATAGTAGGGAAACATAATAATAGCAAACTTTGAGAAAACAAGAGCTCACCCTTTATAAAGTGCTTGTGGACCCTCACTCAGTATTACCTGCAACCAGTAATTTATTGTTGTCAATAAATTGGAGATGTACAATTCCATGTAACTCAACCATGTGGCAAAGTATCTATTCTCATTCAAACTCAGATTTAATTCATTGCATGCAAGCCATTCCACTAATTGCTGCTAATGCTTCCATCCCTACTAAAAGGTGTTTTACAAAAACAATCTGATCTATAAAGTTATAAACCTTTAGGGAAGGAAAATCCTAAACCAAACAATCTTCAGAAAGCTCTAATACAAAGATTTTGTGTTATAGCCTCACCTTTGATAGAAAAATTCTATTTATAGAAAAGTCAAAAAGCATGCATTTACATCTTTGAGTAATCCATGCACAAAGCTTATACAGGAGTTACACAATTTTGGTGGATGAAAGTGATGGTACATAAGTCAAGAAAGCTGGAGTACAATCAATAAAAGATGAGGGCTTATTTGTAGGAGTGTGGACATAGTTCTAGAAAGTCTTTTTATTATCTAGGACTCGTACATTTTTAACAGATAAAATCAATTGTAGATATAATAAGATAACATTATTTTATTAATATTCAACAAATTGCAACAAAAATAGATCAATGTAACCATTGAGTACTGTTGTCGCGCGGATTGACACGACAACGCTCAGACCGGGGGCTGTCACTCTGATCCCCGGTCTCTCCGTTTAAGCCTGTCTCCCGCGGCTAAGGGGGGTAGACCCTGTAAGGTGATGGAGGCCAACTGCTAAACAGTTGGGCTGGGAGACGAGATGCACGATTGAGATAAGCACTAAAATGATTTGATAAATTTGAGCAGACCAGTGCCTTGAAAGATCTAAATGATTACTAACTAGATGATATAAAAATATGAACCATGAACAGCAATCATTTATCATCAAATAATGAGAACAATGCTTCAAATATCCAGTAAAACACAAAGTTCATCAAATAACGATATCCAGCAACTAAGAGAAATAAATTGCTTTAAACAACAGTGAAACCAGATATCTATTTTGTGCTCAGATCTCAGCGTGAAAGATATGCAGTGATAAGCAACTGAAGATGGTAAAGTAATTCTCCACAACAAAAATAAAAAATAAAAAAATAAAAAAAATAAATTCTTTTTTTTTTTTATTTGAATCTCAAGCAAAACCTAAAAATAAAAATAAAAATAAAAAATAAAAAAAAAAATTATTTCCTTTTTTTTTTTTTAGATGCAACTATAAAAAAAAACAAAAAGGGAATTTAAATCTAAATGTTAAATCCTAAAGAACTAAAATCTATATAACAAAAAAAAGAACTATTCAAAATCTAAACAAGCAAATATTTTAATAACCTAAATCTAAACAAATTCAAATCAAAATAAATCCTAAAAAAAGGAACCTTTAATAATTAAAATCTAAAACTAATCCAAATCATAACCAAAACATTTTGATTTTTAAATTTTCTTCTTTTTTTTTTTATATATGAAATTAAATCTAAAAAAAATTTGAAACGATTTTAACAAAAAATGAAATCCTAACCAAGTGATGTAAGCTACGTTTGAAATCAAAATCTAAAAAAGAAAAGAAAACAAAGCTATGCCAGACCAACCCCACGATTACGTTAACGGAAATGATCGAAAGACTTGGAATCGAAAATCCAAAGACCCAACATGATACGTGACCCTTAGCTATAGCAAACAAGAAAAATTTCGACGCGGAGAACCTAAACTCTCGATCAGGACAACTAACGGCGGCGGAAACACATAAACGACCCGGCTTCGAAGGTTAATCGTGATGCTGCGCAGGTGGAGGGTGGCGTGGCTATGGTTTGACACCAAACAGCACGCAGAGAAAGCAAAGGAAATACGCCTGCAGGGGTAGAACAGATATTTCAGGAGCTACGTATTAAGTTTGACGAAACCCCCATCAAAAAACACAATACAATCCGGAAAATAAAAAAAAAACTTAAATGCTTCTACAGCGCAATCAGAAATGCGATGAGGACGCAATCTCCCAAAAAACACGGTGATTAAGGGCGTGAACTGGCGAAGGCGATATGCTTAATCTGATCACAGTGACAGAACCCTAGCTTTGAGAGGAGAAATCGATGCGTAAATGAGAGAAACCGACGGTTTTTGGAACAAAATCGATTTAAGCTTGCCTGGTTTGATGAAATTACTCAATACGTTTCACCAGAAATCAAATCACAAAATACTCAAATCGAAAACCTAAGTTATGTATGCATTCACGCTTCCATTGTGTTTCAAAAATTTCTCTGTCGTTTTTTCAGTGATGTGCTTGCAGGTTAATGAAGACAGCAGGGTTTTGGAAATACCTGGGATGATTTAGCCATAAAGAAAGCACCCTCATTCACGTTTACTTCTCACGTTGATGCAGCGGTGGATGTAAGCCAGTTCACCAATTTACAAATTTGTCGAATGCCAAAATCAGAAAAAGGTTGTAACCCTGATAACAGATATCCTGCAGAAAAAGAAATTTGGCAGATACATAGAATTTTGCAATAAACCCTTTAAAATTTACCCAAAGTCACAAAATTTATAGCTCTGGTACAGCTAGATTCGACAATAATTACAGTAATACTTTGAAATATCAGAAAATTTGAACTTTACTGTGAATCAGAAAGAAAATTTCTCGATGTAAAACATGAAATAAACTTTAACAGATTAACCCAGGGCACAATCAGCTGGGCTCTGCACAGAACAGCATGTGGGAGTCGGCTGGTTCAGCCCAAAACTTCCCCAAACGCCCACAAATACCCTTCACCTAAAGGTTTCCTGCACACCTCAAGCAAACATCAGCAAAGAGGGCAAGAAATGCTGCTAGATTTCAAGAAATAATGGAGATACCTGCCATTATTCCAGAAACCCTACAACATTCAAACCCTAGCACGTGAGCAAGATACCTGTACTCACAATGCTCTGAAAAACCAGCTATTTTTAATTGCTGAAAACTGAAATATGTAGAAAAGCAAACATCTCACAGCAATTCCAGAGAGTAACACCAGCCAGTTTGAACCCCAAAGTCTTTTTATTAATCAGAAAATCAGATTACAAGAGAGCTTTCTCAGTACAGACTCACAGATCAGATGAATTGAAATGACCCCCTAAGACCCTATATAAAGGAAATGATCCTAACGGCTAGTTCGAGTGATCCATGTAGAAATGATCTCGACCATTGATGAGGATCAAGACATCTCTTGATCTCATCCGTCGATTTATTAACTTAAAATATTATTATTTTATTAGTTAGGGTTTTTGCTTCATTTTTTAATTTTTTATTATTTTATTATTTTTATTCATTTTTTAATTTTTTAATTCATTTTAAAATGGATCACTGAACTAAGCCTTTCGGAAACATCACCTAGGACCTAGGACTTAGGACTCATGAGGGGATTTAAAACATTTCTCGACCCTCAGGACACATTACATCATGACTTTTACAAAATTACATCTTAAGGGACAAACCCATTTAATACAGACCCTCACAAAACACCCAGTTCTGCGACACAACTATAATCTAGCAGATTTAACACACTAGGATTTTCCTAAAGTTCTAATGACAAAATCCATCCCGGCTTTGGGGTCAGGTTTGAAGGAAAACTCTGCCGATCCATGGATCGGTGAGACGAAAAACCTTTCGGGACATAGATTATCATAGAAAATTAGGTCCACCTAGGCAGCTTTACATACATGACTCTGATCTGCTTAGATTATTTACAACTTATACATGCAGACTGGGTTTACAACAAAAATGATCAAGCTGCTGATGATGGCAGGATGGCACGGACATGCTGATCAGGTGCTGCTTCTTTCTGTCAAGAAAAAACGGGGTGCACTGCATGGGTAGTTGACCAGTAGAGGTCAACATCTGGCTCTACTTGGGGACACGTTGCTGCTTGCAGGAATGTGAGAATCCAGAATCTGCATCCATACAACACAAAAATAAGTAGCGTCCATCCATAAATCAGCATATACATTAAGCACAGGAAAGAAAAAAAGCTCTTCATTTATTAACTATCTAAAGCAGAAATGAAAATGCGGAAAAAACAAGGAGTAGGGTTAGAAATACGCTACAAAGGATGCCCTACGGCATCAGATGTGTTCAATATAGTGCATACTGAGCATTTGCCTGCTTTCAGGCAAATCTGTCGGCTGCTTGTCGGATGTGCCATGTCCAATTTTGCATATGGTAGGACTCTTTCCTATCCGAAAATCAAGCTGCTCACGGCCGTCTGATGCATCAAATCTTCGTCTCATCTTCTTCCTCTTGCGCTTCTTCTTTCTGGCAGGATGAATTACTGATGATCTGGAAGTTTCTGTTTCGAAACTATCAGATGAAGTGTGTAAGTTATGCATGTTAAGTCTTTTTGTGTCTTGCATCTGATTTTTATCGTTTTTAAGCTTATCTGGATCACCTTTAATTATCCACTTAATGACCTCCTCATAGTAAGATGGAACTTGTTGCGGAAAATGAGAAGGCTCCTGGTTTCTCTTATCATCTGACCATTGTTGAATCTTTTGAACTTGTATTCAAATGGCATCCATCTGACTAGAGCATTCATCCCTTATAGCGCTGATTTGCATGGCATGGTTTTCTTGCATGTGTTTTATTACCTTATCATTCTTTTCCTCTATGTCCATCAAGCAATGTTGCATGAAATTTATCTCTTCTTTATGATTCGCTTGCATGTCAGCCAACTGATTGTTATGATTGAATGTCATAGAGTCAATTTCCCTATCATGATCAGCTTTCATGGTCACCATATTTTCCTCTAAGACTGACATCTTGCTTTGCATGCTTCTAATTTCTGTTTCATATTTAATTTTCATGGCCTCAATTTCCTTAGCATGCTGATTTTGCGTGTCCTCAATCTCCTTATTACGTTTTTCCAGATGGGTGCGTAAAGTTTTAACATCATTGATAAGATTAGTTTGGTTGTTTTCCATATTTTTCACCATCATCTTTAAATCTTGTATTATTTGCTTTTGCTCCTCCTTTTCATTGTCATTTATCCCCGATTTTTCACTATCATGAACTTGATCTGCAATAGTTCCGGCTGATGACATATTTTGATCTTGAACTCTTTCTTCAACAGCTTGACCTTTAATATGATTACTTTCTTCTTTTTGCACAATTTTAGAGGTAAAAGGCAAGCTGTTTGGACTATTATATCTATCTTTAAAAGCATCGAGAATGTCTTGTAAAGAAGTGAAAAAATCATTAGGAAATTATTAAACCAATTCAAGGCATCACCCTCTAAAGAATGGACAAATAGACGCATCTTGAAATCTTCATGATTATATTGAGGAAATCTACAATATAAGATCTTTACACAAGTAAACATGTTTAAATGATGTTTAACAGCGACTGGATCATCACCCGAGAACTTAAATAATTTAGAAATGGCCTCTTTCGGAAGATCATGGAGATTATTAGTAAAATGACATGGTTTACATGAATAATCCATGATGAACAACAGGGGGTGAAATGGATGATAGAAAGAGATTTCTGCTCAAGAAAATTAAGAGATGAGAGAAGTGGAGTCACCACTTGAACAACGAATCTGATTCTAGGATCCAAAAAGTAAACACAAGCAGATATGAGGAAAGCTTCTTGTCTGGGAAAAATGAGAAAAATGGAGTCGCCACCCAAACAAGAAACAAAACCGAAGAGATGCTGCTGATATGTGATGAAAAGATGCCAAAATATTTGAATCTGCCAGCTCAAATGAGAGATGAGAAGATGAGAAGCTGAATGTCGATGAAACCCCAAGAACAGAAAAACTCTGTCCCCGGCAACGGCGCCAAAAATGTTGTCGCGCAGATTGGCACGACAACGCTCGGACCGGGGGCTGTCACTCTGATCCCCGATCCCTCCGTTTAAGCCCGTCTCCCGCGGCTAAGGGGGGTAGACCCTGCGAGATAGTGAAGACCAACTGCCAAACAGTTGGGTGGGAGACACGATACACGATATGATAAGCACTAGATGGATTTAGAGATTTAATTGACCAGTGCCTTGTGGAGTCAATGTTTAAATGATTACTTTTTAAATGATAAAGAAACATGGACCATGAACAACAACCATCTATCATCAGCTAAATCATGTGACCAAAACGATATCCGGCAACTGAAAGCTTTGAAGAGATAAATGCCTTAAACCACCATGAGCATCATGAATTATTAACCAGACATTGGATTTCGTGTTTCGACTTGAAAATTTCAGATCTCAGCATGACAGATATATCGCGAAAGCAACTGAAACTGGCAAAAAGATTTTCCACAAAATTTTAATATTTTTTAAAAAATTTTTAAATCTTTTTCAATTTTTTTTTTTATTTTTTCAATATTATAAAAATGAAAATTAAAAATCTAAAATAATTAAAATTCTAAAACTAGATTAATTTAAAACTAAACTATATAAAAAATATAAAACAAAACCTAAACCTTTTTATTTTTTTATTTTCATAATATATATTTTAAAAGAAAAAATCAAAACAAATCTAAATTAAAATAAAATGAAAACTCAAAAATTTAAAATCTAAATATAACAAAAATCTAAAGCATATCTAAAACAAACTATATGAATTTTCGATTTTTATGAATTAAAATGAAACTATTCAAACGGCACATATGAAAACCTAAACTAAACTAAAAATAAATTAAAATCTATTTACAATCGCTAACCCATTTATTTCATTTGTATGAATCTACCCTAAGATTAAAAAAGGAACAAAGTAAAACTCATAAAAAAAAAACGATGAGAGTCCGAAACTATACGATAATCATGAAATATATGATAAGTAAATCCAAACGCATGAAGATCGAAAGCTTTGAACGATATTGCAGAGAAAACCTAGCCGTAAAATCGGAAATGAGAACCGACGCCACAGAGAAACCCGTGACTGCGCAGAATGACTAGAGCCAACATCGACTTACCTGGAAAACGCTGATACTCAGCCACCGGAGGAAATACGTGACCTGGAGACTATCGACGTTTGGAAATGGCAGATAAACTGAGCCGCAGATCAAATCGAAATTAGCTGCCGGCGTGAGTAGGGTTTGATGCCCACGCGAATGCCCTTTTCACACCAAAAAAATGCGATTTCTGCAATGTATATGACGTGGATCTCCTTGGATGCGGATTTGAGAAAGGGAACAGGCTTTAAATATGCACGGATCGTGGCTCAGACAACCCCAGCACGTGCTTCTGATTGAACCGATGCCTCCAAATTCACAACTGGATTCTTCAATACTATTTCATGCCAAATACATCGACGTTTTTTCTTGCACAGTCGTTTTCAAAGGATCTGTTCACGCAGTAACTGGAACGATAAACCTCAGCTGATGAAGCGATTTGCCCAGGAAAACCACAGCATATGCTTTCGGTTTCGAAATGATGCATGCTACGGCTTCGATAGCTGAGGGCTTTCCACTGTTCTTGATTTCATGTAATGCAAGTAATATTGACGATCAGGTTCCAGGAATGCTCTTCGACAGCTGACTCAAAAAATTGCTCTTGATAAAAACCCTGTAGCTGAAAACACAAAAATACAAAACCCTAATGAAGACTGAAGAAAGCAAAACTTTTGAAATTTGAAACCCTAGATCTAACCAAAAAAAAAAAAAAATTACAGATATGGCCCCTTGACAGCCTGATTCAGCAAATGATAACAGAAATATTTAGAATATCATGTAATCTTGAACTTTACTGTGAATCAGAAAGAAAATTTCTCGATGTAAAACATGAAATAAACTTTAACAGATTAACCCAGGGCACAATCAGCTGGGCTCTGCACAGAACAGCCTGTGGGAGTCGGCTGGTTCAGCCCAGAACTTCCCCAAACGCCCACAAATACCCTTCACCTAAAGGTTTCCTGCACACCTCAAGCAAACATCAGCAAAGAGGGCAAGAAATGCTGCTAGATTTCAAGAAATAATGGAGATACCTGCCATTATTCCAGAAACCCTACAACATTCAAACCCTAGCACGTGAGCAAGATACCTGTACTCACAATGCTCTGAAAAACCAGCTATTTTAACTGCTGAAAACTGAAATATGCAGAAAAGCAAACATCTCACAGCAATTCCAGAGAGTAACACCAGCCAGTTTGAACCCCAAAGTCTTTTTATTAATCAGAAAATCAGATTACAAGAGAGCTTTCTCAGTACAGACTCACAGATCAGATGAATTGAAATGACCCCCTAAGACCCTATATAAAGGAAATGATCCTAACAGCTAGTTCGAGTGATCCATGTAGAAATGATCTCGACCGTTGATGAGGATCAAGACATCTCTTGATCTCATCCGTCGATTTATTAACTTAAAATATTATTATTTTATTAGTTAGGGTTTTTGCTTCATTTTTTAATTTTTTATTATTTTATTATTTTTATTCATTTTTTAATTTTTTAATTCATTTTAAAATGGATCACTGAACTAAGCCTTTCGGAAACATCACCTAGGACCTAGGACTTAGGACTCATGAGGGGATTTAAAACATTTCTCGACCCTCAGGACACATTACATCATGACTTTTACAAAATTACATCTTAAGGGACAAACCCATTTAATACAGACCCTCACAAAACACCCAGTTCTGCGACACAACTATAATCTAGCAGATTTAACACACTAGGATTTTCCTAAAGTTCTAATGACAAAATCCATCCCGGCTTTGGGGTCAGGTTTGAAAGAAAACTCTGCCGATCCATGGATCGGTGAGACGAAAAACCTTCCGGGACATAGATTATCATAGAAAATTAGGTCCACCTAGGCAGCTTTACATACATGACTCTGATCTGCTTAGATTATTTACAACTTATACATGCAGACTGGGTTTACAACAAAAATGATCAAGCTGCTGATGATGGCAGGATGGCACGGACATGCTGATCAGGTGCTGCTTCTTTCTGTCAAGAAAAAACGGGGTGCACTGCATGGGTAGTTGACCAATAGAGGTCAACAAGTACAATAATACCAATCCATAACAAGAGTGCACAAAATAGCCCCTGAATAAAGCATGATGAAGAAAGCAAAAATAGAGTAAAGTGCTGCTCTAAGATAAGACCTAAAAGCTGAGCACTAACAGTGGAAAAGCGCGCAAGAAGTGCATAACAAAAGGAATTATTTTTTGTAAGTAGTCACAAGACCCATATGAATATAGGTACACTTGCAGGGTAGATATTACCTATCCTTGAAACAGATAATTTCATATTAGACCCAACCAAACGAATATAGACATACTTTAACTCGAAAGAACCAGGTTTGATATTATAAACCCGTGTTGCATCTAATGAAGCTTGCCTAGACTAGTTGTGTCTTAGTCATGCTCGATTAAATTTGACAGGTCAACCCTAGTCAAAGAAGGACACAAGCTATAGAAGGAAAAAAAGGCTACTTGCCCCTCACTTTTTCACACTTCTCTAAGAATTTTCTAGGTTAGGATTTTGGACTAGGGTTTTGCGCATTGTGTAATGAGACCTACGGTATCTTGGAGAGAGTGAAGGCACAACATCCTCAACCTACCTTTGATAGACTGCAACCTCTACTATTTTTAGATCTCATTTTAGCCTTGAGCATAGTGTAATATTCCTAAGTGGAAAATAACAATAAATAACAAAACAATGAACTAGGAATAGCAAGATAAATTAAAAACGATGCACACAAATCAAAACACCAAGAAATCTAGCGGAATATCTGAGCCATTTTATCAATGATGAGAATTTGGGTACATGAATGAGTAGGAATGATAGAATATGGGCTTGCTATGCAAGCTACGCAAAACCTAGGTGGAATATCTCGGACCCAGTTGTGGAAATGGCCCCAAACTAGAAATCCACACTCTCCAAAAATTTTGCTACTAGCTTCCAATTGGAACTAAAGATTCTGCTTTGAATATTGTTTGGAAAGCACTGAAACTTTGGCCCCGAACTCCTCTTCTAAAACCCACAAAAACCTGGAAATGGTTTTGGATGATTTCAGGCGTTGAGAAAGCCCTCCAGGTGGTGCGAGTGGCGCTCTGGCAAGTTGTACACACTGCTGGGAAAAATTGCCCCTGAAAGGCCCCAAATCCTCCAAGAAAGAGATCTCTAAATGTTGCATTGAACCAGTGTTGCGGGGGAGCGCCCCCCCCCCTTCGAACCCGCTCCCGAAGCGCGCTCCGGGCGGGAGCGGGTCGGGAGCGCGCTCCCAAAATCGCTCCCGGACGGGAGCGATTTTCGGGAGCGCGCTCCCGTAAAAAAATTTGCACTCCCTGGTCTGTGAGGGAGCGATTAAGGGAGCGATCGCTCCCGCGCTCCCGAAGCGTTTTTTAATGCCTGAGAGCGATCGGGGAGCGATCGCTCCCTGATCGCTCCCGGGCATTAAAAAACGCTCCGGGAGCGATTTTAAACGGGCCGGGAGCGGTTCGGCGGAAAAAAAATCCGCCGGACCCGAAATTTATAAAAATTTTAGAAAAAAAAATTTAGTTTATAAGCCCAATGGGCCAAAAAAATTTCATTTCAACTTCATTGAGCAAGAGATTGAGAGCTGAGCAAGAGCAAAGGAGCAAGGAGCAAGAGCTGAGGAGCAAGGAGCCAGAGCTGAGGAGCGAGGAGCAAGTGCCAAGGAGCGAGGAGCAAGCCTGCAGAGGTAAGTAACTTAATCATTTAGTTAGTTTAGCTGGTTAGGTAGTTAATTTGGTTAGTTTAATTTACCTGTTTGAGTTTAAAGATCATGTATTTAAATTAAATTAATAATTTAAATGAATTAATCCCAATAAACTAAATTAATTTGCAGATTCAAGACTCAAACCCTACAAACATCAAACACCATGGACCTGGGGATATTTATTGGCATTTTCCTCTTCCTGGTCCCTTTTATGGTTATTATGGTGGTGGAGAGTAGGAAACGGAGGGGGCCTGAAACTGAAGAGGTGGATGAAGAAGCCGGAGGAAGTCAAATGGGTGAAAACCCCAGTGAGGAGGAGGTGGAGGAGGGTGAACATGAGGGTCAAAAAACTAAACAAGACCAAACTCCATTGTGGAAATATGTTCACAGGGCTGAAACAGGGAGAGGGGGTGGAACCACTAAATTTCATTGCCCCCATTGCAACACTGATTACACAGGCTCATACACCCGTGCTAGAAGACACCTCTGCGGGAAAAGGCCATGGGATGGAGAGAAACAAATAGGAATCAAAACTTGTGCAGCAGTGTCAACAGCAGATAGAGCCAAATACATAAAGGAAGAGGAGGACGCCCAATACAGAACAAAAAGATCAAGGGGTTTCTTTGAACCAATCTCACCATCACAAAGAACTCCTTCAGCATCCTCCCAAGGCAGTGGATATGGACATGGAGGCACAGGGTCATCATCTTTAAGGCGTAGAACCATATCAGATTTCCTTGATGAGGGGTGTAGGAATGATGTGGATTCAAAAGTTTACAGGTTCCTCTATGCATGTGGGATACCATCCAATGTTCTACGCTCACCTTATTGGCACGAAATGGTTTCTGCCATAAATGATGCCCCTAAAGGATACAAGAGCCCTGGGTATGACAAGCCAAGAACTGTTGGCCTTGATCATGAAAAAGCAAAAATATCACATTCTTTGAATAAAATGACAAGTTCTTGGACTGACAATGGGGTGTCCATTGTATCTGATGGATGGACAAATGTAAAAGGCAAGCCATTGATAAGTGTTCTTGCTGTGTCCCGAAGTGGTCCCATCTTTCTAGCTGCACATGATTACTCAGACAAGTTCAAGACCGCTATCAACATTGCAGAAGCATTGCTTGAAACAATTGAGCGTATTGGCCCATACAATGTCATCCAAGTCATCACTGATAATGCTCCTAATTGTAAGGCAGCGGGAGCAATTATTGAGGATAAATACCCGAACATATTTTGGTCTGGATGTTTGGTTCACACATTGAACCTTCTGTTGCATGATATTGTCAAAAACAAAAATGAACAATACCAATGGATTGGTGATTTGTACAAGAAAGGAAAAAAAAATGATAAAATTTATGACAAATCATAGCAATACCCATGGCCTTTTCCGCAGTCACTCGAGATTGGAGTTGCTGAAGATTGCGAGGACTAGATTTGGTAGCTATTACCTCACCTTCAGGCGCCTTTTGAAGGTAAGAGAGGCATTAGCTAGCATGGTATCAAGTCCACATTGGCAGGTGTTAAAGGAAAGGGCTACAAATGTAGCTGACATGGCAGGTTTTGAAACGGTGGAGGAGGCCGCTCTTGATGGGCAGTTTTGGACAACTGTGAGACAGGTATTGGATTTCACCAAGCCAATTTATAACATGATTCGGTTTGCAGATACAGACAAACCAGTGATTGGCGAGGTGTATGAGCAAATGGATACCATGTTGGGGGAAATAAAAGACATTGTTCATAATAAAGATCCCAACTTGTACAAACTGATTCATGATTGTGTGTGTGAACGGTGGAATAGGCTTAACCTTCCACTACATTGCTTGGCGTATATCCTTACGCCAAAATACTACTCAGAATCTTGGTTGGGCAAACCTGCAGCAGGGGGTGGTGTTAGGACCAAACCCCATTTAGATCAAGAGGTAACTAGAGGATATCTGGAAGCATTAGAAAAGTTGGTGCCTGACAGGGAGCAATGTGCAGTTGTGCGCCTTGAAATAGGCAGATACTTCAGTGGCAGTGGTTTGTATGGTAACTTCCATGCAATGGACGACAAAGATAAATTTGATTCTCTCACATGGTGGGAAACATATGGTGGCCACGGACTTTTGCCAAAATTGGCAAAAAAAGTTCTTTCACAGGTTGTAAATTCTTCTTCTGCAGAGAGGTGTTGGAGCACCTACAGTTATATACATAATGTGAAAAGAAACAGGCTCAACGAAAACCGAGCAGAAAGCTTGGTTTATGTGCACTACAACTTGAGGTTGTTGAGCCATTACTGTGATCGGGCTAATGAAGATCCCACATATAAAATTTGGGACAATCACCCTGAGGACGACAATTTGGAGGATGGCATTGTACATATGGAAGAACTAGAAGAGGAGCTTGTACGGGATGAAAATGAAGCAGCTGCAGCAGCCATGCCACCTCCACCTCCACCATCCAGTAGCAGTTCTCGGGGCCCGAGTCTTGTTCCATTGCTGTCGCCACCTCCATCGACACCCTCGCGTGGAGGCTCTAGTTCTGGTCGTCGGTCTGTGCGGGAGACTCCTAGAAGACCACCACGACCTACTTATACTCCTGGAGACTCTCGTGGCAAGGGCCACTTGTAGATTTACAGTTTACTTGTCTTTTTTAGTTTCTATTAGACTTTAGTTTTCATAACTGTTGAGTTTTGAGTCCTTGACTCTTGACTCTTGACTCTTTCATATCATTATGACATTATGATATTTTTTGTAAACATTATCACTGTGACAATGAAAATTTGAAGTTTGAAGTTGGGCCTTGGCAATTATAACTCATTGGTAATGATTGTGAATTATGAATATGATGCTTTGTGAAAGACTAAAGTTGTTTCATTTCATCTCATTATTCATGTTTCATTTTATAAATTTTTAACATTTCATATCATGTTAACAGTTAGAAGTTAGGACTTAGAAATATCTTCAATATTACTTCTTGTAATGGTTAAACTTGGCTTACAAGTACAACTTGTTACTTTGGTGATCAATGATGATAAATATTATTGAATTTTCAATTCTGAAAGCTTGAAGTTGAAACTTTAATATTGAATTTGATGAATCATGATTTATAAGACTCAATATGTTGCAGTTGTAATATGTATTTTACTAACTTGTAGACATGGTTGATGACGATTATAATTTCTAGATGATTGATGTGATATGGTTCAATGATCAATTTATGTTTTTTTATGTTTTTTATGTCTATTTCATCATTCTACATGTTTTTGTTGACATATATGTATCAAAAATTAAAAAATATAAAAAATATATATATTTTTAAAAAATCGCTCCCCGATTCGCTCCCAAACCAGGAGCTTCTGAAAATGGTCGCTCCCGCTCCCGCTTCCGCTCCCGCTCCCCGCTCCCGCTCCCGCTCCCAAGTAACATTGCATTGAACCTTCGGAAATCCAAGTCCCTTCAGCGCTTGACCCTTCAAATATGCTCCTCTCTTACACCTACGCAGACTCTGCCTAGAAACCCCAGCACTACCAAAAAAGAATAAATTTAGCCCACAAAAATGGCCCAACACAAACCCTACAAAATAGCACCAAAACTCTGGCTTCAAGATAGAAAATTCCCCTATAATTTCCCAACTCACCCAAGTCACTGTAGCTGGCCCAATCTTTGCTACTCGAACTGCTTTTGCGCCCTGGTAGTATGCACCGCAGAAAAACTACTACAATTATAGCCCTTTGGAAGCCCGAGAATGGACTCCCCAAATCCCAACTAGGGAGACAATCAAAGTTCTCCGAATATGGTGTGGAGTTTTGCCTGAAATTCCTTGTGCTCAACAGCGTTGCAACACTTGCATTGAACAACTCCAAGAGAGGTCGAAAATGCTTCCTTGTTGCCTTTTATAGTCAAGGGCTCCTTGTCTCTCCTTGGTGGCCCCACAATCCACACATTTGTCCACCTTCCTTGAGGTTCAAATTGCCTCCTTTGGTGACCCCCACACTCCACTAAGAATTTGATATTTCCCTCTACCCACTTTTCCTATGTCCAAAATGCCCAAAATTGTCTTCTACTCCAAAATCAGAAAATTGTGCTACACTTTAGCAAATTATGAAATTGGGGATGTCACAGTTCTCCCCACCAAAATTTTCTTTTCCTCAAGCAACTATAATGTTGGGGGTTGCAACACTTGTTCTCCCTCACATGTAGCATTCTCCTCAAGTAAGTCCCTCCATCTGACAAGGAACTCCCTCATGACCCTGTTTCTGAGCTTCCTTTCTCACATCTCCAAGATAGCTTCAAGAACCAATAGCAAGTGCCCCTCATCATCCAATGGCAGCAACTTTGCAGTAGTTCTCACATGTTGTCCCAGTGCCCTTTTCAGGAATGACCAAGGTTACATGGGAGCGAAAGAGAAAGTAGGGAGCGGGGGCGGGAGCATGAGAGGGAGCACGAGCACGAGCGGGAGCGGGAACGAGAGCACAAGCGGGAGGGGGAGTGGGAGCAGGAGTGAGAGCAGTAGTCGGGAGTGACATTATCAAAAACTCTCGGTTCGGGAGAGAGCTATTATATAATATATATTTTTATATATTTTGATGCATATATGTCAAAAAAAGCATGTAGAATGATGAATTAGATATAAAAAGCATAAAAACATAGATTAAACCATATAACATCAATCATCTAGAAGTTATAATCTTCATCAACCACGTCCACAAGTTAGTAACATACAACATATTGAGTCTCATGATTCATCAATCTTAAAGTTTCAAGCTTTCAAAATTCAATACATAACATTTATCATCATTGATCACCAAAATTATATAAAAATTCTAACATGAAATGAAATGTTATAGTATGAAATGAAATGAAACAACTTTCAACTTTCACGCAGCATCATATTCATAATTCATGACCAATGAGTTATAATTGCCAACTCCAAACTTCAAACTTAAATTGTCATATATTGTTTACAAAAAATATCATAATAAATATGAAAGAGTCAACAATTATAAAAACTACTAGAAACTAGAAAAGACAAGTAAATCTATTATCTATTATTAATGCTTGGGCATCTTGCCGCCACGAAAAATGTCTAATTTCTGAGTCTTGTTGGAAAATTAGGATCTTTGTCATTAATATCACCCTCTAAGCATTAATATCCAGAGGTATCTTCGTCATTAACTCTAGATCTGTATAGGGATCTTTGTCATTAATATCACCCTCTAGTATGAGTCTTCTTGATTAAATATGAGTTCCATACCCTAGTACATGATAAGCTCCAATGGAAACATTGCAATCCCCCAATCCTAAAATCCTGAAAAACTGATAAGTTTGTTGGATTTTGAATGAGATCTAAAATTGTACTTTCTCGATATGAAATCCAATGAAGTCAGAACCACTCTCAAACATCCTAAGTCATTTCATGGTAATGTTAAATTTAAGAATTTAACATTACCATGAATCACATATCAATACTAGGGCCATAAGCTTGATCATTAGGCTGCCCCACTCAAAAATTATTGTTTCTTTGAAAAAAAAATGTGTTTGGAATGTTTTTGCAAAAAAGGCTAGGGAGCGAAAAAAATTTAGGGGGAGCACTCCCGAAATTCGCTCCCTGTGGAAGCGATTTCGGGAGCGCGCTCCGGGAGCAGGTTCAAGAGGGGGGAGTTGCTCCCCCGCAAGCCTGGGCATGACACATGGAACACGTTATGCACCTTGGTTCCTGGTGGAAAATCCAACTCATACGCCACCTCTCCCACACACCTAATCACCTTGTATGGTCCATAGAAGCGAGGCTTGAACTTCTCAACCCTCTTTTGCTTGAGAGTCAACTACATGTATAGTTGTAAGCATAGATAGACCAAGTCTTCAATCTCAAACTGCCTCTCAACCCGATGGCGGTCTACATAGTTTTTTTGTTGATTCTACGCAACATGTAATGTGTCCTTGAGAGCCTCGAGTATCTCTTGGATCCAATCTCTAGTTCCTGGCGCATTGTTGTTTCCAAACACCATGTCAGCAAAAGATAAAGCATCATACTTATAAAGAGCTCTGAAAGGGGACATACCGATGGACATATGATATGAGGTGTTGTAGCAATACTCCTTGAGGTGTAGCCACTTCACCAACACTCGTCGCTACCCTATCACATACTTTCTCAAGTAGCCTTCCAAGCACTTGTTGACTGCCTCTAACTGCCCGTCATTCTTGGGGTGGTAGTTGGTGTTAGGTGTGAGCTTAGTACCCACCAATCTAAAGACCTCCTACCAAAAGCCCCCCATGAACCTGTTGTCCCTGTCACTGATAATGGTCTTTGGAAGACCATGCAACCTGAATACCTCCCCGAAGAAGAGCTCAACTACCTGTGAAGCTGAGTACCTAGCTAGAATAGTGAAAAAGTGGGAAAACTTAGTCAATCTATCTACACCACATAGATGCAGTC
The DNA here is from genome assembly GCA_031772625.1 of Pinus tabuliformis. Classification (NCBI taxonomy): domain Eukaryota; kingdom Viridiplantae; phylum Streptophyta; class Pinopsida; order Pinales; family Pinaceae; genus Pinus; species Pinus tabuliformis. The sequence continues at coordinate 673,577,645 of CM062808.1, forward strand.
TCACCCCTGAACATTTGGGAGCCCTATGATGAAATCCATGGAGATGCTCTCCCATTTATGCTCTGAACTAGATCAAGGCTGAAGTAGTCCTGTTGGTTGCGTGTGCTCTACCTTGTTCCTCTGGCACGTGCTGCACTCCTGCACATATCTCAAGACATCCCCCTTGAGACCCCTCCATGTGAAGCACTCCCTGACAACCTCGTAGGTCTTCAGGAAACCCGGATGCCCTGCAAGAGATGAATCATGTGTTGCCCTCAATATCTTCTCCTGACGCTGAGACCCTAGAACCAAATAAATCTGGTTCTTTTAGTATATCACCTCATTCATGATGTTGTATTTGTCATCCACGAAAGTCCCATCCAAGATCTCACATGCCTTCTAGTTCTTGGAGTACTTTACCAGAAGTTGTGCCCTCTAATGCTGCGTGATATCCATGAGAGAGAGTGTCAAGGGTCTCCTAGAAAGCGCATCAGCTACCACATTGTGCTTCCCCTTGACGTACACAATCTCAAAATCATAGGCTTGGATCTTGCTGACCCACTTATGTTGTTTTTCATTAATTCCATCAATTCCATCACACTCCTGGGAGTAGGCCAATCTAAAATGTTTTGGGTCTTCTCCTAGTGAACTTGCACTCCATCATCTCTAATCATGTGGCCCAAATACAACATCCCAGTCAAGTCAAACTTGCACTTGACCCTCTTGGCGTACAACTATTGCTCCTCCATAATGCACAACACCTCCTCCAAGTGTTGCAGATGCTCCTCCAAAGTCCGACTGTAAATCAACATGTCATCGAAAAACACCAACACGTATATGCGCAGTTGCTTGCAGAACACATCATTCACGCAAAACTGGAAAGTAGCCGGAGAGTTAGTTAGCCCAAAGGGCATAACCATGAACTCAAAATACCCATAGTGGCATCTAAACATTGTCTTTGGGATATCCTACCCTCTCACCCGAATCTAATGGTACCCTAAACGCAAGTCTAACTTAGAGAAGTACTTGGCTCCTCTCAACTCATCCATCTTCTCATCTATGCCCGAGATGGGGTACTTGTTCTTCAGTGTCTTCTTATTAAGGGCCCTATAGTCAATAAACATATGTAGAGTCCCATCCTTCTTTTCCACTAGCACCAAGGAAGAAGAAAAAGGGCTAGAACTCAACCTGATATGGCCCCAAGGCCAACAACTCCTCAATGGCCCTCTTGATCTCATCCTGGTATGCCTTGAGATGTCTATAGGGAGTGGTGATGACCGCCTGCAACCCCTCAAACTCAATAGTATGCTCAAACCCTCCGTCTGGGGGAAAGCCTAGAGGATTATCCCCAAAATTTGTTTGATGTCTCTCTAAGACTAATAGAATTTCTGGATGGTGTTGTTGTGTATGAGCCCCCACTCCTGTCTTTGATATCTGCAACTCCAAATCCCACGCTATGTCTCACTTGCGCAAATTTCCCTCCATCTTGTCAGTTATCACAAACTGAGGTGGGTAGGAATGCATACCCCTCAACACTACCTTTTCCCCATTCAATCCCATAAACTCCATCCTTAGGGCCTTATAGTTTGTGGTAATAAGCCCAAAAGAATATAGCCACTGAATTCCCAACACCACATTGGTGTCTGGTACATTCACAACAAAGAAATCGCCAGTGACCGAATAGTTCCCCATCGTCAACGTCATCTTGGAGATCATCTTGGTGCATTGCATGGTCCTATCCCCAGTACCAATACTAAGAAGTCATTAAAAGGTTGGGTGTGTAACCCCCTTTGTTCTACTAGCTAGGCATCTACGAAATTGTGGGTGGCCCCACTATCCAGTAAAACAGTCACTCGTTGCCCCTGCATTGTGCCTCTGACCCGTAATGTCATGCGCCTCGGAATTCGTATAAGTGAAGCGATGATGCCTCCCTTGGCACCCTAACCATGCACCTCTTCCCCTGTGTCATGGTGCTCCTCTCCTCCTATCTAGTCCTACTTGTCCTCCCCCTCTGGCTCATTGTCAGAAAACACCTCAATGTAATGCCCTTTGCCCTTAGTGCATATGTGGCCTAGGGCCCATGGCTCCTGACAAGTGAAGCAAAGCTTCCTCCTCCGAAGGTCCCTCCTAGTCTCATCATCCAACTTCCCACATCTTGTCCGCTCCTTTTAAGGAGGCCTAGCGTCCTTACCCTTCTGAGGAAAGGTAGGTTTGGGAGGTTCTATGGTCTTAGGAACTACATCTAGCATGTCCCTAGTCCGGGTAATAGCATCCTGCAAAGTCACAGGCATATAAGCCCTCACCCATCCATGCAATGGCTCTGTCAACCCCTCAATGAAGAGAATAATCAATCTCGCCTCCAAGATATCTGCTACAATCATTGCCAGCCTATGGAACTCAACCATGTAAGCCTTTGCACTACCTGTCTGCCTCAGTTGCGCCAACTCCCGGAAATGCAACTCTAGGTGCTTCCTATCAAACAGCTCTATAAGACTCCGAGTAAATTTTGTGTAGGAAGTAATGGCACCATGACCAAATGTAATCAACCCATGATACCACCACTCCTGTCCATCTTCATCTAGGTGCAAGGTGTTAGTTTTTGATGGATATGGTAGCATTGGACAGGTGTTCTATTCTCAGATGATGCTAAGAGGCTAAGGAACACGAGATCTCCAAAACCCAGAGAAGGTTTTGCGAGATAAGCTTAGGAAGCACCTTAATTAAATTAATTTTCCATAATTACATACTTCCTAAGCTTAAACTTAGGAAAAGTGGTAAATTAAAGTTGATTAATTAAGGATGTTCGAGATTGCTCTAGAGGGCTTCTATTGATGAAGTCAAATTGGTTCTTAGCGTCGACCGAGATTAAATCGTGGCCATTGAGACTTCAACGAGAGATTATAAGAGCAGGTCGAAGGGCTTGGGAATAACATCAATGTGATCAGTCATGAGCAAGGCAGTTCAACTCACCTAGTTTGCAGTATTCAGTGTGTGCATAGTTCGAGCCAAGGGAAGAGCATTAGAGAGAGGGAGTAGTAGAGATTTGGGAGTAGCAGGATTCCAAAGAGATTCCCAGTGATTTTCCAGTGTTGGAGAGACAGGAGAAGGGAGGCTGAATTATCTACAGAGAGGGCCACTACAGCGAGTACGAAAAGCCAGAAACCCTAGTGCAAGTTGTTGGAGGTCAGATCAGTATCCAGGAGGCAGAGCGAGTCATTTCTAGAGGCAAAAGGAGGCAGTATGACTCACACAAAGTCAATTCTAGGGTTGTACAATTTTCCTCAGCCAAGTTGTGCACATTTCCAGTCCAATGGTGCGAATTGTTGGGAAGTATGAGTCCCTGGAGAGAGGCTGAGTTGATTGTGGAGGGAGAATTTATCTCCTGATATTTTTCCAGTTGATTGGTGGAGGTTTCCCAATTGACAACCAGTTGTAATAACTCTCAATTTGTTGCATAATAAAATAAACCCTCATATGTTGCATCGATTTTCCCTTCAGGGTTTTTGTGAAGGCGTTTAGTCCAAAATAATAATGTCATTTTATTGGGTGTGTGTGTGTGCATCTATTTCTCAGTTCTATATTTTTATTTTCGCAGCGTATTTTATTTGGTGAAGAATTGCAGTGCAATTTATTCATTATTTATCATTAATAATTTAACAGAAGACAAATAAACTATTAATTTAGGAGAATAATACTTAGTTGTTGCAATTGAAGGAATTTTCACATGTTATCAATGCATTGAAGATCAGATCAGAAACTCAGAAGCGAAGGAAGCCAAATTGTGCAGTTTAAGAGGGAAATTTGAGCACAATAATTCCAAATCTCCGTAGGCCAAGTGAGGGTTGCAAATTGCAAGAAGGCAGGAAATTCGATTCCAGATCCAATTCAGAGGAAAAGTGTGAATTTCCTCAGAGCAACTGCAACAGACAGTGTGGTTTGCCAAAAAGAAGTTTAGGTGAGAAAATCAGTGAGTTCGTATAGTAAATTTGGGCACAAAGATTTGCAACAAGGGTTTGTAGTTGCAGATCTGCGTAGGGCAAGAAGAGAAAATCATACAGAAAGGGAATTTCTAGAATTTTCTCAAAGGGTTATCAGTTTTCCAATTGCAGGAAAGGAGACAGCAATTTCTAACAGCAGAAGGTCGTAGGAGTCTTGCTTGTCCGCCAATACGAATTTCAAGGTTAGCAGCATGTGTGCCAGATTCCATAAAAGGACTTCTGAAAGGTAGACCGAGTTTCCTAGAGGAGAGTAGTAGGCACTATGAATTTTAGGAAGGACATCGGAGGCAAGTACAGAGGCAGATTTGCGCATTCCAAGAGGAGTGCGAGTAGCAGAAAGGAAGGTCGAGTTTTTTGGAAAGAGGACATTTTGAGTGTATAGTTCTTCAGTTCTTTGAGTTTCGCAGAGATAATCACAACAGGACTAAGAGATCAGGACAGAATTGACAGAGCCTCAAACTTTGGTGTCTAGAAGGCCAGGATGCAATTCCTATTGGATGAGCATGAACTAAAGGAATTCGTAACAATAGTAATTGTTGAACCAACAGATCCTATTCAATTTCATGAGTACAAGAAGGATATGGCCAAAGCAAAGAGGATGGTCCTAAACAAGGTTCAAAATCATATAGTCCTGCATATTGCAGAGAAGAATATAGCAAAGGACATGAGGGATGTCGTTGTGAAGATGTACCAGGATCCATCTGAGAATTAGAAAATGATTCTCAAGGAGAAGCTGAGAACAACCAAGATGTAGAAGGGTGAGAGTGTTATGTCCTACCTCACCAGAATTCAGAGAGTCAAAGCTGAACTTGTAGTTGTAGGAGAGAAACCATCAGATAGTGAATTTGTGCATACAACTCTAAACAGGTTTTACCAAGGAATGATGAACTTTTGTTCAGGTAGTCACTGGATGAGATAAGCTACCAAATTGGGAACGCCTGTGGAGTGACTTCACTTAGAAGGAGCTAAGGCTTAGTCTCACAGATGGTGATAACAGCAACAATGGAAATGGACCTAAGGTAGGGGAGGAAGAGGAAAACGTAGCCCTTGCAGGTAAAGGAAAAGTGAAGAAAGGTCCCAATGAGGGACAAGAATCAAGGGGAGAAAAGGACCTATCGAAGGTCAAATGCTTCGGATGTGGTCAGTTTGGTCACTACATCAGCCAGTGTCCGAAAGGAAGAAGAACAAGAAGAGGGAGCAAACAACAGCTTCGACAAAGATCGATGAGTTGACCTCCAAATTGGAGGAATTTGCATTGATAGTGGCAATACCTCCAAATGGAGGAGGAGCATGATACTCCAGTTTTCCAGGATCAGGAAGGATTTGTGGGAGGAGCAACAAGAGGTCTAGATCTAGCCTTGGCAGGCTTGATCAGTAGATTAGATCCATTTGTTGTACTTTCTTCGCATGGATCAATTAACAGTGTTGCGGGGCAGCGCCCCCCTCCCCTCGATCCCGTTCCCAATCCACGCTCCGAGCGGGAGCGACTCGGGAGCGCGCTCCCTAAAAAAATTTACGCTCCCTGCCTTTTTCCGATTCGACTTAGGGAGTGTCACTCCCGTCGCTCCGGGAGCAATTTTTACAACCCGGGAGTGGTCGGGGAGCGATTGCTCCTGACCGCTCCCGGGTTATAAAAATCGCTCCCAGCGACGGTGAGCGACGCCAGAGAAAGAAAAAAAAAAAAAACGCCAGAGAATTAAAAAAAAAAAAAAAGAGCAAGCGACAGATAGGAAAATAAAGGGAGGGAATATAAATAAACCCTCCCTCATATTCATTTCATTATTTGAGAAAGTGAGAGTGAGAGTGAGAACAAGAAAGTGAGAGAGCAAGGAGCAAGGAGAAAGCAAGAGAGAGCAAGGAGCAAGGAGTAAGAGAGCAAGAGAAAGCAAGGAGCAAGAGAGCAAGAGAAAGCAAGGAGCAAGGGGAGATTGAAGAGCTTGCAAGGGGAGATTGGAGGCCAAAGAGGTAGGCTTTACACTCTATTCTAGCAATTTTTTTTAATATTCATTCCTAAATAAATAAATAAATAAATTTTTTTCTCTATTTCCCATTCCCATTCCATTTTTTTGCAAATTCAAAACTTCAAATTTCAAACATCATAGTTATATTTCTTGGCATTTTCTTCTTCTTGGCTCCTTTTTTGGTTATTATGGTGTTGGAGAGTAGAAAAAGGAGAGTTGAAAATGAAGAAGGGGATGAAAAAGTGGGTCATAGTGGATTTGATGAAAACCCCGGAGAGGAGTACCTTGGTGAGGAGGAGCTGAAGGAGAGTGAACATGAGTCAACTCAAAAAACTAAACAAGACCGAACGCCAATGTGGAAATATGTTAATAGGCCTGAAGCAGGGAAAGGGGCTGGAACCACTAAATTTCATTGCCCCCATTGCAACAATAATTACACAGGTTCATATACCCGTGCCAAAAATCACCTCTGCAGGAAAAGGCCATGGGATGGAGATAAACAAATAGGAATCAAAACTTGTACAAGTGTCTCAGCAGCAGATAGAGCCAAATACATAAGGGAAGAGGAGGAAGCCCAATACAAATCTAAAAAATCAAAGGGTTTCTTTGAACCAAGCTCACAATCACATGCACAAAGAACTCCTTCAACATCCTCCCATGGCGGTGGATATGGAGGCACAGGGTCACCAATTTTAAGGCGTAGAAGCATATCAGGTTTCCTTGACGAAGGGTGTAGGAATGATGTGGATTCAAAAGTTTACAGGTTTCTCTATGCATGTGGGATACCATTCAATGTTCTTCGCTCACCTTATTGGCATGAAATGGTTTCTGCCATAAATGATGCCCCTAAAGGATACAAGAGCCTTGGGGATGACAAGCTAGAACCATTGGGTTTGATCATGAAAAGCAAAAATATCACATTCTTTGAGTAGAATGACAAGTTCTTGGACTGACCATGGGGTGTCCATTGTATATGATGGATGGACAAATGTAAAAGGCAAGCCATTGATAAGTGTTCTTGTTGTGTCTGTTAGTGGTGCCATCTTTCTTTCAGCATATGATTACTCAGACAAGTTCAAGACCGACATCAACATTGCAGAACCATTACTTGAAACAATTGACCGTATTGGGCCATACAATGTCATCCAAGTCATCACTAATAATGCTCCTAATTGTAAGGCAGCGGGAGCAATTATTGAGGATAAATACCCCAACATATTTTGGTCTGGGTGTTTGGTTCACACAATGAACCTTTTGATGCATGATATTGTTAAGAACAAAAACCAACAATACAAATGGATTGGTGATTTGTACAAGAGAGGCAAAGAAATGATAAAATTTATTACAAATCATAGCAATACCCATGGTCTTTTCTGCAGTCACTCAAGATTGGAGTTGTTGAAGATTGCGAGGACTAGATTTGGTAGCTATTACCTCACCTTCAGGCGCCTTTTGAAGGTAAGAGAATCATTGGCTAGCATGGTATCAAGTCCACACTGGCAAGTATTAAAGGAAAGGGCTACAAATGCAGCTGACATGCAAGGTTTTGAATAGGTGGAGGAGACCGCTCTTGATGGTATGTTTTAGGCATGTGTGAGGCAAGTATTGGATTTCACCAAGCCCGTTTATCACATGATTCGGTTTGCAAATACAGATAAACCAGTGATTGGGTAGGTGTATGAGCAGATGGATACCATGTTGGGGCAAATAAAAGGTATTGTTCATAAAAATGATCCCCACTTGTATACACTGATTCACAATTGTGTGTGTACACGGTGGGATAAACTTAGTGTTCCACTACATGCCTTGGCGTATATCCTTACGCCAAAATACTACTCTGCATCTTGGTTGGGCCAACCTACACCAAGGGATGGGGTTAGGGTCAAACCCCATATAGATGAAGAGGTATCTACAGGATATTTGCAAGCATTAGACAAGTTGATACCTGACAGGGAGGAATGTGCTAGTCTGCGTCTTGAATTAGGCAGATACTTCAATTGCACTGGTTTGTTTGGTACCTTCCATGCAATGGAAGATAGAGACAGATTTGATGCTCTCACATGGTGGGAAGCATATGGCGGCCAGGGACTTTTGCCAAAATTGGCAAAAAAAGTTCTCTCACAGGTTGTAAATACTTGTTCTGCAAAGAGGTGTTGGAGCACCTACAACTTCATACATAATGTGAAAAGAAACAGACTCAATGAAAACTAGGCAAAAACTTGGTTTATGTGCACTACAACTTGAGGTTGTTGAGTCATTACTGTGATTGGGCTTATGAGGATCCAACATATAAAATTTGGGACAACAACCCAAAGGATGATAATTTGGAGGATGGCACTATCCATCTTGAAGAACTGGAAGTGGAACTTATGAGAGAGGAAGATGAAGCAACAACCATGCCACCTCCACCATCCAGTAGCAGTGCTCGAGTTCCAAGTCTTGTTCCTTTGCTGTCGCCGCCTCCATCTACACCCTCACGTGGAGGGCATGTGCCTTCTGGTTCTGGTCGTCGGTTTGTGCGGGAAGAGACTCCTAGAAGACCACCACGACCTACTCATACATCAAACATTTCTCGTGGCAAGGGCCACATGAAGTAGTAGATAATAGATTTACTTGTCTTTTCTAGTTTCTAGTAGTTTCCATAACTGTTGACTCTTTCATATTTATTATGATATTTTTTGTAGACAATATATGACAATTTAAGTTTGAAGTTGGCAATTATAACTCATTGGTAATGAATTACGAATATGATGCTTCGTGTAAGTTGTTTCATTTTATAACATTTCATTTCATGTTAGATATTATTTGTTTTAATGGTTAAACTTAGCTTACAAGTACAACTTTGGTGATAAATGTTATATATTGAATTTCGAATTTTAAAGCTTAAAGTTGAAACTTTAAGATTGATGAATCATGATTCATGAGACTCAATATGTTGTATGTTACTAACTTGTGGATGTGGTTGATGAAGATTATAACTTCTAGATGATTGTTGTTATATGGTTCAATTATCAATCTATGTTTTTTTATGTTTTTTATATCTAATTCATCATTCTACATGTTTTTGTTGACATATATGTATCAAAATATAAAAAATATAAAATATATATATATATAAAAACACTCCGGGATTCGCTCCCAAACCGGGAGCTTTTGAAAATGTCGCTCCCGCACCTGTTTTCGCTTCCGCTCCCCGCTTTCGCTCCCTTTCCCAAGTAACACTCGATCAATACCTTTGCTACGGGAAACCAAAGTATTAGAGTAGAAGGAAGATCGAAGTGCCAACAAGGCGCAGTCAGATCTTGAGGGATAGTGCAGAGCTAGTTGCAGTCAAATATTTGATGGTTTACAAGATCATTTACTTACATATGTTGGAAATTTAAAAAAAGTCTAAGGATATGTACAACAAGGTAGCTAGCATGTATGAAGTCAACAATTTGAATGAAAGCATCTCCTTGAAAGATCAATTCAAAGATATGAAGATAAATAAAGGAGAATTTGTGCAATCCTACATTATGAGGATATCCTGTCTTAGAGATCAGTTGCAGAGAGTTGGGGAAATTGTGCCAGACAAAGAATTAGTGATTGTAACCCTTAGAGGTCTCCCTCCTATTTGGGAAACCTTCATTACTCCTATAAGAAACAACAACAGTTTCACGTCATTTGATGAGATTGTTGGAAAGCTCACTCAAGAAGAATCAAGGATGGTTTCTAGAGGCAAGATACAAAAGCATGAAGAAGGAGAGTATGTTGCATTCGTCACTCATAACAAGAAAAAGAAAGAAAAAGGAGGTCCATCAAATTCAAGGAAGCCTCCTCGAAATTCAAAGAGAAGGAATGAAAGAGAAACATCGCACATTGAATGTTACAATTGTCACAAGAAAGGTCACTAAGTAGGTTGTAATTTTTGATTGGGTGAGACGCATAAAGTGGAGCAAAACCAAGCAAGAAGGAAGAAGGGAGGGATGAAGCCAAGCGCTTTGGACATAATGCGATGAAATAAAGCGCTATAGTTCATGCTTTTAAGCCCCCACCCACTAAGTCAAATGAGAATTGACCATCTAGGTCAAGTCATGCACGAGATTGGCCTGAGAAGAGCAATGGTCCACACTATTACAGTAGGAGCAACAATAACAGGTTTAACAATCAAAGAAAAAGAGATGATCGAAGGAATAATCGTAATTGAAGAGATGAAAGGAGCAGAGATGCTCCAAGTGATCATCAAGAAGACCACCGTCCTCAAGAGAAGTCAAGAAACACCAAGTATGAAAGTAATGTTGCAAATCAATCGGAATTTATTTTTATTTATGCACTTTCTAGTTCCTCTCCTCTGGAAACTTGGGACAGTTGGTTGGTTGATAGTTGGGCCTCTTTATTGATTTTTGATACCATCGGATGTGCTATAAGTCTCAAATTATGCAAGGAGGCTTAGACACATGTATTATCCAATACCTAGAAATCGTTTTGGGAAATTCCACCGAGAGACAGTTTTATTAAAATAATTAATTATTTTTAATGGGACCCTAAATCTAAATTTAGGAAATTAAAATAATTAAAGGGTATTAATCTAAATTGTGGGTGAAACTTCTAGAAGAAGGCAGAGATCAAGTCAATATGATTCTAGCCATTGACTAGAATCTAATCTGGGTTGTTGATTGATCAACGAGAGGATTATAAGAGAAGGTTGATGGGCACTTAGAGAACACACACAGAGAGTTTAGAAGATCGAATTTTTGAAGCAGAGCAGCGGCCGGTGAGAAATTTGAAGTGAGTTTTTGCAGTGAGGGGCAGGCATAGTATCTGAAGGGAAATCTTTCCCGATCGTAGAATACTCAGCAGAGAAGGCAGCAGGAGATCCAACAGTGGCAGCGCAGAGCTAGAGGGGCTGACACAGGGCCACGTAGAGGCAACGGACAAGCCGAGAGGAAGTCCGAAAATTTGCCAAAGGAATCGATTGCAGAAGCTGGGAGCGGGGGTGTCAGTCTGGGAGGCAAAAATTGAAATTCCTGGGCAGCAAATCGATCAGCTGGAGGAGTGATGCTATCCCCATAGGGTTTGACGTTGGGCTGACGCAAAGACTACGAAGAGGCAGCCAGGTGCTGGATCAGCCAGGATTTCCAATGATAGTGTGAGGTAATCTCACAGATCTCTCTATCAGTGATATTCTCTATAATTGGGTTGTCGGGAAGTCATCCAAAGATTGTATTCAAAAATTACTACTGCATAATAATAAAACACTCAAAGTTGTTGCACCGGTTTTCCTGCATTGGGTTTTTTCAGGGACATTTGTCCAAAAATAATTGTGTAGATGTGTGTTGTATCTCTTTCTTGTTCAGTTTCTTTTTTCGGCATATTTTTTTTAAAATAGTGAATAGTGCAGTTGTATTTACTTTGGTATTTACTGTAGAACACAATAAATAACTTGTATGGATTGACAAGTAGGACAAGTAACATCAGTTTGTTGTAATAGGTATTCCAAATTTAGGAATTTTCACATCGTATCAGAGGTACAGGTGAAGCAAGAAGAGCAGAGACGGAAGATCCAGAGCTAAAGGAAGAAGGGAACTCAAAATTCCTGCAAAGGCAGCAATTCGAATCCCTAGAGGGTTTCTGCAGTTCAGGCCAGGAAGGCTAGATTTTCGTGGTAAATCTCTCTCTAAGTCAGTCGACAGAGAGGTAAGATTTCCAGATCAAAATCAGTCAGTGGCAAAGGGAGCTGCACAGCAAAAGCTTCAGCGAAGAGGGGTTTTCTAGTGGGACACAGTTTTCTACAAGCAGTTACTGGGCAAAAAGACGTCAAAGGGAAGAGAGAGACACGGTTGAGGGAATTCTTCCTCAAAGGACTTCCAACCAAGGAGTCTGAATTTTCACTAGTTGAGCAGTAGCAGAGAGGGGCAGATCTACAAGCTCCATAAGGGAGTGTGTAGGCCAGTGCAGTGCTACGCAGAGGAGAGAGGAGGCTATTCGACTTTTCGATTGGAAAAGATGGCAACAAGTGGACTGAGAGATCAGGATAGGTTAGATGGGGTATCCAACTATGTGATCTCGAAGGCAAGGATGTCATGCCTTCTGGATGAGCATTTTCTCAAAGTCTACGTCGACAGCGTGGTAGCTGAGCCCACAGATCTAGATCAGCTCAAGAAGTACAAGGGAGAAATGGTGAAGACAAAAAGAATGATCCTCGATAGAGTGAAGGATCATATAGCTTGTCACATAGCTGGCAAAAATACTGCCAAAGAGATGTGGGATGCACTGTCGATGTTGTATCAAAGATCTTCCGAGCATCTAAATATGTACTTGGAGCAGAAGATGAGATCTACGCAGATGCCGAAGGGGGAACGCATTGATCCGTTCCTCACGAAGCTTCAGGAGACCTGAGATGAATTGGCAGCTGTGGGGTCAACACCTCAAGGTTCCGAGATGGTAAGACTGGCTCTAAATTCAATATCTGAGGAGTGGCAAGTCTTTGTCCAAAGCATCCTGGGCAGGGCAACTTTGCCAAACTGGGATGAGATGTGGGCAGCTCTTAAGCAAGAGGAGTTGAGGACGGACTTGGTTAAGTGTAAACTTGATGGAAGCAGCGATAGTGGGTCGAAGCCCAAGGAGGAGGAAGAGAATGCAGCCCCCACATCCAAGGGGCAGCAGGAGCAACGAAAGAAGAAGAAAGATGTTTCGAAGATCAAATACTTCAGGTGTGGTGAATTCGGTCACTACGCAACATAGTGGCCTCTCAGGAAGAAGGACAAGGATGAGAAGCATGATCCGAAGGTTGCAACCACGAAGATCGACAAGGATGAGTTTGCTATGACAACCGAGATACCTCCAAGAGGGAGGTGGGCTGATTTAGAGTTGTAGTTCGAAAGAGCTACAAATGGGAAGGATCCTTGAGGAGCCCACCTCTCAGATCAATTCCTTGCTACGGGAGCCCAGATCAATGGTAGCAAGATGGACCAATGTCAGTTGGTGCAGAGGAGTGCTGGAGTGATAGTTGCAGTGGATAGGAGCACCAAATACTGAGCAGCGCAGAGCAAATTTGGCACAGAGAAGAGGTCAGCAGCAATGCAGAGGCTTCAGAGCGTCAGCATAGAGACTAGCAGCAGTAAAACTCCAACAACGAGATGAATCATACTAAACACCACTTTAGTAATTTAGGATGCTTTTCCATTGTTGATGGAATAGCAGCAGCGATTGGAGAAGGTTGCAGTGCAAATGCAATTGGCAGTGGCAGTGCCAACAGCAACACGGATGCAGAATTAAGAGGGAGTTGCAGTACGGATGCAGTGTTGACAGTGGCAGGGTCAACAACAGCACAAATGCAGCATTTGTGCAGTAGTTGGTGGACAGGATGTCAGACATCGGCAACGCAAAAGGAGATGTTACAGAATAAAGTGATGCTTCAGCAGGTTGCATTGTTAGAGCACATTCCTCGCTAAGAGGGAGTGTTGATTTTTGGTAGCATCGGATGTGCTCTAAGTCTCAAATTTTTCATGGAGGTTTAGACACATGTATTCTCCAATACCCAGAAATCGTTTTCGAAAGTTCCACCCAGAGACGGTTTTATTAAAGTAATTAATTATTTTTAATCGAACCCTGAGTCTAAACTTAGGAAATTAAAATAATTAAATGGTATTAATCTAAACTGTGGGTGAAACTTCTAGAAGAAAGCAGAGATCAAGTCAATATGATCCTAGCCATTGATTAGAATCTAATCTGCATCGTTGATTGATCAACCAAAGGATTATAAGGGAAGGCTTGATCGACGATTGGAGAACACACACAAAGTTTAGAAGATCGAATTTCTGAAGCAGAGCAGCTGCCAATGAGAAATTTGAAGTGAGCTTTTGCAGTGAGGGGCAGGGATAGTATCTGAAGGGAAATCTTTCCTGGTCAGAGAATACTCAGCAGAGAAAGCAGAGGGAGATCCAGTAGTGGTAACGCAGAGCTAGAGGGGCTGACGCAAAACCACACAGGGCCACGCAAAGGCAGTGCAGAAGCCGAGAGGAAGTTCGAAAATTTGCTAAAGGAATCGATTGCAGAAGTTGGGAGACAGACTGTGAGACCGGGAGGCAGAAATCGAAGTTCCTGGGCAACAAATCGATCAGCTAGAGGAGTGATGATGTCCCGAGAGGATTTGACACTGGGTTGACGCAAAGACTACCCAGAGGCAGCGCAGAGGCAACCAGAGGTAGTCATTTAGGGGCTAGATTATCGAGGATTTCCAGTGATAGTGTGAGGTAATCTCACAGATCTCTTTGTCAGTGATATTCTCTGTAACTGGATTGTCGGGAAGGCATCCAGAGATTGTATTTAGAAATTACTACTGCATAATAATAAAGCCCTCAGAGCTCTTGTACCAGTTTTCCCGCATTAGGTTTTTCTGGGGACATTTGTCCAAAAATAACTGTGTATATGTGTGTTGTATCTCTTTCTTGTTCAGTTTCTTGTTTCGACGTGTTATTTTTAAAATAGTGAATGTTGCAGTTGTATTTACTATGACATTTACCGTAGAACACAGTAAATAACTTGTATGGATTAACAAGTAGGAGAAGTAACATCAGTGTGCTGCAGTAAGGATTCCGATTGATAGTGGGGCCTCTCATCATCTCTAGATATAAGGAAGTTCTCTCTAATTTGGTGGAGAGGGAGTCAAGTTTGAAATATATTCTTGGAGGCAACTCCACTCATCCCATTAAAGGCTTTGGTTCTGTCAAGTTTCACTTGGATTCTGGGGAATCTGTTATGTTTCATGATGTGATGTATGTGTCGGGGTTGAAGAAGAAATTGGTATCTATATCTTCTTTAGAAGACAAAGGGATGAGAGTTGCCTTATCAAGGGAAAAGTACTTACTTGGTCAATGGGATCCCTTATGAGAGATGCATTCACCTTGGGATCTAGATTTGAAGGACTTTGTGGAGTCACTGGAAGACCTCTTCTAACATTGGTCCATGATACTAATCATCAAAGCGAGCTATGGTACCGAAGACATTAGAGAAAGTTTTAGCCTAAAAATGGCCTCGTAAGGAAAAATCAAGAAATTAATTAAAAAATGCCATGTAGACAATTTTTTAGTATTACTTTACTTTTATCTATGTTGTACAATATTTATTAGCGTGAAATTTAATAATAAAAAAATTAATATGTCATTTCTAATTTTTTACTTTTATCGAAATCCCTCAATATATGGCACTTTTATTAAAATAATTGTCTATATGTATTTTATATTTAAATTTAATTGTCTATATTTATGTTCTATATATAATTGTCTATATATATTTGATATTTAACTATTTTTTTGTGTTTTTTTAACGGTGTTGTCTAATAATGCCACAATTTTGGACGGAATATAATTTTTTTGCCAGAACCCGATAATTTGACCTTTATAGAATACTTTTTTTAACTATTTAACCATTTTATATTTAGCTATTTTTTAACTATTTAGCTATTTTATATTTAACTATATATTTTATATTTCTAGTCGGAATCAGTAATTTTCCCTTTTTGGTTTACGTCTTTTAACTATTTTATATTTAAAATATTTTTTAACTATTTAACTATGTTGCCAGGAAACGTGGGTGCGGGGACGGGGACGGGGACGGCATTTTTGGAAACAGGGTGCGTGGGTTCGTCGGGTAATATAATAATATTAAATTTTAATAATTATATTTTATAAATTATAAATTTATAATTAATATATATATGAAATTTGAATTTGTATACTTTTTCAACTTTAAACAAGAAAACTTTGAGAATGCTGTGAGAAATTGACAGATTTTGATACTTAATTTAGCCATTGTCCAAAATAGCCCTTCACCATTTAACAGCATCAGCTGATTACAGCTTATGGCTGGTCTCAATCCTACTTTCTATTTGACCGAAAATGTCTGAACCTGTATGTGTGCATTTACAGTTTATAATTTGATGGTTATTTGGCTCGGGAATGAATGTTTCATTCCAAATTGATTTACAAGAATCTGCAGGCTCAAATTACAGAGTAAGAGGTCTCTTTTCCAGTTCTGGTTTCGATGCCATATATTCTATGTTCTCGACATAAGTGACATATTTAGCTTTTAAATTGAGTTGTTACAATTGAATGTCCATCTGTATAGAGAAGGGAATTATTTATTATATGTTTTGCCAGCTCAATGTTACGTGTCGATGGAAAACATTGCAATTAAACTTGCTAATATGCTCCAAGGAGCCTTACAAATTAGATGGTGGCTACGTTCCGTTCCACAAAGCTCATCGTTGGAACAGAGAACACGGGTCTACAGGCCTGGATTTTTGGTTTTAAGTAATCACGAACACCTATGGCATTAGGGATATTGCAGTAGTGACTGCTAGTGGGCAATTGCGATCCACTTACAATGAAAGTGTAATGCAGCTTAATGTAGTTGAGCCCCTGTGGGTGTTCACTGTTCAAATGTGTAATATAAATTATAATGCACCTATATTTTTCACATGCGGGTCTTGTGAAACTTTTTCATGGAATAATAAAATTGAAAACGAAAACTCGTAAATACCACTGTCGTTGAAGCTGCTCTGTCCACTGCTGCTGAAGCTACCCACTGCCCACTACTGCTGAAGCTGCCCACTGCCGCCGGAAATGGTAAACAGGGACGGCTCAAACCTCAACCAAATGGAAAAAACTTAAAAGTTAAATGAAATTAGTAATTAGTGATCACGGTGTTTGTTCTTCTGGTATGTCACGGTGCTTTGCCGCCAAGAATAATCACGTATCACAGTATCAATGTATCAGATATTTGCTTGTGTAAAGAATTAAAGTCTTAAAGGTTTAGGGTTTTTTAAGTTTTTTACCTTTGTTATAAGTTATTTTTTAAATTTCAATAAAAAAAAATTATTTGAAAATTAAATTTTTAATATAGTTTTTTTTATGAAGAACCCGAAGAACCCAAGAACCCAAGCACTCGAAGAACCCAAGAACCCGTTAAAGGAAAAGAACCCAAATTTTTTTTTGAAGAACCGGGTTCTTCATGGAAGAACCCGGTTCTTCTGGGTTTGTCTAGGAAGAACCCGTACCCGAATCCGGTACTTGGGTGCGGGAACCCAGGACGGGTTCGAAAACCCCACCCCCGGGTGCGGGACCCGTGCAACACAGCTATTTAACTATTTTTTTGGTGCCCTTTTGGGGCATGGTCATTAATGTCAAATGGGCCTGCATTTTTAATTTATATCTTTTATTAATATCAAGATTTACATTACATTAAAAAAATAAATAAATAAAAATATTGATATTCTAATTCATATGGGTAAGGTACGTAAATAATATTAAAAACATATTTCACAAATACCCAAATTAATAACAAAAAATTTCATTAATACCCAAATTAAAAATAAAATATTTCATTGATACCAAATTAAACAATTTAAAATTATTTAAGACATGTACCTCTTTCTAAATCTAAAGAATTTTGATTGGTTTACATATTATGACATGGAACTTGCATGGAAATTTCATGGGCATTTTTAGGCTAAAATTTCTTCCAATATTGGCCCATCTACACTATGAAGCCCTTTCGAAATTGTAGAAATCGGTCTCTGGAATACCTGATGCTCAAGCCCAACATGATGGAATATGTCCTAGATGTGTCAGTGGTTAAAATATGACGGATCAAGGATGAATTTCTACTAGAAGAAGTCATATCTTTCAGTTCCGTTTGAACCACCTATAATAAAATTTCACTTCTAACAATTCTAATATGACTTTCCAAAAATAGTAAGTCACATTTCAATTTGGAAGTGACTTTCCAAAAATAGAAAGTCATGTCTAAATGATCAAGGATGATCTTGACATATGGAATCCACTTTAAAATCAAATCAATCATGATTTTACAAATCAAAAATTATTATTTTTATCGTTACTAGTATTATTATTATTATAATACTATTATTTATAAAATAGTTTAAAGTCATTTAATAAAAACGAATTCTCTAATGAAATAAGTAAATTAAATTGAGAATCTGTTACTTGGAAAATTGAACCTCTCTCTTGCAATAAAATAGTAACTCCACACTTAAGAGAATGTAACCCTCCCTCACTAATTCAATTTATGACAGAAGTGTAACTCTTCATTAAATGCACTTGTAACTCCCTCATTCAATTCAATTTGTAACTCTCACCAAATACTCTCTCTCTGCTTAATTTGAATTGTAACTCCTCAAGACAAGTGTACCTTTCTCTCTATTCTTGGGATGAGTTACACTTCTCCTCACGTAACTCCTCCCTCATGGAATTCAATTCTCTTATGATTGGCTCAAGAATGAATTCATTTTGTAACTCTCTTTTCTCATCTATTTAAGCAAGAGCAAATGAGAGTTGAAAGTAACATGTCCATTGTGAAGATGGAGAGTTAGAACTGAGTGTGTGCAAGAGAAGTGTGAGAACAAGTGAAGAATAAGAGCAAGGTAGAGTTGGAGCAAGTGTGTAGAACAAGATCTAATCAAGAGAAGGAGGAGATTTTTCAACAAAGAGCAAGAGCACTTTAACTACAAGTTGATCAAACATTGGTGACTTTATTCATTCTCATTCTCTCTTTCTCTGTACTCTGCTGAACAATTGAAGAAATCTAATAGAAGAAGAATCATTTAGGTTTTCCCCTTGTGGGTTTTTCCCTGGTCATTGAACCTAACTCTTAGTGTCTCATATTTGTGCTTGGCTCTCTTTATATGATCCTTAAGTTATGTTCCATCTACAATTGTTGTTCTGAAAAGTTGTGAATAAGAAATCTGCGTTCTAAGTAACTATAACGACAAAGTACATTCAGTTTTCTGCAAAGTACATTCAACTTTATGCAAAGTACATTCAGTTTTCTGCAAAGTACATTCAATTTTCTACAAGTACATTCAGTTTTATGCATAGAACTTTCAAGTTTCTACAAAGAATTTTTAGATTTTAACATGGTATCAGAGCCTTGGTGAAGACAAGTCGAAGGAAATCAGATATCACCTGAGGAGACCCCACTTGCTGCCAAAGTTTTCTAATTGAGATGGCTTCATCCTCCTTAAAGATAGAGGAGAAGTTGAATGATGTTTCAAACTTTGGTCCATGGAAAGCAAGAGTAGATATCACTCTTGAAAAACACAAAGTTTCGGAGTATGTTGAAGACACAATAGCTGATCAACCACAGAATGCAAGTGTCGCTGTCAAATCAAAATATAAAAAAGGCGAAATCAAAGCTAGAAAAATTATCCTTGATTCTCTTAGTGATCATCTTATTACTTATGTTTTTAGCTTGAAGAAAGCCAAAGAAATGTATAACAAATTAATTGGCATGTTTGCAATTAATAACTTGAACCAGATTATTGCCTTGAAGAATCAGTTGAAGGACATCAAGATGAAATAGACGAGAGATGGTTCAGGCATACTTCTTGAGAATGACTAAAATCAGGAATCAACTGTCAATAGTTGGTGAAGTTTTATCCGACAAAGAAATGGTGTTGATTGTGGTCGGAGGCCTTTTTCTTGTTTGGGAGACTTTTATTACCACCATCAGCAATATCAACACTATTCCCACATTTGATGAGCTCTTTGGAAAGTGTATCCAAGAGAAGCCAGAATGATCCCCAGGGGGAGAATTTCACATCATAAAGAAGGAGAATCTACTGCATTTTTAGCCTATGACAAGAGAATGAAACATAATAAACAGAAATATGCTTTCAAATCAAGTAAAAGGAATCTAAACATGTCAAAAGTTAGATGTTTTAACTATCAAAAACATGGTCATTTTTCTCGTGACTGTAAAGAAAGAAGAAGAGCTCCTAAATTCAAAAGCACACCTGATTATAGAAGAGACTCTTCTGAAAATCAAAGAAAAGGGCATCCTGAAAAAACAAGAAATCCAGGATATAGAAATGATGCAACAGAAACTCAATCAGAGTATTTTCTTGTTTCTGCTCTTTCCAGTTCTTCTTCTACAGATTCATTTGATAATTGGTTAGTTGCTAGTGGTTCTTCTAGACATTTTATTGGTTACAAAAAGACACTCTTTCATCTAGTTGAGAGGAAGACTAATTTAAATGTTATCCCTAGAGATAATTCTACTCACCAAGTTAAAGGTTATGGTTCCGTTTCATTTCAATTCAATGATGGCAAATCTACTTTTCTGCAAGAAGATTTGTAAGTACTTGGTTTGAAAAAGAATCTTATACCCATATCTTCTCTAGAATATAAAGGAATGAAGGTTGTTTTTATTAATGGAAGAGTTCTAACTTGGCCTTTGAACTTAAGTATGAAAGAAGCTTTCACTCTTGGATCAAGATGTGAAGGGCTTTACAAAGTCAATGGTAAACCCATTCATGCATTGGTCCATGATATTGATCTTCAGTGTGAGCTACGGCACAAAAGATTTTCTCACCTACACTACAAAGCCTTACCTCATGTAAGGAAGATGGTTTATGGAATGCCTGTGATCATAATAGATCATGAAGGAGTTTGCCCAAAATGTGCAAGTGGAAAGCATATAAAGGGACCATTCCCTTCAAGTAGAACAAAAGCTAGTCAGGCACTTCAGCTCATACATTCTAATTTATGTAGACCTATGCTTGTTACTTCTCTTGGTGGCTACTTGTATTTCATAATTTTAGATATTCTTTTTGAAAAAGAAAGGGGAAGCATTTGACATGTTCAAAGATTTCAAGACTTTGATTGAAAATCAAATGGGAAAGTTGATCAAAGCTTTTCGATCTGATAATGGGGGAGAGTTCACCTCCAATGAGTTTAATGATCTTTGCAGAGACGCTAGAATAAAGAAAGAAACCATTGTGTCGTATAATCCACAACAAAATGGTGTGGTTGAGAGGAAAAATAGAACCATTATGGAAGCAGTTAGAGCCATGTTGCATGATCAAAAGCTACCGAAGTTTTTGTGGGGAGAAGCTGCAAATACTGTTGTTTATGTGCAAAACAGAACTCCTCATCAGGCCTTAGACAATAAGACTCTTGAAGAAGTCTTCACTGGTAAAAGGCCTAAGGTGAGTCACTTGAGAATCTTTGGTTGTCCTGTGTACTTCAATGTGCCAAAAGAGAAAAGGAATAAACTGGAAGCTTCAAGTAAGAAAGGTACATTTGTTGGCTATTGTGATAATTCAAAAGTTTATAGAATTTATGTACCTAGCCAAAGAACTATTGAGTTTAGCAGAGACGTGACATTTGATGAAGATGCAGCTCCTAGAAAAGCAAGAGACTCTCCTCCTCCTGCCATTGCTGAAAGACAAGTTGTTAATGAAAAAGAGCATGCACCTGAGTCTGAACCGAACCTGAGAATGAGCTTGTTGATCATCCAATGGGTTCCATGCATCCTCTAGATCCTCCACCAAATGATCCTCCTACCAAAAAGAAACCACTATGGTTGCGAGATACCTTGCAAGATGTTGAACAACATGCTACCCCAAGTGTTAGGCCCCTATAATACTAGTGATTCCCCCATTACTATTGTCATTGTATCCCTTATTGTTATTATTGTGCCCCTATTGTCCCCATATTGTTATTAGTATGACCCATAGAAACCCACTATTGTTATTTTTGTGCCCTTATGTTATTACTATTATGTCGGCTTGATTATATTGTGACCCCTCAAACTCCTATATATAGAAGAGAGGTTTAGTCATTTGTATCATCGATGAATTGTTCATTTTTGTAATGTAAAGGAGGTTGCCCCCTTGAAGAGGCTAAATTCTAAGGCGTTGATCCATCTTTTCTATCTTTTTGTGAGCTGGTTTCCTAACATTTGGTATCAGAGCTTTGTATTCTAGGGTTTCGCTGCTTTAAACAAATCATTGTGGCATCTTCGCTATAACTTTTTTTCTGCGACATTTCAGAAGCTAAAAAAAAACCCATTTGAGACGAAATCGTTCTGAACTTTGGGTCTGAATTTCAGAGCTTGTCTCACTATATTTGCGGAGATATGATCTGAGGAAGTTAGGGTTTTTGCAGACTCCTGAATTACATTCCAAACAAGTGACCTGGGGAAAATCGTCATAACTTTTGTTTTGAGCATCAGATTGAAATTTCGTAAAAAGTTTCAAAAAGAGGACGGCCTGTAGTTTTCTGTGTATCAGTTTCAGGTACTAAGGTCGAAGCAATGACACGTGGAACGTCATACAAGTTCGTTGTACTGAACTAGTTTATAATCAAGTCAACGTGGGAGATTTAGCATAACTCTTCCTTGGAGAATCCAATCTTGATCAAACTTGCGGGTTATAAAGAAGACTCAAAGGGCTACCGCAGGACGAGATTTCAGATATTCGAGATCCACAGTTACAAAGATACAATAGATTCAACATCGAGCTCTTACAAAGTGAAAAAAGAAGGTGTGTAGTTTATTTTAAATTTTGCATAAGATTAGTTTAAAAAAATAGTTTGAAGGAATTCAAAGGGAGTAGTGAAGAATTATTAGCATTAATTAATGCCCCAAAGAAAGAAAATGGAAACACCTAGTAAGCAACCTGAAAGCTCTAGCATGACTCGTGAAGAAGAGAAAGAAATGCAACATAATATATCAAAATTACAACACCAAGTACAACAAATTTCACTCTCACTAAGGGTAAATGAAGCCAAGATGAATGGCATGAAAGCTAATATGAATGGCATGCAAGTTAAGATGGAAGCTAAGATGGATGGCGTGGACACTAAGATGAATGGCATGGACGATAAAATGGAAGAATTAAAGATAAATTTGAATAAGTTGCTACAAGAAATGGTCACTAATGGTGAAAGGGTAGTAAAGGAAACTCATGATGAGAACAAAAGAAATGTTAATCATGATTTCAGACTCTAATGTTAAATTGAAGACCCACCATGTTCCTAAAATCGATATGAAGAAATTTGATGGCAAGGATCCCGGAACATGGATACTACAGATGGAGCGATTTTTCGATCTCCATAATGTGCAAAACACACAAAAGGTACGTATTGCAACTTTATATTTGAAACCAAATCAGTTTGTATGGTATCGATGGCTTTGCTCTCGTAAACAAATTGTCACTTGGGCAATTTTTATGGAAGAAATGATAACACATTATGAGAATACAAAAAGCAACACATTTTTTAGCCAACTGATAAATCTCAAACAAAAGGGTTCAATGATGGAGCACATTGAGGACTTCCAAAAATTGAACATAAGGGTAAAAGATATTCTAGAGAAGCATAGGATTGATGTGTTCAAAGGGACTTTAAAGGATAATATCCAACATAAGGTTCGCCTTTGGGAACCTGATTCATTGGAGAAGGCATTCAAGTCAGCAAGAAAAATGGAAAGAAAAATTATGGCAACCAAGAAGCCTACACTCACAACTATAAAGATGGAAGTGTTGTTGCCCCTAGCCTTCCACAAACTACAAGGTTGACACCACAACAATTGCAAGAAAAAAGAGCAAAAAGGCTTTGTTACAGTTGTGATAGCATATACACTAAAGGTCATAAGTGTGCTGAGAAGAAATTATTCTACATAGATTGTGAAGAGGGGGAAGAAAAGGAACAAGAAATGTCAAAAGAAGAGGATATACTCCAGGAACAAACCCTAGATAAAGAAGAAATGAATCCAACCATATCTTGTAATGCATTGGCTAGAATTACCACTCCTCAAACTATCAAGACAGGACATATCAAGAAGAAAAAGGTAATAGTGTTGATTGATTCGAGAAGTACCCATAATATTATTCATCGTAAGATAGCAAAGGAATTGAATTGATTTCTATATCCAGCACTAGAGTATCAAGTGATGGTTGCAAGTGGAGGAACCATAAATTGCTCTGGAAAGTGCCATAATATCAAGCTATCCATGGGAAAATATGTATTGAATAGCCCAAGGCTTTCCATTCCAATGGGTGGTGTTGATGTTGTACTAGGAGTCCAATGGCTACAATCCTTGGGTACAATAGCTTTTAAATTTCAAGAACTTTTCATGAAATTTTGTGCGGAAGGAAAGGAAGTTGAATTAAGGGGTATTGCAGTGAAACCGGGAAAGATAATCAGCACTAATGGTATGACAAAGCTTCTAAAGAAGAAACAACGAGGTGTAATTGCACAATTATGTTCGCTAGAGGTTCCCACATTGAAATCATTTATTTCTCCAAATCTCCAAAAAGTCTTGGACAATCATTCCAAGATATTTGAGACTCTCAAAGGTCTCCCACCTATTTGTGATCATGATCATGCTATTCATTTGATTCGAGGAAGTGTTCCTCCAAAAATCAAGCCGTACAGATATCCCTATGCCCAAAAGAGTGAAATTGAACGTATGGTTGCAGAAATGCTAGAGGTTGGTATAATTCAACCTAGTCAAAGTTCTTTCTCTGCTCCAATAGTATTGGTGCACAAGAAGGATGGATCATGGCGCATGTGTCCGGATTATAGGGAGCTCAACAAGCTCACTATTAAAGATAAATTTCCCATTCCTATCACTGATGAATTATTAGATGAATTGCATGGATCAACTTACTTCACCTCTGAAGAGCAACAAAAATGGGTCACAAAGATGTTGGGTTATGACTTTGAAATCATCTACAAAAAAGGGAAGCAAAATGTTGTGGCAGATGCACTCTCAAGAAAGGATGAGGATGTGGAAGCATTGTTGTGCGCCATTTCTATTATCCAATCAGATTGGATAAATGAACCAAGGGAGGAATGAAAGAATGGCAGAGAAGTGTGGGCACTCATTCGAAAGTTACAACAAGATCCCAGTACATCTGATACATTTAGCTGGAAAAATGATCTGTTATGGTACAAAGATCGCTTATACCTATGCGAGAATTCCCAACTCAAACAAAAAATTCTTATGGAATTGCACACTTCTGCCTTAGGAGGGCACTCAATATTTTTAAAAACTTACCACAGGGTTAAGAAGAAACTTTTTTGGGATGGCCTTAAATCGGATATTCAAAAGTTTGTGGCGGAATGTTTGGTTTGCCAACAAAATAAAGTTGAAACAATTAAGACCCCAGGTCTATTACAACCTTTATCCATTCCAAGCCAACGTTGGGAGGAGGTTTCAATGGATTTTATCACAGATTTACCCAAGTCCGAGGGAGTGTCATCATGGTGGTAGTTGTCAAACTTACCAAGTATGCACACTTGTGTGCATTATCACATCCATTTAAAGCCAATACAATTTCTACTGCATTTATGGAAACAATTCAAAAGCTACATGGAAACCCAAAGATTATTGTAAACGACAGAGATCCCATTTTCACTGGAAATTTTTGGACAGAATTATTTTCTTGTCTCGGTACTCAGTTAACTCATAGCTCATCTTATCATCCTCAATCTAATGGGCAAACTGAGATAGTAAACAAATGTTTGGAAGGATATTTTCGTTGCTTTGTATCTAATAAACAAACACAATGGGTCAAATGGTTGCCTCTGGTTGAAAGGTGGTATAACACTTCCTTCCATACTGCAGCAAAAATGACCCAATTTATGGCACTTTATGGATATCATCCTCCATCCATCACATCATATTTAAGAGAAAATTCTAAGGTTCAAGCAGTGGAACATCACATCGAGCATCAACAACAAGTTCTCCAACTCTTAAAGGATAACCTCACGTTGGCGCAAAATAAAATGAAACAACAGGTAGATCAACATCGCGGCGAAAGAAGTTTTGATGTAGGTAACTGGGTATTCCTACGGCTACAACCATAAAACAAATGTCCCTCAAAAAAGCTAAGAAGGATAATAAATTATCACCAAAGTATTATGGTTCGTACAAGGTGTTGTAAAAGATTGATACTATGGCATACAAATTGGAGGCTCTTGCAGCTTCCCGAGTGCACCCAATCTTCCATGTTTCATGTTTAAAGAAGGTTATAGGTGAGAAGCTCCCAATTCAAACAATATTGCCAGAACTTGACAAGGAAGGAAAAATCATATTGGAACCAGAAGCAACCACAGAAACAAGAACTCCACAGGTACGAAATCGATCAATTTTGGAGTATTTCATCAAGTGGAAGAACTTATCCACTGAAGATTCCACATGGGAGGATGAGAATTTTATACAAAAGCATCCAGAACTACTCAAGCATTGAGGACAACGCTTTTCGGAAGGAGAGGGGCATGTTAGGCCCCTATAATACTAGTGATTCCCCCATTACTATTATCATTGTATCCCTTATTGTTATTATTGTGCCCCTATTGTCCCCATATTGTTATTAGTATGCCCCATAGAAACCCACTATTGTTATTTTTGTGCCCTTATGTTATTACTGTTATGTCGGCTTGATTATATTGTGACCCCTTAGACTCCTATATATAGAAGGGAGGTTTAGTCATTTGTATCATCGAAGAATTGTTCATTTGTGTAATGTAAAGGAGGTTGCCCCCTCGAAGAGGTTGAATTCTAAGGCGTTGATTTATCTTTTCTATCTTTTTGTGAGCTGGTTTCCTAACACCAAGAGGAACGTTTAGAGAAAGTAAGAAGCCAAGTTGGTTTCAAGGGTGCATTGTTGCCATGAGCAACATCATTCAAGCAGAACCATGCACCTTTGAAGAAGTTGCAAAAGAACAAGTCTGGAACGATGCCATGACTGAAGAATACGAACAATCATCCAAAATGATGTCTGGGAAGTGGTTCCTAGACCTCAAAATAAATCTGTTGTCACTTCCAAATGGTTGTTTAAGATTAAACATGGTGCAAATTGTAGTAATGAAAAATATAAGGCTAGATTTGTAGCTAGAAGATTCTCTCAGAAAGAGGGACAAGATTATGATGAGATTTTTGCACCTGTAGCTATATATATACCACTGTTGATAATATCGGCGATATTCGAAAATATCGCGATATTTTCGGGAAAACGATATATCGCCTAGAAAATATCTCGATATTTTCTATTTTGATAATATCGCGATATTTTCAAAATATCGGCAAATATCGGAAAATATCGGCAAAATATCGCGATATTTTGAAAATATCGGCAAAATATCGGCTATATTTAAAAATTTGAAAAAATTATTTTTTATGCTTGCCGATATTTGCCGATATTTTCGCCGATATTGCCGATAAGATATTTTCTGGACCCTCGCCGATATTTTGCCGATACCGATATTTTCAACACTGATATATACTACTATTTGATCTGTTGTTGCCTTTGCTGCTAGTCAGGGATGGACTCCTCACCAAATGGATGTGGAAATTGCTTTCTTGCATGGATTCCTCAAGGAAGAGGTATTTGTGTAACACCCATAAGGCTTTGAAGAGCATGGCAAGGAAACTCATGTATGCAAACTAAAGAAAGCTTTATATGGGTTTAAGCAAGCTCCAAAATCTTGGTACGCTCACATTGATAGCTACCTGATAAAGCTTGGTTTCACAAGAAGCAGTGCAGACCCAAGCCTCTACTTCAAGACAGTCCAAAGTATACCTTTGATTTTGGTATTGTATGTTGATAATTTATTCTTGACAAAAGGAGAACCTCTTATCCACCAGTGTAAGAGGGAGTTAGCTTCTGAATTTGAAATGAAAGACCTTGGTTTGATGCATTACTTTCTGGAACTAGAGGTCTGGCAAAGACTTGGTGAAATTTATCTTTCTCAAGGAAAATATGTTGTTAAGCTTCTTGAAAGATTTGCTATGGTAGAATATAAGTCCATGCATACTCCTATGGAAATGAACTTTAAGAAATTATGTGGCAAAGTTGCAGGACCCTGTCTAGCAAATCCCACAAAGTATAGGCAGCTCATTGGTGCTTTCATGTTTTTGGTAAACACTGTGCCTGATATATGCTTCGTTGTAAACACTTTAAGTCAGTGTATGATTGATCCCTTTCATGCCCACTGGATTGCTGCAAAACATGTACTCAGATACTTGCATGGAACTATAAATCTAGAATTGAAATATACTGCTAAAAATGCAATACTTCATGGATATACTGATGTTGATTGGGCAGGTAACTATGCTGATAGAAAGAGCACTTCTAGGTGTTGCTTTAGCTTGGGATCTGTCATTATCTCTTGGATGAGTAGAAAGCAGAAGTTTGTTGCACTAAGTACAGTTGAAGCTAAGTACATTGCTACTAGCATGGCTAGCTGTGAGGCAGTTTGCCCGAGAAATATTTTTGGGGAACTATTTGAGCAAGTTCTATACACAACAGTTATATATTGTGACAATATGAACGGGATTCGTCTTATAGAAAATCTTGGTTTCATGACAAGTCCAAGCATATCAAGATCAAGTATCACTACATCCGGGATATGGTGCAAAGAGGAACAACGAGGCTCCATCACATCTCCATTGATGATCAGATAGCTAAGATTCTTACCAAGCCTTTACCGAAATGGAAGTTCTTGGTTTTTAGAAAGCAGCTTGGACTTATGGACGTGACCCTTCCGGGAGATGGTCAAAGCTGATCGAGAACACTGCGCTGCCTTTCCCCATTATCAGAGCTCAAAGATTAGAGAATGATGTTGAAAAGCTCCTGAGGATGAGGGACATCTTGTGTAGTGTGTGCCACAAGAGTAGGCCTCAATATGCATCCGACCCATAGTCTAGGACATGGGAAGAGCCACCTACCTAGCTAATAGGTGTAGTGAGACTTGTCTGTGTGACTTGTCTAGGATGCAGGTGTTCCACCACTTGACACTTGATTGTGTTTGATTCTTGTCTGTGTGACTTGTTTGAGTCTTGTCTATGTGATGTTTTTGTTTTATCACCTTTTTTTTAGATGAAAATTGGTTGAGTATAGTCCTTGTTTATGTGACATGTGATGGTTCTTTCCTTTACAGATTTGTGTCAAGTGGATTATTCTTCTTTAAATTGTGAATTCAATGTTACAGATGTTACCGAGCAAAGTTGAACTAAGATGAATGAAAGAGATCAGAGGAATCAGAGATCTTTGATGTAGAAATAAATTCCTCCCGAGCTGAGAAGGAGTATTAAGATTTGAAAGCTCAAGGATGAATTTCTCCTAGAAGGAATCATATCTTTCAGTTTCGTTTGAACCACCTATAATAAAATTTCACTTCTAACAATTCTAATATGACTTTCCAACAATAATAAGTCACATCTCAATTTGGAAGTGACTTTCCAAAAATAGAAAGTCATGTCTAATGATCAAAGATGATCTCGACATATGGAATCCACTTTAAAATCAAATCAATCATGATTATACAAGCCAACAATTAATATTTTTATGCTTACTAGTATTATTATTATTATGATACTATTATTATAAAATAATCTAAAGTCATTCAGCTTTAATGGATTAATAAAACGAATTATCTCATGAAATAAATAAATTAAATTGAGAATCTCTTACTTGATAAATTGAACCTTTCTGTTGGAATAAAATAGTAACTCCACACTTAAAAGAATGTAACTCTTCCTCACTAATTCAATGTATGACAAAAATGTAACTCCTCATTAAATGCACTTGTAACTCCCTCATTCAATTTGATTTGTGACTCTCACCAAATACTCTCTCTCTCCCTAATTTGAATTGTAACTCCTCAAGACAAGTGTACCTCTCTCTTGATTCTTGGGATGAGTTACACTTCTCCTCAAGTAACTCCTCCCTCATGGAATTCAATTCTTCTATTATTGACTCAAGGAATGAATTCATTTTGTAACTCTCCTTTCTCATCTATTTATGCAAGAGCAAGTGAGAGTTGAGAGTAACATGTTCATTGTGAAGAAGAAGAGCTAAAGTTGAATGCGTGCAAGAGAAGTGTGAGAGCAAGTGAAGAGTAAGAGCAAGGGAAGGGTTGGAGCAAGTGTGTAGGACAAGATCTAATCAAGAGAAGGAAGAGATTTTCAGGTAAAGAGCAATAGCACTTCAACTGCAAGTTGATCAAACATTGGTGACTTTATTCATTCTCATTCTCTCTCTCTCTCTGTACTGTGCTGAACAATTGAAGAAATCTAATAGAAGAAGAATCATTTGGGTTTTCCCCTTGTGGGTTTTGCCCTAGTCATTGGACCTAACTCTCAGTGTCTCATATTTGTGCTTGGTTGTCTTCATATGATCCCTAGGTTTATGTTCCATCTACAATTGTTGTTATAAAAAGTTGTGAAGAAGAAATCTTCATTCTAAGTAATTGCAATAGCATAGTACATTCAGTTTTCTGCAAAGTACATTTAGTTTTAGGCAAAATACATTCAACTTTGTGGAAAGTACATTCAACTTTATGCAAAGTACATTCAATTTTCTGCAAAGTACATTCAAGTTTCTGCAAAGTACATTCAGTTTCATTCAGTTTTCTACAAAGTACATTCAATTTTCTGCAAGTACATTCAGTGTTTTGCAAAGAACTTTCAAGTTTCTGCAAAGAATTTTTAAATTTCTACATATAGCTTTCAGATTTTAACATCAGTGGAAAGAAGACAAGGGGACCATTCCCCTCTAGCGAGAACAAGACAAATGACATCCTCCAACTTATTCATTCTGACATATGTGCTCTGATGCCCATACACTCTCTTGGTGCCCATCTCTACTACATTACCTTCATTGATGATTTCTCAAGGAAAACATGGATATATTACTTGAACCAGAAGGATGAGGACTTCAACTTGTTCACGAATTTCAAGGCTTCGGTTGAAAATCAAACAGGGAAGAAAATTAAGATCTTTGGGTCTAGTAACGATGGAGAGTACATTTCAAATGAATTCATAGATTTTTGCAAGGCATCAAGAAAGAGACGATTGTGCCCTACAATCCCAAACAAAATGGAGTGGTTGAAAGAAAGAACATGTCCATTGTATAAGTTGTCCGAGCCATGCTCCATGATAGGAAAGCAAGGGACCTTCCTCCACCTCCTCCTCTTGAGAAGAAGAATGATAATATGGATATTTTAGAATGTCCTTCCATGCCTGAATCTGAGAGAGACATTGTTGATGATCCCATGGAACCTTTGGACCCCTTGTATCCTCCTCCATGTGATTCCCCTGCCAGGAAGAGGCCACTTTGGCTTCGTGACACATTACAGGATTTCGAGAGACTCATTCCTGCCATAAGGACTTTTTGAGAGAGCAAGAAGCCATGCAAGTACCAGGGATATGTTGTAGATATGAGCAATATGATTCAAGTTGAACCTCACACCTTTGACGAAGTTGTGAAAGAACAAGTTTGGAAGGATGCTATGGCCGAAGAATAAAAATCAATTATGAAGAATGATGTATGGGAGGTTGTGTCAAGGCAGAAGGGGAAATCTGTGGTGACTTCAAAATGGCTATTCAAGATCAAACATGGAGTCGATGGAAGTATTGAGAAATATAAGGCAAGGTTTGTGGCCCAAGGATTCTCCCAAAAAGAGGGAGAAGATTATGATGATATATTTTCTCTTGTGGCTCAATACACCATCATTTGTTCGATAGTTTCCCTTGTTGCAACTCAAGAATGGACCCTTCACCAAATGGACATGAAGATAGCATTCTTTCATGGCATATTACAAGAAGAAGTTGATGTTGAATAGCCACAAGGATTTGAAGTAGAGGATCAAAAGACACATGTTTGCAGGTTGAAGAAGGCATTGTAGGGTTTGAAGCAAGCCCAGAGAGCATGGTACGCCCGCATAGATAGTTACCTAATGAAGCTAGGATTCACAAGAAGAAGCACCAACCCCAACCTCTACTTCAAAGTGGTCCAAGGTATGCCATTGATTTTGGTTTTATATGTTGACGATCTATTTTTGACAAGTAGCGAGCCCCTGATGATCGAGTGTAAGAGGGAGCCAGCTTTTAAATTCGAGATGAAGGACCTTGGACTCATGCACTACTTTGTAGGGCTCAAGGTGTGGCAAAGGCCTGGTGAGATCTTCCTTTCACAAGGAAAATATGTCGTGAAGTTGTTGGAAAGATTTGGAATGACAGAATGCAAGTCCTTAGCCACACCGATGGAAATGAATTTCAAGAAGCTATGTGGACAAGTTACAAGCCCTGATTTGACAAATAGATCCAAGTATAGACAGTTGATTGGGGCTGTGGTGTTCTTAGTGAACACTTGTCTGGACATATGCTATGCAATGAACACGTTGAGTCAATTCATGACCAAGCCTCTCCATGCATATTAGGTTGCTGCCAAACATATTTTGAGATATTTTCATGGGACGATCACCCTTAGTCTGAGATATTCTGCCAAAGATGTTTGACTACATGGATCTTCCAATGTTGACTGGGCAGGAAATGTTGTTGACAGGAAAAGTACTTGTGGATGTATTTTTAGCCTTGGATCTACCATGATATCTTGGATGAGCACGAAACAAAATTCCATAGCATTGCGTACCGTCGAGGCAGAGTATATTACCACTAGCAGGGCTAGTTACGAAGTAGTTTGGTTGAGAAAGCTCTTTGGAGAGTTGTTTGAGCAGGACCTACACACTTCAGTGATATATTGCGACAAGAAGAGTGGGATTTCTCTGGCAGAGAATCTCGTGTTTCATGACAAGTCCAAACACATAGAGATTCGATATCATTACCTTTGAGACATGGTGCAGAGAGGAGTCGTTAGACTCCATCACATATCAACTGATAAGCAGATTGCAGATATTCTCACAAAGGCTTTACTGAAAGGGAAGTTCTTGGTCTTCAGAGACCAACTTGGACTGATGGATGTGAACCCTCTTGATAAGGGGCATCACAGATCGAGAACACTAAGCATAGCTCTTCCCCCTTAGTTGAGCTCCCCAAGGAGGGAATGGAGCATTAAGGGCTCCTAGGGGTGAGGGGTCTCTATACAATAGGGTATTGCCCCTATCTGTTACCCATAGGGTCGAAGATGAAGCTCCCCTATCTTGGTCTAGCAGAGTATACCCTAGTTGGCATCATAAACACAAGTTGGGCTTGTTGGGATTGTAGCTCCCTGTCTAGCCAACAGGTTGAGAAAGCTTGGGGGTGTGTGATCCTTACCTTTGGTAAGTTGGGTATCTCACCCAAGCTTGATTATGATGCAGGTGTTCTACCAAATGACTCTTGAAGGTCATTGTTGGGAAGATCAGTAGGTAATAGGATGGATTAGATATCATATCTCACCTATTGCTCAACATAAAGTGGAAAACATACACTCCCCTATGAGATGACTTGGGGTGAGAGTGTCCCATAAGACCTTCCCCACTGTCATATACATGAGGTGAGGGTGTCCAATAGGACCTTTCTCATCGTCTTGAGAGGGTGGTAGTTGTAGCTCCTCGATGATTCTTCTTCTTTAGATTCAAGAATGATTCAACAAATAGAATTGAGTGAAGATGGGACATGATATGATGACAGAATACATATGATGACTATATGATGATGTTGGAATTTCTCCCTAGCTAAGAGGGAGAGTCCATTTGGTAGCTTGGTGACAAATTCCTATCATTGGACTAGATTCCTCTCTCTGAGTAGACCAATTTTGACTTTTGAAGCAACGGATTTGGACAAGGGAAAGTTTATTCTTTTAAAGTGGGGCCTACAATGTCACAAAATGATAGATCAGCCTTGTTGCACACATTTTGTCAAAGTTCCGACGAAGCAGATATGCCAAAGATTTTTCAAATGATCGGATCATCTTTCAGCACTTTATTGTGTCTTTATAAACCCATTTCTGCAAATTTATAATGTAAATGATGCTAGTAAGACCGTATGTGGATGTAACAACCTAGGTAAGCCAATTATTTTGGCTAGAGTTTCATCCTAAGAGGTTTTTCGTCTCACCGATTCATTTGTGTTTCTAAAGACGGATGGTCAGAAGAGTTTTTCCCTCCAACCTCACCCCAAAGCTAGGGTGGAATTCTTCATCACGGTCTTAAGTGAGTCCTAATGTTTTAGTCGAGTCTTATGTTGTTAATTTTAGGCAAAAATGGTATGTTCTATGGATTAGAGTAATTTTATTTCAATTTCTTTATTAGCCCAATGTCAATATTAGCAATCACATCGACATGATACTAAAATGCAGATAGAACATAAACATAAACAGTAGACGACAAGCCAAGACAAGAGGAAACAAGATGTGGGACCAGTGAGGGACAAACCCCAATGTGGGGAAACCCTTGATCAATTCTTCTTATATTCTTCAATAGTTCAGCACAGAGAGAGAGAGTACAATTTACAAATCTAATAATTTTTGACAACAGCAAAAGAGCCCTAACCAAAAAAGTCAACACTGGTCAACAAGGCAGATTTCTTCCTCAATTTAGCTCGGTCAAACCCAGTCAACTTCAGCTTCCAACAGCAAGACTAATTAGCCCAAAACAGTTCGAAAAAGTCCAATCAAAATTAGTCAACAAAAGTCAACTCTGCGGCTAGCCCTAGTACAGTCAACGCTGGTCAAAACATAGGTCATATCGCCTCGGTTTTTGTGCCCAGATCTGTGGCCTGCTAGGACAGAGATTCCTCACCCAAATTGAAGTCAAAACAGGTCAACGCATCAAGTCAACACAGTCAAACAGCCTACCAGTAGCTCGGTCAATGTTGGTCAACGCAGCAAAGAATTTTGTCCTTTGCTTCGCACGTGTGAGAGAGAACACTGCCCAGAAATGCGTACCCAATCAGATGAGGAGAGAGAGAGATGTGAATGAATGATTGATGTCCGAATGAGGATGAGGCATCATGAAATTATAGGCAAGCATTGAGTATGAATAGACATGATTGTTGGGCTTCTGAGCCTACATGAGTTTGTTGGCCAACCTTGACAATTTGTCCACAATATAAATAAATTCATATCGTCATTTGTACATGTCAGAATCGGATGATCTTTAGATCAATCCTATAGCTCTCGGAGATAGGAATCCAAGAAAAATATCAGTTGTCATAAATAAGATGACCCATGTGAAGTTTGGCCCTAGTTGCCAACTTTAACACTCCCTCTCAACTAGGGAAAACTCCACCTGCTAGTCCATCTTCTAGTCTGTACTATCTTTGCCATCAATGCACTGCTCTGCTTTGCTCTGTTGTTGAACTATGAAGAAGAAGAAGTGATCAAGAATGTATCATACGATTCTCTACTGACCCAAAGTCGGCCCCAAATAAAAGAGTGTCTCATACCACTCTTATTGACCCGAAGTCAGTTCCAATCAAACGAGAGTGTCTCATACCACTCTTACTGACCCGAAGTCAGTTCCAATTGATCCCAGATCAATATTGGTCATCCTAGCATAGGGAGTACGGTAGTACACAATGCATCCATCAGTAGTACTATTGTCCCTATCCTCATTTCCCTACTCATTGGCCAGATGAGAGGTACTTCCCATGAGTCCGGCTGCATGGGTAGGATGTCTCAGCGGGAGAAGGATGAACCACTCATCCTGCCTACATGTCACCAAGGGGTATCGGAGGGGAAGGTTGAACCACTCACCCTGTACAGAGCAGACCACTAGGGGAAGGGTGAACCACTCACCCTATGGTTGCTCATCGCTCCAAGGAGTACCCCAAGCCCCCTGGAGCTCCCAGAGGTCAATGTCCATATCATACAGGACCCTCATAAGAGGGTCTCTCCACGACTCCAAGCCGTTCTCGAAAGGCCAAGAACTTGACCTTCCCTAGGGGCTTTGTCAGAATATCGGCGACCTGCTCATCAGTGCCAATGTGTTGGAGCCTTATTGCTCCTCGTTGTACCATATCCTGGA
Organism: Pinus tabuliformis; assembly: GCA_031772625.1. Taxonomy (NCBI): domain Eukaryota; kingdom Viridiplantae; phylum Streptophyta; class Pinopsida; order Pinales; family Pinaceae; genus Pinus; species Pinus tabuliformis. Next base: position 673,613,126 of record CM062808.1, read on the forward strand.
TAAAGTGGTACCTGATATCTATATGCTTGGAGCGATCATGAAACGCAAGATTCTCTTATAATCGAACCCACTCTGGTTGTCGCAAAGGATCACAGTGGTATCCAGCACATGTCCAAACAGCTCACTAAAGAGCTTCCTCAACCAGACAGCTTCACAGGAGGCCATACTAGCAGCTATATATTCGGCCTCAACAGTGCTCAAGGCAACTGATTTTTACTTCCTGCTCATCGAGGATATCGAAGAAGAACCCAAAGAAAAATAGCATCCAAAAGTGCTCTTGCAATCCACAACACTGCCAACCCAATCAACATCAGAATAACAATGTAGCCTCACATCTCCGGCAGTGTATCTTAGTCCGTGAGTGATTGTGCCTCGAAGACGTCTCAGAAGATTCTTGGCACCAATCCAATGTATATGATGAGGCTCAACCATATATTTGCTCAATGTGTTAACTGCAAAACATACGTTTGAACGGGAGTTCACCAAGCACATCAGTGCTCCTATGAGTTAACGATACTCAGAAGCATTTCCCAATTTAGGTCCGACAGCACTACCACATAACTTCTTAAAGTTAAGTTCCATCGAGGTAGTCATAGGCTTGCAGTCTACCATCCCAAATCTTTCAAATATCTTCACAACATATTTTCCTTGAGATAGGAAAATTTCCCCTGGTATTTGCCAGACCTCCAACCCTAGGAAGTAGTGCATTGGTCCGAGGTCCTTCATCTCAAATTCAAAAGCCAACTCCCTCTTACATTTGTGAATGAGAGGGTATGCACATGTCAAAAAGAGGTCGTCCACATAAAGTACCAGAATGAGAGGTTTATCATTTTCAACCTTAAAGTAAAGGTTTGGATCAGCTTCACTTCTAGTGAATCTCAGCTTCATCAGATAGTTATCGATCCTCTCATACCAAGCCCGGGGTGCTTACTTCAAACGATAGAGAGCTTTCTTCAACCTGCATACATGAGATTCCCGGTCATGAACCTCAAACCCCTCGGGTTGTTCCACAGACTTCCTCTTTGATCGAACCATGCAAGATAGCGGTCTTGACATCCATCTGATGTAGGTTCCATCCTTGCGAGGCAGCAAGTGTTATGATCGAGTGGATGGTGGTGTATCGGGAAACAGGTGCAAATATCTCATCGTAATCTACACCTTCCTATTGACAGAAGCCTCGAGTAACAAAGCGAGCCTTGAACTTTTTTGCACTTCCATCAACTCCATGCTTGATTTTGTAAAGCCACTTAGAGGTGATAACTGATTTGTCTTGGGTCTAGGGACCACATCCCATACATCATTTTTCATAATTGACTCGTATTCTTTATTCATAACATCCTTCCATACTTGTTGCTTCACGACCTCTTCAAATGATGAAGGCTCATTTTGAGAATAATGCTCATGATACTGGGATGGAAACCTTTGTGTTGTTTATCCAAACACCCAATTCAATGTCCAAATTTGAAGCGGGAGGGGCAAAAATTCTAGGATTACTCTGATTTTGATTATTCTTTCTCTGATAAGGCATTCCTTTATACTTAGCCATGGCAAGGATCTGTCCAGATGTAGGCTTTTCCCCAAAAATATTAGCGACACTATCATTAGTAGCAACCATATTATTAACCCCACAAGCATAAGACACATGATCAATCTTTTGATTTCTCTCAATAATTCTAACTTGATTTTCCACGAGAACATATTAATCTAACCAAGTATTCCTGCATGTTCCCATCCAACCATGCCACTTTCAATGATCCTTCTAACAATGGGGAATGTGGCCTCCTCGTGAAACTCGTCACATGGCCTACACTAGGGGGGAAATTGATCCACCATGTTGGTGGACTCCAATGGATTAGGAAGCCTATAGTCTTGTGAAGGGCCCTTATTCTATTGCCATCTATAATTGGACCTAGGTTGGAAGTTTTGTTTATGTGAGCTTTCCAGGGCCACCAACCTATTTTACATGGCACTTATTTCTTTTGCATGGTTTATTTACATGGCCTTTATCAATTGAGCTTGGTTGAGCTGCATGTTCTTTATCATTTGTGTTAGCTCCTTAATGGGGTCATAATCAACTTCCTTAACTTCTTTTCCCTTATACTCATGTGATTTTGTGTGAACCCTATTAAAACCTAGGATTTCAAATTTCCTATAAGCTTTCCTATGTTGTTCCATCTCGATGGCTTCACCTTGAGCATCCGTCAAGTCATTACGTTCCTTTCGTCTCATTTCATAAGATGTATCCACATTGAAAGCATCAACATAGTAGATCAAGAGAGATTTATCTTGTGGCTTGATGTCATCGGGAAGAGCCTTCACTATGTCATTGAATCTCTTGTTGAACTCTTCCACTGTTTCATTCTCTTGTTTCTTGATATGGCTAATGGCATTGAGCAGATTTCTCTCTTCCTTCTTGTCACCAAACTTCTCATTGAAGGTAGTTATGATCATCTTCAAAGTATCAAATGTGTTGGCAAGTTGCTCAGTAAACCAATCAAGTGCATCCTCCTCCAAGGAAAGTACAAACAACCTCATTTTGATATCATCAAAGTTAGCAGTATTGCACCATTTGTTGACACACAAGTTGAAATTCCTTAAATGAGTCTTGTCATTTATTACATTATTGCCTTGAAAAGAAGGCAATTTCTCAATGGCCTTATTTGGAATGTTATTGGGGTAGTCATTGATGTTAGAAATGTCACAAGGGGCAAAAAAGTCATCCATGGCATCTTGTTCAATTTGAGCCCCAAAAAGTAAGTGGATATCAATAAGAAATTCCTGCCCAAGATATGCAAGAAGTCTACTAGAAGAGAGCCTATTCAACCTCAGTCTATAAACCCTTTCAGGCTCAAGAATGGGGCTAACTAGACCACTTGGATTTCTTCTAGTAGAAACTCTTGCAGAAAATTGATCAAGTGGAGTCACCACTTGGACAAAAATCTGATTCTAAAAATTCCAAGAGCTTAAAACCAAAGTTAGTCGTAATTTCGAGTTTAAGAGGACTTATCCCCAACAACGGTGCCAAAAATGTTGCTGCCTAAATCCATACCTAAGGTTAGCATGGAGAAAATCCCTAACTCCACTTGGTGTGGCCTTGGGGATAAGCTGCAAGTTGGGGATGTCACCCAATTCCCAACTCCTTCGTCTAGGCTCTCTCTTAATCTAAGCCAAGGGGAGTAGACCCTAAGGAAAATCCAAGGCTTGGTTAGTGCTACACTAAGCAAGTTCTAGGAGATAAATGATAAGTTAGTGTAATATCCCTAAGGAAAATTTATAGTAATAAACAAAGCATGCATAGAGAAAAACAAAAACAGAAAAATTTCGCACAAATCAAACCACGAGATAGAGCCAAAAACTGTGCGGCTAAGCCATTTTATTAATAAAACATGGGGTTACAACTGGTGCTTGGAAGGTGTGCACCTGGACTTGCCCAAGGCAAGCTAACAAAGCCCAGGTGATGAAGATGAATTCCCCCAATTGTGTTGGTTGATCTCTCTTTGGCTCTGTGTTGAACTGCCCAGAAAATAAGTTGTTGGCTGTGAAGAATAGCTGTTAGGGCCTCCTCTGGTGCTCAAAAAATTCTGGGAAATTAACCCCAGGCTCTCCACCAAATACCCACAAAAACCCATGAAGGGATTGGCCAAATGTTGACCTTGGAATTTCGGCCCAATTTCCCTCAATGGCTCTACTGCTGGGTAATTCGACCCACCTTTAAATCATGTTGCTGAATGCCCCCAAAATGACTGCAATCACCAACAAATCTCCTTCCCGGACTCCCCCACAAGTTTCAACCCAAAATTCCCTTCTCTCCTCAACCCCCACGTGTGACACTACCAAGGACTGCGCAGTGCCTGCGTTGCTGCTGTTGGAACTTCCCCACACTCACACTACACTGCTCCCGGATCGATCTAAAAAGGATGAGACTCCCTCCTTGGGCTAGCACTCGAAGTCCACCAAAGCAAGGGGTGAGATTTCTGCCTGGAAACCTCTTGTGCTCAACAGCACTTGCAGACTTGGCTTCAGCTCAAGCGTGCTAGTCTAAGAGAAAACTCAAATGATCAAGAATGCCCAAAAATGATTGCCTCCTCCTCTTTTGTCAAAGAGCCTCCCAAATGCCCATGTGAGCCCAACCATCAACTTTCCCCCACCAATCTCCCTCCAATGAGTGTGTACTTCCTTGTGGGCCGTATTTCTCTATGGGTGGCCCCCACTTACCACTAGCAGTTCGATTTTCTCCCCCTTCTTCTAATGTTTGGGCCTCCCTTTAACTCAAAAATTCATGTGGGACCTCTAAACCCACCTTTCCTAAGTGCAAGTACGAATTAATACAAAATTGGGCAAAATTGATATTTCCCCTTAGCAATATTGCTAAGTGGGAATATCACAATCCTCCCCACCAAAACGTTGCTTGTCCTCAAGCAACTGTAATGAAGGATGCTGAAGTATCTACTCTCCCTCCCAAGTGGCATCCTCATTCGGTAGGTTCCTCCATCTGATCAAAAATTCCTTGATAACCCTGTTCCGCAAGTGCCTCTCACAGGTGTCCAAAATAGCCTCCGGCTCCAGAACTAAGTGCCCCTCATCATCCATGGGTGGTAGCTCTGTAGTTGTGGTCACCTGCTGCCCCAGTGCCTTTTTCAGGCAAGACACATGAAAAATGTTGTGTACTCGGCTCCCTAGGGGTAGCTCCAGCTCATATGCTACCTCCCTAACTCTCCTAGTGACTCAGTACGACCCATAGAAGTGAGGCTTGAGCTTCTCGGCCCCCTTCTGCTTGAGTGTTGACTGTCTGTATAGTTGGAGCCTCAAGAAGACTAAGTCCCCAACCTCAAATTGCCTCTCTACTCGACCCCTGTCTACATAGAGCTTCTACTGGTTTTGCACAGTCTGCAGGTTATCTTTGAGAGCCCGCAAGATATCTTGGCTCTCCTGTATCCAATCCTTGGCCCTAGGGGCCTTGCTGTCTCCAAACATCACGTCAGCAAAAGATAATGCATCATAACCATACAAGGCTTTGAATGGGGACATACCTATGGACATGTGGTACGTGGTGTTGTAGCAGTACTCGCCCAAGTGCAACCACCATATCCATGCACATTGTTGGCTCGTCACGTAGTTACGTAGGTAACCCTCCAGCGATTTGTTGACTATCTCCATCTGCCCATCAATCTTGGGGTGATAACTGGTACTCAAAGTGAGCTTTGTGCCCACTAGTCAAAACAGCTCCTGCCAAAATCCTCCCATGAATCTGCTGTCACGGTCACTGACAAAGGTCTTCGAAAGACCATGAAGTCAAAATACCTCCCTGAAAAACAATTCGGCCACCTATGAGGCCGAGGACCGGGCTAAGATACCAAAAAAGTGTGCAAACTTCGTCAATCGGTCTACCACCATGTATATGCAGTCGTTGCCCTGCACTGTGGGCAACCCGGTAATAAAATCCATTGACACACTCTCCCATTTCCCCTCGAGAATAGGAAGAGGTTGTGGTAACCCAGCAGGGTGTGTCTATTCACCCGTGTTCCTTTGGCTCGTGTCACACTCTCGGACATGCCTCAGAACATCATCTTTAAGGCCCTTCCATGAAAAGAACTCCCTAATGGTCCTGTATGTCTTGGTAAACCCCTGATGCCCTGATAATAGTGAGTCATGGGTTGCCTGCATGATCTTCTCCCTCAACTGGGAGTTGGGCACTAAATAAATCCGGTCTCGGAAGTAAATCCCCTCATTCATCACCTTGTACCTGTCATCCACCACTGCACCATCAAGGACCTCACATGCAAAACAGTCCTTGGAATACTCCACCAGTAACTATGCCCTCCAATCAGGTGCAATGCTCATCAATGAAAGGGTAGTTGGCCTCCTGGACAACGCATCAGCTACCACGTTGTGCTTCCCTTTGACATACTCAATGTCAAAGTCATATGCCTGGAGCTTGCTCACCCACTTTTGTTGCCTCTCTTGCAACTGCTTCTGTTCCAAGAAGAATTTGAGACTGTTGTGATCTGTTTTGACCCGGAACCTGTTTCCCACCAAGTATTGCCTGAACTTGGCTAGCGCATGCATGATGGCTAGCATCTCCTTGTCATAAATGGAGTACAATCTCTCGTGGGGCAGTAGCTTCCAGCTCTCGAAAGCTATCGGGTGTCCCCCCTGCATCAAAACTACTCCTACACCCTCCCCTGATGCATCACATTCAAGCACAATAGGCTGTGCGAAATCGGGGAGTGCCAACACTGGCCAATTGCTCATGACCTGTTTGAGGCACTCAAAAGCCTCCTGCACCCCATCTGTCCACTCAAATGCCCCATTCTTTGTCAAATTAGTGAGGGGAGCTACTAATTGCGAGAAGCCCTTCACGAAATTTTGGTAGTAGGTATAGATGCCCACAAAACCCCTCAACTCTATCACATTCTGGGGTTCTGGCCAATCCCGAATGGCCCTGATCTTCTCCTCATGGACTCTCACACCGTCCTCCCCAATAATGTGCCCTAGAAAGAGCATCTTCGTCAAACTGAACTCACACTTAGACAACTTAGCGTAAAACTATTGCTCCTCCAAAATATGCAACACTCTATCTAAATGTTGCAAGTGTTCCTCCCAAGTCCGGATGTAGATCAAGGTAAAATCGAAGAACACAAACACAAACTTCTGCAACTGCCTACGAAACACGTGGTTCATACAAGGTTGGAAGGTGGTCGGTGTGTTGGTTAGCCCGAAGGGCATAACCAAGAACTCGATGTGCCCATAATGGCACCAGAAAGTTGTCTTAGGGACATCCTGGTCCCTTAGCCTAATCTGGTGGTACCCTGACCGCAAGTCAATCTTGGAGAAGAACATAGCCCCCCTCAGCTCATCCATCAGCTCATCTATGCATGGGATGAAGTAATGGTTCGTCATGGTCTTCTTGTTGAGGGCCTGGTAGTCTATGCACATGCATAAGGACCCATACTTCTTCGTCACCAGTACAACTAATGAAGCGAAAGGGTTGGAATTAGGCTTGAGTGCCCAAGTGCCAACAACTCGTGAATGGCCCTCTCAATCTCATCCCTGTATGCCTTGGAATGTCTGTAAGGGATAGTGATCACGGCATGTACCCCTGGCTCCAACTTAATAGTATGCTCAAAGCCCTGATCAGGTGGTTGCCCAGGTGGTATGTCTCCAAACACCACCGAGTACCTGTCCAAAATAGCTTGTATGTCTGGGTGTGGTGGCTTGGGCTGCCCCCAGCCTCAGAAATCCTCAACTCCACGGCCACTCAATGTGACCTTTCCTCAGATCAACCTCCATCATGTGGACCGAAACAGTCTGTGGAGGGTAAGTGTGCATATCCTGCAGTAAAACCAATTTTCCATCCGGCCATGTGAATTCCATATCCAACTTCCTCCAATAAGTAGTGACTCGGCCAAGTGAATAGAGCCACTAGACACCCATCACCACGTTGGTTTCCGGCACATCCACCACAAAAAAATGGTCTGTCACTGAATAGTTCCCCATGGTGACTGTCAAGGCGGGAACATAGTGTGTGCACTGCATGTTGATTTTTGGTAGCATCGGATGTGCTCTAGCAATGAAAATTGGTGGAGAGGCTAAAGCACGTGAGATCTCTAAAACCCAGAAATCGTTTGGAGAAATTCTACGCGGATGACCAGATATTAAAATAATTAATATTTTTAATGAGCTCCTAAGTATAAACTTAGGAAAATTAAAATATTAATGTGTATTAATATAATTTTGGGTTAGAAGGTTCCAAGAGACAAGGATCAAGCCAAATCTAATTTTAGCCGTTGATTAGGGGCTTAATATTTTCTGTTGAAGACTCAACAAGAAAAGTATAAGAGGAGGCTTGAGGTTCAGTTGGAGATACACCAAAATTGACGAGTTAGTTCGATTTTCTGGAGCGGGGTTTTGCTGAGAGAATCGAACTAGTGATCTGTTGCAACGAGGGGAAATTCGGCACGAGGCCGAGAATATATAGCAAAGAGGCAGAGATAGTGCCAGAGAGACAACGCAGAGCCTGGGGAGGCTGACGCAGAGGGAGTTGGGACCTACGCAGAGGCTAAGGAGGCCAACGTGGGTGGCACAGAGGGCCAGAGTGCTGACGCGGAGAGACAAGGAGCTGACGCAAAGGCATCAGTAGCTACGCAAAGGCTAGCAAAGCTGACGCAGGGCCAAGAGGCAGCGCTGGATGATTTTCGTGGGGCAGACTGAGTGCTAGTGAGCTGAGAGGGTGACGCAATCCCTAGCAAAGTGACGCAGAGCAGTGGAGAAGCTTGGAGAAGATTTCGCTATCCAGCTAAGGATTTGTCGTAGTCGTTGTGGGATCGATCATCCGGTGACTGATCAGCCAGAATATTTGTCTCCGAGGAGAGGTACTTCTGCTGAGGGCATTCTCCGTTGGGTGAGCCATTTCTGGCACCCTAGTTGTATTCAGAGATATACATAATAATAAAACCCTCATATCTGTTGCACCGGTTTTCCCGCATTGAGTTTTTTCGGGGATGATTGTCCAAAAATAACATTGTCCCTTGTGTGTTTGTCTCAGTTATTTCAGTTGTTGATCTATATATGTGTTAAGGTTGCATTTGTGTTTATTTTCGGTATTTATATTTATAAATAACTTGTTAATGAAAAGAACAAGTAGGAAAAAATATACCAGATAATGAAGTAGGGATTTCTGACGTGTCAGACTTAGAAATTTCAACACTGCATGGTTCTATCTCTCGGCACAAGAACCGAAAATCCCCAAAACTCCTCGGTTGTGATGCCCCTCCTCTGAACTATCTGTGCATTCATGAAGTTGTGGGTATCCCCACTGTCCACCAAAACTGAAACACACTACCCCTGCACAGTGCCCCTAATCCTCGAGGTCAAAAACTTGGGTACCCCTCACAAAGATGCAAGGACGGTTGATTTCTAGTAGCATCAAATGTGCTCTAAGTCTCAAATTTTGCAGGGACACTTAGTCACATGTATTCCAAAGAACCCAGAAATCGCTTTGGGAAATTCCACCCAAAAGCAATTTTATTAAAATAATTAATTATTTTTAAAGGGACCCTAAGTCTAAACTTAGGAAAATAAAATAATTAAAGGGTTTTAATATAAATTGTGGGTGTAACTTCTAGAAGAAGATGAGGATCAAGCAGAAATGATCTTATCCATTGATTAGTTTCTAATCTAGGTCGTTGAATGTCAACGAGGAGATTATTTAAGGAGGCTTGAGGGTCACTTGGAAGACACACAGAGAGTTCAAAGAATTGATTTTCTGAAGCAGAGCAGAGGAGATACCGTGAGAATTTTGATAGTGAGTTGTTGTAGTGAGGGGCAGGGATAGTTGGGTTAGAGTATCTTCTCTAGGACCCAGGATACGCAGTAGAGAGAGGCAGAGAGACACCAATTAGGTTGATGCTCGGCCAGAAGAGCCCACGCAGAGCTTGACGTTGAGCTAGAAGGGCTCATGCAGAGACAGCGTGGTCACCCAGAGCAGAAGTCTGAGTTTTGCAGAGGAGCTGACACGTCTGAGCCGAGAGGGTTGGAAACTGCTCCAGAAGGCAAGACGTTTCCCAGTTGAGCTAACACAGAGCCTTTTGAGGCTGACGCAAGGCCAGCGCAGAGATAGCCGGGGACAGTTGGTTCAGCTGCCAAAACAGCCAGGAATTCCTGGGTAGAGTGAGGTAATCTCACTAAGTTTTTCTGCCAATTTATTTTCTCTGTAACTAGATTGTCGGAAGGGCATCCAGAGTTGTATTCAGAAACTACTTCTTAATAATATAAAACCCTCAAAGTTGTTGCACTGGCTTTCCCGCATTGGGTTTTTCTGGGGACATTTGTCCAAAAAATACTTGTCACTTGTGCAGATTTTTCTCTATTGTTTTGTTCTTGTTTTGGCCAAATTAATTAATCAAGTGAAGATCGCAGTTGTATTAGCTTCAATATTTGCTTAAGGAAACAGTAAATAATTTGTTTCGGTAATTAACAAATAGGAGAAGTTTAATCAGTTGTTGCAGTAGTAGATCCGGGTGGGATTCTCGAATTTTCACATGGTATCAGAGCGAGTGCAGGTGAAGCAAGAAGAACAGTGCCAGAGAACCCAGTGCTGAGCAGAAAAGGAGGTCGAAATGGCTGCAGGGGGCATCAGTTTTAAAAACCAGAGGGTTTGCGCAGTCCTAGCCAAAGCACTGATTTTCAAGGCAATCTCTCTCTGAGTGAGTCAATAGAGAGGAGGGACTCCCAATTCAAAAGTTTGTCGGGGCAGAGAGAGAGAAGCCTCAGCATGAGGAGAAGCTGGTGGGACGCAGTCTTTTTTGCAGGCCATTTTGTTGGGCAGAAAGATGTCAGAAGAGAAGGAAGAAGCACGGTTGAGGGAATTTCTTCCTCAGTAAGACTTCCCACCAAGAAGTTCGTTTTCTTATTGGCTGAGCAGCAGCAGTAAGAACCAGAGAGCAGATTTTCGACATTTGTGGCAGAGATGGCAACCAGTGGCTTGAGGGATCAGGACAGGTTGGATGGAGCATCCAACTATGTCATCTGGAAGGCAAGGATGTCATTCCTTCTAGATGAGAATTCTCTCAAGACATATGTCAACAGTGTGGTGGTTGTACCTAAAGATACAGATTCATTGAAGAAGTACCGAGCTGAAATGGCAAAGGCAAAAAGAATGATCCTCGATGGAGTGAAGGATCATGTGGTCTGTCACATCGCTAGCAGAGGGACTGCTAAGGAGATGTGGGACGCATTGTCTACATTGTATCAGGGATCTTCTGTGCAGCGGAAGATGTACTTGGAGCAAAAGCTAAGATCTGCTCAGATGCAGAAGGGGGAGCATGTGGATCCATTCCTCACGAAGCTTCAGGAGACCCAGGACGATTTATCTGTTGTGGGGTCTACACCTCAAGGTTTTGAGATGGTGAGACTAGACCTAAACTCAGTCTCAGAAGAGTGGCAAGTCTTTGTCCAGCGCATCCTAGGCAACAGAGCTTTGCCAGACTGGCATAGTATGTGGGCAGCTCTCAAGCAAGAAGAGTTGAGGAGAGATCTAGTCAAGTGCAAGCTTGATGGAAGCGGCAGCAGTGGCTCGAAGCCCAAGGAGGAGGAGGATAATGCAGCCCTTGCATCGAAGAGGCAGGAGCAGCAACGAAGACATAAGAAGGACGTCATGAATATAAAGTGCTTTAGGTGTGGTGAGATGGGTCACTACGCAACTCAATGTCCTCTCAGGAAGAAGGGCAAAGATGAGAAGCATGATCCAAAGGATGCACCCACAAAGATCGAGGAAGAGGAGTTCACCATGACAGCCGAGATACCTCCAGGAGGGAGGTGCGCTGATTTGGGGTTGTAGTTCAAAAGAGATACAAATGGGCAGGATCCTTGAGGAGCCCACCTCTTAGATCAATTCCTTGCTATGGGAGCCCATATTAGAAGTAGCAGGATGGACTAGTGTCGGATGGTGCCGAGGAGTGTCAGAGAGACAATTGCAGTAGCTAGGAGCGCCAGAAACTGAACAGCGCAAAGCAGAGTTGGCAGCAGTGCAGATGGCACAGAGCAAAAGTCAGCAACAGTGCAGTAGATTCAGAGGGTCAGCGCAAAGACTACTAGCAGTCAGGTTCCAACATTCACATGGTATCATACTGAACACAGTTAGTTCAGTAATTGGGATGTTTTCCATTGTTGATGCAATAGCAGCAGCAGTTTGCAATGCAGGGGCAGTTGGCAGTGGTAGTGCCAGCAGCAGCACAAATGCAGAATTGCTGAAGGAGTTGCAGTACAAATGCAGTATTGAGAGTGGCAGGGTCAGCAGCAGTACAGATGTAGCATTTGCGCAATGGTTGGTGGACAACATGTCAGACATCAATAGCTCAAAGGCAGATGTTACAAAAAAGGGTGATGCTTCAGCAGGATGCATTGCTAGAGCACATTCCTCGCTAAGAGGGATTGTTGATCTTTGGTAGCATCGGATGTGCTCTAAGTCTCAAATTTTGCAAGGACGCTTAGGCACATGTATTCAAAGAACCCATAAAGCGTTTTGGGAAATTCCACCCAAAAACAGTTTTATTAAAATAATTAATTATTTTTAAAGGGACCCTAAGTCTAAACTTAGGAAAATATAATAATTAAAGGGCATTAATATAAATTGTGGATGTAACTTCTAGAAGAAGACGAAGATCAAGCAGAAATGATCTTAGCCATTGACTAGCTTCTAATCTGGGTCGTTGAATGTCAACGAGGAGATTATTTAAGGAGGCTTGAGGGTCACTTCGAAGACACGCAAAGTTCAGAGAACCGATTTTCTAAAGTAGAGCAGAAGAGCTACTGGGAGAATTTCGATAGTGAGTTGTTGTAGTGAGTGGCGGGGATAGTTGGGTTGGAGTATCTTCTCCAGGACCCAGGATACGTAGCAAAGAGAGGCAGAGAGACACCAGTTGGGTTGACGTTGGGCCAAAAGGGCCCACGCAGAGCTTGACACTGAGCCAGAAGGGCTCACACAGAGACAGCGCAGTCATCCAGAGCAGAAGTCCGAGTTTTGCAGAGGAGCTGACATTTCTGAGCCGAGAGGGCTGGAAACTGCTCCAGAAGGCAAGACATTTCCCAGTTGAGTTGATGCAAAGCCTTTTGGGGCTGACGCAGGGCCAATGCAGAGATAGTCGGGGACAATTATTTCAGCTGCTGGAACAACCGAGGATTGTCAAGTGGAGCGAGGTAATCTCACTAAGTTTTTTTGCCAGTTTATTTTCTTTGTAACTGGATTGTCGGAAGGGCATCCAGAGTTGTATTCAAAAACTACTGCTTAATAATATAAAACCCTCAGAGTTGTTGCACTAGTTTCCCGCATTGGGTTTTTCCAAGGACATTTGTCCAAAAATACTATCACTTGTGTGGATTTTTCTCTATTGTTATGTTCTTGTTTTGGGCAAATTAATTAATTAAGTGAAGGTTGCAGTTGTATTAGCTTCGATATTTGTTGTAGGAAACAATAAATAATTTGTTTCGGTAATTCACAGATAGGAGAAGTTTAACCAGTTGTTGCAGTAGTAGATTTGGGTGGGATTCTCGAATTTTCACAAGGACCCAGCCTGTTGGTGCGAAGGGAGCTCCCCCTTGTGGTGGTGGTGGTGGTGGTGGTCCCCTCTCCACACGTGCTACACTGTCATCTCCACCCACTTCCAGCTCTACATCGTCCTCCAGGTCACTGTCAGAAAAGACCTCAATGTAATGGGCCTTGCCTGTTGTGCATCTATGGCCTGGTGCCCATGGTTCCTGACAAGTGAAACACAACTTCTTCCTCCGGAGGTCTCTCTGGGTCTCCTCATCCAGCTGTCCATGCCAGTGTTGCAGGAATCGCCCCCCCCCCCCCGGGATCCAAAGGCAGAATCGCGAATCGTACGGAATCGATCCGGAATCCCCACAGGAAGCGCGATTCCGTTTTTGAGGTGGCGCGATTCCGGGTTAAAAAAACGATTCCTGCCATTTGAGGTTGCGGCCCCCCGGAATCGCGATTCGGGCAAGGGGTGGCGCCACGCAACCTGCCCGGAAGCGCACGCCACCCAGGCGCAACCCGCACGCAACCCGCGGAGGCAGCGAATTAAACGTATTTTTTTTTTAATTTCTTTTAAAATTTAACTTAACTAGCATGAGGGGGTGGGTTAGGGTGAGTTTAGGGTGAGTTTAGGGTGACTTTAGAAAAGAATAAAGCCCCCATTCTCTTCTCATTTTCTCACTTTGAGTTTATGAGAGTTGGAGAAGAGAAGAGAGGAGAGGAGAAGAGAAGAGAGGAAAGGAGAGGAGAAGAGAGGAGAGCTTGGAGGAGTGAAGAAGGAGGAGCTAGGAGAAGGAGGAGGAGCTTGGAGCAAGAGCTTGGAGGACTTCATCTACAAGAGCTAAAGAGGTAAGTTCAAACCCCAAACTCCCTTGTTTTTTTGAAAAAAAAATTGTATTTTTCTCCTCCCTCTCCTACTCTTTCCCATTGTTTCTACTTGCTCCTTTATTTACAGGTTGTCCACCACCTATATCCATATTCCAAGATGGTGTTCTTTTGGCTTCTATGTATCATTCCACTCTTGGTTTTAATGATGGCAAGGGTGAGGAATAGAGGGGAAGAGGAAGGGGATGAACTTGGTCCTAATAGTAGTGACCCAATGTATGATGAGGAGGAAGGGTTTGAAGAGGAAGGGGATGAACTTGAAGAGGACACTGAAGCACAAGATGGGAAAGGTACATCAAATCCCTTGTGGAACTATGTGACCAAACTTGAAGGGGGAAAGGGTGGTGGATCTTACAAATGGATGTGCCCTCATGGTTGTCATGGAGGAAAACCATATACGGGTTCATATACCCGTCTGAGGAGGCATCTTTGTGGGGTGCTAGACAGTGATGAAAAAAAGGGTTCTGTGGGGGTAACCATTTGCCCAAACATTTCAAGTGAACAAAGACAAAAATACATCAAAATAGAGATGGCTGCACAACGAAAAAACAAGAAACTAAAAACTCATTCTGAATCAAGTGCAACCTCTAAATTTGGTAGTTGCCCATCTCCTCATGGTACTTTTGCAACCTCTGGAGGTAGAAAAACAATAGGGGATTTCCTTAATGTTGCTGGGAGGGATGATGTGGATGGAAAGATAGTCCGTTTTCTTTGTGCTTGCGGTGTACCATTCAATGTGCTTCGCTCTCCCTATTGGCATGAAATGGTAAAGGCCATCAATGAAGCCCCAAAAGGATACAAGGCCCCCAACTATGAGAAAGCTAGAACAGTGTTATTAGAAAGAGAAAAAGCTAAGGTTCAAAGAGCTTTGACACGTTTTACACATGAGTGGATGGATTCTGGGGTATCCATTGTATCAGATGGGTGGACAAATATTAGAAACCAACATTTGATAAATGTTCTTGGTGTTTCTTCTAGTGGTGCAGTATTTATTGCATCTCATGACTCCTCCTCCATCAGTGCAACTGCACCAAACATTGCAGATCTCCTATTGAAATCAATCAAAGATGTTGGTCCGAATAATGTGGTTCAAGTGATCACAGATAATGCAGCAAATTGTAAGTTAGCAGGAAAAATTATTGAGCGTACTCATCCACACATCTTTTGGTCTGGGTGCCTGGTTCACACATTGAACCTTTTGATGCATGATATTGTGAAACACAAAGATTGTGGGTGGATTGCTGAGGTTTACAGGAAAGGGAAGCAGCTCATTAAATTCATCACAGGGCATACAAGGGTAAACTACTTCTATGGCACTTACTCCAAGTTGCAATTGCTTAAAATTGCAAAGACAAGATTTGCTAGTTATTACCTCACCTTTAGGCGGCTAGTGAGGGTGAGACAAGCTTTAACTAATCTGGTGTGTGCTGAAACATGGGATGAAATTAACACTGACACAGATGGTGCTAATGAAGTCAAGGACACTGTTCTTGACAGTTACTTTTGGTCACAGGTTAAATATGTTTTGCAATTCACCAAACCAATTTATTACATGATCAAGTTTGCAGATTCAGATCGACCAGTAATTGGGGAGGTGTATGAGCAAATGGATAGCATGTTGGGGCAGATTAAAGACATTGTTGAGCCTAGAGATACCACCTTGTACAATTATATTCGTGAAGAGGTGGAAAAACGATGGGATATGCTAAATGTTCCATTGCATGCATTAGCATATGTTTTGACACCTAAATACTATCATCCATCATGGCTTTCAAAACCAGCACCTGGGGGGGGAGTCAGGAAAAAACCACACCAAGATAAAGAGGTTCACGAAAAATATATGGCTGCATTGAGTAGATTAATCCCTGATAATGAGGAGGCTGCATTGGTACGGAGACAGGTGAGCAACTATACGAGCAACACTGGTCCATTTGGGAGCATGCATGCAATTCAAGATCGAGAGCATTTTTCTGCTCTTGAGTGGTGGAACATGCATGGAGGGCCTACTCCACTTCTACAGAGTTTGGCATTGCGGGTGCTATCACAGGTGGTAAACACTTCTTCTGCAGAGAGGTGTTGGAGCTCTTATTCTTTCATCCACAGTGTTAAAAGGAACAGGTTGAATTTAGACCGGGCAGAGAGCTTGGTTTATGTTCATTACAACTTGCGATTGTTGTCCCATTACTGTGAAGATGCAAAGTCTAATAAAGACTTGTTGACTTGGGACAAGAATCCAGAGGAGCCCAATTTGGAGGATGGAGTGTTGCGACTAGAGCAATTAGAGGATTCTCTTATCCAGGTATGTCCATTGTGGTATGAATTTTCCAATTTTCCCTTATAAAGCATTTCTCTAATTCATGTTTTTAATTTTTTTGTTAACTAGTGTTTTTTTTTTGCATGAATTTTTTGAGCGATTCTAGGATGATGACACGGGTGTTGATATGCCACCACCCCCACCCCCATCTGGTCCCTTGGTTTCTAGGTTCCATGGTTCAACACCAACGGCAGGGGGTTCTTCTTCATCAGTTCCAGTGCCACGACTTACACAGGGACCATCTTCTTCATTGCCACCACGTGGAGGCCCGCCATCACGTTCTATTCGTGGTGGAAGGAGGAGAGATTAGTAGATATATTCACAATCTACTTCTTTTTGTCATAGATTACTCATTAGACTTGTAGACTTGTGAATTTGAATTTTGAACCTTTTTGGCTTGGCGGTGACCAAGTGACATATTTTGTAAACATTATTATTTGAATTTTGGACATGACAAATGTTGACAGTTGCTCACTTGCTAGATAAATCATAATATGCTCTATGTTTTATGTTTTATAATATGCTTAAATGTTTTATGTTTTATAATATGCTTAAAAATTTGATGTATGTTTGTAATAGCTAGAATATAGATGATTGTTGTACATACTAGTAACTACAATGGAATCATGGATGCCATATCTATCTTGATTTATGCAAAAATATGCATGTTTTCATGTCTTCTACAATTAATTTGGTATTTGGGATGTTTGGTTTGAGTATAAATGCAAAAAAATATAAAAAAATATATATATATAGCAGACGCTTCCGCGGACGCTTCGCTTCCTAGATTTTTGGAAAATGACGCTTCCGCGCTTCCGCTTCGCGCTTCCGCTTCGCTCCCGCTTCGTGCAACATTGGTCCATGCCCCTGGTTGGCTCTCGGTGGTGGAGCCCTACTGTCTCTTCCCTTCTACTGGAAACCCTATCTAGGTGGTAAAGGTGTTCTAGCCCTGGATAGAGCATCTTGCAGATCTTGGGCCCTCCCCACTATGTCCTGCAAGGTAGTCGGCCTGTTGGACCTCACCAATCCCTTCAATGGCTCTGTTAGCCCCTCAACAAACATGAAGACCCTCCAAGCCTCTGATAGATCAAGCACCATCACTAATAACCTCAAAAACTCTGAGATGTAGGCCTCAGCACTTCCCGTTTATTTGAGCCTTATCAACTCTCCAAAATGCTCCTCTGGGTCTCTCCTCTCGAAACGCTCCAGCACCCTCCTAGTGAAATCCTTGTAGGTTGTCACTCTGGCATGCCCCATCGTGGTTAGCCCATGGAACCACCAATCATGGGCTTCCCCTTCTAAATGCAAAGTGGCAATTTTAATTGCCTCTCCTTCCATCATCTGATTGAGCTAGAAGTAGACATCCAGCTTCTCAACCCATGCTTTTACTGAGCTCTTGGACAAACCATCGAAAGTTGGGAGGAACAATCTCCCCATTGTGTGTTGTAAATCGGTACCATGAGTGTAGCTTCCTCCACCTTGCCCTTTTCCCCTGTTATTACCTTTCAGCTGACAAAAGTCCCTGAAGGTAATGGCCTCTCTAAAGTCTGGCCCATAGGACTGATACTCCACAAAATAGTCCGCCATGGGATCTCCTCTTGCCGTTGTGGCCCTCTAGCACCAGATGCAACAAATGTGAGAATAGTGGACCTGGGTGGTGTGCTGGGAATGAGGGGTGTGTTGGGGCCATGACCCCCTTGGTGATGTGAAGTACCAAAGCCCTCACCAATTTGAAATTCCCTTTTAATCCCTTTACCCCTGTTGTTACTGCAATTCTGTTGCCTCAGCTCTTCATTACCCTTCAACAAATCCTGTACGACCTTGAGAAGATGTTGGGCAAACTCCTCCTCTTTACTCCTTCTGGTTCAACTATCATTAGATCTAGGGTAATTTGTAGCTACCTTTCTCTGCTCCTGTACCTCTGCCCTCTGATAAGTTACGTTTTGTTGGTCTTCTGGTGTCATAGACTAATGCTGCTCCCACAGGCTGAGCCAAGACTATGAGCTCGGATACCACTGTAATATCCTTAAGGAAAATTTATAGTAATAAACAAAGCATGTATAGAGAAAAACACACACAGAAAATTTGCTCACAAATCAGACCACGAGATAGAGCCAAACACTGCACTACTAAGCCACATTTTATTCATAAAACATGGGGTTACAACTGGTGCTTGGAAAGTGTGAACCTAGGCTTGCCCAAGGCAAGCTAGCAAAGCCCAAGTGATGAAGATGAATCCCCCAAGTGTGTTGGTTGATCTCCCTTTGGCTCTGCAGTGAATTGCCTAGAAAATGAGCTATCGGTTGTGAATAATAGTTGTTAGGGCCTCCTTCGGTGCTCAGAAAATTTCAAGAAATTAACCTCGGGCTCTCCACCAAATACCCACAAAAGCCCATGAAGGGAATGGCCAAATGTTGACCTTGGAATTTCGACCCAATTTCCCTCAATGGCTCTGCTGCTGGGTAATTCGACCCACCTATAAATTTTGTTGTTGAATGCCCCCAAAATGACTGCAATCATCAACAAATCTCCTTCCCAAAATTCCCTTCTCTCCTCAACCCCCACATGTGACACTACCAAGGACTACGCTGTTGCTGCTGGAACTTCCCCACACTCACACTACGCTGCTCCCGGATCGATCTGAAAAGGATGAGACTCCCTCCTTGGGCTGGCACTCGAAGTCCACCGAAGCAAGGGGTGAGATTTCCACTTGGAAACCTCTTGTGCTCGACAACACTTGCAGACTTGGCTTCAGCCCAAGCATGTTAGTCTAAGAGAAAAAACAAATGATCAAGAATGCCCAAAAAGGATTGTCTCCTCCTCTTTTGTCAAAGAGCCTCCCAAATGCCCATGTCAGCCCAACCATCGACTTTCCCCCACCAATCTCCCTCCAACGAGTGCGTACTTCCTTGTGGGTTGTATTTTTCTAGTGCGAACTTACCACTAGCAGTTCGATTTTCTCCCCCTTCTTCTAATGTTTGGGCCTCCCTTCAACTCAAAAATTCATGTGGAACTTCTAAACCCACCTTTCCAAAGTGCAAGTACGAATTAATACAAAATTGGGCAAAATTGATATTTCTCCTTAGCAATATTGCTAAGTGGGAATATCACAGTTAGCCAAGAGATACATCAAACATCAAATTACAAATTTACAATAAACCACTTGAACCGTGTCAATACTTCAACAAGTAAATAAGATCTCCATGAGCATATAGAGAACCATTTATGAACAAATGTATAAAGCAATGATACTAATATGAAGGATACTTTGCAAGAAATAAAATAATGAGACGAGTGCCAAATAATGAGAAATAAGTAAATTTGCAAAATGAAATGCTCAAGGGAAGAAATAGTACTTGCAAAGTAAGAACATGCAAGTGAAAAAGGTAGCAAGTAAAATGCTTGAGATACAATTGTACTTGAAAGTAATATTTGCTCAAATGAAATATACTTGAAAGTAAAATTGCATCAATGAAATAAGAGATACTTCAAGATAAGCAAGTGAGCTTCAAATAAAGTTATTTCAAGTACAAGAATGTAAATGCTTGAAAGTAATTTAAAATAATTGCAAGTGTAAAATGCTACTTGAAGGTAAATAATGCTTGAAACTGAAACTTGATCAACTATGGCATGAGATAACTTCAAGATGGCATAAACATAAGAGATATTGCAATGACGTAATGTGCAATGTAAAGTGCTCTTGGTTTATGTTATTAGACCTATTCTAAGGTGAAACTTCCTCTCTAGACCTTCACCCTTGTAGGGATAGAGATGGTTGCAAGGAGCTTCAAGTGGAGAATCTTAGCTTCATTATGAGAATCCACCTAGTCTACAAAGTCAACCCACGTGCAAGCGCTCCAAAACTAGACTGAGCCAAGCCTGAATTGCCAAATCACGTGTTTACCTTTCTCCAAACCTGGGTAAATGAATATTGAGGAGGGTGTCCTATTGTCTATACAACCAACTTATGTTGTAGGTTGATTTTAGTGAACCAATATGATCAATTGCAAATACTTCAGATGTGAAGAATGTTCAAAGTAAAATTGCAAATTAGATAAATTGCAATGAGTTAGTAAGCAATCTAAATCAAATGAAAGCAACACTATCTATAGAGCATGTAATTGGGAATTAGAGATTTTGCATGTAAATGAAATTAAACTAGCGTGAAAGAAGACACTTGCATGGAAATGAGATCAAACTATCAGAGCATTAACATGTAAATGATCAAGTAAAGCTTAGCATGTAGTGAGAGCCAAGTGAGATAATGCATAGAATAACCAACTAGCTCAAGATCAAATGCGCATTAGTGAATGGAGAGAGCGTGCAACTAGATCATGAAAGTCTCATAAGCATAACATGAACATTAGCATGAAACAAAAGAAAATGTAAGCTAGTCTACTTGCGAGAAATGAAAATAAATGAAAGAGGAAATCACTCGAGACCTCCTCTCAAAAGAGAGAAGGATGGGATGCCAAGCAGAAAATCCCCAAGCTCCCAAAGAAAAAAAAAATTATTATTAATGATGTGAATGCCTTCTTATAGAAATGAGGGACTATTCTGGGAAGAGTTTTACAATATTCTTGTAAAGAAAGACCACTCTTTCTCAAGTGTTACAATGAATGATCAAGAACTACTTTTGAAAAATGTTACAAGAAAACTCTCCTTGAGAGAGACTTGAAACTCTTCAATGAAAAAATGAAATGTAAAAGTTACAACTCCTCACAGCTTGTGAAGCTTTAGAACAAGAAAATGAGTAGCGAAAAGGAGGTAGTCTTGAAAGTTTTGGATGTGAGAAGGCCTCCAATATATACGTTGTAGTTCTCCTTCTCCAATCAAGTTTGCTTCCAAACCTTATCCAATTTGAATCTATCTCCAAGCCCTTATACGACAGTGAGAGGATAAGTTAGCATACAAGAGAAGCAGAAGGCTGAAATATGCAAGAAAAACTTGAGTGCATGTGATTGAAAAAAACCTTATGGATTAAATGCTAATTTGAATACACTCATAATATAACAAATTCCTCCAATAAACTAACTCGCATGAGCTGATTTAATGAATGAAAGTTAGGACTAAGCCCAATACTTTAGCCTTCTATGCTTGATTTAACAATATTTGTGTAATAGAGACTGAGATAATCCAATTTTAACGAGATGGAAGGAAAAAGTAGAGGCTTATGGAGAACCCCTTTTGATATCTCTTCATTTAACTTCAATGGAGAGTCCTTGGCTTGAATGAATTATGAGTTCCTTGAGATCAATGGAGATGGCTAGTCTAACAAAGGACGTCCCCAATCTCCAAAGGAAATTGGTAACCTGCTTAAACACAACCAAAATCTTCCAAAGCCAAAGATTAGTGCCAATGGAAACTTGCCATATGATGGAAAAATTGGATTCGTTGTCCAACCAAGAACAAGAAAACCACAACTATTGCTCAGGATATGCGCAAGCTCAAAGGAAGGCTACAAGAAATTGCAATCTTCCTTCCCTAGACAAAAGTTCCCTTGGGCTATAACACGAAATCAATAGTTATGCAAGAGAAATTCAATGAAATACAATCGTAATATGAGAAGAAACTCATTGAAAAGATACAATGTTACCTCATGCTACAAGGCATAACAACATAAGATCCAGTGTGGTGAACCCCAAAGGCTTTCAACATTACATCAATGAAAATTTTGGCAAAGTTACAACAAGCATCTAGCTTCCAACCCACATAGAAATAAGAACTTGTGGGTTACATATATAGCAATTTCGGAGAAGATCCCAATGAAAGAGAGCATCTATGAGTAGCCAAAGGTGATGATCCCAAAGCAAGAGCTGAATCTACATGTGGCAAGTTGACTTTCCCTTCAATATTTACACAATTTCTCAAGGAGACATTCATTGGAGCAAAGGTAGCCATGTGTGTGGAGTGACGTGGGAGTGGTAGGAGACACACTCCATCATCTCAAGTCAAACTCCACCAAATCCTCAATCAAATAGAGTTATCCCCCCTGTTGACCACTGAAATATACTTGAAGTTTTAATGACTCCATGCCCAAGGATATGTCAAAGGCTTCATTTACCATCAAAGTTCATATATCATCAAAAAAATGTAGCTCTATCTCCTTCTTCTCATCTTTTTCTACATTGTACTCAGAGTCCGCAAGCCCTACTAGGATGTTGTAAAGTGATGCTAGTGTGATGTATTACTTTGGGAAAAAAAAAATTACTTGGTTAATTATTAGGTACTTTCGAGGACTTAATAATTAGTTGAGTTTTTCCCTCTAAGCATAATTCCAAAGCCGGAGTGTGGTTTGATGGTGAGGCCTTGGGTGAGTCCTAGTGTCTAGAGTCATCATATATTACCATACTAAATCACTCATACAATTTCGCGGAATTTGATTTGGTCTAGGGGTCAATTTTTTAATTCTTTAAATTTTCCACTAGACGGAAATTTTAATAAATTCTAAATGTAAAATGTAATAATTGATGTCTAGAGAATTTTTATGGGGTGTGCGTGCTCAAAATTACACTTCTCACCCTCAACTTTCTACTAAGACACACTTTGAGGGGTAAAAAATAAGTTCTAGACCCTCTAAACCCACTTTTCCTAAGTTTAGTGGAAAATGTGGCAATAAATTAGCACAACAATTAAATAAATGGAGCAAAATAAATATCCACACATGTCAAAATGATGTGGAAATAAGGTGGAAATTCATCTAAAGGTTAAAGTCAAGTTAGAAAGTGATGTGGACTCCACCTAAGCCACAAATCAAGGGAATTGATTTTTTTGTGGAGTTGACCATGAGTTCTCTAGGAAAATCGCATTTTTTGAAGAGATAAGTCGAGTTAAGGAGGATGACTCACCTTTTTGGTGGGCTTTGACTTGAGTTACACTAGAGAGGAGTGGAGAGTGGTCTCCTACCACTCCACTCCCATAGCCACTTAACCCTTCTCTCACACTTCGAGCTCCCTCTTCTTGGAATGCGTGGAGCCTTCAAGGATTGTGTGGCCCCTCTTGGGAATTCGACTTGCCACTTGTAGGATTCAATTTGCATGGCTTGGCATTGGGATTGTCACCCATTTGCCTTGAGATTATCTCCATCTTTTCTATTTATATGACTTTTGGGCTCTCTCTATGTATCTATGTTATGAGCTATTGGGCTTGAGGAAACTTTGTCATTTTATAAACTTGCATTTTGCTAATAAAACAAAGACTTTGGGGTATCATTGGTGGTGTTATCTTGTCAATCTTGAGGTGATCTCTTTCGATGTTATATTGTTATGCTTCAATTTCTTATGCATTTGAATTCTATTAGTTTCTATTGCCATTTATTTTGGATTGATATGTGCAAGATATCCTACACATATCTTTGATTTAGAGTAGTATTCTAGGAGTGAAATCGCTAATTGATTTTTGGAGGAATCTTTAGTTTATTTCACCCATTGTGTTGTTATAACTCCTTTTTCAAGCTAATATGTCTCCAAGTGTGTAGGAAAATCTTGTTTGAATTGTGTGTAGGATCCTATTGGGCATGGGAGAAGTCTCAAATAGATCAACTCACTCCCAGATTCAAGATTGTTCAAGACCCATCGATTTTAACTTCAAGGCTTTCATCTAAAGAGAAGCAAGAGGGGAGTTCTCTTTCCCATATTCTACTTGAATCATTTACAAATTTAAATTTCATATTTCTTTTCAATCTAAAGCTTTCGAAGATTTCATAAGCTAGTTAAGAGCACTTTTCTAGACTAGACAAGCATGGAGTTTCACTCCCATGACTTGGTTTAGTCTTGTATATTATTTGTATATTATTGTTTGTTCTTTAGCATGCTCTCTCCACTAATTTGTTGATTTGTTTTGCAGCCTTTGTGTTAAGTTTAGGTATGTTCTATGTTTAGAGCAATTTATTTCAATTTTCACAGTTAGCTCAATATCTTTTCCAGATTAGCAATCACATTAGCATTAAAGTAAACTGCAGATAGAACATAAACATAAATCGCAGAAGACAAGCCAAGACAAGAGGACACAAGATGTTGCGCTAGCCAGGGACAAACCCCAATGTGGGGAAACCCTTGATCAATTCTTCTTATATGTTCTTCAATAGTTCAGCAGAGAGAGAGAGAGAGAGAGAGAACATTTACAACAGAAGTCAACACTTCGACTTTCTAGATAAGAGAATAGATCATCTCTACATGAGATCAATTGAAGACATGCTGCTTCCACTGATTCTCCAAGGTGACTCCTTCACCTATCATTGTGTTGCATCTTGTCCACATGCTGCACCTCACTGTGCTGCACTCATCATCACAGTGCTGGACCTAATGACCATGTTATGCACTTCATGTTGTTGCTCCTGTCACTATGTTGCTCCAATCACTGAGCTGCTCTCATCACGGATCTGCACCCAATGCTGCACTCATCACTGATCTGCACTCAAAGTTTCACTCATCATCACTGCATCCAATACGCTTCTTTACACTTACCAGTCTTAGCTGCTTGCTATGGCTTATAGCCTAGCAGAGCAGCTAGGCTCCTCCAAAGTATAGTCAACTAACAGTCACAATGTCTGGCTTGATTTGTCTGCAATTGTCCTCTAAGTGAAGGTTGTCTTTGCCTTCCACAAGATTGTCCTCCATTTCTTACAGCATGTATATATCTGACATGCCATACATCAGACTGAAGATGTCGCTGTCATGTGTTCACTAGATAACATACAACCTAGAGAACAGACTTCATTGTTTCTTCTTTATGACAGTGAATTACCAATCCTTAACTCATGCCTTGTAACAATTTTATCTACAGCACTATGCCATCATCTACAGCACACTTAGGCACCTACAGCACTTAGTCCATGTTGTCATCTCCAGCACACTTAGGCACCTACAACACTTAGATTCATGCTGTCACCTATAGCATACATAGGGACTCCTTGTGCTGTTGATAAGGGTTGTGTATTGCAGACAAAACAGCAGTTAGGTATCCTTGATTAGACTGCGGATTAGGACCTTTGTTTGCTGTTCGTCAGGCCTCCTTAGAATGCGTCTAGGGCACCTTATTGGACTGCCTATTAGGGCCTTTTGTTTGTTATTCATTAGGCCTCCTTAGACTGCGGCTAGGGCACCTTGTTGGACTGCGTATTAGGGCCTTTTGTTTGTTGTTCGTTAGGCCTCCTTAGACTGCGGCTAGGGCACCTTGTTGGACTGCGTATTAGGGCCTTTTGTTTGTTGTTCATGTATCTCTATTGTTGTTTCTAAGGGCTGTCCCAAACTCTTCTAGAACAACGTATATATATAGGTATGATAGGCTGCGTTAGAGTCTGTTGTTTAGGCCTCCTTCATCATACTAGATCTCTCTTCTTCTTTGCGTCTAGGGCTTCTTCATTAGGGCAGCGTAGATCTCCATTAAGGCAGCATTATCCCTTAGAATCTCTCCTCCTACTAAAACCCAAAGACAAGTAGAGAGGAAGTGATCCCAAGTGAGTGTGTGCAAATGACTTGAAGGCCACCTCTATTTATACTAAAACGTTGAGCACAAGTGGGGTTTGTTTGGTCGTTGGACGACCTTGACGAATTGTCCCATAACACTAATAAATTCATATCTCTATGAATACTTATCGAAATCGGATGATCTTTAGATCAATCCTACACCTCTCGATGAGAGGGGTCCAAGAAAAATATCAGTTGCCATTAATAAGATGACCCGCATGCAGTTTGGCCCTAGCTGCCAATTTTAACACTTAGAGAATAGATTCAAGTTCACTTTGGCATCAAGTTGGTGAAGAGACTCTTCCAAGACTACTAATTCATCTTTGCAAGACCTTTGGCAAGTGTTTGGATCGAAATTCAAGGAGCTTGTGAGTCTTTTTGAGGCCCATCCTTGGCTAGGCCGAGTTCATTAGAAGGCTTCTTTTTTTTCCTCTATAGGCCATGGGCCTTAGGAGAGATCTAACTTCTCTTGCTTCATGTTGTTTCCTCTAAATTTTAATTCTGAAATTTGTTTGTAATTTTCAGATTTCAAATCTGAAATTTGTATGTAATTCAGATTTCAAAAAGGATTTCTTAGGCCTCATTGATAGTGAGTTTTGATCAAGGAAGGTCCATAGTTGAGGCTCTTTGAGGCCTAGAGAGAGGTTCTCATTTCTCTTGTAACCATAGTTGCGGGGGAGCGCGCCCCCCCCCCCCCCCCGAACCCGCTCCCGAATCGCGCTACGGGCGGGAGCGGCTCCGGAGTGGCTCGGGAGCGCGCTCCTAAAAAAAATTTGCGCTCCCTGCCATTTTCGGGAGCGATCGCTCCGTCGCTCCTGGAGCGAAATTTTAAGCCCAAGAGCGATCGGGGAGCAATCACTCCCGAGCATTAAAAAATCACTCCGGGAGCGTTTCGGGCGGCGCCGGGAGTGATCCGACGGAAGAACAAAAAAAAAACAAAAAATTCCGCGGACCTCAAAAAAAATTTAAAAAAATAAAATAAAATAGTTTAAAAAGCCCAATGGACCTAAAAAAACTTCATTATCACTTCATTGAGTTGAGTTTCTTGGAGAGCAAGAGCAAAGGAGCACCGAGGAGCGAGGAGCGAGGAGCAAGCCTGCAAAGAGGTAAGTAACTTAGTAGTTTAGTTAGTATAGTTAGTTTAATTTAGTTAAGTAGTAATTTAGTTGATTTAGTTGATTTAGTTTAAAAATCATGAATTTAAATTAAATTAATAAATTAAATTAATTAATCTCAATAAATTAAATTAATTTGCAGATTCAAAACCCTACAAACATCAAACACCATGGACCTGGCTATCTTTCTTGGCATTTTCCTCTTCATGGTCCCTTTTATGGTTATTATGGTGCTGGAGAGTAGGAAACGGAGGGGCCAAACTGAAGAGGGGGATGAAGAAGCTGGAGAAAGTCGAATTGAAGAAAACCCCGTCATGGTCCCTTTTATGGTTATTATGGTGCTGGAGAGTAGGAAACGAAGGGGCCAAACTGAAGAGGGGGATGAAGAAGCTGGAGAAAGTCGAATTGAAGAAGACCCCGGTGAGGAAGAGCTGGAGGAGGGTGAACATGACCCTCAAAAAACTAAACAAGACCAAACCCCATTGTGGAAATATGTTAACAGGGCTGAAACAGGGAGAGGGGGTGGAACCACTAAATTTCATTGCCCCCATTGCAACACTGATTACACAGGTTCATACACCCGTGCTAGAAGACACCTCTGCGGGAAAAGGCCATGGGATGGAGACAAACAAATAGGAATCAAAACTTGTACAGCGGTGTCAGCAGCGGATAGAGCCGAATACATAAGGGAAGAGGAGGAAGCCCAATACAAATCAAAAAAATCAAGGGGTTTCTTTGAACCAAGCTCACAATCACAAAGAACTCCTTCAGCATCCTCCCAAGGCAGTGGATATGGAGGCACAGGGTCATCATCTTTAAGGCGTAGAACCATATCAGGTTTCCTTGATGAGGGGTGTAGGAATGATGTGGATTCAAAGGTTTACAGGTTTCTCTATGCATGTGGGATACCATTCAATGTTCTTCGCTCACCTTATTGGCACAAAATGGTTTCTGCCATAAATGATGCCCCTAAAGGATACAAGAGCCCTGGGTATGACAAGGCAGGAACCGTTGGCCTTGATCATGAAAAATCAAAAATATCACATTCTTTGAATAGAATGACAAGTTCTTGGACTGACCATGGGGTGTCCATTGTATCTGATGGATGGACAAATGTAAAAGGCAAGCCATTGATAAGTGTTCTTGCTGTGTTTGTTAGTGGTCCCATCTTTCTAACTGCACATGATTACTCAGACAAGTTCAAGACCGCCATCAACATTGCAGAAGCATTACTTGAAACAATTGACCGTATTGGGCCATACAATGTAATCCAAGTCATCACTGATAATGCTCCTAATTGTAAGGCAGCGGGAGCAATTATTGAGGATAAATACCCCAACATATTTTGGTCTGGATGTTTGGTTCACACATTGAACCTTCTGTTGCATGATGTTGTCAAGAACAAAAATGAACAATACCAATGGATTGGTGATTTGTACAAGAAAGGCAAACAAATGATAAAATTTATTACAAATCATAGCAATACCCATGGCCTTTTCCGTAGTCACTCGAGATTGGAGTTGTTGAAGATTGCGAAGACCAGATTTGATAGCTATTACCTCACCTTCAGGGTCCTTTTGAAGGTAAGAGAGTCATTGGCTAGCACGGCATCAAGTCCACATTGGCAGGTATTAAAGGAAAGGGCTACAAATGCAACTGATAGGCGAGGTTTTGAACTGGTGGAGGAGGCCGCTCTTGATGGTCAGTTTTGGACAAGTGTGAGGCAAGTATTGGATTTCACCAAGCCCATTTATCACATGATTCGGTTTGCAGATACAGACAAACCAGTGATTGGCGAGGTGTATGAGCAGATGGATACCATGTTGGGGAAAATAAAAGATATTGTTCATAACAGAGATCCTGACTTGTACAAACTGATTCATGATTGTGTGTGTGAACGATGGAATAGACTTAATCTTCCACTACATTGCTTTGCGTATATCCTTACGCCAAAATACTACTCTACATCTTGGTTGGGCCAACCTGCAGCAAGGGGTGGGATTAGGACCAAACCCCATTTAGATCCAGAGGTAACTAGAGGATATTTGGAAGCATTAGAAAAGTTGGTACCTGACAGGGAGGAATGTGCAGCTGTGCGCCTTGAAATAGGCAGATACTTCAGTGGCACTGGTTTGTATGGTAACTTACATGCAATGGACGACAAAGATAGATTTGATACTCTCACATGGTGGGAAACATATGGCGGCCAGGGACTTTTGCCAAAATTGGCAAAAAAAGTTCTTTCACAGGTTGTAAATGCTTCTTCTGCAGAGAGGTGTTGGAGCACCTACAGCTACATACATAATGTGAAAAGAAACAGACTCAATGAAAACCGAGCAGAAAGCTTAGTTTATGTGCACTACAACTTGAGGTTGTTGAGTCATTACTGTGATCGGGCTTATGAGGATCCCACATATAAAACTTGGGACAATCACCCAGAGGATGACAATTTGGAGGATGGCATTGTACATCTTGAAGAACTGGAAGAGGAACTTGTAAGGGATGAAGATGAAGCAGCTGCAGCAGCCATGCCACCTCCACCTCCACCATCCAGTAGCAGTGCTCGAGGTCCGAGTCTTCTTCCTTTGTTGTCGCCACCTCCATCTACACCCTCACATGGAGGTTCTAGTTCTGGTCGTCGGTCTGTGCGGGAGACTCCTAGAAGACCACCACGACCTGCTTATACTCCTGGAGATTCTCGTGGCAAGGGCCACACGTAGATTTACAGTTTACTTGTCTTTTTTAGTTTCTATTAGACTTTAGTTTTCATAACTGTTGAATTTTGAATCCTTGACTCTTGACTCTTGACTCTTTCATATCATAATGATATTTTTTGTAAACAATATATCACTGTGACAATGAAAATTTGAAGTTTGAAGTTAGGCCTTGGCAATTATAACTCATTGGTAATGATTGTGAATTATGAATATGATGCTTCGTGAAAGATTAAAGTTGTTTCATTTCATTTCATTATTCATGTTTCATTTTATAAATTTATAACATTTCATATCATGTTAATAGTTAGAAGTTAGGACTTAGAAATATCTAAGATATTACTTCTTGTAATGGTTAAACTTAGCTTACAAGTACAACTTTGGTGATCAATGATGATAAATGTTATTGAATTTTCAATTTTGAAAGCTTGAAGTTGAAACTTTAAGATTGAATTTGATGAATCATGGTTCACGAGACTCAATATGTTGCAGTTGTAATATGTATTTTACTAACTTGTGGACATGGTTGATGAACTTGATGACGATTATAATTTCTAGATGATTGATGTGATATGGTTCAATGATCAATCTATGTTTTCTTATGTTTTTTATGTCTAATTCATCATTCTACATGTTTTTGCTGACATATATGTATCAAAAATTTAAAAATATAAAAAATATATATTTTTTAAAAAATCGCTCCCGGATTCGCTCCCAAACTGGGAGCTTCTGAAAATGGTCACTCCTGCTCCCGTTTTTGCTCCCGCTCCCGCTCCCAAACAACATTGCTTGTAACACATCTAACAAAAATTCTAATTTTCTTGTGGGAGCTTAGGAATTTACCCATGGCATCCCTCCTCATCATTTAGAGAGAGGATTTTTCTTGGGTAGATTGACTTGCATTTATATTTTCTAGCTTTCTCATTTAGTTCATTTACATGCTCTTTTGGTTCACTAACCTAACTCACATAGCATCTACATCTAATTTCATTTCAACTTGCTTTACATTTCTCAAGTATTTGTATATTGCAACCTATTATGTTTTCATGCACATTTTCTATTTGAGCAAGCAAATACTTTAAGTTTATGTGGCAAGCTTAATTCATTTATTTAGCACTTTGTTCTTTGGAATACATTACCTCATTATATGTTTACTTGTGACTTTGATCATGCATTATACAAGCACTTTACTTTGAAACAATTTGCGATCTTGTAATCATTTCATTTACTTACAAGCAAACATTATATTTTTGCTAGATTTCAATTGGTCTAGCTTCATTTGCTCAGCATTTTGGTTTACATGATTTATTGATATATGTTTCATTGTCAACTTGTGCTTAAGTATATTGTTCATTGGTACATCTTTTTTGAAGCATTTACTTGGAGCAGACTTGCAAATTTTGGATCATTTATGAAGCTTATATTTACATGCCATTTACTTTTGCAAAGCTTGTGAGTAATGTTGGAGATAATTGAAGTCATTGATGCAATCATATTTTGAGCAATTGATTCATTTACTTTGAGGCATTTGTACTTTCCTTTGCAAGCACTAATAGCATCCAAGCATTTCATTTTTGGCATTTTAGTTTTAGATCTTGCACATCTAAAATTTACCTCCAAGCATAAACTTGGTTGTATAGAAATAATAAGGCCAAGACTTTCCTTAAAAGTTCTTCCAATTGGTACGGAATAAGGTAAAGTGTGTGACTCTGCAATTATGAAGGTGGTTTTGTCCCCTTATAAGAACGAAGGCACACATGATTTGTAAGGATTAAGGGAAGGGTATTGTTAACGAAGACAAGTGCCTCCTCAACCCCTCTTCTTTGCAGTCACTCCAATCTTTACCCTTTGGTAAGAGGTTGAAAGGAGAATCTCTCACCTAGAATAGGCATTTGGTTTAAAAATTTACCAAGATAATTGCATCCTACTTAAGCTAAGTTGCATATCATTCTAAATCATTTACTTTATAGCATTTTCCAATTCACTTGAAAGTTTACGTATCTCATGTACTTGTCTTGGTGAATAGCCTCACTATCCATTGAAGTTATAAGTTTTGTTGTTGAGTATCTCATTTAGTAAGTACAATATCTTCTTTTTGCAAGTAATACTTTGGTTCATTTAATTTCATTTGCAGGTCATTGTCCTTCAAATTGCTACTACACATGTTTATGATCATGAATAAAAGTATCTCTATTGGAGCATCTCTTTAAAATGCAATTTATATCTTGCAATTGATATTTTTCATCTAACATTGATTTGTTTTGCAGGACTATTTGTCATCTCATTTTGAGTATATATATTTGAGCAAGTCATTACTATTTCTTGAAGCAATCATTAAGACACTGGTTTTACGAGTTTGTCTTTTGAATGATGTGTTGATTATCATTGAAAATATCTTTAATTTGCTCATTCACTAAGCTTGCTCATAATTTTGAAGTAGTCCCGTCAACCTAAGATCTCCTAGAAACTCACATCATTTCATCTAACCTTTCATTAGGGACCACCTCCCTTAGCTTTAACTAGGAGAGAGCTTTAACAAAGAGAATTGGGAATAGGTGACAACCCCAATCTCTTAGATTGCCACCAAGCCACACCTTGTGGGGTTAAAGACTTTTCCCACGATAATCAAGTGTGTGAGCGAGGCAGCATCAACACCCCCAAAAAGTGTGACTTCGCCTGGGAAATATGTGGGCCTCTAGGAGCTCAATTTTCACTAGGAGACATCCCCTTGATTCTTGGGCCAATGTGGATGCCATCTCATCCAATCACCTTTACTTAACTCTTGTTGATTTTTCATGTCATTTTTTCTTTTTGGCATCTTTGACATGGAGAGAACTGATTCTTTTCTCTCAATATTTATTTATTGGCTAATTTATTTCCAATTTACCTACTAGACTTGGAAAAAGTGGGCTTTGAGGGGTTCGAAATGATTTTTTTTGTTGAAAAGTGTAACTAGGTTCAATCTTCATAATGACATGTGTAATTGTGATTTTATGTAATTGATGTAAAGCAAAAAAAATAAAATTATTCTTGTAATGCTTGAGTCATGGGTTTCATGCTCAAGGAATTTTATTTTTAGTTGAGGCTCCCATTATGAGCCTTTAGGATTAGTCATCATGTCATAAATTCTATACAGTCAATGTCAAAGATGAAAGACCCATTTGGGCATGTAATTTAAAAATATGTGAACCCTCCAAGTCCATGTCACAAGGTCACCTTGAAGTCGGCCTCAAGATAATTCTAGAAAGGCATGTCGGCCTTGTCACTGGGAGATGTCGGCTCATTTTGAGGAGAAAACCACTATATATAGGCAGCTCGACCTTCATTTGTAGACAGAATTTCGATCAAGGATAAGAAGGCAGAAAGAAGTGTGAAGTTCATGAAGAAGGAAGCCTATAACCAAGCAAAGGAAGGAGGAACATAATCAAGGATATTTTCGATTTGTTTTGGGTTGATCCGCTCCACACGTGCAAAGAATAGATGTTGTCCACTGCAGAAGAAGTCAAAGTATGGCAATCAAACTTGAAGGTCGGATCAAGGTAAAAGATAAGATGGATCTCAAGCCGAGTTGTCAAAGAAGAAGTCTCCATCTAGAGCGAAGATAAATCAAGGTTCAAAGTTAGTCAACCACTAGTGTTAAAGTTTCTGAAACGGAGCAAAAAGTTGCATATTTGAAACAAGGGACCAAAATTTGAAGGATAGCTGAGCTCATTTGAATAAGAAGAAGTTTGGCTATTGTTGACTCAAGGAGGAAAAAGTTAAATCAAGAAGGCTTGTGACTTGGT
Organism: Pinus tabuliformis; assembly: GCA_031772625.1. NCBI lineage: Eukaryota > Viridiplantae > Streptophyta > Pinopsida > Pinales > Pinaceae > Pinus > Pinus tabuliformis. Next base: position 673,646,439 of record CM062808.1, read on the forward strand.
CTTGGGGAGGTTGTTGTGCCAAGGGTCTTGGTCGTGATCTTGGTATCATCAATTGAAGTCTCTATAGGAAGAAGAGATCATTTTCGATTTTCCTCTCAAGTGGGAGAGGTTTTGGCCATGGTTGATCACCTACATTTTCTGTCTCTTGTCTCGTTATTGTTTATGCTATGGTAGTTGTTTGATGAAGAAGAACACTATAATAATCTAAATAGAGAAAAGATCCTAATATAAAGAAGTAAAAAGCATTCACAAGCAGTTATCATTGATAGAAGAATTCTCCTAATACTAATGCCCTAGATTTCTCAACATTTTTGCCCCCCAACATGTGTCCTAGAAGAATGTTGAGGTAAATAGGATGAATTTTGAGTACTCATACATCCTCAAAATCTTCTAGCATCAATTGTTTACATTTTACATAAGAATTAAAAAAATCCTGTCCTACGGGAAATTTTTAATTATTAAAAACTCTTATCTAGACTTAGTCAAATTCTGTGAAACTTTACAGATGACCTAGCATGGTAATATACATCGACTCTAGACACTAGGATGGACCCAATGCTCAATCTTCAAGCCATCACCCCAGCTTTGGGGGTATATATGAGTGAAAAAACTTGGCTAGTTATTTGTCATTGAAAAGCAAGAATAATTAGCTAAGTGAAAAAAAACACTTTAGGGTGTACTCACTTGTTGATTGAGTCCCAAGCCTCCTAGGCCTGTTATAAAGCTTTATTCATCATGCTAGCGACATTTTTATAATTCCCCACAGGTTGCAAAATTTGAAAACAAAATGAAGAGAGAGGAGAGAGAAAGGGGTTGGAATACCATGCTAAATTTTGGAATTTTGAAATATTTTTTATGTATACTTTATCTTGGGCTATGCGGTCATTATAATATCTACTAAGTGCAACTCAGCAGTCAAAACCTTCAAGGGAAACATTCTCAATTACTTCAAGCTCATCCAACTTCATTCAAGGACAGTGAGAAGCAAATAGCTCGACCATAGAAATACATAGGAGCCTCACTGCTCCTTTTGTATCACGTGCATTTATCATCATGATTGTACCTGATCAAGCAATCCTGAAGCTCCCCTGCTTCTCAACTTGCCAAACTACAATTGGAGCAAATGTCTTCTCAATGTCCTCTCCCTCTTCCTGGGAGAATCTTCGCTTTGCACTTTTCTATGCTGCCAACAAATGCTTGATCTTGTGAATCCATCTTGAAGTCATTGCTGATTTTCCACAGATCTTGGTACAATGACATCCTTCAAACTTGCGGGCCTGTCTACTCCCTCTGAACTAGGAGCCCTTCTAGATATTGGTACAATTTCTCCCTCTTGAACACAAATCACTCCTGGGAGAGTCGTCTTGCCACATACTTTGCTTCGTTCTTCCAAATGCTTCCAACTGCTGCTAGAGCCTTGGCAGGCTATCACAATGTACCTGCAACCCTCACTAGGAGGTCAAGGAAGAAACAATTATAACCCAACAAAGGAAATAAAGACAAGAGAATAACCAGAATTAAATTAATAATAATAATCAAGGAAAGATATGAAATACTTATTTTTGAGGATTGTAGGGGATTGACGACTCCCTCTTGATCCTTGCTTTCTTGCAGAAATGAAATCCATTTGCAAACTCATCATCCTCATCATCTTGCTTTCCTTGCATGAGCTAGGGTTTCTTAGGAATTTCAACCTTGTACCAGGTTGTCCTCTTGCTGCTTTAGTACTAAATCAGTCATCATACTCCTGCTATAAGAGATTCTCTTTCTGGCCATCATGGCAACACTTGTACTCTTAACTTAGGCAGTATACTTCTACAGCTAACATTCTTGCTATATGCAATGGCATTAATATGAGCTAAACTCAGCGAATAAATTGATACTCTTAGTAGCTCCAACAATGAACCCTTGTAAGCAACAAGCACAATCTACAACACAGATCAACTCAGGTTTTGCTTCAAAATTTGAGTTTATGTCATAGCTTCAATACTGTCACAGATCAGTACATACTTGACAAGAGCCCTTACACAGTCATGGCATTAGCAACTTCAAAATAACACTTCACATATCTTGCAATATGATGCAATCAAAGGAAATATCCAAAATTTCAATCAACCGGTCTCGGCATAAGTGTATAGAACTCATTTGGTCCATCCCTTTTAGCAGGCCTTATCTTGCCTGAAATCCAAACTCAAGACTTTGATGATGTCATTACTTCTTGAAACTACAAAACAGCAGGTGTAGGACCTTATAATATCTTCCAACAGAACACGGAATCCTCTGCATATGAGATGAGGTTGTCAACAGAATCAATCAAGGAATCTTCCATCTAGTCCAAGCAAATGTAAAGTGATTCAATATAGCCTTTGCAAGGCTTGTAATCTGCCTTTTATTGACTAGTGTCATGTCAACAACAAAACAATATTGCTTAACAAGATGTTTCAATATCTTCTAAAGAAAACTTGCTCCATCAGAAAATCTTCAATTTGCCATTGCAAAAGAAATTAATTCCAAAAGATATGACAGCAGAATCAAGCTCAATGGAACTTGTTAAGGATCCTGCTTCAAGGTTTCGGTTTTTGTAAGACAGCATATTTGATAGCAAGCCCCACACAGTCCTTTGGTCCAGCAACTCAGGGTTTAGACTGCTCTCAAATCATTTTGAAAGGATTATAGCTTAGTAATGAACAGCTACCTAATGAGAGATGGATGGAGCTTTCATAACATCAAAAACATTCACTAGAAGTATCCCAAACTAACTCAGCACTTTCTAGACTGACCTGGGCTTGGAAAACCTCCATATTTGAGCATTGCAATACACTATGTGGATATTCAAAGTCAATAACAAATTTTGTCCACAGATTTTGTTTATAGAGATGATTGCTCTTGGCCCTTTCAAACTAAGTGGCTTGGCCTCTTCAAACAATTGTAACTATAGCAACAATTTGTCCCTTGCAAGGACAATCTTCAATTCTGAGAATGACTCAATGGTTACAAGAGAATTTTTTATCTCCAAAAACGATGAGGAACCCGACCTCCTTTTCATTGTATACTTACAAGAAGCCCTCCAATGTTCACATAGAGAATTCATTTATACAATATTGATCCTCCTTTAGTTATGACAGTCATCATCTTCAAGATAGCATTCTACTTTTGTAATACAAGGCAATCATATCACACTTCAGGTTGCCAATTTTTGTACAGGTGTACTTCATAGTCAACTAGCATCACAAGTTTATTCATAGCATTTCGAAGGAATGTTTAAGATCCATAGTTCCTAATCAAACCAGGTCCTAAACAGGCCTTCCCTTGACTGCCATTTCTTTGTTGCACAATTCAGCCCAAGGTCTTTTCCTTCTACATATAGATCCGCAATAAAAAAGGATCTCCAAAATCATTAGCAACACATGTCCACCTTCACTGGCCTTCTGAGGCATTTAGGCTATACTTCAAGAGTCAAAGGCTTCTAAGCTTCTTGACCTTGGACCTGAGGTCATTTTCGGCCTCCTGTAACATCTGAGGCTTTTTTGGCCTTCTACAATCAGATAACTGAGGCTTTTTGGCCTAATTCCTCAGACTTCTTCTGCCACTTACTGAGGCTCCTCGTCCTTTGATGCTCAAATTGAGGCCCTTTTTCAGATTCTAGGCTCCTCGGCCCTTCTGAGATTATCCTTGAGGCCTCTTGGCCCACTTGAGTCAGACTTCAGCCTAGAATTTGGATAAGGGTCTTCTAAACAGAGTTAGGGCTTCAGTCTTCCTTCAAACTTGGTTTTTGTTTCATACTTGAACACAAGCAGGGTTTGGCTAAGATAGAAACACTTAGGGAACTTTTCCCTTCAATAAGTGTCTTGGCTTTTAATGGCTGCTCTATAACCCAAGCTCTGATACCATGTTGATATTTCATGATTTCCTAGACTGATAATTACTTCCAATGATTACTTCATTATTTGTCTTCTATCACATTCATCACTAAGTAATAAAACAATAAAAACAGTAGGATCATGAAGAAACAACCAAACACAAGAGACACAAAAATTATCTTGGGAAAACCCCAAACCAGAGGAAAAACCCAACAACCTTTTCTTAGAGAAATTTGTCCAATTCAACAAGGAATACAATCTGAATTTTCCAGTCAAATCAAGTCAAACTAACCAGCAATTAAACCCAAGTCAAACCTGGTAAACTATCTATGAATAGCTTAAGAAATTCGGTCAGTTGTGCCTTAGAAATTTCGCTCTGCCTCAGAAGAATTTGCTCCGCCTCAAATTTCATCATTCTATTCTTCCTCAGATTTTGTCCTTTAATCTGCCTCGGATTTCGTCCTTTTCATCCTCCACGTGTGAACGGAAGTGATCTGAACTGATGCCCAAATGGAGAGGACGAATGCCAATATATAGATGTTCAATGAGCCAAATGGGTGTGTCCATATTTGCAGGGGAGCGCCCCCCCCCCTCGAACCCGCTCCCATGCTCCGGGCCGGAGCGGCACCGGAGAGACTCGGGAGCGCGCTCCCGGACGAGAGCGAATTTCGGGAGCGCGCCCCCGAAAAAAATTTGCGCTCCCTACCATTTTCGGGAGCGCTGTAGGGAGCGATTGCTCCGTCGCTCCCGAAGCGAAATTTTAAGCCCGGGAGCGATCAATCCGGAGCATTAAAAAATCGCTCCCCGGAGCATTTCGGGCGGCGGCGGGAGCGATCCGACGGAAAAAAAAATTTCCGCGACCTCAAAAAAAATTTAAATTTAAAAAAAAAATGTTTTAAAAGCCCAATGGGCCTAAAAAAACTTCATTATCACTTCATTGAGTTGAGTTTCTTGGAGAGCAAGAGAAAAGGAGGAAGGAGAAGCGAGGAGCAAGCACCGAGGAGCGAGCAGCAAGCCTGCAAAGAGGTAAGTAACTTAGTAATTTAGTCAGTTTAGTTAGTTTAATTTAGTTAGGTAGTAATTTAGTTGATTTAGTTTATTTAGTTTAAAATCATGAATTTAAATTAAATTAATTAATCCCAATAAATTAAATTAATTTGCAGATTCAAAACCCTACAAACATCAAACACCATGGACCTGGCTATCTTTCTTGGCATTTTCCTCTTCTTGGTCCCTTTTATGGTTATTATGGCGTTGGAGAGTAGGAAACGGAGGGGCCAAACTGAAGAGGGGGATGAAGAAGCTGGAGAAAGTCGAATTGATGAAAACCCCAGTGAGGAGGAGCTGGAGGAGGGTGAACATGACCCTCAAAAAACTAAACAAGACCAAACCCCATTGTGGAAATATGTTAACAGGGTTGAAACAGGGAGAGGGGGTGGAACCACTAAATTTCATTGCCCCCATTGCAACACTGATTACACAGGTTCATACACCTGTGGTAGAAGACACCTCTGTGGGAAAAGGCCATGGGATGGAGACAAACAAATAGGAATCAAAACTTGTACAGCGGTGTCAGCAGCAGATAGAGCCAAATACATAAGGGAAGAGGAGGAAGCCCAATACAAATCAAAAAAATCAAGGGGTTTCTTTGAACCAAGCTCACAATCACAAAGAACTCCTTCAGCATCCTCCCAAGGCAGTGGATATGGATGCACAGGGTCATCATCTTTAAGGCGTAGAACCATATCATATTTCCTTGATGAGGGGTGTAGGAATGATGTGGATTCAAAGGTTTACAGGTTTCTCTATGCATGTGGGATACCATTCAATGTTCTTCGCTCACCTTATTGGCACGAAATGGTTTCTGCCATAAATGATGCCCCTAAAGGATACAAGAGCCCTGGGTATGACAAGGCAAGAACCGTTGGCCTTGATCATGAAAAAGCAAAAATATCACATTCTTTGAATAGAATGACAAGTTCCTGGACTGACCATGGGGTGTCCATTGTATCTGATGGATGGACAAATGTAAAAGGCAAGCCATTGATAAGTGTTCTTGCTGTGTCTGTTAATGGTCCGATCTTTCTAACTGCACATGATTACTCAGACAAGTTGAAGACCGCCATCAACATTGCAGAAGCATTACTTGAAACAATTGACCGTATTGGGCCATACAATGTCATCCAAGTCATCACTGATAATGCTCCTAATTGTAAGGCAGCGGGAGCAATTATTGAGGATAAATACCCCAACATATTTTGGTCTGGATGTTTGGTTCACACATTGAACCTTCTGTTGCATGATGTTGTCAAGAACAAAAATGAACAATACCAATGGATTGGTGATTTGTACAAGAAAGGCAAATAAATGATAAAATTTATTACAAATCACAGCAATACCCATGGCCTTTTCCACAGTCACTCGAGATTGGAGTTGTTGAAGATTGTGAAGACCAGATTTGGTAGCTATTACCTCACCTTCAGGCGCCTTTTGAAGGTAAGAGAGTCATTGGCTAGCATGGTATCAAGTCCACATTGGCAGGTATTAAAGGAAAGGGCTACAAATGCAGCTGACAGGCGAGGTTTTGAACTGGTGGAGGAGGCCGCTCTTGATGGTCAGTTTTGGACAAGTGCGAGGCAAGTATTGGATTTCACCAAGCCCATTTATCACATGATTCGGTTTGCAAATACAGACAAACCAGTGATTGGCGAGGTGTATGAGCAGATGGATACCATGTTGGGGCAAATAAAAGATATTGTTCATAACAGAGATCCCGACTTGTACAAACTGATTCATGATTGTGTGTGTGAACGGTGGAATAGACTTAATCTTCCACTACATTGCTTGGCGTATATCCTTGCGCCAAAATACTACTCTACATCTTGGTTGGGCCAACCTGCAACAGGGGGTGGGATTAAGACCAAACCCCATTTAGATCCAGAGGTAACTAGAGGATATTTGGAAGCATTAGAAAAGTTGGTACCTGACAGGGAGGAATGTGCAGCTGTGCGCCTTGAAATAGGCAGATACTTCAGTGGCACTGGTTTGTATGGTAACTTCCATGCAATGGACGACAGAGATAGATTTGATACTCTCACATGGTGGGAAACATATGGCAGCCAGGGACTTTTGCCAAAATTGGCAAAAAAAGTTCTTTCACAGGTTGTAAATACTTCTTCTGCAGAGAGGTGTTGGAGCACCTACAGCTACATACATAATGTGAAAAGAAACAGACTCAATGAAAACCAAGCAGAAAGCTTGGTTTATGTGCACTACAACTTGGGGTTGTTGAGTCATTACTGTGATCGGGCTTATGAGGATCCCACATATAAAATTTGGGACAATCACCCAGAGGATGACAATTTGGAGGATGTCATTGTACATCTTGAAGAACTGGAAGAGGAACTTGTAAGGGATGAAGATGAAGCAGCTGCAGCAACCATGCCACCTCCACCTCCACCATCCAGTAGCAGTGCTCGAGGTCTGAGTCTTGTTCCTTTGCTGTCGCCACCTCCATCTACACCCTCACGTGGAGGTTCTAGTTCTGGTCGTCGGTCTGTGCGCGAGACTCCTAGAAGACCACCACGGCCTGCTTATACTCCTGGAGACTCTCGTGGCAAGGGCCACATGTAGATTTACAGTTTACTTGTCTTTTTTAGTTTCTATTAGACTTTAGTTTTCATAACTGTTGAGTTTTGAGTCCTTGACTCTTGACTCTTGACTCTTTCATATCATAATGATATTTTTTGTAAACAATATATCACTGTGACAATGAAAATTTGAAGTTTGAAGATGGGCCTTGGCAATTATAACTCATTGGTAATGATTGTGAATTATGAATATGATGCTTCGTGAAAGACTAAAGTTGTTTCATTTCATTTCATTATTCATGTTTCATTTTGTAAATTTATAACATTTCATATCATGTTAATAGTTAGAACTTAGGACTTAGAAATATCTAAGATATTACTTCTTGTAATGGTTAAACTTAGCTTACAAGTACAACTTTGGTGATCAATGATGATAAATGTTATTGAATTTTCAATTTTGAAAGCTTGAAGTTGAAACTTTAAGATTGAATTTGATGAATCATGGTTCACGAGACTCAATATGTTGCAGTTGTAATATGTATTTTACTAACTTGTGGACATGGTTGATGAACTCGATGACGATTATAATTTCTAGATGATTGATGTGATATGGTTCAATGATCAATCTATGTTTTTTTATGTTTTTTATGTCTAATTCATCATTCTACATGTTTTTGTTGACATATATGTATCAAAAATTAAAAAATATAAAAAACATATATATTTTTAAAAAATCGCTCCCGGATTCGCTCCCAAACCGGGAGCTTCTGAAAATGGTCACTCCTGCTCCCATTTTCTCTCCCACTCCCGCTCCCAAGCAACATTGGGTGTGTCCCTTAAATGGGGCCAACTTGAAGGACCTTACATTTGGAGGCAAAAAATTCAAAAATTTTAAAATTCAAATTTTTCTTGTTTTGAAGCAGACTTGGAATCCACATATATATTTATCATTTCTTGGATATTTGGGGTGATAAAACGTGATTATGGAGACCGAACATAGCTACAAGATTCAACATATTGTGCACTCACTTAACTAATAAATCGAAACCCAAGTGAAATCAAATTTAATAAAATTTACCAAGAGCACTCTCCACAACATTTCTACAGCATACAGCACTTGGGCTATCATTTCATTTGCCAAACTTACTTTCAAGCAATAATCATTTACTTAATGCATTTCATTTACAAGCATCACCAATCTACTTTTGGCACTGGTTTATATTGCTATTCATTTCTGTCATTTGGTTATTTGCTTGTCTTGTATATTGATGGCGATGTGATTATTTGCTTATCTATCTTTTTTATATTATATGTTGAATGGTAAATGTATTCTTGTGTAATATATTTAGCTCTTATTAATATTCTTGTTAACTATAGCTTAATTAGCCTTATTTGTTTTAAGGGACTACCCCCTTTGGCTTCACTAGGAGTTAGCCTAGACGGAGGAGTTGAAATTTGAGTGACAGCTACTTAATTCGAGACTTGCCCCCAAGGCCACATTTAGTGGATTAAATATTTTTCCACGTAGCCCAAAGGTGTGGATTAGGTGGCAACAATGATCATTCAAAATTCTTACCTCTTTTTTCTACTTCATTGGTAACTAGGGCTAGCATTTGGTTTTAACTTGCAACTTTGTAATTTTGCATGTATGTGTCATTATTCTATTGATAAAAGTTGTATTTAATAGATTGAAAAGGCAAAATCTAGCATTAATTGCATTCTGCACCCAAAAGTAGGGCTGACATCATGACTTTTATTGTTGTTGTATGCATATAAAACCATTAAAAACCAGAGTTTTCCTTATCCCTTACTTACCTCTTGCTAGCCTTTTGATACTTTGTTGAATATAATAATATATCACTTAGAGGCTATTTCCCTGCTGTTATATGCTATTACATTCTATAAACTTACATATTATAAAACCCCTAGTTTATAACAACTTTCTTCTAGGACATTGGGGTTGGTGGAAAGTGTGTTTGATTATTTGTAATTCTTAACACAGCCATCAAAGCCTTGCTGGTATCTTCTTACATAACCATTAGGCCTTTAGCCCTTATTTATTGAAGATCTTGTTAGGTGATATTATTCACAAATCCCTTAGAGATTCATTTGCCTTAGGTGAATACCGTCTAAGCATTGTTAGAGAAGCCTCCCTTTGTGGGAATAACATCCACCACTAAATAGCAGGAGAGAGGCCACTGAGGTGACAGTGGTGGCTAATCTCATTGTTTTCATAGGATAGCCATTGTTGCCATAGGATCTAGTTTGCCTAGTGAGGCTTTGCACTGTGCCTACTAGATTTTGCAGTGATAGTGACAATGGGTAGCCTTCCTAAGTTGCAGAAACTAGCCCCTTGATGCTTGAGACTTTACATCATACATGGGTGCTAGATTTTCTTGTAACACTCCATACTTTATCTCTGTTATAAAGTATCAGGTAATCAGTTTGATAGTTTTCATTAGATATTTATTACTTCTACCTAAGTAGAGAAAAATGCCAAGGATTTGTTTTTCTCTAGTAGCCAATGATGCGTTAGGTGGTATAAACAATTTGGAAACCTATATATCTCCTATTTTCATTCAGCTAGAACCTAACATAGACACAAACTTAGAAGGTAATATAAACGATACGAAGCCCAGCCATTGTGTAACAGTTTATGAGTTATACAATAATATATTATTTGTATGAAATGACACTAGTCAATTTTATAAACAGTTCTCTACCTTGTAAGCACAATGAAATCCATTCTTGTAGCTTCCCATTTGAGTAGACTCCCTCTGCATCATAAGGCGGGTCTTAACAGTGTCGATGGGAGCAGAAGCAATGGTTCCCATTATCCCTGCTGTTGTACTTGCACTGCATAGAATCTTACATTACAGGTGTATTATGTTAGTAGACAATGGACAAATGTTACAGTGCTAAATGTCAAAAAATACAACCTTTATACTCTCAAAACACTAAATGCATTGATATTGAGCACAGGTTGTAATAAATAGACAACTTAAAACATCAGATAAAACCCATACTAAATCAGGATAAATTTCAATGCCAACTTTACTCCAGGGACAACAGCCATACCTGAGATGTAGAAAGAACCCTTCTTCAAGAGATGTCCAGCGCATTAGAGCCTGTTATTATAAATTTATGCCAGAACCAAGTTCAGGAAGCTATCCAGGTCTCAATGCCTTTGGAGTAGACCCCATGGCATTTATTAGAGATAATTCAGAAGAGTGGTTACTTGCAGGTTGGGAATAAAATAGCCAAAGTTTATAATGTTGTGCTCTGCAAATCCCAAAGAAACACATTCAAAGGTACATCTACTAAAGAAACATGATTTACAACAATATAAAAACCTGCTTGGTTTCATCATATGTTGCTAGCTGTGATGCTGTTAATGCAGCAGCTCTTGCCATTGCAGGTCCCACCCCCTTCCATAGACCTGCCACTCCCTCTACAGCAACAATCTCACACATTTCGTAAATTGGTCCTCTACTTCCAGATCCATTTTTCATTTGCAAGCGAACCTGCATCCAAATATCCCAAAAAAAACACACCATTAATGAAAGTGAATCCCAAAGAACTAAGAGGATTTGCTACAGATCAATGTTGCGAACATCGGCATTGAGATAAAATCGGCAAGGGTTTGAAAAACCAAAAATCTTAAAAATCGGGAAAAAATCGGCAAACATCGGCAAAATTAAGATACCATAAAAATATCTTTAAAAATCGGAAAACATCGGCTAGGCCAAAAAATCATGATTTTAGGATAAAATCAGGATGTTATCGAGATGTTCGCAACACTGCTACAGATTACGAAGACACACAGGAGATCATGATATTTACAGAGTTCTATAGTAAGAACCTTCAAAACTTCTGTGGGATTTGTCAGTGCAGTAGCAAAGGAGCCAGAGATTGCTCCTGATGCAAGTTTTGTCATTATATTTGTGCACCCAAAAGCTGAGTCACTGACATACTTGCATGGTTCATATAAGCCTATCCGCAATCCACCATAAATGACAGACCTTACAAGAGCAGGCATCAGGCCTGAGTATAATGTGTGAGGTCCTTCATACTTTACCAATTGAACAAACATCTTCATCTGCAAGAAAAATGAAATTAGAGGTGAGATAAATATCATCTAGAAAGCCACAGCATTGAACAGATGAGATAACAGAAAACAACCATAAAAAGCTATCAAGACAACAATCACATAAAAAGATAAGAACAATCTAAGATGTCCTTGAAGAGCACTAATTCCAAAGGGTTAACTTACAAAGACCTAAAGAATAATTGACTTCAACAAATAATAAGACAATAAGGAAGACAGCAGGAAATTACCATTCCTGTGAGCACAGCTCGCCGACCAATGGCTTCCATCTGTAGGCGCACTTTGACAACATCTGTGTTACATGATAAATTTCCCAGTGAATTCAATAATTTATGAATAAAAATATAGAAAAAAAAAATAGGCTTTAGAAGACAAACAGTAATTAGTCAAGTCCATGGTCACAACAACCATTTAAAAAAATACAGCCAGCCTACTATAGTATTGAGGACTAAATATAAATGTAATATCTAGCTCCCCCGTTCTTTCCCTTCTTTCTATTCCATTTCTCTCACTCTTCTTCCATGTTCCATTAGCATTGACTCTAGACACAACACTAGGCGCAAGAAGCTAGTATTGGCAACACACTGTATGCCCATCAGCTGCTAGAACAGGCATCAACATGTGCCACAGGACGCAAACACTATAGCACTGACAAAAGCACAGGCAGAGCACAAACAAATGCAAGTATCACTCCACCTATTTGAAACCTGATGAAAAAGATAAATCGTATCACACATTACCATTAACCTTGCTAACAAATACAATTGACCATTTTTCTGTACAACTTTGGGGCTCACCAAAAAAAGAAGCATATTCTCATTAAAATTCAAGGTCATCTTCTGTTTTTATTTTTTTGATTATAAACGCCTAATTGTTTCAACAATGTTCCCAAGTTTATATTCTCTTTTAATTCTAGCAAAGAACAAAACATATTTTCCTTTAAGTTAATAACCAAAGATAAAAGTTAGAGATGAATAAGTATAAGAAAAGCAGAAATGGAATTCTCCCTTGATTGCCCTTGTGAAGCTTAACAACTTTACTTTGCAGGACTACACAACCAAGGACAAGAACACGGTGCTATAACTCCATATAAGCAATTTATGCAAGTTTACAATGAGTTTACAATTTTCTTTCTGATAATGATCTTGAGCCAGCTCCAAAATGGATCCTGTCCATGCTGACATGGATCCTCAGCAAAAGATTCCCCCTAGTCTAGTGTAACCCTCCTAGAGGCATTTCTTTCCATTGCTTAGGAGGAGCACAAATAGAAGGCCTTGCTTGATGCTGCAAGTCCATGATAATCCATAATTACCAGTTTCCTGTAATGCCCCTTTCTTGGGATTGCCCAATCAACCAATAGAATAATTCCTAAATGTGCCAAATTAAACTTGTGCAATAATCAAAATGTTCGTTGAAGTCTTTCGTCAAACACTTAACGTACATCGAACCACTACACTGTCCATTAACACATTGAAACATTTCGTCAAACACTTTATGAACAGCCATTTTGACAAACAGATTATTTGCAATAACCCATCATAACAACATATTACTATAACAAATATAAAAGTTGACTGTAGTGTATAAATATATATAACAATTATGCAAGTCCAATTAAACATTACAAACTATGCAAATCAAAGAACAGTATTACATAAATATATATAACAAATAAATATAACATTTTAAAAATAAATATATTTTATACATATAATATTCATTGATTATCGAGTGCCTGCCTTAAATTAAATAAAGGCCAAATTATATGATTATCAATACATCTTAAACCAAGAGCGAAAGCATAAATGAAGGACATCTGTCTATGACCACGTCAGATGGCTGCGAAAGAGGCAGTGTGAGTTTTTATCCCTGGGATATTTATCCAGAGGTGGTGCATGTTGTGTAGAGAGGAAGGATACTCTTGAATAAAAGGAGGCAAAGAGAGTTAAGAAAGGGAGGTATTTTGGATTTTGTGAGAGGAGAGCTTAGATGGGGAGGGGGGGATGTCAAAGAAAAATAAAGATAGAGCCATGGTGAAGGGATGGATACAAATTGGGGGATGAGCCTAGGGCTTGAGATTGAACTGAAAGTGTGGAAAAATTGTCAACTATTCTTGGAGTTTTGGGCACGGGACTGGAACAATTCAATGCCGAAGTCTTTTGGATCTAGGAACCAGATAAGTTGATCCCCGATAGGCAGGCAGGAATCGGTAGGTTTGGTAGCGGGAGCAGACTCGGAGCAACATCAGCCTAGGGATCGACTTCAAATGAGATATCCAGGTATGTACCTGCATTTAAATTGGTAAATCTGCATAGGATTTTGATGGTCTCGTTGTTCTGTAAAATTGTAGGCCTTACATTATTTAAATAGTTTGCCTATAGATAAAAGGGCAGCATTAATTTACAAATATTTTGCAAGCAAATTAAATAGATAAAATGTCATTTTCACAGTAAATAAAATAACTGCAACTCAACACTTATTTTATTAAAACTGAAGGAAAGAATCTCATGTCAAATTTGGTTACAAAATATCATGCAAACCTGAGAATGTTTGCCCGTAAAAAATAGGGATTGTTAGGTTTGATTGCTATCTCTACACAAGAAGATTTGGTCCTCAGAGCTAAGGTATTCCGCCTCCAATTCCCTGAAGTTTCTTTATTACCCTACTGCCAACGATAAACCGTTTCACTGCCCAATAAACAAAGCAACTTGACCTCATGGATTATGTGAGATATGTTAGTTTTTGTAGCATCGGATGTGTTCTAACCTTCAATTTGGTGGAGAGTCTAGAATACATGAGATCTCCAAAAATCCAGAAATCGTTTCTGGAAATTCCGCCTAGAAATGACTTAATTCGATTATTAACCAGTTTTTAAATATTTCCTAAGTCTAAACTTAGGGAATATGGTTAATTAGTCAGTGTTAATTGAGTCGAGGCGAAAATCATTTAGAAACTCACACGAATCGATCCAGAGATGATCCTAGCCATCGATTATGTTTTAATCTTGGTCGTTGGTGCTCCAACAAAGGATTATAAGAGGAGGTCGATGTGGTGGAGATATCACTTGAGACACTTGAGAAGTTCGATTTCCTGGCAGATCGATTCCCAGAGTAGCAGCAGTAATTTGCCGGAGAGAGTCAGAGATCGAAGCAATGAGTGAGGGGCAGAGACAGTGAGGCTCGAGGAGGCATTCTAGATCTAGCAAGTGCATTTGCAAAGAGGCGGAAGAGCCAAAGAGAAGCTGACATAGGGGCAGTGCAACAGCGTCTAAAGGCAAGTTTGATTTGCTAAGAGGGAGAGACATCTTCAATTCCAGAGGCCAGAAAGGAGTCCCAAAGTGTTGGAGAAGCATCTTTCCAGCCAGAAAAAGGCAAAACGACTTCATCAGAGACCAGTCAGAGGCTTGACGTCCAGTAGGCTGTGCAGAGCAGCGCAGAGGCTGACGCAAAGGATCAAAGGGTCAAGTTTCTGAAGTCAAGTTGTGCCAGGAGATTGCCTGTGGGATGAGAAAAATTCCTCACTAGATTTTTGCCAATATTTTTCTCTATAGGATTGCCATATTTTGGCATCCAGTTGTACTCAGAATTTCTCACTACTGCATAATAATAAAACCCTCAGTTGCTACACCAGTTTTCCCAACTTGGGTTTTTCCGGGGACTTTTGTCCAAAAATAATTGTGTTATTTTTTCTCAACTTCCAACATTTTGATTTTCTGCATAATTTTATTTGTGAAGGTTGCAGTGTATTTATTTCGATATTTGTCATATCGGATAATTGTTAATTAATTAACAATTAGGAGAAATAATATCAATTGCTGCAATAGGGTTCCAATTTGGAATTTTCACATGTTATGGATTGCTTAAACGTATATTTGTCTTGGCCTGGCTATGGCACAAGGTGGTTGAATGTTGCTATTTAGTAAGTCTGCTCCCAAAGTGAAATCTACTATCCAAGAGTGATTCTCCTTCCATTACAAAAGTTACCCTTCTAATAAATCGATCTCCAAAATAACCAATGTTTCCTCCTTCTAAATATGGCACCTTAGCCTCTATCATATGACAGATTTGATGCCCAAAAATTAGTAGGCTTCGCCTTCCTTGCACTAATGATGTTGTACTTACAGTCTATAAATCCCTCATTATAATTTATCTCTAAGATAAAATTGTTTTCTCTGATGAACTCGGCTCCCTAATCAATGAAAACCACAACACTAACTATAATATTCTTTATTTCAGAATAGCCATGCATATTGGTGTACTAGGTGAGGGTTTGGGGTGGAGATATGCGCAGGTCAATCATGGCAGTTTGGGAAGCGTTTCTTGCGGTTTTGGATCTTATGTATGCGGTTAACCTAGCAATTTTCACGTGACTCTTTCTGAATCCAAATCCTTCCTTTATTATTTTTTTTGTTTAATGCCTTAGTTTCTCTAACCCCGCTAAAGTTATGAGGCTTTTTAACTGACTATTACAGTAAGCTAAAGGTTTGTTTACAAGTGGCTCTTCAGTGGCCATTGTTTGTCTAACCTGGCTGTGACTTGTCCCCTGGCCATGGGGGATGAGGATCTTCTCGACTATGAGTAGGACTTGTCGGAGAACCAGGTCATATGGACTTGTTGTTTCCGCCTATCACAAACACATAAATTCTAAGTTGTGAGAAAAGCCCTTAACCCCACAAGGTGTGGTTGGTGGAAAAACTAAGAGATGGGGTTGTCACCTATTCTCAACTCTCTCTATTTAAGCTCTCTACTAGGCAAGCTAAGGGGGATAGTCCCTAAATGAAAAGCTAAGTTTAAAAGGTGATGTGAGGTTTCTTGGAGATGTCAAGGTTTATTTGGATTACTTAAGATTATGAGCAAATGTGATTAGCAATATAAAATAAAATATACTTCAATAACCATAAACACATAAATCAAAGATGAGCATATAAAACCAGTGCCTTCAATACTGCTTTAAATAAATAACATTTGCTCTAAAATGAAATGTTTCAAAGTGAAACATAAGTAACCTTGTAAATCAAGAAGATATTAGCAAGATTTAAAATTGCTTCCAAAGAAATTCTTTCAAAATATAATCATTCACAATGCTAGAGCATGTAAGGAGGCAAATAAAATAACTTGCAACATGAAACAAGCTAAAACTTCACTTTGCAAAATGAACAATATGGTATTTTCCCAAGTGAGATAATCAATTCAAAACATTTTCATCATGTCAAGTATATAAATAATTTGCAAGTAAAATAGCTTGAAAAGTAAAGTGTGTTAATATGAAATGCACTTAACTAAGGTTAGATGCAATTATCTTGGTAAAGTTTAAGTTAAATGTCTAATCTAAGTGAAAGATCTTCCTTTCGAACTCTTGACAAAGGGTAAAAATTGGGGTGACTATAAGAAAAATGGGTTGATGATGACACGACGATTCGTTAACAATACCCATCCCCTTAGTCTTACGAGTCAGCATGTGCGTTCATTCCTACAAGGGGACAAGCCACCTCCATAACTACAAGGTCAGACACTCTTTACCTTACTTTGCACCAGTTGGAAGAATTTTCCAAGTAAGTATTTTCCTTATAATGTGTATCAATCAAGCTTATGCTTTGAGGTAAATTAGAAATGCAAGCTAATCTAAAATGCTTAAAGGAAATGCAAGTAAGTTCTCCCAAAGAAATATTAAATTTGCAATGCTTCAAAGTAAGGAAATGGTGCTAAGCAATATATGGAAAATATAACTTTCAGATGAAGATTAGCTTGTAAGTAAATTAGAATGATGCAATCAATTTGCTTGAGAAACAAAGTTGTTTCAAGTAGACAATAGAATGCTCCAATACATAAGATACCAATGTAGCATTTAGAAATGAAGCATGAACTCAAGTATACATGAAACAATTTGTTACACTAAATGGAAATGAATTAATAAACAAAATTAAAGTTTGCTAGAAATTAAAATGCTCGCATGTGAAGAGTAGATTGCTCGAAGTAAAGTGTTTGTAGCTCAAAGCAATATATAAAATAAAGAATGCAAAGCCTTGAGTTGAATTGTAGAAAACTTATCTAAACAAAATAAAAATGTGATGAGTGAGTTTGTGTAAATTTTAAGCAAGCAATTAAAATGGAAACCAAGAGAATGTAGAAGTTAATACACCCACATATTTCTCTCCCTAAATGGAGAGAAGGGATGCCATGGGTAAAATGTTGATTTCGGGTAGCATCGGATGTGCTCTAGCCAAGAAAATTGGTGGAGAGGCTAAGGCACATGAGATCTCCAATACCTAAAAAAGGTTTGGGCAGATTCTAAACAGTTTGGGAGATATTAAAATAATTAATATTTTTAATGGAGTCCCTAAGTCTAAACTTAGGGAAAATAAAATATTAATGTGAATTAATATAAAACTGTATTAGAATGGTCCAAAAAGTCAAGGATCAAGCTAGATCTAATCTTAGCCGTTGATTAGGGACTTGATCTCAGTTGTTGATTTATCAACGAGAAAAGTATAAAAGGAGGCTTGAGGGTCATTTGGAGAACACACTAAGAGATCAAGATTTCGACATTCTGGGGCTAGGTTTGTTGAGAAAGTTGAGAGAGTGATCAGAGTTGCAGCTGAAGGGCAGAGAATACAAAAGCAGAGAGGCAGAGATAGCACCGAGAGGATCAACACAGAAGCCGGAGAGAGGGACGCAGAAGCAGCCAAGGGTTCATGCGGAGCCAGCCAGGGCTCACGCAGAGCCAGCCAGGAGTTGCGCAGTGCCTCAGAGGGCTAGCGTGGGTGACGCAGAGGGCCAGAGGGCTAATGCAGTGCCTCCAAAGGCTGACGCAGGCCAAGCCAGAGTGATGCTAGGCTAACGCTGGGCCAGAGAGAGGCTGATGCTGGGGTTTCGTGGGGCAGATTGGAGCTGTGGAGCTACCAGAGTGTTTATCCGGGGTTTCAGCCGGAATATCTGCTTCCGAGTAGAGAGGTGCTACTGCCGAGATTTTTCTCTATTGGGTGAGCCGGATTTGGCACCCAGATTGTATTCTGAAACTGCTTAATAAATCAAACCCTCAAATAGCTGCACCAGTTTTCCCGCATTGGGTTTTTCTGGGGACATTAGTCCAAAAACAACGGTGTCACTTCTGTGCTTGTTTCTATTTCCTTCAAATGATGATCTATAATGTGTTGAGCATGTACTTGTATTTATTTCCAGTATTCACATGGTAAATAACATGTTAATTAACAAAACAAGTAGGTAGGAATAAATCAGAAAGTACATGAAGGGTTTCTAACGGGTTAGACTTAGAAATTCCAACATGGTATCGAAGCATGGTTGCAGATCACAGGGGAACTGAGGACATCAGCCAAACAGAGCAGCAGCAGTAGAAAACAGTTTTCCCGAGTGATAGAAGTTGTTCCTAGCATAGTAGCAGCAAGGAAGGGGTGACGCAGTGCCTGCTCATCAAGATTGAGCCAAGAAGAGGCAGCGCAGAGGCTGAGAGAGGCAAGGCAGGCTCAGGCAGAGCCACGCAGAGGCCAAGAGGGCTGACGCAATTGGCTAAGGAGGCTGACTTGCCGATACCGGGATTGCGCAGAGCCTAGGAGCTCTAACCTTCAGTTTGCTGGGGTTTAGGAGGCTGTGGGTAAGTTGCAGAGTGGAGTTGGTGGGGTACTGTAGTCAGAACAGTACCTAACAGGGCAAGACCAAGGAGGAGGGAGTTGCTACCGAGGGTTTCTAGCCAAGAAATCTGGATCAGTGGTGCAGCGGCACTAAGGATCGGAGTGGGGGCATCTTGACATTGGCAGAAGGGTTTCCAGGAGGGAAATTGAGGCTCAGAGGGAGTCATACTGAGAACTTACAGGAGGGAAGTAAAGGAGCAGCGAGATGGCGGTGAATGGGGTAAGAGACCAGAACAGACTGGACGGAGCCTCAAACTTCGTAGTCTGGAAGGCCAAAATCTTATCCGTTCTAGACAGGAATCGTGTCAAGCACTTCACCTTGAGGACGATAGCTATCCCAGTGGACCCAGCTAATAACAACAAGTACGAGGAGGCAATGGCGAGGGCCAAGAGCATCATCCTTGACGGGGTCAAGGACCATGTAGTACCACATATTGCCGAAAAGAAAACGGAACATGAGATGTGGGAGGCCCTAAAGAAATTGTACTAGCATACTTCTGTGCAGAGAAGGATGTTACTAGAAAATCAATTGCGGTCATACCAGATGCAGAATGGAGAACAGATCGACCCCTTTCTCGGTCGATTGAAGGAGATCCGGGATTAGCTGACTTCCATAGGGGCCATGCCGAATCAAGAATTGATGGTGAGAACAGCCCTGAACACAGTCTCAAAAGACTGGGAGGTGTTTTTCCAGAGCATACTGGGCAGGGCGACCCTTCCAGATTGGGAGGAAATGTGGGTTGCTCTTCGCCAAGAAGAGATCAGAAGGCTGAGCAAGGCGGGAAGCAGTGGCAAGGGGATCAGAATCAAGGAGGAAGTATGCTGCCCTAGCATCTAAGGGAAAGCAAGAGAAACAGAAGAAGAAGTTACTTACTTCTCAGTAACTAGGTTGCAGTGCAGCAATTAGCAGTGGTAGTGCTATGGGCAGCACGATGCAACATGATGAGAGGGGTTGCAGTGCAGATGCAGCAGTGGCAGTGGCAGGGCCATGGGCAGCAACACGAATGCAGAGGAAGTTGCAGTACGGATGCAGCAGTGGCAGTGGCAGGGCCATGGGTAGCAGTACAGGATGCAGCAGTGCAGAGGATGTTGGGCAACAGGCCTAGCATCAGCACAGGGACCAATGCCGGATGATGAGAGTGATGCTCATTGAGGAGTATTACTAGAGCACATTCCTCGCTTAAAGCGATTGGTGGAGAGGCTAAGGCACATGAGATCTCCAATACCCAAAAAAGGTTTGGGAATATTCTAAACAGTTTGGGAGATATTAAAATAATTAATATTTTTAATGGAGTCCCTAAGTCTAAACTTAGGGAAAATAAAATATTAATGTGAGTTAATATAAAACTGTATTAGAATGGTCCAAAAGTCATGGATCAAGCCAGATCTAATCTTAGTCATTGATTAGGGACTTAATCTCAGCTGTTGATTTATCAACGCGAAAAGTATAAGAGGAGGCTTGAGGGTCTCTTGGAAAACACACTAAGAGATTGAGATTTCGACTTTCTGGGGCTGGGTTTGTTGAAAAAGTTGAGAGAGTGATCAGAGTTGCAGCTGAGGGGCAGAGAATACAGAAGCAGAGAGGCAGAGATAGCACCGAGAGGATCAGCGCAGAAGCCAGAGAGATGGACACAGAAGCAGCTAAGGGTTCACGTAGAGCTAGCCAGGGCTCACGCAGAGCCAGCCAGGAGCTGCGCAGTGCCTCAGAGGGCCAGCGTGGGTGACGCAGAGGGCCAGCGTGGGTGACGCAGAGGGCCAGAGGGTTGACGCAATGCCTCCAGAGGCTGACGCAGGCCAAGCCTGAGTGACGTTGGGCCAAAGAGATGCTGACATTGGGGTTTCGTGGGGCAGATTGGAGTTGTGAAGTTGCCGGAGTGTTTATCCGGGGTTTCAGCCGGAATATCTGCTTCCGAGTAGAGAGGTGCTACTGTCGAGATTTTTCTCTGTTGGGTGAGCCGGATTTGGCACCCAGATTGTATTCTGAAACTGCTTGATAAATCAAACCCTCAAATAGTTGCACCAGTTTTCTCGCATTGGGTTTTTCTAGGGACGTTAGTCCAAAAACAACGGTGTCACTTGTGTGCTTGTTTCTATTTCCTTCAGTTGATGATCTGTAATGTGTTGAGCATGTACTTGTATTTATTTACAGTATTTACATGGTAAATAACTTGTTAATTAACATAACAAGTAGGTAGGAATAAATCAGAAAGTACATGAAGGGTTTCTAACGGGTTAGACTTAGAAATTCCAACATAAAACCCAAGCTCCCACAAGAAAAATACATGTTTTATTAGCTTTTTTACAATGAGTAGAAGGCCCCTTAATGGGTTGCTCCAAAGAAGGAGAAATTTACAAGATAGAGATCTTTAGGAACTAGTGTCTCTTTCCAAAAAGTGGCAACCACAATGGCCAATGGACAACACTTGAAATCTGAAAATTACAAGGACCAAAAGGCCCACGGCCAAGTTAGTTTGTTGTTGTCCCAAAATGTCCACAGCCTCCTTGAAGTCAATGCTCAAATGCTCTTGAGGTCCTACAACAAATGGTTAGAGTTTCAAACTTTAGCTTCCTCAATCCTGTCAACACAAAGGGTGAGCATAGTCCATAAATAAATCTGAATTTTTTGCAAAACCCACACTCAAACTTAGTGTAAAACAAAGAGGAATGTTAGCAAATATTATCTACAGATATTCTACAAAATTTAGACTAAGGAATTGGAGCAAAACTCCTTTCCTTGCCTAATCTCCAACATGTTCTTCAATAGCAAAATAAAATCGTCATTAGCACAAGAAATTGAGACAAATCATTTTAAATGAAATTGGATTTTGAAACACAAGCTAAAAGCCAAGGATCCCTGCAACACAAAATCATAAGATGAGGCCTTGGGAAATGACAAATGTGGGTTCTTCAATGAACTTGCTCAAGAGTGGGATGATTCCTCCAAGAATTTCCCCACGCTTGAGGCTTGATCAGAGATATGTCTCTACACAATTTCAAATACACATTAGGTCCACGTGGGTTAAAAGAAATACAATGATAAAGAGATCTTAAAGATTTATTGGAAAATCAACTAAAACTTTCTCTATCTAGAACAAACTCTCAAAACCAAATGTCAATGTGAGATAGCTACACTTTAACAAATCTCTAAAAGTATAATGGAAACTAATGAATACCATAGCATAAGTAGAAAATGAAACACAATGATCAAGATATTACGATGCTCAAGAAGAATAACACCTCATATGTCAACCCCAAAGTCTTTTGTTGCAATAGAACATGAGCGTACATAAGAGCAAAATTTTCCCAAGCACAATAGCTCATTTTCAATGGATACATAGTAAGAGTCCATAGCTCTATTATATAGAAGTTTGGGAGCCAATCTCAAAGCAAATGGTGACAATCCCAAGACAAATGGGTGACAATCGCAATGCCTCTACATGCAAATTCGAGTTTCCCAAGTGGCCATTTGATTTCCTCTAGAGAGGACCACGCAATCCTTAAGGAGGAGAACTCGTTAAGGTGGAGAGGACATGTGTATGTGAGAGTGGAGCAGTAGGAGACCACTCTCCACTCATCTCTTATGGAACTCCAAGTCAAAGCCCACCAATGGGTGAGTCACCTCCTTAACTCGACTTGTCCTCCTAAAAAAATGCAATTTGCTTTTGTGAAACTCATGGTCCCCTCAAGGAAATTCGATTTCCCTTTTTTGTCACATGTTTCTCCTTGATTCTTGGTCCACATCACTTTATAACTTGGCTTCAACTCTTTGATGATTTTCCACCTCATTTCCACATCATTTAGCATGTATGGATATTTATTTTCTCCAATTTATTTAATTGTTGGGTTAATTTATTGCCACATTTTCCAAGAACTTTTTTTTGTAAGCTTGGTAGGACTACATCTTTATCATGTCCAACTTCTCACCCCGATCAGGGGGATAGCACAAGATTTGAACACAAGACTTCTGGTTCAATGATGCTTCATTTCCACGACCATTGCCAATTGAGCTACCCCAAGTGGGCCATTTTCCACAAAACTTAGGAAAAGTGGGTTTTGAGGGTCTAAAACTTATTTTTTACCCCTAAAAGTGTGTCATAGTAGAAATTTGAGGGTGAGAGGTGTATTTTGAGCACACATGCCCCATACAACTTTTCTATACATCAATTATTACATATTACATTCAGATTTTATTCAAATTTCCACCCTGTGGGAAATTTAAAAATTTAAAAAAAAAGACCCCTAAACCTAACCAAATTCCACGAAATTTTACGAGTGATCTAGTATGGTAATATACAATTATTTTAGACACTAGGACTCACCCTAGGCCTTTCCTTCAAGCTGTACTCCGACTTTGGGGTCATGCTTGGAAGAAAAAACTCAATTAATTATTAAGTCCCCGTAAGGATATAATAATTAACCAAGTGAAAAAAAAAAACCTCCCAAAATAAACTCACTAGATGACAAGATCCCAAGTTACCTAGGTCTGTTACGTGACTCAAACTCATCATATAGCATCACTTTACATCATCCCCGCAGGACTTGTGGAATTTGGGTACAATAGAAAAAGATGAGACGAAGTAGAGTTGTAAAAACTTTGATGATATGATGACCTCTGATGGTACATGAAACTTCTGATACATCCTTGGGCATGGGGTCCTCAAAAATATTTGGGTACAGTTCAATGGTCAACAAGACCCAATAGCCCTAGTTAGGTCATGAGGTTCATGGAGGGTATGCTCTTTGCTCAGTCAGGGACACCAGGTCTGTCCCTTCCGGCTCCTCTGAACCACGAAGTCCAAGGCTTCCTACATCTGGCGACCAAGTGTAATTCTCTAATGCTACTCTAGGGTGTTTTTTAAAGATTTACTATTTTTCCTATATATAGTATTGTAGGTGACTATTATGGTTTGAAAATTCATACGTAAAAAATGTAGGTGAATATTCAAAAAAAAACATGTAATTTACTATTAAAATTGGTAATTTTTTGGCAAATTTCATCCATTTAATCATATATATATATAAAATAGGTGAATTTTTAATGAAATTGGCAAATATTTTTTTCAAAAGATGTCCAAAAAATAACCCATTTGCAAAATTTCGCCCCAGCTACTCTCTCTCCTGATGGGATTTTGGGTGGTGGGGAGTCTCCTATTCAAGCCGTTAGTTTCCAAAGGTTTCAACTGACCCCTTGGTATTTGGGATTCTCAGCTCAGTTTGCAACTCAACTGCAATATTTTGAAGCTTAGGATTTAGAATTTGGACCATATATTTCTACGGCAAATGCCTATGTGTTAGAGGGTTGGAATTTTAGTGAGGGTTTCCTCTTCCGCACGATCACCACATCCTTTTCTCTTCCCCAAATCCCCCCAGACCTGCCCTCGACGAGCTGCTTCTTAAGGGATCTAGTGTCTCAAGCAGAGGACAAGAGGTCTTTCAATAATGGTCCTGAAGTGCTTCCTGTTACCCACCATTTTGTGGGGGATATCCCTAGGAGAAAAAATTTCGCCAAGATGTCTTCAGCCAGCAGCCCCTTACAGCCACCAACTAGCTCGTTATGCCATTTCTCCGCCCCCTGAACCATCCATGTGGTCCCACACCCATCTATCATGGTTGTATGTTTGAAGGTGGGCCTCAAAAACTTGAAGGTATGCCTTTTCATTTGGTAATTGAGTATTGTCGTATACTTATAATGGAAACCTTTTGGCATGGATTAATGGGGATATTCGGCGAAAAGAGTGGGCTAGGTTTTTGCTAAGCCTAAACCATCTTACAAAACACATGAAATTGAGAAGCCTTCTCCTATTCTCTCGGCTCAAGAAGTCCGCATTCTCGAACGACCAACTTCTAAAACAAACAGAAAGTGGAAGCCTAAAAAGCAATATAAGGTCGAGGACTTGGTCTTGGTTGATAGAGACCCAATGCCTGTCAAGATTCATGGAAAAGTTGGAGAGGACTATTATTACATTGCTAAACTCAACAACGAACTTTGGCCCGAACCGATCAAATTAAGTCATATCACCCCTTTCCTCGAGACTTGATATTGTATCATATGCATGGTAGAGTAGGATGCATTCCATGTTGATTTTGCATTAGAACTAACATCATATGATATTTCTCATGGTAGATTAGCTACATTTAAATTAAATTTTCATATTTGTTTTTCTGTTGATTTTACGACCTAACACTAAGCATGGGTGATCATAAGACACCATGAAAAACATGTTGCCCCGTGGGTTTAGTTGTTGATATGTGCAGCTAACAAGTCTACGGTAACCAAGAGATTGTTGGAGTTCTCATGACCTCCCGTTCGAGTAGCTTTGTCCACTTCTTCAAGAGATCACGTCCTTGTTGGATCCAGATGTTACCCACCATTTTGTGGGTAATATCCCTAGGAGAAAAAATTTCGCCAAGATGGTCTTGAGCCAGCAGCCACCAACTAGCTCGTTGTGCCATTTCTCCGCCACCTGATCCAGCCATGTGGTCTCTCGCCCATCTGCCATGATCATATGGGCCTCCCAAACCTAAAGGTATGCCTTGTCATTTGGTAATTAAGTATTGTAGTTTGCTTATTATAGACACTTATGGGCATGGATTAATGGGGGGATTCAGCGGAAAGAATGAGGTTTGTGCTCGTGTCCCCTAGACCCCTTTTAGATGTTAACCTTGGATTCTACTCCCGTGGGATCTCTTTTACTAACCTTTTGGATTTACGAATGGTATTACATCGGAAACCCCGATTTTGGTTGTGTGGTCCCGCTCCCTCATCCATATATATTACCCCCTTTCCATTCATTATAGCCCCATCTATCATTTCTCCCACTTGGGTCTACATTCCTCCACTGGGTCCACATAGGCCTAGTCTTCCCCTTCCCCTTGCCCACACCTTGGGTTAGGCCTGGAATGGTGCCCCGGAGGTTGATGCAGCTGAAAAGAAAAGTAAAAGCATAATTGGCCACATTTAACAAGAAAATGTACCACTAAATGCAAAAGATGGCCAGGACAAACACATTTAGCAAGTGGGCAAAAGCCAATACATGAGCTCTACCCCATCATCATGGCCATCACCCTGGTTCTTATAGGCCCTAGATGAGCCTCCTTTATCATTCAAGAACCCATGATTGTCCCAACCCCTGGTGGGCAATGAACCGCCCTACCTTGAAAGGGGTATCCACTGTTATATCTCACAAATCATGCTCTTACCCCTTGAACCTCGAGCAGTTAATTAAAGAAAAATCATAAAAGGCAAAAGGCATATAAAGAAGGATGGAAAAATCAAGATCAGGGAACCTCATGTACCACGATTGCTCCCTCCTATACATTATATACCCAAGTGTGGACTTCCCTTTTACTAGCTACCCTTGTACCCCAGCATGTGGCCCAGGGCTACCCCTTTTCATTTCCTACTCCATTCATCCCTTTACCACATGCCATCACATTTTAAAGGAAGTACCTTGGACATATTATCCCCTTTAGAAGTAGAAACCACCTAATAGGATACTTGGTTAACCCCATTTGGAGCTTGGAGACATTAGCACATGCTAAAGCCCATTATAGAAGGGAATACCATTATGAAGTCCCCACCAGTTGTCCATGGTTTGTAAGCTCTCTTACTCGATTTCCTTGATGACTTGTTCTACTGGAAGGCTAGGGGATACATTGTATCATATGCAGGATTGTAGGTGGTCTCCATATTGGGATTGGTCTCCCTATACAGGGTCCTGACTCTCCAGAGAACTACATTGGCACATGTAGGATGTGTGTTGAGAGCCATGGGCCTCCACAATAGTAGAAAGCACTCCATGGGTCCCCAAAGATGTTCAAAGATTGCTCGAGATTCACCTATTGGACAAGGAAGATGCACCTGGTTCACCTTTGCCCAGCCAGCCCCACAATTGTACCATGCACTTGGCAGATGACCCAAGACTTGTATGTTGATGTGGCATCACTTACACCATCATCTGATCCCTTACATATGGTCTACAAGCATCTTCAACTTACTTGGAGACCCATGAAGTCACTTGTGTGCCCTCACAGCCATAGGGAGCACCACAGGTTTATGTGGAGAACAAAGGGCCAACCCCTTGTCCATTACTTTTGGAAGTCCAATTCGTCATTTTGGCACTTATGGACTTCACCAAGCCTCTTAGAGAGCCCAACGACAGGCATTATTGATTATTCAACCTCTTGAGAGGCATGTTATTTGTTTATGAGCTAGTTTGGTGGGCTTGTCACCAAAAGTTAGTTATTTGCACATTATTTTTATTTTATGGGCTAATGTAGACTCAAATAGGTAAATCGAACTCATTAGGAGTATAGATCAGTGTTGTGAACATCTCGATAACATCCCGATTTTATCTTGAAATTACGATTGTTTGGCCTAGCTGATGTTTACCGATTTTACAAATATTTTTATGGTATCTTAATTTTGCCGATGTTTGCCGATTTTTACCGATATTCTCCCAATTTTTACGATTTTTTGGTTTCCCAGACCCTAGCCGATTTTATCCCGATGTCGATGTTCGCAACATTGGCATAGATACAAATGATGAGAGTTCATTTCTCATCATCACTTGGATTGGATCATTCTCTCTCTTGAGAATTTTGCATTTCCTTCTTGGTGGATGAAATTGGAGCGTGGATGAATGTTGATGTTTGGATTGCATTTTCTTATCTTGGAGCTTCTTAATTGCCAAATGTATTGAGGGTTGGATATATTCTCTTCCATGCAAGTACAATTTTGATGCTATTTTCTTTTACTTTGTCACAAACATTGATCATGGGATTTTCGCTATTTTAGGGCTAGTTGTTGCATGCATTTATTGCTTCATTGTGGAATTATGTTTCTATATAGTATATCTCTATGTATGGGCCATATTTGTCGAACGAATTTTCCTAGAGATCTAAGTTATCTTGATAATCCATCTTGATTTGCAAACAAAGTATAAATATTTTAAGGTCACTCTCTTTTTTCCCTAATGCTAAACGAAGTTGACCTTAAAGCCTCCTTGAGCTAGAAACGAGATTCATTCTCATAATTCTTCTTGACTCCATATCCCCAAAGGAATTAGGCATTGATCCGCTATAAGGTGATCACCTTGAAACCTCTTTTTCTTAACCTTTCCCCCCTCTTTTCTAGGTCTAGCCACGCTGGGCCAACTAGGGCATCATTTTCCTGACAAAGTAGCCATAGAAAAAGTTTGATCTTCTGGCCTTTACTGCACTGGTGCGTCCTCAAGGTCTCCTCCAAATTTGAAGAAATTCAGACGATGGAATTGCGAGATATCCCAACCCCTAGACCTAAGACCAAACTTTGCCCTGGTATTCCCTAGGCTAGTACCTCATAGGATCAATTTGGCACCTATAAGTGGAAACTCTTGTTTTGCTCCTTTCCCCTTCCTTGGTTAGGTTAAGATCATCATTGTTTGCTAAACTCCCTCCCCTTAACCTAACCTAGGTCCACTTGGTCCTGTGTGGTCCCATACCTTTCAAAAGTCAATTTTTCAAAAGCCACTTGGGAAACCAAGTTCAATAAGGATTTCAGGGTTTTGGGAGCTCCTTTACAATTCACACTCCTTGAACCTAACCCTTAAATCCTCAACCCCTTTTCCTAGAAAGCTTTGTACCTTGCTTAAGAAGCAAGAAAGTCCCATTCTTGAGCCTCCCCTAGGAAAGGGTCCTCGATATCACTTCACACCCATCTTAGTTGATCTATCCTTTATAAGTGATTCTCTATATATCAGGTCTCCTCCCATCGGTGAAATTCCATAAAGAGTAGGAAGCTTTAGTTATGGTAACAGTGGGCTTTAGCTTCATTGTTGCTCTTGATCTAGCAAGTGCCCCTCTAGGACCCCTTGTTAGTTTGAGCAGTAACACTTCCTGTTGGCAAGGATGACATATCTACGCCGAAAGGAGGTCTGTCGAAAATGGAAAAGTGCATAGTCTAGGGTAAAAGGAAGAAGGAGCATTTTATTAAATAGACTAACGTCATGATGTCTTTATCCCTTGGAGCAGATGTCGCAATACAACAGGCATAGGTCTTATGTCGGATGTTGTTGGTTGGTAGGATGTAAGGTTGGAAATTCGTCTTGCCTTTTCTTACCAAATGGCGGGAGTCTACAATGCGCCCTTTGTTAAAAATTCCTATGATTGTTAGGGTTCTAGCGAAAGGATGGTTGCATCTTATCTTCTAGGATGAAGAGGATGCTAAGCAAGTCATGGGTAGGGTGTTGAAAATCAACTATTCACACGTAGTCTTCAAACGCTAAACCCCTTTTTCGATGCAAGACACGCGCGGACGGACATTGTTCTTCTTTGGGTAAGAATTTTGGCTCTCCCTGCCCATCTATGGCATGAGCTCATTTTTTGAGATATTGGTAATCTTCTGGGGGTTTACTTGGAGCATGACTCCTCTTATCTCATCACTGGTGATATGTCCATCGCTTGAATCCTAATTAGTGTGGATCTCCATGGTGGGATTCTTGATGTAATTAATATGGGTCCTGAGGCTGCTCCCCTAGAGTTGGACTAGGAAAGAGTTCCTTAGTACAGGAGGTGTCATAAACATGGGCACCTCACAAAACACTGTTTGCTCCACTTGCACAAGAGGCGAACAGGTCGGAAGTTTCATCTCTAGTAGATGGTAATGGGCATGGGGTCCAATCTCAAGAGTCGTTGGTTTTTGCATCTAGTTTGAACTCACAAGGTCTCGACAAAGATGATCAAGCAGCTCAACGGACGACCGTGGGTTCTCGACTAGATGTCCAGTCTTTAGTTAATTCGGCTCCAAAATGCAAAGATACCTTGTATTCCCCCCCTCTTCTTCTTCAGATCCTATTATCAATGATGTTTGTTTTTCCTTTTCTCACTCTTAGTCACGTTTTCCTATGGTATCTAAGTACTCCTGTGTATCCAGTTTTTGCAACCCTTCTTGGATTTCCAATACCTTTCCTATCCCAGTTATCTGCCCTTGTCCAAATGCATCGGGTGGCATGTCCTCACCATCATCCTCTTTCGTTTTTACCTCATCAGTGTTCCATGAATCCAATGTTGTCCTATACAATCTTCGTTCTCGGCTTGTGCTCTCTCGGAAGAGTGGTATTGTCCAGGGCTTGGGAAAGCTTTCTCTATCCCCTGCAGAAGGTTGAAGCCAAGGTAGGAAATCATTCCTTTCCAAAGCTAAGGAGAAAGTCCATGTAGATCTTGCTGCCAGCAAGAAATTGTCTATCAAAGGGACCCTTAGAGCTAGCCCAGCCTCTATGGAGTCACCTACACGAAAATTATGTCTTTTAATTGCTAGGGTATCGTTCGTCCCCCTAAAAAACAAGCTTTGAAGGCACTTGTCAATGCAAATGAACCAAATATCATCTTTCTTCAAGAAACTCTTCAATGTACCGTTCAAATAACCTTGTGCCTTGAAACCCTTCTAAAGGGTTGGAATTTCTTGGTCGTGGATGCCTTTGGCTGATCGGGGGGGCTTGCGGTGCGCTAGAAACCTCGTCAAATTCAAGTTTCAAAAATTTGGAGCATGGAGTCCGTTATGGGGATTGAGGTCTCTTTACTTTTTGGTCAAGCTCTTATGTTGATTGACATCTATGGCGCAACCCAAAATCGCAGACTTCTAGGAGAATCTTCTCAATAGATCTCTCCTTTGACTAAATAACGTCATCATTAGGGGTGATCTAAATTTCTCTTTGGGTCCTTCCGAATCTTGGGGCGCTCAGGCCAGTGCGGATCCATTAGCAAATTTCTTCAAAAGTAGTCTTGGTCGCAGTATGTTGGTGGATGTGGAGCCAGTTAAAATATCCCCTACCTAGAACACCTGTCATTCTGGTGATAATCAGGTTGCAAAGAGAATTGATAGATTCCTCCTTGTTAAAGGACTTCTGGATTCTCTTCCCATGATCAAACAATGGATTGATGATGGAGGCATTTCGGACCACTCCCCCATTTTCTTGGACATAAGAGGAGCCTTTAAGAAACCATCCATCCCTTTTAGGTTGAATTTGGCATGGTTAAAGGAAGAGGAGTTTTTAACACTAGTAAAGTCCCACAGGATCCCATTTTATCCCCTCTCGAATGCACCGACAGCAACCCAATTTGAAGCTAATCTAAAAGTGATCAAACAAAAGATAAAAGGAATGGGAAAAGGAAGAAACTATAGGATCTCCCTAGAAAGGCGGCTCTTGTCTCTCTCATCCTAAAAGGGGAAGGTTTCTCTTCCCAGGAGTCCAATGTGATCCAAAGGAACCTCGAAAAAAAAAATATCGACCTTCTTGCAGCTAGGGAGGAGGAGTGGCAACTAAAAAGCAAAGCCATTTGGTTAAAAAGTGGTGATGAAAACACAATACTTCTAGGCTTTTGCTAAAGGCCAGAAAACGGCGAATACCATCTAGAGCTTGCAGGATGAAAATGATTTTTGGGTTTCATCCTTTGACGGCTTGGCAATCCTAGGTAAACGACACTTTGAAGATCTTTTCAGAGCTCCCGAAAACATCAATCATTGAAGTAATACAAATTGCACAATATTTTCCTAGAATGGTGGATGAAGAAGAGAGCAAGGCAATAATGGAGGAGGTTTCTTTGGAGGAGCTCCAAGCAGCGTTGCATAGTTTCCAAAGAGATAAAAGCCTTGCGCCAAACAGTTGGGGAGTCAAATTTTTTCTAGAGCTCTTCGATACTCTGGGCCCTAATCTCTTAGGAGTAAATGAAAAATCCATGGAGAGTAGAATCTATCTGACTTTTAACTCAACTTTCATTGCTCTTATTCCAAAAGCAAGCCATCCTCTCTCCTTCTTGGACTTTAGGCCTATATCCCTATGTAATGCCATTTACAAGATTATTGTGTCCAGGCTCAAGCCCATTCTTTCTAGATTCATCTCCCTGGAGCAATTCACCTTCTTGGAGGGGAGGAAAATTCATGAAGCTATCAGGGTGGCCCAGGAAGGTATACACAACATAAAAACACAAAATCTGAAAGGGGTAGTTATCAAAATAGATTTATCCAAGGCCTATGACAGAGTAAACTGGATATTTATCAGACTCCTTTTACCCATCTAGGTTTCAATCTTGATTTCATAAATTGGGTCATGAGTTGTATACAATCAGTCACTTTTTTGGTACTCATTAATGATTTAGCTTGTCCTTTTTTCTATGTGCAAAGAGGCTTGCGCCAGGGTTTCCCTCTTTCTCTTCTTCCCTTTTTGCTAGTGGTTGAGGACTTAAGTTGTATTCTATCTAATGCAATGAGGGATGGGGACTTCCACGGTTCTCTCATTGCTAGAAATCTGACAATCACACACCTCCTATTTGTAGATAATCTTATATTCTGCAATGGTGAAGTCAAGGAGATATCAGTGCTTGTGGAGATTCTATCTCTTTTTGGGCGCGCCAGTGGAATGTCTACCAGTTCTCAAAAATCTACCATATCTCATCACAACCTAACTGATGCAGAGATCTATCATATATCTCGGCTTCTCCCTTATGATTCCAAGTTGTTGGAGCATTGTTTAAAATATTTGGGTTTTCAACTAAAACCCAATTGTTACAGCAAAGCGGACTGAAGTTAGCTCATTGCAAAGGTGGAAAAACATCTAAATTGTTGCTGCAATAGATGGATTTCTAGAGTAGGTTGTTTGGTTCTCATAAAATCAATATAAGAAGCCATTCTGATATATTGGGCTTCTTTAGCTTGGATCCCCAAATGTGTCTTGGAAAAACTTGGGAAATTATGCTCTTTTATCCTTTGGGCTAGGAAAAAGGAGTCGAGGGCGTTGCCATGAGTCAAATAAGACACCATTGCTAAATCAAAATCCCTGGAAGGTTGGGGTTTAAAGAGCTCAATCCATTTTTCAAAAGCATTGGCTGCCAAATGTGGTTGGCGTCTAATCTCAACGCAAAGCCTATGGACGTTGGTGGTCATTCACAAGTACATTGCTCCTAGTTTTTTAGAATACTAGTTAAGAAGGCCAAACAAACCAAGATCAAATATATCAATCATTTGGAGGGTATTCCTAATTTATTTTGGCATCATTGGAAGCGGTCTATCCTGGCGGGTTGGTAGAGGTGACAGGGTTAGAATTGGGCTTGATCCATGGCCCAGTAGTGGCATGAGTCACCTGTTGCCCCCTCCTTTAACTAATATGCTCAGAGACAAAGGTTACAACAAACTTGCACACATTACTAATCCTGATCTTACATCTATTTGGTGGCAAGGATGGCTATTAGTTGAGGAGCTTGGTTTAGAGGGGGAGTATCGGGTTTCATGGCAGGAGTACTTACAAGCTTTATATGATGGTCACATTAGATTGACTGACAGACCTGATGAACTTATTTGGTGTATTTCCCCTTTCGAATCTTACACTCCAATGTTGGGATGCATTTTCCTTATGGAAAATAGAGTGGAAGTGGAGCAAAAATGGTTGTGGTGTTAATTTTTTCAATGTTCTATGTTGTAACAATCACTTAGCCAATTTCTTCTTTCAATATCAATCACTTTATCCAATTATTTTCAATCACCCAATATAGAACAGTAAACCATATGCACAATAGAAGATAGCCAAGATCCATAGAGACAGATTTTTGGTCAAAGACTAGGGAAAAACCCCACAAGGGGGAAACCCTAACCAAATTCTTCTTCTATTACATGTTCATCAAATTTTCAACAGAGAGATACATAGTCCAACTACATCAACAACTAGTCAAAAGTCAAGGCCTTGACCAACCAAGTCAACCAATCAATATCCAATTCAATATGAGCATAAAAGTCAAATCTGGTCAAATACCAATCTTGCAATTTTTCAATCAAAGTCAATAACAATCAATGCAACCCTAACCAGTCCTTGGTCAATGGTCAAACCACCTCCAAAAGATTCAGTCAACCAGTCAAAGAATGCGTCCTCCTTCCCTCAACCAAACTCGATCAAAACAGTGCAAAAATTATGACCAAAAAATTCTGGTCAAAGTCAAAGTCAACCTATGGAAACCCTAGTTGTACATATGCACTCAAAGTTGGTCAAAGTGCCCATAAAAGTTTGGTCAAAGTCCTAGACAACTTAGCCTTCCAAAACAAATCCAAAGATAATGAAATAAAGTCAAACTCTCCCCAAGTCAACATTAGTCAAACAATCCCAAAATAGAAAGTCAACGTAGTCAAATCAGATTGCCTCTCTCTCCTTCGCACATGTGAACTTGAACCTTGCAATTTCGGACTAGATCGAACCAACCAAAGAAGAAATAATGTGTTATGTGATCCCTCCAAGTGATGTCAAGTGAATTAGGAAAATTGGTTAATTAATAATAATTAATTGAGAAAGGTGAGAATTCTCTAGAAACTCACGCGGATCGACTTGGAGATGATCTCAGCCAACGATTAAGTTTTAATCTTGGTCGTTGGAGTCCCAACTAGAGATTATAAGGAGAGGTCGATGGGTAGATGGACAAAAACACATCACAGTGAGTGAGAGCCAACAGTGTGAGTTCCTAGGGCAGGTCGAGCTAGCCAGTCGCAGAGTTCGAGCCAAAGAGGGGACACGGGACTAAAGAGGAGCAGAGACAATGATTCGGAGGAAGATTTTCCAGTTCTGGAGAGGCAAGAGAGGAGGCCGAATTATTGATCCAGGAGGCAGCGTAGGGCTTGCGCAGAGCCTCAAAGAAGCAATTTGATTTAGTTGGAGAGGAGGTCATTTCAGTTTCCAGAGGCCGGGAGGATTTCCCAATAGATAGGAGAGACACTTCCCCAGTCAGCAGCAGGTAGGACGTCATGACTAGCATATGTTTCGGGCTGAGCATGTGACAGGTTGCACAGAGGTGATGCAGAGCCTGCGCAAAGGTTTGGACAACTTGCTTGGGCTTGTCAATTTTGAGCTGGGATTCCTTGGAGACAAGGGTAAATTCCCTCAAGTGATTTTGTCGGTATTTCTCTCAAATTGGATAGCCAATTTGGCATGCAAAATTATTGTACTCAGAATTCGCTGCTGCATAATAATAAAACCCTCAATTACTGCACCGGTTTTCCCACATTGGGTTTTTCTGGGGACAATCGTCCAAAAATAATTGTGTCATTTTTATGTGTGTGTGCTAGCATATTTCTCAGTTTCCAGCATTTTTATTTCCGTGGCGTTTATTTTATTTGGTAAAGAAATTTCAGTGTGATTAATTCGATATTAATCAGAAAATTAATAAACTACTATTCAGTTAAGAGAATTAATTCCAGTTGCTGCATTTCAAGGAATTTTCGCATTTTTGAGAGGCGGTTGTTGATGGTCTTAAATTCCTTGCAGAAGTATTAAACCCCTTCCTTCCAAAGTTTGACCAAAGCGCCAGTATCCAACCCCAACAGCAAAATAGCTTTAAAAGAGATGAATAGATGACTTAAGAAAGAATGAGAAATGATCTAACATTCAATCTGAACAAGTAAATCGCCTGACAAGTCTAGAAAGCATGAGAAGATCCTTCATCAACTCAACAAAATATAAATTTCAATTGTGCAGAAAGCAATAATCTAAAGGTGCAGAGGGACCAATATTGACACTCCATCATTTTGATCTACTTAGTGTTGAACATAACTTTGCAGGTGATGTAAGGGAGGTCAATTCTCAGCCTAACCTCTCCCGATGATCCACACAACTTCAAGATATATGAAGGAAAAATATAATGAAAACTAGAAGTACTCAGATGACACAATACTGCTATTTGTTGGAACAAGAAATCTTTGATTAAACTTGGAGATATCAGAACTTTTACAAATTACAAGTCTGGGTTTTTGCACCAAAAGCCAACGCTTCTTCACTATGAATGAAAGAATAATAGGAAAACATAGTCCCAAAGTTGTTACAAGCATTAAGGAATAAAAATTTAATAATTAAATTAAAATCAAATCAATCACCGATTAGTTGCAAGAGATCTGGAAAATCCTTCTTGATTGTTGAATAACTGTCGTCATTCCTAGGACTCATTGCTCAAATATTGCCTGAAAATCTGCCTTAAAATCTGAAGTTGTTGAAGATGTTCCCTGAAAATCTGTTAACTACCCATAAATCTAGAAATGAACCTTTGACTGTCAGGTGCTCTGCCAGCTATCCATCTTACACAACAGCACTTACCCTTTGACTTTAATCCATAAGCTTCTATTCATTGTAATGATGGAATTAACTGGACAAGACTTGAAGAGCTACACTTTGTAAAAACTTGGTCAAGTAGTCTGCACTTTTCCTCTGTTTTTGTCAAATTCGAAGAATCCAGAATATTTTTCGGAATAATTGAACATTTATCTAGTTTAGAAGAAAGTCTTTCGGATTAATCACATTGTTAGGATTTGGTCGACGTTTCAAACCAACTAATGTGGTTCATCCTCAGGACTAGGTGAGAAATCCATTTATCTAGTTCTTCCGTAGCTAACATAAAATCCTCTTACAAAGAACCCTCAATTTTTGAAACTCACATTGAAAACCATCAATGTAGCCATAAATTTTTTGCTTAGAAACCCTCATTTGTTGAACTTCCTGCAAAGGATAGGAACAAGCTCCAAGCTCATCCACTTGAACACTGATTTCTTCGCAAAGTTTTGATATTTTCCAAGAGGGTGTAGATATATCAATGATAACATGTAGAAGCTCCTTCAAAACTTTGAGAATGGAACAAATGAAGCCCTTAATCGATTCTGCAATCTCCATCTCTTCTGGTGACAGTTTGTCATCAATCTCAAGGTTGCACAGTGACTCTGCATCCAATCTATCTCCAATATCATCTTCCATTCTATTTTCCAACAAACTACTTGCTCCATCATTCTCCACGGGAACCCTTGTTTCCTTGAGCTCTTGCATTTATGGAGAATATGTATCACCAAAAATCCAGATTAAAATGGGCAATTAGAGAGTCTCTTTAAAGCTCTGCAATTATTACCCATGCAAAGATCATGGGTGGCAACTCTTGAATATAATTATACACTAAGCCTTCATCAAGAAAAAACATTTTGCTTGGGAGCCAGATGCTTGAGAAAGAGCTCAACAATTAGTTGCTCTGTATCACAAATCAATTTATTAGACTTATGTGGCTATAGTAGCAAACAGTTTTGACAGTGTACTTTGACAACAGAAATGTCTATAGAGCCTGCAAAAAGAATTCTTTGAATGCCTTAAGTTAGATGCAGCAAGAAGAGTAGCCCCAATACTTGAGCCATCATTTGAAAGTTCTAAAGCCGCAGTTTCCGAAACCTCACTTCCAAACAATTCTTTAACAGCACTTTGCATATTGTGTCTAAAAAGTGGATAGTGCTCATATATAACTCCATCAATTGCCACAACATTCTTCATTTTACCTGTGTCTTCAATGACATCTCTCCCTAATTTCTTTAATATGCCCACAATTCAAGCTCCTGCTAAACGAGCAGCATGTACTGCTAAAATGTTGCATAGTTCAACTACAAGTTTTTGTGTCCTCAAAGGAATGTATGATATCCCAAATACATTCTTCAAAGTATATTCAACTACTTTAAGGTCACATGAGGTGTCTTGGTACTTCATTATAATTAGCATAAGTCATAGGCTTCTCAAAGTTATTAATTGCTTTATTAGAAAGGCTCCTTCCTGTTAATGAAACTGTTCTATCAGGATCAGAATCTCTCGATATGTCATTGTGCCTTGAATTAGACCCCGGTCTTGCAGACTTATACTGCTGAATATCACCTTGTCTAGAACACAAGTCTATCTTTTCAAGAACATTTGCTCTATAGCCATCAATATGACCAGAATTGGACCATGGTTTCTCACAGTCACTTCCTTCAATGAAATCACCATACCCTGGACAAGAGCTTAAGTAATCAGCATCAGAACCTCATTCATAATCACCATCCCTTCATAACTTCCACTCTCTGTTGCATTGTGCAAATTCTTTGTAAACTGTAATTTTAGTATATGTTCTTCCTTCTTTGTCACCTATATGACAACTGTCACAATCAAGCTACTAACATAATTCCCAAATGATATGGAAGTCATGCACAGGGCACTTGAAATCGCAGTGATTAATCTCTTTGGACAATTTGCTTTTGGACTGAGTATATAAATCTTCTTTCACTTTCCTGCAACGAATTCTGAAGATAGTCTTGGTAATGAACTCGTTGCAGAGTGTAAGTCACTCCAAAGATGTGCTTCCTTTAAGAGGCTGTCATAGTTATAGCCACATAGGTATTCAGTTCTTAAACAAAATCATAAGAAATGACTCCAATGTTATAATCTTTGCATTTCGGCTATCAATATGAATTTGTTTATATGCCAATCACATTCGCCAACATAATGAAGCTTCAATTTGTGATGACGGATGAAGCACTAGAAGC
The DNA here is from genome assembly GCA_031772625.1 of Pinus tabuliformis. Classification (NCBI taxonomy): domain Eukaryota; kingdom Viridiplantae; phylum Streptophyta; class Pinopsida; order Pinales; family Pinaceae; genus Pinus; species Pinus tabuliformis. Next base: position 673,684,969 of record CM062808.1, read on the forward strand.
GAAACAAAATCAAAGGTGATGGAATCCTGAAGGGCATGAACCAGTTCCCACTACAACTGCGATTGAAATGCCGCTGTGGTAATTTAAAACAGTCATACAAAATTCAAATTTCTCCAGCATAGAGGTGACAGTAAACGATGCCGATAAAAGAATATCCAAATGATAACTATTTTTCCATTGCCATAAGCTTTGTATAATACTCCAAAGCATTTCCCTCAAACAAATATGGCTGAGTCTTAAAATGTACTGGAAGAACACTCACAACAGAGCTCCTTTTATCTTGTCCAATCGAGACAAATGCTTCATTCACCAGGTGTACAAACATATCCATGTGCCCTTTAAATGATGAAAACTCTACCCACATCATCGGCTTCAAGCCCAAACTCCTGAAACCATAAGCAGAATAGTGGAGAGGGGTGTTGGCTGTATCTGATTTAATGCAGGGGGTCCACTATTCACCTGAATGTGCCATGTTACCAAAGACGGTTTTGATCAAACAAGAAATCGTGAAACCCCCTCTTTGTTAAACTTCAAGCATGCGGGTGGGGGTCCACTATTTATAAGAGCCTTTGATCATAACCCGAACCATTCATTGGCAATTGCAACCTGTAGATCTGTTTTTCGGTAGAACGAGTTGCACCAAAAACATGAAACTTGTATTAAGAAAACTACAACATGCTGAACATCCCATGAATCCATACCACTCAGTTGTCGTGGGGATTGGAGGAGAAATGCATTAATTTCCTAAATCGATATGTAATGTTCCTTTTTCTAGTGTTCCTTATGACATGGTTAGGATGGACTTTCAGAGTTGGGGGCAGACAGGTCACAGGTGCAGGTTGATGTCATCAACAGGCCCAAGGGATTTTGGAGGTGTTTTGAGGAGTTTCTATGAGATCCGATGGCATTCGCTCGGTATATTCCATCATTCGCACAGTTTGTCTTTCGTTTCAGTGCATTTTCACAACTTTCAAAAAACAAAGTTATTATTGGACCTGACTCAATTAATTATGCTTAAGGTGGCATTCTGGGAGGAATACTTGACAGAACACCTTAGTGTAATGGCTCGTTGGAACCAGAACGAGAAGATCTACAAGATGGGATGGTTAGAAGTGAGTTTCCTAGGGGGGATAATATGGGGTACCAAGGGAGGTACCCAAGGTAATAATGTAATAATGGGATGGGCCATAGTAATAAATAAGGTGGTTAACCCATGTCATGTAAGGGACCACAAGTAGTTAATAATAATGTAATGGGCCCATTGTATTAGTTGATGGTATGAGGGAACCATGGTAATGACCCATGGTATTGTATGTATGAGGCCTATATAGAGGCTAGAGACTCCATGTGGAGATATAGTGAAGAATTATTGTATGAACAGGCATATGGCTTGTGGAGTGTTCTCCTTCTTTAAGGAGTGAATGTATGGTGTTGCCCTACCTTAAGGGTTTGATCAATAAAGAATCATTTCATATTATTTCTGGGTTTATTTGGATTGTCTTATATTTTTATATCAGATCTATAATATTTCTGGGTTGGAGCTACAACAATTGGTATCGGAGCTACAACAATTGGTATCAGAGCCAGGTTTGCCCAAGAAAGTGCTCTGATACCACTTGTTGTAAATCTGATCCAAAAATATATGAGAATAGAGAATAACCCAATAATAACAAGATAGAAATAGATAGAAATGCTTCTTTATTGATCAAACCCTTACAGTAGGGCAACACCATACAATCACTCCTTAAGGAAGGAGAACACTCCACAAGCCATATGCCTGTTCATACAATAATCCTTCACTATCTCCCAAGTGGAGTCTCTAGCCTCTATATAGGCCTCATACATACAATACCATGGGTCATTACCATGGTTCCCTCATACCATCAACTAATACCATGGGCCCATTACATTATTATTAACTACTTGTGGTCCCTTACATGACATGGGTTAACCACCTTATTTATTACTATGGCCCATCCCATTATTACATTATTAACTTGGGTACCTCCCTTGGTACCCCATATTATCCCCCCTAGGTATATAACATTCCACCCCCCTAAGCATGTTTCGTCCCCGAAACATGGGAAGAACATAAATAGTAAGATCTACTCAAAAGAGTAGTCCACTGATACCATGCACGTGCATCTAGCCATCCAAGAGAAAGGTGAACCCTCGATCTTGCTTATGCCTCGCTCGCTTGAGATGGAAGTTGACCGTGGCAGCTCTTCTGTGTTGATGTGTAGTGGGTGGATCTTCTCTCCTCGCTATCCGTCATGTGACTACTTGGTTTCCATCTTGATGGTTGTATTGCGGGGTGATGTGGGTGATGATATGTTGAAGTTTTAACCCACGATGTCTTTTTCTTTAATTCACCCTGTTGTGGTGCCTGTTGTGGTGTCTTGTTTTCCAATATGACTTCAACCACTGAACCCTCATCAAATGTGTCAGCACCTGTTACCTTTTCGGCTTCAGCTTCTGTTTGTGTTTGATTGTCGACCATCAACTGCTCATCATCTGATATGTCAGTCCCTGTAACATCTTCTGCTTCAACCTCCTTAGACTCTACCTGCTTATTAATGGAAATATCCTGTAATATAATTTTCTTCTTTTTATACCAGAGTTTCAGGAATTTCTTCTGCACATTAATATTTATAGTACCCACTGATTCCATCCACGGGTATCCCAAAACAACATCCATATTATCTGTCTCTGAAGCATAAAAATCACCATGCAACACATACTTATCCTTAGAAATCTTCAAATCCTTATACACTTAAACATCCTCATTATCAATCTGTGCAGTTTCAATGTGTTGTGCTGGAACTTGCAATCTTTTTGCCAAATTAACACTTATAAGATTTTGCTTGCAACTAAGATTTATAGACACAACGATTTTCTCCTTCTGAATCAATCCATGAACCTGCAATAAAGATATACCAGTAGGAAATAACCCCATATGTTTCTCCTTATCTTGTTTTCTAGCATGAGACCATCTGTCTAAAAGGAATTTTTCAAATGCTTCATCAAGCAGGTTGTAACACTTCGTTTGGTTAAGTAATCCCCACCACGTGGCCGCCTCATCTCTAAGATTCTCCACTGCACACCATTTCCAACTTTTGTCCCATACTGACTTTTTTTGTTTTATGTATTCTTCAATAGTAAGACCATTATCTTTCCCTGTAAAATATAGCTTCTCCATGAGAAAAATTCACTTACTTGGCGAAAATTTGTAATTGTCACAGTTTCGTCAAGATTGCTCAGAATCCTTATTATGCCCTGTTTTTAGAAATGGAACAATCATTCTGCATCTGCCCATGTGATAGAAATCCTGATCCAGACACTTGGAATTTCAGATCTGTGCTGCTACCCTCCCGTCGTCACCAAAATTTCTGCAAAAAAGAGCTGATTTTAAATCAGCGATATCTCCCTCATCTGGACTCCGATTCGACTGATTTTTTTTTTGAAATTGGGTATTTTTTCCCAAAGAATCCAGATCTGCAATTAGATTTTGCAGATCTTGTACCAGGACGTCTAGATCTGCGCCGCAAAATCGCTGCCCTGAAAATTGTCTGCAACCCCACTGATTTTTAGATCAGTGATATCTCCTTCATCCGGACTCCGATTCAACCGATTTTTTTTTTGAAATCGGCTATTTTTTCACAAGGAATACAGATCTGCAATTAGAGTCTGCAGATCTTGCACCAAAACGTACAAATCTGATCTGCAAATTCGCCACCCAAAAATCCCTGCAAAAACTATAAAAAAAAAATTCTCCATGGTTTGCCCAAGAAAGTGCTCTGATACCACTTGTTGTAGATCTGATCCAAAAATATATGAGAATAGAGAATAACCCAATAATAACAAGATAGAAATAGATAGAAATGCTTCTTTATTGATCAAACCCTTACGGTAGGGCAACACCATACAATCACTCCTTAAGGAAGGAGAACACTCCACAAGCCATATGCCTGTTCATACAATAATCCTTCACTATCTCCCAAGTGGAGTCTCTAGCCTCTATATAGGCCTCATACATACAATATCATGGGTCATTACCATGGTTCCCTCATACCATCAACTAATACCATGGGCCCATTACATTATTATTAACTACTTGTGGTCCCTTGCATGACATGGGTTAACCACCTTATTTATTACTATGGCCCATCCCATTATTACTTTATTACCTTGGGTACCTCCCTTGGTACCCCATATTATCCCCCCTAGGTATATAACAGGGGCAGACAGGTCACAGGTGCAGGTTGATGTCATCAACAGGCCCAAGGGATTTTGGAGGTGTTTTGAGGAGTTTCTATGAGGTCCGATGGCATTCGCTCGGTATATTCCATCATTCGCACAGTTTGTCTTTCGTTTCAGTGCATTTTCACAACTTTCAAAAAACAAAGTTATTATTGGACCTGACTCAATTAATTATGTTTAAGGTGGCATTCTGGGAGGAATACTTGACAGAACACCTTAGTGTAATGGCTCGTTGGAACCAGAACGAGAAGATCTACAAGATGGGATGGTTATAAGTGAGTTTCAGTGACCTGAGGAGACATTTTGGCCAATTTACCCTTTTTCCCGCACTAAAAAGAATAATTTAATTGAAATAAAAGAGGAGGAGGAGGCCATTGGAGGACATCATGGATTATTGATATTTTCTATTGGTGAGGTTTGGAGAACCTAGTTTGCAACTTCTCTAGCCCTAGGATGGAAACCCTCGGGTATGTTGTTGAGTGTTGGACGAAAACCTGATTCTCTTTGAGGAGACCATCCAAGAGTTTCATAGAGCTTCAGGGATATTGGATTAAGGATCATTCAGATCCTCAATTGGTGCTTCATCGTGTTTTAGTTGATTTAGTGGCAACTGTTGTTGGAGGGAGAGTGCAACCGTTGTGAAGTTTTGAGGGATCAGGATCAACATAGCAGCAAAATATTTGGATGTCCACTCAGCTATCATCCTTCCTATTTTGTCTCAGATATTTCCATAGTACTCGGCATGATATATTATAATAAATGAAGTTGAGTCATTCCTTGTGCTGCATTTTCGGATGTTATTTGAGTTTATGGGTTTACTGTGCTTGTATAATTTATGGGTTGTTATTTACTAGTGCATTTTGGTATAATTTCGTGGGTTTTTTGCAAAAATGTTGGCATAAAATTTATAAAGAAATTTCTCAGAAAAAAAAAATACCTCAAAATCTATTAATTTTAGGTATGGTCTATGCTAGAGCAATTTATTTCAATTTTCACAGTTAGCTCAATACCTTTTCCACATTAGCAATCACATCAACATTAAAGTAAACTGCAGATAGAACATAAATATAAATCACAGAAGACAAGCCAAGACAAGAGGACGCAAGATGTGGCGCTAGCCAGGGACAAACCCCAATGTAGGGAAACCCTTGATCAATTCTTCTTATATGTTCTTCAATAGTTTAGAAGAGAGAGAGAGTACATTTACAACAGAAGTCAACACTTTGACTTATCTAGATAAGAGCATAGATCATCTCTAAGAAGATGATACATGAGATCAGTTGAAGACACGCTGCTTCAACTGATTCTCAAAGGTGACTCCTTCACCTATCATTGTGCTGCATTTCGTCATCATGCTGCACCTCACCGCGCTGCACCACCCATCATCACTATGTTGCATCTCATCACGCTTCATTAATCATGATTGTACCCATCACTGTACTACATTATGTGCCATTGCTGCACCATGTTGCCATCCTGACCTATGTGTTGGTTGCACCTTGCTTGCTTGTTGTCCCTTGCTTGCTTGTTGTCCCTAGCATGCTTGTTGTCCTTAGCATGCTTGTTGTTGTATGCTAGTTGTCCCTTCCATGCTAGCTGTAACATTGCATGCTTGGTGTATTTGTTGCTAAGTACCATACAACTGTCCCAATGTTAGTTAGCTGTCCCTTGCATGCTGCTCTCTTTCGAAGACAGATGCTCCGGCTGTTCTGGCAATTCCCGGTTGTTCTGGCAGTTTCGGCTGTTCCCGGCAGTTCCGGCTATTCCCGGTAGTTCCGGCAGTTCCAGCGGTTCCAGCTTTTCCAGCAGTACCGACTTTTCCAGCAGTTCCGGCTTTTCCGACAGTTCCGGCTTTTTCGGCAGTTCCAGCTTTTTCGACAGTTCTAACTTTTGCAGCAGTTCTAGCCTTTCCGGATTTTCTGGCAGTTCCGGCTTTTCCGGCAGTTCCGACTTTTCCGGCTTTTCCGACAGTTCCGGTAGTTCCGACTTTTCCGGCAGTTCTGGCTTTTCCGGCTTTTCTGGCTTTTCTAACATTTCCGGCTTTTCCAGCAGTTCCGGTTTTCTACCCTCTGGATCAGGGCAGCATTATCCCTTAGGATCTCTCCTCCTAAAACCCAAAGACAAGTAGAGAGAGGAAGAGATCCCAAGTGTGTGTTAAAATGACTTGAAGGTCACCTCTATTTATACTAAAACGTTGAGCACATGTGGGGTTTATTTGGTTGCTGGCCGACCTTGACGAATTGTCTTATAACACAAATAAATTCATAACTCCATGAATACTTATCGGAATCGGATGATCTTTAGATCAATCCTACACCTCTCGATGAGAGGGATCCAAGAAAAATATCAGCTGCCATAAATAAGATGACTCACATGGAGTTTGGCCCTAGTTGCCAATTTTAACACTCCCTCTCAACTAGGGAGAACTCCATCCGCTGATTCATATGTCCAACGGTACTATCTCTGCCATCGGTGCCCTGCACTGCTCTGCTCTACTAGGCTATGCTCTGCTCTGTTCTGCTGAACCATGAAGAAGAAGAATTGATCGAGAATGTCTCATATCATTCTCTACTGACCCGAAGTCAGTTTCATTTGAAGAGAGTGTGTCACATCACTGTTACTGACCCGAAGTCAGTTTCATTGATCCCGGATCAATGGAGGTCATCCTAGCATAGGGAGTACGGTAGATACAACGATGCGTCCATCGATAGAACTACTATGGTCCCTATCCTCATTTCCCTGCTCATTGATCAGATGAGAGGTACTTCCCATGAGTCCCAAACTGCATGGGTAGGATGCCTCGACAGGAGAACGAATCATCCTGTCAGTGGATGCCATGGAGAACGAATCATCCTGGCCCACAGGAGAACGAATCATCCTGTTCCACAGTCGCCACGGAGAACGAATCATCTTGGCCCACAGGAGAACGAATCATCCTGTTCCACAGTCGCCACAGAGAACGAATCATCCTGGCCCACAGGAGAACGAATCATCCTGTTCCACAGTTGCCACGGAGAACGAATCATCCTGGCCCACAGGAGAACGAATCATCCTTTTCCACAGTCGCCACAGAGAACGAATCATCCTGGCCCACAGGAGAACAAATCATCCTGTTCCACAGTTGCCACAGGGAACGAATCATCTTGGCCCACAGGAGAACGAATCATTCTATTCCACAGTCGCCACAGAGAACGAATCATCCTGGCCCATAGGAGAATGAATCATCTTGTTCCACAGTCGCCACGGAGAACGAATCATCCTGGCCCACAGGAGAACGAATCATCCTATTCCACAGTCGCCACAGAGAATGAATCATCCTGGCCCACAGGAGAACGAATCATCTTGTTCCACAATCGCCACAGAGAACGAATCATCCTGTTCCACAATTGCCACGAAGAACGAATCATCCTGTTCCACAGTCGCCACGGAGAACAAATCATCCTGGCCCACAAGAGAACGAATCATCCTTTTCCACAGCGCACCACCAGGGGAGGGTGAGTCACCCTGTGGTCGTATGTTGCTCCAATAAGTACCCGAAGCCCTAGAGCTCCCAGAGCTCAATGCATGCAACATGTAGGACCCTTATAAGAAGGTCTCTCAACGACTCCAAGTCGTTCGGGAAAGTCACAGATTTGACCTTTCCCCGGGGCTTTGACAAAATGTCAGCGCCCTGTACATCAGTCTCAATGCGATGGAGCCTCCTTGCTCATCGACTTACCATATCCCAGATAAGGCAGTATCTGATGTATATCTGCTGGAGCAATTATCGAATACGGGATTCCTCAATAATCAAATCCCACCTCTGGTTGTCACAGAGAATCACAGTGGTATTCATCATGTGTACAAACAGCTCACTTAAGAGCTTTTGCAACCATGCAGCTTCACACGAGATCATACTCGTAGCTATGTATTCGGTCTCAGCGGTGCTTATAGCAATCGACTTCTGCTTCCTACTCATCCATGATATCGAAGCAGAATCCAAAGAGAACCAGCACTGAGAAGTGCTCTAGTGATCCTCCACACTGCCTGCCCACTCAGCATTCGAATAATCATGCAATTTCATATTTCCAGCAGTGTATCTCAATCCATGAGAGATTGTGCCCTGAAGATATCTCAGAGGATTCTTAGCACCAATCCAGTGAGGCTCAACCAAATATGAGCTCCCCATGCTAACTGCAAAACATATGTCCGGACGGAAGTTCACCAAGAACATCAACGTGAATGAGTTTATGAAACTCAGAGGCATTTCCGATATCTGGTCTGACATCACTACCATATAACTTCTGAAAGTTAAGATCCTCAAGGTAGTCACAGGCTTGCAGTTTATCATTCCACATTCGGAATCCAACTCCCTCTTACTTCTGCAAATGAGAGGGTTTGTACCTGTCAGAAATAGGTCGTCCTCATAAGGTGCCGATATGAGAGGTCTATCATCCACAACCTTCGAGTAATGGTTTGGATCGGTTTCACTCCTAGTGAATCTCAGCTTCATCTAACAGCTATCAATCCTCTCATACTACGCCCGGGGAGTTTTGCTTCAAGCCATAGAGGGCTTTCTTCCACCTGCATACGTGAGATTCCTAATCATCAATCTCAAACCCCTCGGGTTGTTCCAAACCTGTGGACCTGCTACATGAGGGGAATGGTCCCCTTGTAAGATTTTCCTTCGGTACATCTCAGACATGTACTTTCATGCTCTTTTTGAATTCAGGCATCCCTGTCACCATCTGACTCACAGACCTTCGGTGCTATGTGTCAATGGACATGGTCCCCAGTGGACTTCCTGCAACTTGATACAACCCTGAACTCAAAAACATCTTTGAAAATTCTATTTTCAAACACGTACCTTTCCATCGATGAGTGCCACCCTGAAACCTTTGACTTCCATTGCTGAAATGGACACCAGGTTCTTGCGATCAGGTACATAAAAGAGATTCTGTAAATGAATTGAGTTACCCTCATTCAATTGAGGGATAACATTCCCTACACCCTTTCCAGGATAGGTGGCATCGGCTCCAAGTATAATCCCACGATTGTTTCCATCTCTACCAAATTAGAGAGTGCACCCATCTATCCGATGAAGTGCCTTGAAGCACTACAATCAATAAGCCAGATTCCCAAAGAATCTGAAGGAGAGGGCCAATACAAGATAACGCTTCTTTATCTTATGAGAAACAACATTTGATTCTTCATACCTGGGGTTCCTTGCTTTCTTTGAAAAAGTCGACCATTTCCTTGATGACCTGCATTACCTGTCATTCCTTTGATCATTGAAGATGTCCCTGGAATGATTGTTATCTTCATCAAGAGATGTGTCTCTGCCATTCGGACACTCCTTCGCATAATGGTCGAACTTATTGCAACCAAGGCATCCGCCTTTACTTCCACCCTTAGATCCGAACTTCCCAATGAAGTGATCTTTAGATAGGCGATAAGAAACTTCTGTTGCGCCATTCTGATAATATTCTCTGCTTCAACTTCACCCTCGGTGAATTTGAAGAGGGATGAGGAATCCACTAATCCTTTTGTCCTCTTTCCCAACTGTCTTCGGTGATTGCTCTTTCACTCTTGCTTGGGCATTGTCTTCACCTCAGCTCTGATACCATGTTAATTTTAGGTATGTTCTATGCTAGAGCAATTTATTTCAATTTTCACAGTTAGCTCAATACCTTCTCTAGATTAGCAATCACATCAGCATTAAAGTAAACTGCCGATAAACATAAATATAAATCGCAAAAGACAAGCCAAGACAAGAGGACACAAGATGTGGCGCTAGCCAGGGACAAACCCCAATGTGGGGAAACCCTTGATCAATTCTTATTATAAGTTCTTCAATAGTTCAGCAGAGAGAGTATGTTTACAACAGAAGTCAACACTTTGACTTATCTAGATAAGAGCATAGATCATCTCTAAGAAGATGATACATGAGATCAGTTGAAGACATGTTGCTTCAACTGATTCTCCAAGGTGAATCCTTCACCTATCGTTGTGCTGCATTTCGTCATCATGTTGCACCTCACCGCGCTGCACCATGATGCACCCATTATCACTATGCTGCATCTCACCACGCTTCATTAATCATGATTGTACCCATCATTGTACTGCATTATGTGCCATTGCTGCACCATGTTGCCATCCTGACCTATGTGTTGGCTGCACCTTGCTTGCTTGTTGTCCCTTGCTTGCTTATTGTCCCTAGCATGCTTTTTGTCCTTAACATGCTTGTTGTTGCATGCTAGTTGTCCCTTCCATGTTAGTTGTAACATTGCATGCTTGGTGTATTTGCTGCTAAGTACCATACAATTGTCCCAATGTTAGTTAGTTGTCCCTTGCATGCTACTCTCTTTCGGAGATGGATGCTCCTGCTGTTCCGGTAGTTCCCAGCAATTCTGGCAGTTCCGGTTGTTCCCAGCAGTTCTGGCAGTTCCGGCAGTTCCAGGCAGTCCGGCAGTTCCGGTTGTTCCCAGCAATTCTCGCAGTTCCGGCTTTTCTGGCTTTTCCGGCTTTTCCGACCAATGTTGCACGAAGCGGGAGCGAAGCGGAAGCGCGGAGCGCGGAAGCGTCATTTTCCAAAAATCTAGGAAGCGAAGCGTCCGCGGAAGCGTCTGCTATATATATATATATTTTTATATTTTTTTGCATTTATACTCAAAACAAACATCCCAAATACCAAATTAATTGTAGAAGACATGAAAACATGCATATTTTTGCATAAATCTAGATAGATATGGCATCCATGATTCCATTGTAGTTAATAGTATGTACAACAATCATCTATATTCTAGCTATTACAAACATACATCAAATTTTTAAGCATTACATGAATTTAGCAATTCAATTGTAAAATTAAATGGGAAAATTTTGATTTAAGCATTACATAATATCATCGAAACTCTGAAGTGCCTTGATCGAATTTCTTTGTATGTGATGCAAAGTCCTTATCCTTGTAATATCATTGTTATGCGTCAAGATTTTGACAGTGAAACCTTCTCACCGAACCCTTATCATTGAGACTGTGTTAGGTACCAAGATCTTCTTATTGTGATGAAAACTTTCTCACTGTTGTGATACCAAATTTGTATCACTGTAGTTATACCAAAATCTATTGATGACTGTTCTTACTGTTGAGGCACCAAGACTGTGGTAGCACAAAACCTTTAATCTGCATTACCTTACTGTGGTACCCAAATTTTATTTCAGAGATAATTCGAGTTTCTGTGACTGCATCACTGCACTGAAGTGTGATCACTGTAATATCACCGAAGTGTGATCACTGTAATATCACCGAAGTGTGATCACTGTAATAGCATCGAAATCAAGGTAGCATCGAAACTGTGATAGGAATAACATTGAGTCACTGTAATACATAACAGAACTGTCTCCATTGCAATCCGCATTCATTGTGATACATAACAAAATTGAACCCAATCTTCAACGCAATCTTCTATGAGATCCGAGATAGTAATCTCAGTCATATCACCGAAACTGCTCTCTAAAATCCTTACCCGAATCCCAGGAAGCGCATTAAAATTTTGGAATCGCGCTTCGGAAAAAATGGAATCGCGCTTCCTAGGGCGCTTCCGGAACACTTCCGTACGGGACGCGATTCCGGCCTAGGATCCGGGGGGGGGGCACTTCCTGCAACACTGTTTCCGACAGTTCCGGCTTTTCCGACTTTTCCAGCAATTCTGACAGTTCCTTCTTTTCCGGCTTTTCCGGCAGTTCCGACGTTTCCGGCAATTCCGGTTTATGTAACATTTGCTTCCAAATATTCTGAAATGATTGACAGTAGTTGGTCTTCCCTTCCACAGTTCATAGGGAGTTTTGTCATTATTGCTTCTAAGCAATCCTCTGTGCAAAATGTGAACAGTTGTATGTACTACTTGTACCCAAAATATACTACTTAGCTTGGATTCATGCAACAAAGTTCTAGCCATTTCTCCACAATTCTGTTATTACTTTCAACCAATGTTGCAGGAAACGTCCCCCCAGATCTAAACCCCGAAACGCGATCCGTACGGATGCGTGGGGGAAGCGTCGTCCGAAATGCGTTTCGGACTGATAAACACGCTTCCTGGAAATTCCGAAAGCGTGTACCTGAAGCGCGTTTCGTAAGGCGCTTCGGCCGTACGAAGCACCGCGCTTCGGAGGACGAAGTGTACGGATCGCGTACGATTCCGTACACGCTTCCTCCATTTCCACCACGCGGCCAAAAAAAACTGTTTTTTAAATTTTTATTTTATTTTTTTGTATGTTGACTTGTTGGGGGTGGGTCCACCTTGGGTTAGGGTGAGGATTGAAGGGATTAAAGCCCCCATTCATCCCTCATTTTCTCACTTTGAGTTTACCACAGTTGGAGAAGAGAAGGGAGGAGAAGAGAAGAGAAGAGAGGAGAACAGAGGAGAGCTTGGAGGAGTGAAGGAGGAGGAACTAGGAGAAGGAGGAGGAGCTTGGAGTAGGAGTTTGGAGGACTTCATCTACAAGATCTAAAGAGGTAAGTGCAAACCGCAAACTCCCTATTTTTTTGACATTTTTTTTGTATTTTTCTCCTCCCTCTCCTACTCTTTCCCATTGTCTCTACTTGCTCATTTACTTACAGGTTGTCCACTACCTATATCCATATTGCAAGATGGTGTTCTTTTGGCTTCTATGTATCATTCCACTTTTGGTTTTAATGATGGAAAGGGGGAGTAGGAATAGAAGGGAAGAAGCACAAGAGGACAGTGGTCCCAATATGAGTGACCCAATGTATGATGAAGAGGAAGGATTTGAAGAGGAAGGGGATGAAGTTGAACCTGAAGGAGAAACTGAAACACTAGAGTGGAAAGCTGCATTAACACCCTTGTGGAACTATGTGACCAAACTTGAAGGGGGAAAGGGTGGTGGAAGCTACAAATTTTTGTGCCCTCATGGTTGTCATGGAGGAAAACCATTTAGTGGTTCATATACCCATGTGAGGAGGCATCTTTGTGGGGTGATGGACAGTGATGATAAAAAGGGTGTTGTGGGGATACAAATTTGCCCAAACATTTCATCTGAACAAAGAAGAAAATACATCCAAATAGAGGAGGTTGCACAACAAAAAAGCAAGAAACAAAAAACTCATTCTGAATCAAGTGCAACCTCTAGATTTGGTAGCTCATCTCCTCATGGTACTTCTGGAAGCTCTGGAGGTAAAAGAACAATAGGGGATTTCCTTAATGTTGCTAGGAGGGATGATGTGGATGGAAAGATAGTCCAATTTCTTTGTGCTTGCGGTGTACCATTCAATGTGCTTCACTCTCCCTATTGGCATGAAATGGTAAAGGCCATCAATGAAGCCCCAAAAGGATACAAGTCCCCCAACTATGAGAAAGCTAGAACAATGTTATTAGAAAGAGAAAAAGCAAAGGTTCAAAGAGCTTTGACACGTTTTACAAATGAGTGGGTAGATTGTGGGGTATCCATTGTATCAGATGGGTGGACAAATATTAGAAACCAACATTTGATAAATGTTCTTGGTGTTTCTGCTAGTGGTGCAGTATTTATTACATGTCATGACTCCTCCTCCATCAATGCATCTTCACAAAACATTGCAAATCTCCTATTGCAATCAATCAAAAATGTTGGTCCGAATATCCGAATAATGTGGTTCAAGTGATCACAAAGAATGCAGCAAATTGTAAGGCAGCAGGAAAAATTATTGAGCGTACTCATCCACACATCTTTTGGTTTGGGTGTTTGGTTCACACATTGAACCTTTTGATACATGATATTGTGAAGCATAAAGAATGTTGGTGGATTAATGAACTTTACAGGAGAGGGAAGCAACTCATTAAATTCATCACAGGGCATACAAGGGTAAACTACTTCTATGGCACTTACTCCAAGTTGCAGTTGCTTAAACTTGCAAAGACAAGATTTCCCAGTTATTACCTCACCTTTAAGCGGCTAGCGAAGGTGAGACAAGCTTTAACTAATATGGTGTGTGCTGAAACATGGGATGAAATTAACACTAATAGAGATGGTGCTAATGCAACCAAGGACACTATTCTTGACATGTACTTTTGGTCACAGGTTAAATATGTTTTGCAATTCACCAAACCAATTTATTACATGATCAAGTTTGGAGATTCAGATCGACCAATAATTGGGGAGGTGTATGAGCAAATGGATAGCATGTTGGGGCAGATTAAAGACATTGTTGAGCCTAGAGATATCACCTTGTACAATTATATTCATGCAAAGGTGGAAAACCGATGGGAAATGCTAAATGTTCCATTGCATGCATTAGCATATGTTTTGACACCTAAATACTATCATCCATCATGGCTTTCAACACCAGCACCTGGGGGGGAAGCAAGAGAAAACCACACCAAGATCAAGAGGTTCACAAAAAATATATGATTGCATTGAGTAAATTAGTCCCTGATGAGGAGGAGGCTACCATGGTACGGAGACAATTGAGCAACTATACACTTAACATTGGTCCATTTGGGAGCATGCATGCAATTAGAGATCGAGAGACTTTTTCTTCTCGAGTTGTGGAACATGCATGGAGGGGCTACTCCACTTCTACAGACTTTGGCATTGCGGGTGCTATCACAGGTGGTAAACACTTCTTCTGCAGAGAGGTGTTGGAGCTCTTATTCTTTCATCCACAGTGTTAAAAGGAACAGGTTGAGTTTAAACCGGGCAGAGAGCTTGGTTTATGTTCATTACAACTTGCAATTGTTGTCCCATTACCGTGATGATGCAAAGACTAATAAAGACCTTAAGATTTGGGACAAGAATCCAGAGGAGCCCAATTTGGAGGATGGAGTGTTGTGATTAGAGAAATTAGGGGATGCTCTTATCCAAGTATGTCCGTTGTGGTATGAATTTTCCTTATAAAGCATTTCTCTAATTCATGTTTTTAATTTTTTTTGTTAACTAGTGTTTTTTTATGTATGAATTTTTTGAGCGATTCCAAGATGATGATGATCGTGTTGAGATGCCACCCCCATCTGGTCCCTTGGTTCCTAGGTTCCATGGTTCAACACCAACAGCAGGGGGTTCGAATTCATCAGTTTCAGTGCCACAACTTCCACAGGCACCATCTTCTTCATTGCCACCACGTGGAGGCCCGCCGCCACGTTCTCTTCGTGGTGGAAGGAGGAGAGATTAGTAGATATATTCACAATTTACTACTTTTGTCATAGATTAATCATTAGACTTGTAGGCTTGTGAATTTGAACCTTTTTTGTCTTGGCGGTGACCAAGTGACATATTTTGTAAACATTATTATTTGAATTTTGGACATGACAAATGTTGACAGTTGCTCACTTGCTAGATAAATCATAATATGCTCTATGTTTTATGTTTTATAATATGCTTAAATGTTTTATGTTTTATAATATGCTTAAAAATTTGATGTATGTTTGTAATTGCTAGAATATTGATGGTTGATGTTCGAATAATTAATCATTGATGTACATATTAGTAACTACAATGGAATCATGGATGCCATATCTATCTTGATTTATGCAAAAATATGCATGTTTTCATGTCTTCTACAACTAATTTGGTATTTGGGATGTTTGTTTTAAGTATAAATGCAAAAAAATAAATATATATATATAGCAAACGCTTCGCTTCCTAGATTTTTGGAAAATGACGCTTCTGCGTCCCCACTTCCAAAAAACGTCCCCGTTTCGTCCCCGCTTCGTGCAACATTGCTTTCAACCACTCCATTTTGCAAAGGAGTTATAGCTATTGAGAAGTGTCTTCTTATTCGATGTTCTTCACAGTAGTCATTGAATTCGTTTGAAGTAAATTCTCCTCCATTATCTGATCTCAAGCATTTTATTTACAAATTAGTTTCATTTTCAACAAATTCCTTGAATATTTTGAAATTTTCAAAAGCTTTTGACTTCTTGTTATGAAAACAAATGCAAGTCATCCTCGTGTAGTCATCAACAATCAACATGAAGTGTTGTTGGTCATCTAGTCCTTTTGTTCTTGTTGGCCCACATAACTCAATATGTACAAGTTCCAGTGGTTTTTTCATGGAATGTTCCTTAGTTTTGAACTCAACTCTTGTTTCTTTTCCATGCTAACAATAATTGCACATAGTATTTGAAGGTTTTGTAATTTCGGGCATATCCCTTACAGCGTCCTTCTTGTTGATCTTGTCAAGATTGTCAAATTATATATGCCCCGATCTCCTATACCAATGCCAACTTTCATCTTCCTTTCCCGGCCATCATTTTTCCTTTCCAATCTCATTTAGGATGTATATGTTGTTTGGAGTTCTTATTGTTGTTGCAACCAATTTTCCTGATCCTTCTATTCCTCATTTCACATTCTTTTAAATTGAATAGAAGTGTGTGCCCCTGATCACACATTTGGCTAACACTTTAATTATGCTTCATACATTCACCAAGTAAAGTACGTTTTGCCACTGAATCTTTGCTTTAGAGGCTAATTGTGCCTTTCCTTATAATTTTGGCAAAGTTATCATTCCCAAAAGTGACAGATCCTTCGTTTTCTTTCTCGAATGTTACAAATCTACTTTTGTCTACAATCTCATGCTTTTAAGCATCCACTATCAATATACCATTGACTTCTTTTGCTTTGGGCTTGTAGAGTAAGCCCACATTCCTCAACCTTCAAATCTTCTTGCTTATTTTTCCAAGTTCTTGGTTGTTCCCTCATATGATGGGCAGGGACTTGCCTTGTTTTCCTTGAAGGAACTATCAAATTGCTTCCACAATTTCTAGCTGTGTCAAAAATTGTTGCATTTGTAACATTCAATTTCATAACTAAAAGCGCCAAAACTGTTATAATTTATTTTGAAAACCTCACGAGTTTTTTTACCACAACTACTTTCATAGTAGTTCTCAGGATTTTCATAGCTATTTCTTATACTTCTACCCCTGGTATAGGCTCTACATTTTATAGATTTATGCCCAAAATTATTACAAGAACAATACATTCCAAGAAAAATATTTTGGTACCTAATTTGAACTCTAAGTTCGAGATGATGATCTATTAGGCTATGGGAGTAGCCAAAATTACCACAGCAGGATATGTTTCAGTGTGAGAGGGAGCACCCATCTAGGGTGATAGGAAAGCAGTTGCATTGATGGACCCAATGAAATACGCAGATCAGTTTATGAACTAAGTCATGTTGCTCAACATGGGTTAAGTACTAGCATGGTATAGTTGGTCAGGGCACAGTGAGTTATGGTTTGAGATATGTCTCAAACAGTGAAGCACGGTTGTAGATTTAAATTGGGTAGAAAGTGATGAAGACAAAATGAGTTCATCAAAATATTGCTTCAATTTGGGCTGCATTATGATTTCTTGGATGAGTAAGAAGCAGTCATCTATTGCACTCAATATTGCAGAGGCTGAGTATATTGCAACTAGATTGGCAAGTTGAGAGGCATCGAGACATGGTACAAAAGGAAGAAGTGTGGCTTCGGTATTATTCTACAATATAGCAGATTCTTGGCAAAGCCTTTGTCCCTAGATGAAGTCTACATATACTTCAGGTACAAGCTTGGACTTGTTGAGAATGCCTCTCTTAGTGAGAGGGAGTGTTGATGAGATAGCATCATGGAAAAACATTCTCCCTGTGTTAAGTATATTGATCTAAATTAGGGAGAATGGTCTGGCAGAGGACAGTCATTCTTCCTGTGTCAAGGATGTTGATCCTTCTATTCCTCATTTCACATTCTTTTAAATTGAATAGAAGTGTGTGGCCCTAATCACACATTTGGCTAACACTTTAATTATGCTTCATACATTCACCAAGTAAAGTACGTTTTGCCACTGAATCTTTGCTTTAGAGGCTAATTGTGCCTTTCCTTATAATTTTGGCAAAGTTATCATTCCCAAAAGTGACAGATCCTTCGTTTTCTTTCTTGAATGTTACAAATCTACTTTTGTCTACAGTCTCATGCTTTTAAGCATCCACTATCAATACACCATTGACTTCTTTTGCTTTGGGCTTGTAGAGTAAGCCCACATTCCTCAACCTCCAAATCTTCTTGCTTCTTTTTCCAAGTTCTTGGTTGTTCCCTCATATGATGGGCAAGGACTTGCCTTGTTTTCCTTGAAGGAACTATCAAATTGCTTCCACAATTTCTAGTTGTGTCAAAAATTGTTGCATTTGTAACATTCAATTTCATAACTAAAAGCGCCAAAATTGTTATAATTTATTTTGAAAACCTCACGAGATTTTTTACCATAACTACTTTCATAGTAGTTCTCAGGATTTTCATAGCTATTTCTTATACTTCTACCCCTGGTACAGGCTCTACATTTTATAGATTTATGCCCAAAATTATTACAAGAACAATACATTCCAAGAAAAATATTTTGGTACCTAATTTGAACTCTAAGTTCGAGATGATGATCTATTAGGCTATGGGAGTAGCCAAAATTACCACAGCAGGATATGTTTCAGTGTGAGAGGGAGCACCCATCTAGGGTGATAGGAAAGCAGTTGCATTGATGGACCCAATGAAATACACAGATCAGTTTATGAACTAAGTCATGTTGCTCAACATGGGTTAAGTACTAGCATGGTATAGTTGGTCATGGCACAGTGAGTTATGGTTTGAGATATGTCTCAAACAGTGAAGCACGGTTGTAGATTTAAATTGGGTAGAAAGTGATGAAGACAAAATGAGTTCATCAAAATATTGCTTCAATTTGGGCTCCATTATGATTTCTTGGATGAGTAAGAAGCAGTCATCTATCGCACTCAATATTGCAGAGGCTGAGTATATTGCAACTGGATTGGCAAGTTGAGAGGCATCGAGACATGGTACAGAAGGAAGAAGTGTGGCTTCGGTATTATTCTACAATATAGCAAATTCTTGGCAAAGCCTTTGTCCCTAGATGAAGTCTACATATACTTCAGGTACAAGCTTGGACTTGTTGAGAATGCCTCTCTTAGTGAGAGGGAGTGTTGATGAGATAGCATCATGCAAAAAAATTCTCCCTGTGTTAAGTATATTGATCTAAATTAGGGAGAATGGTCCAGCAGAGGACAGTCATTCTTCCTGTGTCAAGGATGTTGACCTGAATTAGAAATAATGGTCCTGGAGCATCAGGCTCATTTAGCACCAAGCACCGAATTACTCGGATAGAGTGTGATCTTTGGAGACTCATCATGTGTCATAGATATTGACCGGAATGATGGTGAACCAAGACTAGTCCGTATACCATGAGTTAGATAGACCAAAATTATAGTGACTAGTTGATGCTAAATGATGTACCATGTGTCAGGAGTACTAACCAGGATTATGGTGAGGATACACCATAGGTCAAGGGTACCGACCAGAATTATGGTAACTTCTTGATGTTGTTGTTTTATCATGTGTCACAATTGTTGACTAATTATGGTAACCTGTTGATGTTATTGATTTACCATGTGTCAAAGTTGTTGACCAGATTACGATAACTTGTTTTACCATGTGCCACAATGTTGACCTGATTATCGTAATTGGATATGTTATAACCTTTTCTTAGAGAAATTTGTTAACATGAGAGCATCTAGATAGTCATTATGAATATCTCCTTATCTAAGAGGGAGTATTGAATTTTGTAGCTATGGTTGGTCTTCATAATTAATATTTAACTCTTGATGCATTTGAAATAATAAATAAGGCATGTTCTTCATGACTTTGTCAAAAGAGAACATAAATGACATGTACCTCATGTCTGTTTTTAAAAGAGAAAAATTGAAATTTTGATATTTGAATTTTTGGCTCCAAAGAAGCTAAGTCAACCCTAGTCAAAGAGGTATCCTTTCGGCAAGGAAGACGATTATATAAAGCCACTCGTCCTCCATCATTTGACACACAATTCAAATCACTTTTGAGGCATAGTCCAGATCATCTCAAGGACGAGTCTGTGGTCAAATCAAAGACAAGAAAGAGGATGGAATCTTAGGCATTATTCTATTGAAGAGCAAGACAAGTTCATGATGAAGAGAGGTCGAATTTCTAATAATGGGAAAGTCGCATTTCTAAGATATAGAAAGGCTTAACTTCTGAGCATATCAAGGTTGCAGCACCAAAACTTTGGGTGCAGAAGGACAAGTTGCAAGACCAAGACTTTGGGTGCAAAAGGACGAGATGCAAGACCGAACTTCTGAAGTATAACCGAATTGCGGGACCAAGACTTTGGGTGCAAAAGGTTCAGCCCTAGCAAACCTAATCAGATCAAGTTTAGTGCGCAGACTCATGCTTGAGTAGGAGGCAGTGGACCAAGTTTGACTAGATGATGTAGATGTGTCACTTGTTGAACTAACGAAATTCTCTAAGGAAAAGGTTATTGGCTTTTTCCCCCATGTGGGTTTTCCCAGGGTACATTCTTGTGTTCTTTGTTTTGTTGTCTCTTCATGATCCCACCGTCATATTGTTGATGTCTTTTGAGTAATTGCTTAATGATGGATAAGAGTATGAAAAGAACTAAACCATTAGAAGTAATTATCAATTTAGAAGACCATTCGAAAATTCAACAAATAGGACCCTTGGGCGCATCAATGTAGCTTCCTTGGTTTGCTTCATTTCCTGTCATCAGAGAGCTTAAACCTTTATCAGTATTATTTTGTTTATATCCTAGTTCAGACTTGTTAGTGAAAGGTTTTTGGTTGTTGATGATTTCATCCAATATTTTGGTACTATTGTCAAAGTTCTGCTAGATATCCTTCTTCCATAGTTCCTTCCTCAAGGAGACTATCTTAGCTTCTAGATTCCCAATTATTCTCTCCTTCTCTTCCAGTTGTCTTTTGAGTGTTTCTTCAATCACTGTAGCTTCTTCTAATTATACTTTCGGATTTATAATAGTCTTCTTGGTCTCTTCAGAGTTCCTGCTGAGACTTTGTAAACATTCTTTTAGTTTCTTTACCTCTTCCTTGAGTATGAGATTTTTCTTCCTTGTTCTTCTAAGATCTCCTAACGCACTAACCAATTCTACTTCAAGATCCACTTCTTCTTCTTCTTCATAATTTCCTTTATACTTTTCAGGAGTTTCATTCTGAGTATCTACTGCCATCAAGAGCACTCTATCGGAATCATTGTCACCATCATCATACATCAGATGAGCTATTATCTTCTCTTGAATAGAGACTTTTCTTCTTGAATAATTTTCTCTTGTTCTTTCCTTTGTTTCTTTTCTAATATTTCTTTTCTTTCTTATAACTTTCTTCTTCATCACTATTTGAACCCTTTGCAAAAGGACATTTAGAAGCATAATGACCAATTCTACCACATTCAAAACATTTTAAAGAAAGCTTACCTTTATATTTTCTAGTTCCTCTTTTCAACTTTCTCACAAAGTTGGCTTCTTCTTCATCGTCTGAATCATCACTATAGCTAGAGCTTATTTTTTATTTTTATTTGTTCTTCCTTGTCTTCTTGGAGGCCTTAAAAGTTGCTTCCCTTCTGGACAGGTTTTCCTGTTTTGTCCTCATTTCATATGTTGTAAGAATTCCATGTAACTCATCCATGCTCAACATAGCTAGATCTCATCTTTCTTCTAAAGCTGAGATTTTAGAATCAAATGTCATTGGGAGAGATCTTAGTATCTTTTGAACAATGAATCTATTAGAAAATCAGAAAGGCAAAAAGATTTTCTAATATAGATAATTACTTGTGATTCTTTGATCTTTATGTTCTTCTTTTATCTTTTAGTTCATCAAGCAATTACCAAAACAATGACACAAAGACAACAGATGTAGGCAGACAGCCAGAGCAAAACCCCTATCTAAGGGAAAACCCAGTCAACAATTCTTCCTTCAAAAATTTCTCGAGATAATCCAAGACTCTAGACCAAGACAGAGACTTCCTCCACACCAAGTCAGCCCTCAATCCTTCTTGCAGATAAGAACCCTTCCAAAGCAACTTCGACCTAGCAACATCAACAGCAACTTCGACCCAGTGGCAGTAGCACCAGCAGCAGCAACAGCTTTGACCAAACTAGAAAAACTTCGATCTCCCTTTATACACCTTAGAAGTGGGTGAGAGTTGTCCCAAAATTTCAATCTTGAGGTCTTCTATCTTCCCCCCAAACTCACACTTCTTTCTAGGTCTTCTTCTAGCCCGCCCTTAACTTCGCACTTTCCAGCTTCCAGCTTCAGAAATCGAACTATGTGTGAGACAATGAGATTCTCCAAATGAATTCGAACTGCCTTGTATATATAGCCTTCCAGGGAAGTCGAATTAATCTTTTTGAGACCGACTTGATCTTCTTGAGGCTGACTTGGTGTGGAGGAGACTAAATTCATTTTTGACTCAAAAATAATTATTTTTACATTATTTGAAAGCCCAAGAAGGATCTCTTTTAATGTACAATAACTCGAATCACTCAAAATAAATCCTAGAAGTCCTCAATGGGGACTTTGACCTAAAACATGATGACCCAAGCATGAAACCCATGCTTTAATAAGTCATAGAAATAATAATAAAAATATTTTCTTCATTCTTTTGATAAGTTCATTTCAAATACATTTATTTAAAAAAATGTAACCCAAGCTTTAAAAAAAAGTTTTTTTCCTAATTTTTAACGTTAGTCTAACCCCCCCAAAACTATTTAAACACCGCCACCCCCTCTACTTCACTCACACTACTAATTCGAGTTTCTTGCAATTCTTGAGCTGAAATTGGTGAAGAGAATTCAAAGAGTTTTTGCAAGGTTGTTCTGAGGGAGATTTTTTGCAGATATGAAGAGCTAATTGGAGTCTTGGAGAGTTGTTGGGTTGATTACTAAAGGAGATTTTCAAGCTACTTCAAGGATTTTTTTCCCAGAGATCTTTGAGTTTTCTTGAGTGGCTTTTGGAGCTGGTTGAAGAGTTTTTTTTATTTTGTGGGGGCTGCTACATAGTTGATTTGAAATGATTTTGGAGTTGGATTTCTCCAAAAAATTTAGAGGGTAAATCAAGGTAATTTTTTCCATCTATTTTTGTTCCATTTTTCTCCAAAAATCAATTCTTTTTTTCCCAAAAACTTTAAAAACCTCAATGTTTTTATGCAGATTTGTAGGGGTTGCTCCAACGCTGATTTGGGAGGATTTTGGAGCTGATTTTCTTTAGAAAATTAAGAGGGTAAATCAAGGTATTTTTTTCAACCATTATTGTTCTATTTTTCTCCAAAAAACAAAACTTTTTTTCCCTAAAAATTTTAAAACCCTAGTGTTTTTATGCAGAATCCAGATTTGTAATTTTTTTTGGAAAAAAAATGAAAGCGTTATTTTCTTCTATTTTTTTCTCTACAATTGTTGAAATTTGCAGGGTTATTTTGAGGGATTTCATTGGCAAATTTGTCAGGGAAATTTTGGAGTTGATTAAAGAGTTTATTTTCTGATTGGTGGGAGCATCTTCTCTTCTCAAAATTTACAGATCTTCTCGAGTTATTTTGTTGTCTCTATTCCTCTTTTATTTTTCTCTATAAAAAAATTGCCATAGAATTCTAAAAACCTAGGGTTTTCTATGCAGATTTTTCATTTCTTCCTGTAGAAGTTGTCATGGCCCCTAAAAACAAGAATGATTCGGCTTGGGTTCACTGCCATTTAAATGAACAAGGGGTAAAGTCTGCACCTAGCACATTGGAGAGAGCAAATAAGACCTTGTGAAAATGTTTCTGATAATTCTTAAAGCAGAGATGCAAAGTCTAATTGAAGCCTACAATGAAGAAAAGAGGAAAAACAAAAGAATTACAAAACATATAAGCAAAAATCAAAAGGATGATGTTATGCTTAGTGACCCTGATTTTGAAGAATATATGCCAAGTTTTGAAGATTCCTCTAGTTTCCCTGCTAGAGTTGGAGAGGGTAGTTCAAGTGCTTTTAACTTGAATAGGACAACAACACATAGAGGGATCGACTCCTTTGTACCCCACACCACCCTTGGTTCTCAACCAACCCTTGATGCTAAATGGAAGAAGATAGAGGAGGCTACATATGAATGCATTGCTAGATGGTGGTATGATGTAGACATATCTTTTAATACTACTAATTTTGCATATTATCAGTGCATGATTGATGTTATAGTTTCATGTGGAGCATACTTGAAAGGCCTTAGCTTTCATGATACCAGGGAGGCAATTTCACAAAATGAGGTCCAAAGAATACAAGAGTACCTTACAAAGTTCAAGCAATCATGGACCAAAACATGATGCACAATTATATCTGATGCATGGACTGATGGTAGATCTCGCACCATACTAAATTTCTTAATTGCTTGTCCAAAAGGTACTATGTTTCTCAAATCTATTGATTCAACTGATCAGGTGAAGGATGCACAATTGTTATTTCGTCTTTTGGATGAAGTCGTTATGGAAGTAGGGGTTGAAAATGTTGTACAAGTGATCAAAGATAATGCCTCTAACTATGTTGCAACGAGAAAGATGTTGGAGAAAAAACACCCCACCATTTGGTGGTCTCCATGTGCATCCCATTGTTTGGACCTCATACTTGAGGATATTGAAAAAATTGAGTGGGTGAAGAAGTGTGTGGATGATGCAAAATCCATAATCAGGTACATCTACAACCACTCATGGGTTTTGAACCTTATGAGAAAGCACACAGGAGGTAAAGAGATTGTTAAATCAGCCAACACACGATTTGTAACCAACTTTCTTTCATTGCAATTCCTTGTTGAACAAAAATCGAACTTGAGGAAGATGTTTTCATGTGATGAATGGAATTCATCCAATGGAACAAAAAGGTTGAAGGGAAAAGGATGGTTGACCAAGTATTTGACAAAAGATTTTGGTCAAAGGCAGAGGAGATTGTGTTATTTAGAAAGCCTCTTGTCAGAGTTTTGCAGATGGTGGATAGTGATAAACCTGGAATTGGTTTTGTTTATGAAGCCATGGATCAGGCCAAAGAACAAATAAAGGCAGCATATGGGGATAAAAAACAAAAGTACATTCCTCTATGGAGAATCATTGATGAAATATGGAACAAACAACTCCATATACCTTTACATGCAATTGGCTACTACTTTAATCCAAGGTATGTAATTTTGGATTCCAATGCTCATTGCTTATAAGTTATAAGTTTTAAATTTTAAGTTTCGTTGACTTGATGAATATATTTTTGTTTTCTGAACTTTGAAGGTACCATTACTGATCAGGTGCTCATGTCCTAAATGTCGTAAAATGCTCAAAATTTAAAGTGCTCAGAACTGGTTCAAAGTTGAACGACCGAAAAGTGCTCGTCTTCCTGATTCCAGCGCCGCAAACAGTTCGAAAAACGGTCGCCGTATGAGGAAGTTATGGCAAAAAGAAGAATTTGTCAATAACATTGGAAATTTTAATTTTTTTTTTAAATTAAAAAAGGAATATTTCGCAGAATATTCCTTGGAATATTCCAGGGAATATTCCCTTTTCAGCAACCAATCACAGGCTGCCACGTGGCAGGCCCGGAGGCCGCCACGTGGCCCCCAGATGACGTCAGCAAGCTCATGGGCGGATATAATCAAAATTTTTTGGGAGTTCAAAGTTTTGAACCCACAACCTATGGCATAACACTCAAGCGCCTTACCGTTAGCCCACGGTATTGGTTCTTGTTAGAAGGGCGAAAAGAATTTAATATGAAGTCTAAACTTTAGTGGGGCAGAAACCAAAGGGGGCCAGCCCCCCTTTCATATGACCGCGGGCCCAGAACCAAGGGCTTAAGCCCCAACCGCCAGCACGAACTCCGAGATAAACCACAGCATTAAATGTAACTGCAGTCTTTTGGCGGAAATTCTGGCAGGAGCGCCAAAATTGGCGGGCCCGCCAAATACTGAACATTAACTAAAGTTAGCTGGAGTTCTTTTAGGCTAAACTGGAGGGGATCATTAAATGGCCATAACTTTGGCTAGGAAAGGCGGTTTTGGACGAATTTTTTTTTGATTTTGGGTATTTTCGACCTTCTGAAGCCATTGGTGCAGGTCTTATAGCCATCTGAGGTCATTTGCAGAGGTTTTGGAGCCGTGAAAGTTCTAGGAGCCACCAGGGCCCAGTATTGTGAAGATTGTATAGGGTTGCAGGTATCCATTGGAGGTGATCCAATAGTCAATCCTGAAGGATTCAAGTGTTCTGAATCCATTTTTACCATCTATTTCTCCTGTAGATGCTTCTATTCAGCTGTATTTTCAATTTGAACATTTAATGAAAACAAGGACAAGCCCATTTGGGAGCTTTGGACCCAGCAGACATAGCCCAGGAGGGGTGAACTGCTTTATCAACTTCTTTTGCATCTGTGGTTGAATTATTTTGCAGAACAAATTCCTTTTAGTGTGTTAAACAGTAAAAGGAAATAAATCTGCTATGCTTAAATGGATCATGAACAACTGAAAATTTCATTTGTTTTCTTTCTGCAAGACATGGAAATCTTCTAAACATGTATATTTCTGAATTGAATACCTTGCAAACAATTTACAAGTAGTTTCAAATTCAGATCAAGTTGGTATCAGAGCTCAGGGTTTTGTGCAAAGATCTTCTAACTGTCTTGCAAAGTATTGATGCTTACCAGGTTGAAACTTAAAAGAGGGAAAGGACAGTTGACTAGAGAACGAGAGAATCCTCAGTCAAGGAAGGCCAGAGAGCCATCACCTCCACCTTCAATTTCACCCTCAAGAGTCTCAGCAGAAGCTTCAAGGATGTATGAACATGAAAGAGAAATTCCTACAGAGACAGATCCAAGAGAAGAAGAAAGAGTCTTCAGAAAGGCTTTCTTAGACCTCACTGAAATGGTGAGGATATTGTACCAAGAAATAAATGAGAAATTGGCTGGAGAAGGGTCCAAACATCCACATGAAGGAGAGGGCTCTTCAGGAGGTAAGAAGGATGATGATCATTCCAAGAAAGGACATGGAGGAAATGGTGATCCACCACCCCCATCTTCACCTTCTTCCTCTTCATCCTCGTCTCCTTCTGTTCATAAGCATAGATCCTCTCGAAAAAGTCCTTTTTTGAAGCTTGATGTAAAATTCGAATTCCCTATGTTTAATGGTGAAGTGAATGCAGAAAAGCTTGACAATTGGATTAGGCAGTTGGAAGTTTACTTGAGGATCCAGAATATGCATGATGATGCCACAAAGATTCAGTTGGCTTCTTTGAGAATGGATGGAGCAGCATTGGTCTGGTGGGAGGCCAAGACTAAAGAGGAGATCAAGAAATTTGGTAAGGTTACCTTAACATGGCCTGAATTTCTGTTAGCCATTAAAAAACAGTTTTATCCTCTTGCTCACATGCAGAAAGCCATTATGAATTGGCAAAATTTCAGACAACTTAAGGGTCAAAGTGTCCAAGACTACACCCAAGAATTCAGGAGAAGAGCTCTCTTGTTAGGGGTAGATTTACAGACCCAGAAACCTTGCTGAAATACATTGGTGGCTTGCATAGCTACCTTAGACACACTATCTTGATGTTTAACCCTACTAGCCTGGACGAGGTTTGTGTCCAAGCTACCCATTTAGAGGCAAGGGGAAAAACACATTTGAAGAGGGTAGAAACAAGCCCCCCAAGGGGAAAAACAAAGAGAAAACCTCCAAGGGAAAGGGCAAAAAGAATGCATCTGTCAAACAGGAGAGTGAGAAAGTGATCTGTAAACACTGTTCTAAACCAGGCCATGAGGAGAAAAACTGTTGGAAATTACATCCTGAAAAAAGACCTCAATCTAACAAATCCAAAGGGAAACAGAAAACTGCTGCTACTACATCTACACCACAAGATTTAGGGGAAGATTCAGGTGATGAAACCAAAATTGCAGCCATGGGTTTGAAAAACTTGAAGGGAAAAGAAATTGAAACTCAAGCCAACACTAGTACCTCAAACTGCCATGTACAAGCTCCTAATGAGGAAGAAAGAATTGAACTGTTTCATGTGAGGGTGATTTCAAAACATACTAAAATTGACACACTTTTTGATAGTGGGTCACAAGCAAACCTTATATCAGAGGACTTGGTCAAGCAGCTTAAACTTGAGACCGTTCCACATCCGAAGCCATATCCACTTCGATGGATTTGCAAGGATGCAAATTTACAAGTTTCAAGAAAGTGCACATTGCGCTTTGCAATTACTGCACATTTTATTGACACAGTTGAACTTGATGTGGTACCTTTTGATATAGCAGGAATTGTTTTGGGAAGTCCTTACTTGTTTGACAGGAAAGCTATCTTTCATCGCCATGAAAACAAATATCATCTTTTCAAAGATGGCAAGGAGTTCATTGTTAGAGCTCATCGCAAGAAGACAAATATAGCGATGGTAAATGCAGGACAGGTAAAAAGGCAGGTCAATTCAAGTAAGAATTTTGTTCTTCTTATGATTAAGCCCAAGGTTGATGTAAATCATGAGTCATTTGACAATTGTGATCCAAAACTTAAATCAGATCTATATGATGTAGTGGATGCATATCATGAGATGTTTCAGGAGCCAACAGGTTTGCCTCCTAAGAAGAAGATTCAGCATGAAATCCATTTGCATCCAGATTGTCCTCTTCCAAACATAGGCATGTACCGCATGTCTATTATGGAGAATGCTGAAATAAAGAAGCAAATCAAAGACTTGTTGGACAAGGGTTTGATAAGGCCAGGTACTTTGTTGAAATTTGGTACCGGAGGACAGGTGGTTCCCTAAGGCTTTGATCTTTGGCCTAGGGAAAAGTGTCCAAAAGAATTTATTTTTTCTCCTAAAGTAACTTTATAATTTTTTATAAAGTTAAATCTAATTTGAAAGTGACTTTAAGTGATAAAGTTACTAAGTCTAATTTTAAAGTGACTTTTATAAAGTCAATGAAAAATTAGAAAGGAAAAGTGACTTTGGAAATAAATGACTAAGTGGGTCTTTATTAAAGTGGGATGAATTAAAAAAATAGAAAGTGAGATTTAAATGAGCATTTAATCTCAGCCATTGATCTAAATCTATTTCAGCCATTGGATTTAGGGATCACCCAAAAGTCATTTAGGGTTGGGTTAAGGGAGGAAAAGGAGGAAAAGATCATTCATTCTTTCATGAGCAGATTGGGAGAAGGAGAGCAAGAGAGCAAAGGAGATTTCTGGACAAGGAGGAGAAAGAGGCAGCAGTTTGGCACACATACCAAGGCAGCACTTCAGCAAATCCGTACAGCTCAAAGAACAAGCAGAAAAAGGCAGTTTTTGTGAGCAAAACAGTGGAAAAATTGATTTTCAGCACGAATATCGAGGAGGCGATTTTCTGCACGATTTTCGAGGACTGTCCGTACAAGTCCGTACGGCCGTCCGTACAGTCCGTACGATCCGTACGTCCGTACAGTCCGTACATCCGTACGGTCCGTACAGCACGTTCAGCCATTTTCCAGATTGTCTGTTAGCTGAAAAACAGATAAGTTTGCTTGCTGGAAAAATTTTTGTTTTGCTGATTTTTGCTGAAAAAATTTTCTCTCTGTAAAAAGGCATTTTCCAGAAATAAAGAAGAGCTCTCAAACTGGTTTTCCCCAAGAGTTGTAGGGGGTTTTTCCAGGGTCAATTTGACCAAAAATATCAGTGTTTTAATGTGTTTTAATCGCTGTTTTTGATTTCTGATTTTTAATTCTGCAATTTCCAACATTCTGAAAATTTTCCAGAATTTGTGTTTTCAGCAATATTTATTTTTTTTCAGTCTGTTAAATGTATGGTTATGGGAATGGGCATTTAACTACATGGGAGAAATAAGAAGAAACTGAAAACCGGGGTGGGAAAACAGAAAATTTTACATACTTCGCCATGTGGGTCACCGATTGTATTGATTCCAAAGAAAGATGGCACTTGGCGTATGTGTGTTGATTTCAGGGCCTTGAACAAGATAACGGTAAAGAATCGTTACCCACTCCCAAGGATAGATGATTTGCTAGATCAGCTGAAAGATGCTCGATATTTCACTAAGCTAGACTTGCGCAGTGGATATCATCAAGTAAGAATTGAAGAAAGTGACATTTGGAAGACAGCCTTTAAAACCAAACAAGGACTCTTTGAGTGGCTTGTGATGTCGTTTGGTTTGTGCAATGCACCTGCAACTTTCATGCGGGTAATGGATGATGTCTTGCGTCCTTTTCTTGATAATTTCGTTATTGTCTACTTAGATGACATCTTAATTTTCAGCAAGTCTAGAGAAGATCATGTCATGCATGTTAGGAAAGTACTTGATGTTTTGAAGAAGAATCAGTTATTTCTTAAAATGTCAAAGTGTGAATTTGGAAAGACCTCTTTGGTTTATTTGGGACACATAGTAGGAGGAGGTGCTTTGAGAATTGATCCTGCTAAGATTGAGGCTATTGTGAAGTGGCCTACTCCCAAATCCATAACAGAGATAAGAAGTTTTTTGGGTGCAGCTCAATATTGGAGGAAGTTTATCTCTAACTTCTCTTCTATAGCAGCTCCTATGCATGCAGTGACAAGTGTGAAGCATGCTTTCCAATGGTGAGGCAAGCAGCAAAAAGCTTTCGAATCTTTGAAAGAGAAGATTAGTTCAGCTCCAGTCCTTGCATTACCGGATTTGAGACAGCCATTTGAGATACAAACTGATGCTAGTGATTATGCTATGGGTGCAGTTCTTCTACACATGGTAAGCCTATTGCTTTTCATTCTGAAACTTTTAATGGTGCTGTTGTAAATTATCCTACATATGATAAGGAGTTGTATGCGTTGGTACAAAGCGTCAAAAAGTGGAAACACTATTTGATGGGCAAAGAAACTGTTATACATACCAACCATCAGCCCTTACAGTACTTGCAATCACAAAGCAAGTTACAACAGTCACGACACTTCGGATGGATGGGCTTCTTGCAACAGTTCCATTTGGTAATAAGGTACAAGAAAGGTACTTTGAATAAGGTTGTTGATATGCTTTCAAGGCCTATTATTGGTGCTGTTACTTTACTTAAGAATGATTCCATTGTACATGATAGTTACATAGAACAATATGCATCTGATGATGACTTTAAAGATGTGTATGCTAACTTGAGTAAAGGGAATCATGTAGAGGAAAATGACTATAACATGCATAACTATTTGCTGTTTCATTTGGGCAAGTTGTGTATACCACAGGGGGAGAGCATAAATGTCATAAGGGAAGCTCATTCTTCTCTTATTGCTGGCCATTTTGGTGTGAGCAAAACAGTTGCACATCTACAGAGGTATTGCTATTGGCCTCGCATGGTAGATTTTGTTTCAAGGTTCATAAGAGGATGTTCATTATGTGTTACAAGCAAGCCTAGCAATAGGAAGCTTGGTTTGTATACTCCTTTGCTAGTACCTTCTAGACCATGGGAGAGCATCTTTATGGATTTTGTAGGAGGTTTGCCAAAATCTAGAAAGCAGCATGATTATTTATATGTAGTAGTTGATCGTTTCAGCAAAATGTGTATACTTATGCCTTGTAAGAAAACTATAACTGCTGAACAAACTGCTGAATTATTTTTTCATCATGTATGGATTCACTTTGGTTTGCCTACTTCCATTATTAGTGACAGGGATTCCAGATTTGTGGGGAATTTTTGGTCCAACCTATGGGAGATGATGGACACAAAGTTGAAGAAAAGTACTGCTTTCCATCCGCAAACAGATGGACAAACCGAAGTTGTGAACAGAACCATTGTGCACCTCTTGAGAGGTTATTGCAGCAAGCATCCCAAGCTTTGGGATGAACATTTGCACTACATACAGCATGCTTACAATCGTGCCAAGCACTCTTCCACAAACACCTCACCGTTTGAAGCTTGTTTTGGTTACTTGCCAAAATCACCCCTTGATTTCATTCTTGAGAAAGATGTTGCCATTGAGGGACATAGTGATATTGACAAAGCTCGTTCATTCATTGAAAGAATTTAGCAAATACATCAGCAAATTCAAGAACAGCTTGAGAAGAGTCAAGGCAAGTACAAGGAAAGACACGACAAGCATAGAGTCGATCACAAGTTTCAAGAAGGAGATGAGGTATGGTTGTACATTAGTAAGGAAAGGATGGAAGGAGAAGGTAAAAAGCTGAAGCCTATTCATTATGGTCCATTCAAAATCCTCAAGAAGGTTGGAAATAATGTTTTTCAATTAGATTTGCCTTCCTACATGCAAATGTATTCTGTTGTCAATGTGGAGAACTTACGTTTGTATGAACCTCCTTTGATTGTTGATCATGAAAATGTTGTTCAGCTGCCATCTATAGAAGATTTCTCGCCAGAATTCTTAGATGAGCTGAAAGAAGATACAATCCTTGACAGAAGGACACACACTTCAAGGAGGGGCAGTGTAGATTATGTTTGGGTTGGTTTCAAAGGCAACAAACCGAACAAGGCAAAGTGGATGGAGGTGGACAGAGTGAGGGAGCTGTACCCTCACCTTTTTAACAGGTAGTTGAAGGCTTTTGTGGTCCAAAAGCTTCCCAATGGGGAGGCGTGATCAGGTGCTCATGTCCTAAGTGTCGTAAAATGCTCAAAATTTAAAGTGCTCAGAACTGGTTCAAAGTTGAACGACCGGAAAGTGCTCGTCTTCCTGATTCCGGCGCCGCAAACGGTTCGAAAAACGGTCCCCATATGAGAAAGTTATGGCAAAAAGAAGAATTTGTCAATAACATTGGAAATTTTATTTTTATTTTTAAATTTAAAAAGGAATATTCTGCAGAATATTCTTTGGAATATTCCCTTTTCACCAACCAATCACAGGCTGCCACGTGGCAGGCCCGGAGGCCGCCACGTGGCCCCCAGATGACGTCAGCAAGCTCATGGGCGGATATAATCAAAATTTTTTGGGAGTTCAGAGTTTTGAACCCACAACCTATGGCATAACACTCAAGCGCCTTACCGTTAGCCCACGGTATTGGTTCTTGTTAGAAGGGCGAAAAGAATTTAATATGAAGTCTAAACTTCAGTGGGGCGGAAACCAAAGGGGGCCAGCCCCTAAGGGCCAGCCCCCCTTTCATATGACCGCGGGCCCAGAACCAAGGGCTTAAGCCCCAACCGCCAGCCCAAACCGCCAGCACGAACTCCGAGATAAACCACAGCATTAAATGTAACTGCAGTCTTTTGGCGGAAATTCTGGCAGGAGCGCCAAAATTGGCGGGCCCGCCATATTTGGCGGGCCTAACTGGACATTAACTAAAGTTAGTTGGAGTTCTTTTAGGCTAAACTGGAGGGGATCATTAAATGGCCATAACTTTGGCTAGGAAAGGCGGTTTTGGACGAATTTTTTTTTGATTTTGGGTATTTTCGACCTTCTGAAGCCATTGGTGCAAGTCTTACAGCCATCTGAGGTCATTTGCAGAGGTTTTGGAGCCGTGAAATTTCTAGGAGCCACTAGGGCCCAGTGTTGTGAAGACTGTATAGGGTTGCAGGTATCCATTAGAGGTGATCCAATAGTCAATCCTAAAGGATTCAAGTGTTCTGAATCCATTTTTACCATCTATTTCTCCTGTAGATGCTTCTATTCAGCTGTATTTTCAGTTTGAGCATTTAATGAAAACAAGGACAAGCCCATTTGGGAGCTTTGGACCCAGCAAACGTAGCCCAGGAGGGGTGAACTGCTTTATCAACTTCTTTTGCATCTGTGGTTGAATTATTTTGCAGAACAAATTCGTTTTAGTGTGTTAAACAGTAAAAGGAAATAAATCTGCTATGCTTAAATGGATCATGAACAGCTGAAAATTTCATTTGTTTTCTTTCTGCAAGACATGGAAATCTTCTAAACATGTATATTTCTGAATTGAATACCTTGCAAACAATTTACAAGTAGTTTCAAATTCAGATCAATTACACTACAAATTTTGAGGTTGATGGGGAGGTATTAGGGGGATTATAAAAATGCATTGAGCGCATGGTCCCAGATTCCAAGATTCAAGATCATATTCATAACAAGCTCTTGAATTTCAGTGAGTATCGGTACCTTTGGAATTTTTAGGGTTGTAAGAAACAGAGCAAAGAGTCCCCCAAGTAAGAACTGTCAAAATTTGCAAATTCTTATATTAGTCATTTCAATTTGCAATTGTTGAGTCCAAGTTTCAACTTTCAAATTCATTTGCTAATAATTTTTTTCCTTCCACCCTTTCTATAGTCTATTGGTGGCAACAATTTGGTGGTGAATGCCCTCAATTGCAAAAATTTACAATTTGAATATTGAGCCAAACATGTAGTGCTTCAGGGTATGAACAGAATTAGAGTGTGTTTGAGCGTATACCCAATAAGAAGAGGAAACATTTCGAGCAAAAGCGGTTGAATGATATGGTTTTTGTTAAGTACAACCTTAGGTTGAGGCGCAACCAATTGCTGAATAAAACCCCTGAATCAAGCAACATTGTCTTGGTTGACTTTGATCCAACATCAGAATGGGTTGTGGAGAGTCAAGCACCAGCATTTGACAATGAAGACCTTTCTTGGTTGGACTTGGACCCACCTCCACAGGTTGCAGAGGCAGATATATCAGAAGCACCAGTAGCAGCTTCAAGGCTAAGGGAATCAAGCCATAATCCCATTGTAGACTTGGATGCTACTCATTCTTCAAATTTCTTCAAATGAGTATGAAGAGGATGATTAGGATGATGATTCTGATGATGATTGATCATTGATGACATTGACAATTAGCACTATAGTGTTAGTTTTTGGTAGCATCGAAAGTGCTCTAACATTGAAAATTGGTGGAGAGGATAAGGCACATGAGTTCTAAAGAACCCAGAAACCATTTGGTGAAATTCCACCAGGATTGTATTTTATTAAAATAATTAATATTTTTAATGGGGTTCCTAAGTCTAAACTTAGTAAAATTAAAATATTAATGTGTATTAATCAAAATATGGGTGAGAATGATATAGAAGGCGGATCAACTCATGTTTTAATCTTAGTTGTTGATTAGACATTTAATCTCAGTCAACGGGAAAAATATAAAATGGAGGTTTGGCGTTCATTTGGAAACACACAGAGGGAGAGAATTGATCTGGAATTCGATTTTCGGGGCTAGGAAGCTGAGAAATTCGAACTAAGCGATCATTCAGCAGCAGAGGGGCAGAGAGAATCCGGGAGAAGGACTTTCCAGAAAATACAGAACAGAGAGGCAGAGAGAGCTTTTAGAGAGGCAACGCAGTAGCCAGGAGCGCTGACGCAGAAAAGATGCCTGTCACGCAGAATCCAGAACTATCAGAACAGTGGAAACTGTTGGGTACTACCAGAACTGCGAGGAATTGTCGGAACTGTCGGGAACTGCCAGAACAGCCAGGAGAGCTGACGCAAAGGCAGCGCAGTAACCGAGAGAGCTGACGTAGAAAAGCTATTTGTCACGCTGAATCCAAAACTGTTGGAACAGCCGAAACTGTCTGGAACTACCGGAACTGCCTGGAACTACAAGAACAGTCGGGAGAGCTGAAGCAAAGGGCAAAGAAGGTGACGTAGGGCAGACGCAAAGCTAGCACAAAAATAGTTGGGGTTAGCCAGTCTTGTGCCCGATTAGCCGGAATTCTATCGGGTGAAGTGAGGTAAAACTCACTCAGATTTTCTGCCAGTATTTTTCTCTGTAAAGGATTACTAGATGAGCATCCTAGATTTCTATTCTGATATTTCTCCTGCATAATAATAAAACCCTCAAAGTTGTTGCACTTGTTTTCCCACATTGGGTTTTTCTGGGGACTATTGTGTCCAAAAATAAGTGTGTCCTATGTATCTAGTTCTTTGCTCTGTTTTCTGTTTCGTGAGATAAAATATTTAATTAGTGTAGGCTGCAGAAGTAATTTGCTTCAATATTCAGAAGAATAACTTGGTTAATGTATATTAAAAATCAAGTAGGTTTAGTAGATTCAGATTTGCTGCAATAGGGGTTCCTTCAAAGTAGGAATTTTCACATGGTATCAGAGCGTTGATTTTGAAACAAGAAGAGCAGATCCAGTGCTGAACAGTGAGGCCGAAAGCTGCACTTGGCAGCAGTTCGAATCCCCTAAGAGGGATTGCTCAATCCTTGCCAGGAAGCAAATCCGAGGAAATCTCTCTGAGTGAAGCGACAGAGAGGTACGATTTCTGAATCGTGAGCTTGAATAGGCAGACAGAGTGACACAGAGCCTCAATGTAGTGCTTGAAGGGCGTATTTTCTGTCGGGGCAAAAATCCACTGGAAAAGAACAAGACATAGAAGGGGAATTTTCTCCTCAGAGAACTTTTCACCAGAAAGTTTCAATTTCTCACTCGCTGAGCAATGCTAAGCAATGACTAGAGGAGTTAGTTCGACAGTTGGGTGAGATGGCATCGCTTGGGCTCAAAGATCAGGACAAGTTGGACGGAGCCTCCAACTATGTCATACGGAAGACCAGAATCTTAGTTGTTCTGGAGGAATATGATCTCAAGGCCTACGTCAAAAGTGTTGTTCCTGCTAACAACGATCAAAGAAAGAAGTACAAGGTCAAGCAAGGGAAGGCAAAGAGGTTGATTCTCGATGGAGTTCGAGATCATGTGGTCTCACACTTGCAAGGTAAGAATACAACTCGAAAGATGTGGGAAGCCTTGTCTTCTCTGTAAGAAAGCTCTTCCGAACAGCAGAAGATGTATTTGGAGAAGAAGTTGCAGCGAACTTTGATGCGAAAGGGAGAATGGATGAACCTCTATCTTCAACGTCTTCAGGACACTAGAGACCAGCTTGCTGCAATGGGGTCCACTCCTCAACTAACCGCGATGGTGAGGATAGCCCTGAATGGAGTCTTGGATGAATGGCAATTTTTCGTCCAAAGCATATAGGGCAGGGAAAAACTACCTTCATGGGAGGAGATGTGGGCAGCTCTTCAACAGGAGGAGTTAAGGAGGGAGCTAGTGAAGGTCAACCTCAGTGGCAGTAGTGGGAGTGGCACAAAGACGAAGGAGGAGGAGGAAAACGCAACTCTAGCATCTAAGGGACAGCAGAAGCAGAAGCAAAAGAAGGACATTTCGAAGGTGAAATGTTTCAAATGTGGCGAGTTGGGTCACTTTTCCTCTCAATGTCCATTGTCCTTTAAAGCAAAAGGATATGGACGAGAAGCATGATCCCTAGGTAGCAGCCGCGAAGATTGACGAGGAAGAGTACGCCATGAGTGCCCACGCATCTCCAGGAGGGAGATGGGACGATATTGAGTTGTAGTCAAGAGGACTACATGTGGGCAGGATCCTTGAGGAGTCCACCTCCTAGATCAATTCCTTGCTACGGGAGCCCAAGATTCAGCAGTAGCGAGACGGACTTAGTGTCAGATGATGCAGTGGATTGTTTAGAGGACAAAAAAGGTAGCTTGGGACCAAAGACTGATCAGCACAGAGCAAGGTTGGCAGCAGTGCAGTTGGCACAGTGCAGGAGTCAGCAACAGTGCAGAAGATTCAAAGGGTCAAAACCAGTAGCAGTCAGATTCCAACATTCATTGTATTATGTTGAACACAGTTAAGTTCAACTAATTTTGGGTGTTTTTCAGTTGCTTCTCTCAGCAACTGTGTTGCAGTACGAATGCAGTGTTAGCGGTGGCAGTGCTAGCAGCATAGCACATGCAGCGTTTGAGAGGGAGTTGAAGTACAGATGCAACAATGGCAGTGGCAATGTCATGGGTAGCAGTACAGTAGCAGCAGCGGCACAGTGTTGGTGGAAGCAACAATGCGAAAAAGGAGATGCTTCAGAAGCAAAGCAACATGCAGTTGGGCATTGTTGCTAGAGCACTTTCCCCGCTGAGAGGGAGTGTTAGTTTTTGGTAGCATTGGAAGTGCTTTAGCCTTGAAAATTGGTGGAGAGGCTAAGGCACATGAGTTTTAAAGGACCCCGAAACTGTTTGGTGAAATTCCACCCAGATTGTATTTTATTAAAATAATTAATATTTTTAATGGGGTTCCTAAGTCTAAACTTAGGAAAATTAAAATATTAATGGGTATTAATCAAAATATGGGTGAGAATGATCTAGAAGGCAGATCAAGTCATGTTTTAATCTTAGCCGTTGATTAGAGACTTAATCTCGGTCATTGAAGATTCAACAGGAAAAGTATAAAATGGAGGCTTAGGGTTCATTTGGAAACACACAAAGGGAGAGAATTGATCTGGAATTCGATTTCTGGGGCTAGGAAGCTAAGAAATTTGAACTAAGTGATCATTTTGCAGTAGAGGGGTAGAGAGAATCCAGGACTTTCCGGAAAATACTGAACGGAGAGGCAGAGAGAGCTTGCAAAGAGGCAACACAGTGGCCGAGAGAGTTGACACAGAAAAGTTGTCTGTCACACAGAATCCAAAACTGTTGAAACAGTTGAAACTGTCGGAAGTGTCGGGAACTGCTGGAACTGTCAAGAGAGCTGAGGCAGAAAAGCTACATGTCACACAGAATCCAGAATTGTTAGAGCTGTCGGGAACTGTCAGAACTACCAAGAACTACCGGAACAGTCGAGAGAGCTGACGTAGAGGGCAGAGAAGGTGACGCAAGGCAGACGCAGACCCAGGGCAAAAATAGTCGGGGTTAGCCAGTCCTGTGCCGGATCAACCACAATTCTACCAGGTGAAGTGAGGTAAAAATTACTCAGATTTTCCGCCAGTATTTTTCTTTGTAAAGAATTGTTAGATGAGCATCCAAGATTTGTATTCAGATATTTCTCCTGCATAATAATAAAACCCTCAGAGATGTTGCACCGGTTTTCCTGCGTTGGGTTTTTCTGAGGACTATTGTGTCCTATGTATCTTGTTCTTTGCTCTGTTTTCTGTTTCATGAGATTAAATATTTAATTAGTGTAGGTTGCAGAAGCAATTTGCTTCAGTATTCAAAAGAATAACTTGGTTAATGTATATTAAAAATCAAGTAGGGGAAGTAGATTCAGATTTGCTGCAGTAGGGGTTCCTTCAAAGTAGAAATTTTCACATGTAGTTGTAGTATTGTTGATTGCAGTATCATACTATCATGTTATTTTGGACTATAAAGGCTTTTTAGAGCTTGCTTCTTAATGTTTGTAACTTTTTTGGTTCAACAATGTTTTGCAATCACTGTTATTTTGGTTATATGCACTATTACTTGCTATATATGTGAGAAATTTTGCATATTTGTGTATAAATGGTTTGGATTCATATGGATGTTTTTTCTTTAAAATATGAATATTTTGTGTTTTTGGTAAACCAGTTTTTTTCTGGTTTTTTTTAGTTTTGACCGGTTCCTAGTCCACAAGGTTTTTCGCTTCGATCATCAGTTTGGTTCTGATAACAATGACCCTAGTGTATGACAAAATCCAATGGAAACATTGCAATCCCCCCAATCCTTAAATCTTGAAAAAATGATAAGTCTGCTAGATTTTGAGTGAGATCTAAAATTCTACTTTCTCCATATGAAATCCAATGAAGTCGGAACCACTCTCAAACATCCC
This sequence comes from Pinus tabuliformis, assembly GCA_031772625.1. Classification (NCBI taxonomy): domain Eukaryota; kingdom Viridiplantae; phylum Streptophyta; class Pinopsida; order Pinales; family Pinaceae; genus Pinus; species Pinus tabuliformis. The sequence goes on from CM062808.1 coordinate 673,724,517, forward strand.
GAGTCGTTTCATGGTAATATTAAAAATTTAGGTAAAAGTGACATAGTGAAAATGAAAGATAGAGGCCTATGTCAATTTTACTTTAAGAATATAATTACCATGAACTGCATATCAACACTAGGGCCAAATTCTTGTTTCCAATCTTCAATAGATCCCTCTATTACTCTTAAAATTGGCAGGGAGCAAAAACTTTTTTAGGGAGCGCCCTCTCGAAATTTGTTCCCATAGTGGCGTGCTCCTGGGATTGCTCTTGCCCGGCGCACACTTCAGGAGTGAGTTCAGCCGGGGGGGCTCCCCCCACAACCCTGGTGCAGAGGCTGTAGCAGTCAGAGACTCAAGAGACAGTTGATTCAGAGTTTTGGATGCTTCTCAGTTGCAGTAGTTGCAATAGCAGCAACAACAATGAGGGAGTGTTAGTTGGGTTGCAGTGCAATGGTAGAGTTGGCAGCAATACTGGTTGTACAATTTAGTGTCAACGGCAACACAGATGCAGCATGGTTCAACTACAGTCAGTGGCAAATGAATCAGAGTTAGCGCAGTAGTTGATGGACAGTGGCAGGCAGCTACAGTTGTCAGACACCAATAGCGTGTATGGAGGATGATGGAGATACAGGGTGTTGTAGCAGTGCAGCGCTAGAGAACACCTTCCTCACTAAGAGGGAGTGTTAGTTTTTGTAGCACTGCATCGTGTTCTAGTCTCAAACTGTGTGGAGAGGCTAAGACACAAGAGATCTCCAAAACCCAAAAATCGCTTCTGGAAATTCCACCTAGAGATCTCAATTAAATTAATTGACCATCATTTAAATTTTCCTAAGTCTAACTTAAGAAAACTGGTTAATTAATAGTAATTAATTGAGAAAAGTGAGAATTCTCTAGAAACTCACACAAATCGACTTGCAAATGATCTCAACCATCAATTAAGCTTTAATCATGGTCGTTGAAGTCTCAATTGGAGATTACAAGAAGAGTTCGATGGTTTGATGGAGAACACACACTTGGAGAGCGAATTCCTTCGATTTTCCCAGCTGCAATGATTCAGCAGAGAGAATTTCAAGCCATAGAGGGGACGCAGAGATAGTGACGGGTAGAGTTAGTGAGTCCGGAGGAAGTTTTCCAATTCCGAAGAGTCATCTACAGGAGGATCGAGTTTCCTCAATGGGAATGCAAAAGGCTTGCACAGAAGCTTCAGAGACAGAGTTCGATTTGGCCAAACAGAGGGTTGATTCAGTTGCTAGAGGCTGAGAGAATTTCCGAAAGGACGAGTGAGTCATTCTTAGAGGTTGAGTTGGGCAGACAACTTGATCAGTTGCAGCTTCCAGGCAGAGCATTCAAGGACCTGTGAAGGGGTGACGCAGGGGCTTTCGTGTGGCCTGTTTGTGCCAGTTATGGAGCTGGATCAGTGCCAGGTAAGACAAAATTTGTCCCACTAATTTTGTGGTCAATTTATCTTGTAGAGTATTACCAGTTTGGGCATCCAGTTGTACTCATAATTTCTCATTGTTGCATAATAATAAAACCCTTAGTTGTTGCACTGGTTTTCCCACATTGGGTTTTTCCAGGGACATTTGTCCAAAATAACGGTGTCATTTTATTGTGTGTGTGATTTATATTTCTCAGTTTCCAGCATTTTATTTTCTGCAGTTTTTTATCGTGAAAAATTGCAATGTGATTTATTCAATATTTGTCATAGCAAATGAGTTGCATAATTAATTTACAATTAGAAGAATAAACTTCCAGTCGCTACAATTAGACTTGTAAATTTTCACAACCCGCACCTTGGGTGTGCGAAAGTGGGAGAGAGCAATCGTAATACATGAGTTACCTGGACCTTTGTTTTTCCACCCTTCTTCATATGCCTTCTGCCTTTTATTGATTTTTCTTTATTTTACTGCTCGAGGCTCAAGGGGATGAGAGCATGATGTGCAAGATGTAGCAGTGATTACCTTGTTAAGCTGGGGCATTTCATCACCCACCAGGGGTTGAGACAATCATGGGTTCCTTAATGATGCTAGGGGCAATCATAGGGGCCCTAGGAACCAAGTTGATGGCCATAATGATAAGGGGTAGAGCTCATGTTTGGCTTTTGACCACGTGCTAAATTTTATTGTCTCAGCCATCTTTTGCAATTTGAGGTACATTTCCTATTGTATGTGGCCATGTTATGCTCTTATCTTTCTTTTTAGCTACATCAACCTCCAAGGCATTGTTCCAGGCCCAACCCAAGGTGTGGACAAGGGGAGGGAGAGGCTAACACCTTGTGGACCCAATGGAAAAATCTGGACACAAATGGGGAAAATGTGAAAAAGACTTGTAATGAATGAAGGGGAGTGAGATATATGGCATCTAAAAGCGGGACCACACAACCAAAATCAGAGTTTCTCATGTAGTGCCACTCTTAAATCTAGTAGCCAATAAAAGAGATCCCGCGGGACTAGGATACAGGATTAACTCCCCAGTTGAGGTAAGGGAACAAGTGTATAGTCGAAGCCCTTTTCTTTCCGTTGAATCCCCCCACTAATCCATGCCCAAATGTGCCCAATAAAATCAATCTTAAACACCCAATTACATAATGAAAAATCATCCCTTCAAGGTTGGATGGCCCACCTTCGAACATACAATCATAACAAATGAGCGAGGGCACACAATCGCTGGCTCATGTGGCGGAGAATAATAGCACATTGAGCTATCAGGTGGTCTTTCCGTTGAATCCCCCCACTAATCCATGCCCAAATGTGCCGAATAAAATCAATCTTAAACACCCAATTACATAATGAAAAATCATACCTTCAAGGTTGGATGGCCCACCTTCGAACATACAATCAAAACAAATGAGCGAGGGCACACAATCGCTGGCTCATGTGGCGGAGAATAGTAGCACATTGAGCTATCAAGTGGCTACAAGCCGTTGTTAGCTGTCGGCTGAAGACGAATCTAGGAGAAAATTTTCTTCTATAGGGGTCACCCACTGGTGGTGGGTAACAGTATTCATTTAGAGGAGCATGGCAAACATCACCTCCTTGTGCTTGTAAGAATAATCTCATCCTTATGCTCCAAAAGGCATAATTTTGTCCATCAAAAAATGGCAAACCATGTTTGGTGTATTATGCTTGCTTGTCCATGAGTCTCATTGAGATCTACCTTCCAGTGGTCAAATTGTTTCTGAAGGAACCCGCTCTAATACCAATAGTTGGAATATTCAGCAATACTTAGAGAGGGGGGTGAATCAGTGTTAAAAAATTTTAACTTCAAAAACTTGTAAATGCATCCATAAGTATAAAGCAAAGCAAACACAAAGATTTTTTGTGAAAACCACATAATGATTTTCTTCATATATATGAAGAGTACATTCAAATTTATCAGCACCAACTCCCTAGTTTATCATCATCAACTGAAAGGAAGCACCAACTCCCTGGTTTATCAACAACAATTGAAAGGAAGCACCAACTCCCTAATTTATTAGCACCAAAGCTTGGACAAGTCAATATTAGTCAAAGAACGTCTGCTCTCTTGGTAGTTGCTCCTCTGTCATTCACACAAGCACTCGATTTACCAAACATCACCTTCTTAGCAACAAAACTTCCTTCGACAAATGATCCTTGAACTCGGCCTCCTTATCAGCAAAACTCAGCCTGAAACCTTCAAAAAGTGTGCCAAAAATCTTTCCAAAATAAGTAAAAGAAAATCCAAAATAGGCCAAAAATCCTTCAAAAATGTGCCAAAATCCTTCCCCACAATGTCTCCAAATCAGCTCCTCTGCACTTATGTTTCATGAGGTATGAACCTTAGAATTCCTTCATTTTTTCACTTGTTTGAACATACCCGAATTTCCTTGAGCGAATGACTTGAAATGCTCCTTCTCATAATACTACATCCGCGATCTAGACTAGGTCGACTTGTCCTTTGGCTAGACTAGCTTGTGCCACTAGCGTAATGTATAGTGAATATTTGAAAAATCATTCTCCTCAACCATGAGGAGTTAGAGGGACTGCTATATACCGTTGGAAAGGTCTTGGAATAATCTTTACAACCATATATGTTATGTTTCCATTTGAGCTAGGTAAATGGAATAAAAATGCATTCAAAGATAGGGTATCCAAATGGGGCATCAAGAATCCAAAAACAATATTTTACAATGTGCTATTTGAATATGTAACTTCTTTTTCATTTGGACAGCCTTTGACATCAACGAAAACTTATTTCAACATCTTTGACCTCTTTTACACAATGATTGCTATAATGGACACATTAACCTTTTACAAGAGAAAGATGACACAGAAAACAACACAAAGTTAGATGATTATTTATTGAACACATACTTCTAACATAATAGACACGATGCCTTATTCAACTGCTTCTTGTGGTAGTTGTCTGTTAAAATTGGCAACTAGGGCAAAACTTCATGTGGGTCATCTTATTCATGGCTGATAATATTTTTATTAGATTCCTCTCGTCGAGAGGTGTAGGATTGATATAAAGATCATCCGATTCCAATAAGTATTCATGGAGATATGAATTTATTTTGATTATGGAATTATTATCAAGCCGACCTACAACTCATGTAGGCTCAGAAGCCCAACAGTCGCATCTATTCACCCACCAACGTTGTGTATAAATATAAGAGGATTTTTCCTCATTTGGACTCACTCATCTCATCACATCTCTCTCTCTCTACTACGCAGAAATGAGTCTCTTCTCTACTGCGCTGAAATGGGTCTCTCTCTCACACATGTGAAGCCGGAAGCTGTTGAATTTGAAGCTGCAACTGCAGAAGTAAAGATTGACTTGCGTGGCCTAGAAGATCTCCTCTTTGGAACTGCGCTGTAGATTCATCTGAACCTCCTCTGAAAGCCGCAACTTTTGGTGGTGGAATGAAGTCAATCCGATGAATGGTTTGCAAGATATCGACTGCCCTAGTTTGAAGCCGGAAACTGCTGAAACTGAAGCTGCAACTGCAGAAGTAAAGATTGACTTGCGTGGCCTAGAAGATCTCCTCTTTGGAACTGCGCTGTAGGTTCATCTGAACCTCCTCTGAAAGCCGTAACTTTTGGTGGTGGAATGAAGTCAATCCGACGAACAGTTTGCAAGATATCGTCTGCCCTAGTTTGATAATGAAGTCGCTAATGCTGATGCTATTGATCTAGGGTTTGCTACTGCTGATATGAATCAGATTTATTGTACTATTTCTCTCTGCTGAATTATTGAAGATAAAAGAAGATTTGATCAAAGGGTTTCCCCACACATTGTGGGGTTTGTCCCTAGCTAGCCGCCACATCTTGTGTCTCTTGTCTTGGCTTGTTTTCTGTCGATCGTTTAATGTTCTATCTGCACTTTACTTTATGTACGTGTGATTGCTAATCTTTGGAATATAATAAGGAAAAGAAGTAAACTGTTATAAGCATAGAACATACCAGATCTTAACATGGTACCAGAGCTGAGGTGAAGACAAAGCCCAAGCAAGAGCAAGAGCAATCATCGAAGAGAAGATTGGCAAGGCTATCCTAAAAGAACTATGGGGTCCTCAACACTCTTTCTTGCTGAAGACAAGCTCCGTGAGAAAGCTGACTATCACGGATGGAAGATGTCTATCGATCTAACCCTTGAGAATCAAGGAGTGTTGGATCATGTGAGAGGCAATATTGTTGAGCCTCCATCAAATGCATCCGCTGCTGCCTGGAACAAATGAAAAAATGGAGAAGTCAAAACAATAGAAGATCATCCGGGACTCTATCGACAAGCACTTGGTGGCCTACATCTCTGAACTGGACACCTCCAAGGAAATCTACGATAGACTGGTGAGTTTATTTAAAGTTAATGATGCAAATCAAGTTTTGTTTCTTAGAAATAAGCTGAGGGAAATCAAAAAGGGTAAAGATGAAAGTATGCAAACATACTTCTTAAGAATCACCGAGATCAAGAACGATCTCCTATCTATTGGGGAAACTATTACTGACAGAGAAATGGCACTCACAACTCTTGGAGGATTTCCATTTGAATGGTATGTGTTCAGAACTACTCTTTTGAACTATAATGTAATTCCTGGTTTCGGGGAATTAATGGCTAGATGCATTTAAGAAGAAACAAGGGAAGAAGTGCAAGAAATGCCCATGCCTAAAGGTCCTCCTGCTGCCTTTTCTTCTCATGCAAAGAAAAGAAATAATTCCGGGACTAAATCAAAAGGAAAGGCTGGACCTAAGGCTAGAATAAAATGACGATGTTACATTTTCGATAAAGCAAGTCACTATGTATGAGATCATGAGCATCATGATGAATGAGATCATGGACATAAAGGGCAACATGAGATCATGGACATATAGGATAGCATGATGATGATGCACACTAGTTTGAGCAGCATTATGATGGATAAAATCATGGACATGGGCAGCATGATGATAATCATGATTAGAGAAGCATGGTACAGTATGCAGTGGTGCAACTTGAAATCCTCTGATGGCAATCAAAGGAATGACAAATTCAACAGCAAAGGTAAGAGGAGAGCTGGGAATCAAGGAAGAGGACAAGCATTCAAGAAGGCTAGAAATTCTAGGATGTATTAAATGCACCTAACCTCAAAAGGAACCTAGTGTCCATCTTGGCAATGGAAGACAGAGGCTACAAGGTAACCTTCAGCAATGGCAAGGTATGTATATGGAAAAATAATGTTAAAGATGCCTTTACTCTTGGGTTTAGTGTTGATTCATTGTATCAGGTCGATGGAAGTCCGCTAGGTGTCATGTCTTGTGACACAACTCTTTAGTCCGAACTTTGGCATCAGAGGTTTGCCCACCTTCATTACAAAGCTCTACCCGATGTAAGACAGATGGTAACAGGGATGCCCGAATTCCAAGTAGAGAAAGAAGGTGTATGTCCGGGATGTGCCAAAGGAAAGCTCAAAAATGGGACCATTCCTCTCAAGCCAAAGCAAGACCTCCGATATATTACAATTGGTTTACTCAGGCATCCCTGAGGTTGGCATTAAGAGGGAGACTACTACACCACATACTCCTGAGCAGAATGGTGTGGTGGGAAGGAAGAATCACACGATGATGGAAGTTGTCCAGGCCATGCTACATGATCAAAGAATTCCAAAGTTTCTATGGGCTGAAACTACAATCACCGTTGTATATGTACAAAATTGATGCCCTCATCAAGCATTGGGTTCCTAAACTCCTGAAGAAATGTTCACCACCGGTCAAAGCGAAGTCGTGATTAGTCATGATGTCACCTTTGACAAAGATATGGCTCTCAGCAAGGTGGACAATCTGTTGACTTTGAGTAGCTCTCAAGAAGCCGACACCAGGGAACCGAAAGAAAAGGATGATGAATCAATGCCTGATGTAGAAGAACCCATGGATCCGATTGATCCTCATCCACATGAGCCTTCCTCTTCTAGGAAGAGGCCTTCATGGCTTAGGGGGATACTTGATGATGCTGAAGAACATGTTGCACCCTGAGGAACCTTCCATCAAAGTAAGAGACTTAACAGGTATCAGGGATACCTGACCATCATGAACACGGTCATATAAAATGAACCTTCATCATTCTCAGATGTCATCAAGCATTAACTATGGAAGGATGCTATGACCATAGAATATGAGTCTATTATGGAGAATGATGTCTGGGAAGTAGTTCCCAGACCCTGGACAATACAATTGTTACTTCAAAATGGCTTTACAAGATAAAGCATGCAGCAAATGGAAGTATGGAAAAGTATAAGGTTCATTTTATTGCTCGTGGTTTATCCCAGAAGGGAGGTATAGACTATGATATTTGCACCTGTTGCCAGATATACAACCATCTGCTTGATCATAGCCCTTGTGGCTTCACAAGGATGGAACCTACATCAGATGGATGTTAAGACCGCATTCTTGCATGGTTCTATCAAAGAAGAGGTCTATGTGGAGCAACCTGAAGGATTTGAGATTTATGATTGAAAATCTCATGTATGCAGGTTGAAGAAGGCTCTCTATGGGCTGAAGCAAGCACCCCGAGCATGGTATGAGAGGATCGATAGCTACTTGATGAAGCTGGGATTCACTAGGAGTGAAGTTGATCCTAACCTTTACTTTAAGGTTGAAGATGACAAGCCTCTCATACTGTTGTTGTATGTGGATGACCTCTTTCTAACAGGTGCAAACCCTCTCATTCACAAATGTAAGAGGGAGATGGCTTCTGAATTTGAAATGAAGGACCAAGGACTTGAAGTGTGGCAGAAGCCAGCCAAGGGAAATTTTCCTATCTCAAGGAAAATATGTGGTAAAGATATTGGAAAGATTCGGTATGATGGACGGCAAGCCTGTGACTACCTCGAGGATCTTAACTTTTAGAAGTTATATGGTAGTGATGTCGGACCAGACTTGGGAAATGCCTCTGAGTTTCAAAAACTCATTCGCATTGATGTTCTTGGTGAACCTCCGTCCGAACATATGTTTTGCAGTTAGCATTGTGAGCTCATATTTGGTTGAGCCTCACTGGATTGATGCCAGGAATCTTCTGAGATGTCTTCAGGACACAATCTCTCATGGATTAAGATACACTGCCGGAGATGTGAGACTACTTGGATATACTGATGTTGATTGGGCAGGCAGTGTGGTGGACCGTAAGAGCACTTCCAGGTACTGTTTCACCTTGGGATTTGCTTCGATATCCTGGATGAGCAGGAAGCAGAAGTCGGTGGCTTTGAGCACCGCCGAAGCAGGATATATTGTTGCTAGCATAACCTCGTGTGAGGCAGTCTAGTTGCGAAAGCTCTTCAGTGAGCTGTTTGGATTTACATTGGATACCACTGTGATTCTATGTAACAACCAGAGGTGGGATTTGATTATTGAGGAATCCCGTATTCGTCAATTGCTCCAGCAGATAGACATCATCTGGGATATGGTAAGTCGATGAGCAAGGAAGCTCCATCACATTAAGATGATGTACAGGTTGATACACCTTGTCAAAGCCCCGAGGAAAGATCTAATCTGTGACTTTCCCAAACGACTTGGAGTCGGCAAGAAACCCTTGTACAAGGGTCCTGCATGTTGCATACATTGAGCTCTGGGAGCTCTAAGGGCTTGCAGTTCCTACTGGAGCAACATATGACCACAGGGTGACTCACCCTCCCCTGGTGGTGCACACTGGAACAAGATGATTCGCTCTCTTGTAGGACAAGATGACTCGCTCTCTTCTGGAACAGGATGATTCACTATCCTGTGTAGCAGGATGATTAGTTCTCCTGTGAGGCCTGGATTAATGTGTTCTCCATGGCAGCCTAGATTGATGTGTTCTCCACGGCAATTGTAGCAGGATTGATGTGTTCTCCTGTCGAGGCATCCTACCCATGCAGTCTGGGACTCATGGGAAGTACCTCTCATCTGATCAATGAGCAGGGAAATGAAGTTAGGGACCATAGTAGTACCGATGGACGCATCGTTGTATCTACCGTACTCCCTACGCTAGGATGACCTCCATTGATCTGGGATCAATGATACTGGTCTGGGACCAGTGGTAGGAGTTGTACCATACTATGACACTGACTTCGGGTCGGTTGAGACTGGTCTGGGACCAGTGGTACATACTCCGAGACTGACTTCGCGTCAGTGTCGTACTGGTCTGGGATCAGTGAGAGTGGTACATACTATGACGCTGACTTCGGGTCGGTTGAGACTGGTCTGGGACCAGTGGTACACTCTCTGAGACTGCGATACTAGTCTGGGACCAGTGGTAGGAGTTGTACCATACTATGACGCTGACTTCGGGTCGGTTGAGACTGGTCTGGGACCAGTGGTACATACTCTAAGACTGACTTCGTGTCAGTGCAGTACTGGTCTGGGACCAGTGAGAGTGGTACATACTATGACGCTGACTTCGGGTCGGTTGAGACTGGTCTGGGACCAGTGGTACACTCTATTGTTGTGGGGAAAAATGCCTATGCAGGACGATCCTATCCACCTAAGGTGTGATAGTGCCTTAGCAACAAACAGAAACAGCTATTCTAGTATTCTTCCTTTATGAATTAAGAATGAAGAGAGATGGATGGACTAACCGGTGTCTTCCGTTTATCCCTCGATCCGGTTTCTCTTCTCTTTGAGAGTTCCCAGCTACTTGCCTTCTCGCTCGCCCAGCTTCAACAGGTTCCTGCAAGATCACAAGAAGGGAACACTACACAAAGACATAGATTCATATTCATAACTAGTTCAGGATTAGAAATAAACTAAACATACTAATGCAATCATACATCAAAGATACATCAGTATATAGGAGAAACCAAGATAGCTTTATTGATGAATAACAAGGTTCAGGAGGAGATACAACCAAGAGAGTTCCAATCCAGCATCTACCTCCCAGCGAATGAAATCCTTTCCTCACCTCCCTTCAAAGCATTAAGCACCCAATGATTCCAATCTCAAACCAACAGCAATTCTTTGCAATAACAAAATTCCAGCCTCCTTGGATCTCATGGAGGAGAGATCCATATATAGATGTTTGGAGAGAGGATGAGTCAGCTTGAGATCTGACTAGTGTCATCTCCCTCTGTCAGTTCTTGCTTCCACCTGGAGACTAAGAGCCTCTTACTCATCACTTAGTCGAACTCATCAAGGCAAGTGTCATGGAGGAAGATTCTGGAAGCTTCCACAGTCTTTACACCTCGCACAAAGGACCCTGCCATTTGTCATTTCCCGCTCAGCGCACCCTGGTAGTGCTTCCACCTACGTTGCAATGCAACTAGCCAGTGTAGCCTCTGCATTTCAACGCAGGCAGCTAGTGGAGCCTCTGAATTGATTCTGAATTGACTTGTTTTTTAGCAGTTTCTGGTGGAGAACTTCTGTGAATTGCTGTGGTTTGTTAGCCTTGTTCCTCTAGGGGTAGGAACAACATGTTTAGGGACTTTGGATCCCTTGGATTATGGACATTTCATGCTTATAGCTGTAAGGCACAAAAATGTCTATAACAGTTGCCCCCTAAAGTATGAGGCCGTTTATCGGGTGAAATGCTTTATTAGGAGGATCCGAAGTTCTTTCAATGCTGGGAGGAGACCTGTAATACAATACAATACAATACATTATTTTCATACTTTTTTCACGATCTAGCTGAGGCGGGCATTCCCATGCTCAGCTTTATAAATTCATTTTCATGTACATATAACAGACAATCGTCTGATGATAGACTGATGATTCTGATAGAGCCATCATCCTTTTGGTAGGATGATTATCTGTGCTGTAAAGCTGTACATTTCTATGTCTTTATTTTCTGAATATATATCGCAGCCCGGATGGATGAAACTAGATCCGGGGTCTTCAATCTCGTCCGATCTTCACTCTAAGTACAAGTCGATCCATGTGAGAATTGCTCTGAAGTCGAACATGGAAAGACATCGCTTGATTACCAGTCAATGATGTAAACTGTTAACAAGCGCGAGAGGAATCACCGCTAATGAAGATGACCCTCAAGGTACTGCAGTACAATTCACGTGGTGTGAATAGAGGACTTGGCGTCGAACACCACGCAAAATCTTTCGGTCGAAGGTCATTGATGTGTACCTGTCGCCGAAAGTGAGAAACTTGCCATTGAGGCATGCAAGCTTCAAAGTACTGAAGGGGGTGTTCCTAGATCAACTTCTTGGATAATGAGCTGATGTCGACAAGAAGTGATCCGTCAAAGGAGGGCCTTAATGAATCCCACATCAATGACACGGAACGGAGCTAATGATTTTGATGGAGGTGAAAACGATCTGATGACATATGATTCAGGGTGGCGGTCATGAAAGAGTATAATGTATGGTAGTGGATGGGACACAGGTGACTTCTCTGAACGACTTCTCTTGAACATATGGCGACACTTATGCGATGGATCGGTAGCATTACCCCAAATATGGATGGTATGGCGAGACCATGGTGATGTGACCGGTGAATGAAACAACCCAACCCGATTGTGGTACGGAGGAAAAGTATCATGTTCAAGAGCGACTTGCTACCATCAAAGTTTTCTTGAGTTTCTTCCAATTTTTCCCCAGTCATTGCTGACCAGTACCTCTTTATTTTTGTCAAGCTTGAGGAGGATAACATATGCTTGTTCTATAACTTGCCCTTCGGGCAAGCCCATCGCTATGTTTTAACGAGCCTAGCGATAGTGAAACTCGTTCTCATCTAAAGACAAGTTTGTCGCTATTTCATGCATTTAACGAGTCTAACGACAAGGATAACTCGGTCCTTTTCATCTTTAGAGAGTCTGAAAAGGTACGTAAAGTTAACTCCAAAAGTCCTTTTTCGTCATCTAATCCCTTAAGTCCGGAAAAGTATAAAACAATACAGAAGGGATGGATTTTCGATATCTTTAACGAGCCGAATAAAACAAGCACTCGATCTTTTTGTGCAATAATCCCTCAGGTCCAAAAAGATTAAAATCTAGAGGAGGGATAGCTCTTCCGGTCACTTTATCGAGCTGGAAGGCCAAAACTCGGCAATCTTTTCATATTTCACGAGTCAGATGAAAAGAGCTTAAAGAAGACTCGTCTTTTGAGGAACGAGTGATAAAAAAGGTTAGCAGCTGATTCCAGGGAAGGATTGGAATTTCCAAATCACGGCAGTGTCACAAGGATGGCTAGTGAAATCACTCTTCGCAGCTGTTCCTCAAAATGGGTAAACAATCATATGGAGGTGAATGATCGGCCAATGGAAAAGTGGAGGTGATGGGCAAACACGACCAAGGCTTTAATGGCTGATGATATTACATTCACGGTGGTTATTTACCGGAATAGTTCATTTTTTAACGAGCTTAAACGCGGGTGGAAACATTTGCTCGATCTTATGTTTATTTTTTAACGAAAATGAACTATGAGCTAAAATTGCTCGGATCTTGCGTTTATTTTTTAACGAGCATGAACTGTGTGCTAAAACTGCTCGATTAATCCAGTCATATGATAAGAATGTCTCATTAAGATTCTATTTTTTATGGAGCTTCATCTTACAAAGCTTTGCTCCGCATCCTTTCTTTATGCAAGTTAGGAAACGACTAATCCAAAAAAAAAAAAAATAACCGCTCTTTGCTTGCACTCCAAAAGGTTTGCATGCCCCCAGGCATAAAACAGAGTTTCAAGGTTACCCCTACTTCATCTTCCGCCAAAACATTTGTTTTACCGAGAGAGGCCTACCTCTTACAGGTTACCCAAAGATTGTTCTATTTGCACCCCAAACAAAACACTTCTTCGGCGATGTCTACCGAAATAGACAAAGGTGAGTGACAACGAGCGCCAAACACATAACTTTGACAAGAGAATCTTATTCTAGAATAACCCCTCTTCCAACCACGGACGGGGTACAGACTAGTCATATTCTCCCGCGGAAACCTACTCTATACCCAAAGTTTTCCTGCCGAAGCAGACCAGGACGCATGCTCCCTGGGTTCCAGTCATATCCTTCCGGATTACTCGCGCTCATCGGGAGGACGGACCGTGGGTTGAGACATTTCTTGAGCGAAGAGACCATTTAGGGATGGTATATGACTATTTGCGATGCGTGATCCGGGGAATGAAAGTTGATCCACGAGCTTGACCATTCTTCCTTCGTGCGGAAAACACATTACTCTAAAGAGTGAGGAGACGATGGCTCCCATGCAATATATATAGTCTCGTCCAAGGAGTAGGTTATAATCCAAGGGTCCTTGAACGACCATCACGTTCATTTGAACGGTCTTCCCTTTCAATGTGATAGGCACATTGGGGAGGATCCCTAAAGGTCGACTGGTTCCTTTATCGAAGCCTGTCAGATTTCTCATTTCAGGCAAAAGCGCTGGCGAACCAAGTGCTTTCCAAGCAATAGAGGAAAGGATACTCACAGATGCCCCCTCATCAATGATGGTGCCAACCATTACCATTCTGTATATTTGAACGATAATTCTGAATGGTATGCTTGCTGGTAAGCGGGGTCTGCCTAGTTGATTCCAGTCAAAGGATACAACTAGGTTGCTTGGTGGTGGGACCGAATATACGGCCGGGTATGACTCTGACGAAGTTCCTTCCTGCGATAAAGGAATGGGCAAATTGCCCCCTTGTTCGTCGGAGTCTGTGTTGATGAAGAGAATTTGGATGGTGTCGTCTTTATTCTCTTCTGTGATGGTATCATTCGAAGATAGAACCTCTAAAGGCAAGATCGGGTCAACTGCCACCTCGACCTTTTGACTTTCGTCAGGTATGGATTCGGACGGTTCATCCTCAATGATAGGTGCTTCGGCTGACCACCTGAGCGGGCCAGCAAGGTTCTCAACTGGTGAAGGACTTGGCAGGAGTTTTTGATATCCAGGAGGAAGTCGCGCTGGTAAAACCGGGCGATCTTCCAAAACTCTTTTAGCCTCGTCTAAGAAGGGACAACGGTGGATGGCAAGGTCGCCTTCACACAGTTTGCAGGGAAATCTAGCTTTCTCTCTCTGTCCTGTGGCTTCACTTTCACTAGTTGACGGTGTGCTATCGACATGGCTATCAGAGGTTGACGCCACCGTTGTGCAAGCGGGGAGACCAGTCCCTTAGTATCCGAGGGATGCAAGGACAATCTCTGTGAAAGTGGTCTCCCTTGCATATGACACATGGCGATTTAGGCCTGGTCAGTGCAGTGTGTGGATTTTCGTTAGATGTCATTCGTTTGCCCCCAGTCGCTTTTGGCTCCTTCTTCTTTTTCTCTTTCTTCTTCTTTTCCTTCTTCTCCTTAGGAGCTTGGCTTTTAGCTTTGCCAGCTCCATCACGCGAAGAGGAAGGAGGAGAGGAAGAGTTAGAGGAAGTGGAAGGCTGGTGGGCAGCTCTGGACTGGTCTAACTGCTGATTCGATTGTTCAGGAGTAGTGGTGTTTTGAACAACATTAGTTGAGAAGAGCCAGACAGGCAAGCCGATTGTCAGTCCTGGAAGCGACAATGTGGCCATATGGGGCGCTCCAACATCTCCCCAAGAGGAGAAGGGATTAGGACTTCCACCAAGGGGAATTCCTTGGTTGGAGGGCTCCATTTTCCCAACTGAAAGATCAACGCGGGAATAAGGGTGATTTATTATTCCGTTAAAATAAATTTTAATGACGCTTTAGACACAACTTGTTTTTTCAATTTTAAAGAGTCAAGAAAAAACAAAAGATGACTCTAGTCGCCTTCGATGTTTTAACGAGCCCGAAGTGACAAATGCTCGGATGGACTTTTTCTGTTATAGAGTCTGAAAAAGGCCAAAAGGAACTGCTCTGGAGATCTAGGTAGAGGGTGTGCCAAACCAATCACAAAACTGCAGAATACGTTTTACGGTACGGCAGTCAATCTTCCCGAATGCTGTGTTCGGTGCATTGCGATCAGTAGGGCGGTCGACACGGCTTCCTAAGGATAAAGGTTTTAAGCCTATAGGGGTCTCCCAGTATATACGCGACGGTACGTGGGAGCACAATCCGTACTGGCACTTTTGGTCCCTCAAGAGGAATCACCCAACCATCAGCGAGGCCAACAGATACCAGGTTTTACGACGCCGGAACACGTCTCTAGCCTAGACCTCTATGTTGTGCGTTATGTTACAAAGCGTTATTAAGTTCATTCAGTTTATTTTATGTTGATCTTTCTTAGAAGTTTGCCTTTTGAGGTTCACCACGAGATGTAGATACAACTCCTAAATGCAATCTAAAAGATGATAAGCAAATTTTATCTCTTTTTCAACAATGAAAATCCTAGCTACAAAGGGAAAAGAAAGACACCATCTTTTCTCAAAGAGCAATCAGCACACTCTAAATGCACTTTTCCTAAATCAAGCATGCAAACTATCAAGATGCAAATGCACAATGCAGGTGTTTGTTTTCCGCTCTCTTAATATTGATGCCTAAAAAGAAAGCTTTTTGTACAACTTTGAATTTGCTTTTAAATGACAAATACAAACAAGTTTACTTTTTCGAAATCAGAAAGGGTAGAAGAGAATACAACACTTTACGACTTTCGAAATGAACACTTGTTTCGACACTTAAAAGAGACAAACTCAAACCAAAAGCAAAAGTAAACGTATAATCAACTGTCAATCAGCCAATGAACTCTCTCCTAAGATCAAAATCAACAGATCTGAATCAAGGGCTACAGGTCGACTATTTCACTCTTGCAAAGGAAAACTATAAATGACGCCACAAACACATAAAAACACTCACAGGCTTTTTGTACAAAAGGAGGCGGAATTAAAGCAGAGAAAAGGAGTTATCAAACAGGTACCTATGCTGGTTACAGGCTGTAGAAATCAGAGATCAAAACAAGGCAAAACAGAGCAGAGAACCCCAGCTGCACAAGGCCTAAGCTGGATCAGCGCACCTGTATAACAGAGAAACTGAATTGCAACGCAGGTAGCCTTCACGGGAACTGCGTTGAAATGCAGAGTCTCTTCACAGAGCCTGCGCTGGAGCAGAAACGAGAGTTCTTCTCTGGGTTCTGGGTCACGGTTTGCTGATTAATCTACGGTTTCAGGCCAAATAAAAGCAACAAGCAAGGTACAATCAAAGGGATGATTTGAAGGAGGGCTAAGATCTATCACAAAGGATCATCAAATCATTTGTGAGTCCATTGTTCAGATCATAGATAAATCCAGTGATTGGATCAAAGCAGCAGCTGTCTACTTTGCATCTGAAAATAGCAGATGCAGTTCGATTGCTGCTCTTGAGTCTATGAAACAAACAATGATAGAGACACAAATAAAATGACTAAACAGATCTCCCCAGTGGAGTCGCCAATTTGTTGTGGGGAAAAATGCCTATGCAGGACGATCCTATCCACCTAAGGTGTGACAGTGCCTTAGCAACAAACAGAAACAGCTATTCTAGTATTCTTCCTTTATGAATTAAGAATGAAGAGAGATGGATGGACTAACCGGTGTCTTCCGTTTGTCCCTCGATCCGGTTTCTCTTCTCTTTGAGAGTTCCCAGCTACTTGCCTTCTCGCTCGCCCAGCTTCAACAGGTTCCTGCAAGATCACAAGAAGGGAACACTACACAAAGACATAGATTCATATTCATAACTAGTTCAGGATTAGAAATAAACTAAACATACTAATGCAATCATACATCAAAGATACATCAGTATATAGGAGAAACCAAGATAGCTTTATTGATGAATAACAAGGTTCAGGAGGAGATACAACCAAGAGAGTTCCAATCCAGCATCTACCTCCCAGCGAATGAAATCCTTTCCTCACCTCCCTTCAAAGCATTAAGCACCCAATGATTCCAATCTCAAACCAACAGCAATTCTTTGCAATAACAAAATTCCAGCCTCCTTGGATCTCATGGAGGAGAGATCCATATATAGATGTTTGGAGAGAGGATGAGTCAGCTTGAGATCTGACTAGTGTCCTCTCCCTCTGTCAGTTCAGATCATAGATAAATCTAGTGATTGGATCAAAGCAGCAGCTGTCTACTTTGCATCTGAAAATAGCAGATGCAGTTCGATTGCTGCTCTTGAGTCTATGAAACAAACAATGATAGAGACACAAATAAAATGACTAAACAGATCTCCCCAGCGGAGTCGCCAATTTGTTGTGGGGAAAAATGCCTATGCAGGACGATCCTATCCACCTAAGGTGTGACAGTGCTAACAAACAGAAACAGCTATTCTAGTATTCTTCCTTTATGAATTAAGAATGAAGAGAGATGGATGGACTAACCGGTGTCTTCCGTTTGTCCCTCGATCCGGTTTCTCTTCTCTTTGAGAGTTCCCAACTACTTGCCTTCTCGCTCGCCCAGCTTCAACAGGTTCCTGCAAGATCACAAGAAGGGAACACTACACAAAGACATAGATTCATATTCATAACTAGTTCAGGATTAGAAATAAACTAAACATACTAATGCAATCATACATCAAAGATACATCAGTATATAGGAGAAACCAAGATAGCTTTATTGATGAATAACAAGGTTCAGGAGGAGATACAACCAAGAGAGTTCCAATCCAGCATCTACCTCCCAGCGAATGAAATCCTTTCCTCACCTCCCTTCAAAGCATTAAGAACCCAATGATTCCAATCTCAAACCAACAGCAATTCTTTGCAATAACAAAATTCCAGCCTCCTTGGATCTCATGGAGGAGAGATCCATATATAGATGTTTGGAGAGAGGATGAGTCAGCTTGAGATCTGACTAGTGTCCTCTCCCTCTGTCAGTTCAGATCATAGATAAATCTAGTGATTGGATCAAAGCAGCAGCTGTCTACTTTGCATCTGAAAATAGCAGATGCAGTTCGATTGCTGCTCTTGAGTCTATGAAACAAACAATGATAGAGACACAAATAAAATGACTAAACAGATCTCCCCAGCGGAGTCGCCAATTTGTTGTGGGGAAAAATGCCTATGCAGGACGATCCTATCCACCTAAGGTGTGACAGTGCTTTAGCAACAAACAGAAACAGCTATTCTAGTATTCTTCCTTTATGAATTAAGAATGAAGAGAGATGGATGGACTAACCGGTGTCTTCCGTTTGTCCCTCGATCCGGTTTCTCTTCTCTTTGAGAGTTCCCAGCTACTTGCCTTCTCGCTCGCCCAGCTTCAACAGGTTCCTGCAAGATCACAAGAAGGGAACACTACACAAAGACATAGATTCATATTCATAACTAGTTCAGGATTAGAAATAAACTAAACATACTAATGCAATCATACATCAAAGATACATCAGTATATAGGAGAAACCAAGATAGCTTTATTGATGAATAACAAGGTTCAGGAGGAGATACAACCAAGAGAGTTCCAATCCAGCATCTACCTCCCAGCAAATGAAATCCTTTCCTCACCTCCCTTCAAAGCATTAAGCACCCAATGATTCCAATCTCAAACCAACAGCAATTCTTTGCAATAACAAAATTCCAGCCTCCTTGGATCTCATGGAGGAGAGATCCATATATAGATGTTTGGAGAGAGGATGAGTCAGCTTGAGATCTGACTAGTGTCCTCTCCCTCTGTCAGTTCAGATCATAGATAAATCCAGTGATTGGATCAAAGCAGCAGCTGTCTACTTTGCATCTGAAAATAGCAGATGCAGTTCGATTGCTGCTCTTGAGTCTATGAAACAAGCAATGATAGAGACACAAATAAAATGACTAAACAGATCTCCCCAGCGGAGTCGCCAATTTGTTGTGGGGAAAAATGCCTATGCAGGACGATCCTATCCACCTAAGGTGTGACAGTGCCTTAGCAACAAACAGAAACAGCTATTCTAGTATTCTTCCTTTATGAATTAAGAATGAAGAGAGATGGATGGACTAACCGGTGTCTTCCGTTTGTCCCTCGATCCGGTTTCTCTTCTCTTTGAGAGTTCCCAGCTACTTGCCTTCTCGCTCGCCCAGCTTCAACAGGTTCCTGCAAGATCACAAGAAGGGAACACTACACAAAGACATAGATTCATATTCATAACTAGTTCAGGATTAGAAATAAACTAAACATACTAATGCAATCATACATCAAAGATACATCAGTATATAGGAGAAACCAAGATAGCTTTATTGATGAATAACAAGGTTCAGGAGGAGATACAACCAAGAGAGTTCCAATCCAGCATCTACCTCCCAGCGAATGAAATCCTTTCCTCACCTCCCTTCAAAGCATTAAGCACCCAATGATTCCAATCTCAAACCAACAGCAATTCTTTGCAATAACAAAATTCCAGCCTCCTTGGATCTCATGGAGGAGAGATCCATATATAGATGTTTGGAGAGAGGATGAGTCAGCTTGAGATCTGACTAGTGTCCTCTCCCTCTGTCAGTTCTTGCTTCCACTTGGAGACTAAGAGCCTCTTACTCATCACTTAGTCGAACTCATCAAGGCAAGTGTCATGGAGGAAGATTCTGGAAGCTTCCACAGTCTTTACACCTCGCACAAAGGACCCTGCCATTTGTCATTTCCCGCTCAGCGCACCCTGGTAGTGCTTCCACCTACGTTGCAATGCAACTAGCCAGTGTAGCCTCTGCATTTCAACGCAGGCAGCTAGTGGAGCCTCTGAATTGATTCTGAATTGACTTGTTTTTTAGCAGTTTCTGGTGGAGAACTTCTTTGAATTGCTGTGGTTTGTTAGCCTTGTTCCTCTAGGGGTAGGAACAACATGTTTAGGGACTTTGGATCCCTTGGATTATGGACATTTCATGCTTATAGCTGTAAGGCACAAAAATGTCTATAACATCTCTGAGACTGCGATACTGGTTTGGGACCAGTGGTAGGAGTGGTACTTACTATGAAGCTGACTTCGGGTCGGCTGAGACTGGTCTGGGACCAGTGGTACGCACTCTGAGACTGACTTTGAGTCAGTGGAGGATAATACTGGTCTAGGACCAGTGGAGTTGTACTCACTAAGACGCTGACTTCGGGTTGGTTGAGACTGGTCTGGGACCAGTGGTACATACTCTGACACTGACTTTGAGTCAGTATGATAACATCCTCGATCATTTCTTCTTCTTCATAATTCGGACAAAAGCAGAGCAGAACAGAACAATGCAAGAGCAAAGTAGAACAGAGCAAAACAGTACAGATCAGTGCAGGGCAGAACAAGACAAAGCAGAACAGGCAGAATAGAGCAGAGCAGGGCAAGGGTCAGGCTGTACAGGGCAGTGCATTTGATGGATGAATAGTAATGACCGATAGACAAATTGCAGATGAAGTTCTCCATGGTTGAGAGGGAGTGTTAAAATTGGCAACCAGGGCAAAACTTCATGTGGGTCATCTTATTCATGGCTGATAATATTTTTATTAGATTCCTCTCGTCGAGAGGTGTAGGATTGATATAAAGATCATCCGATTCTGATAAGTATTCACGGAGATATGAATTTATTTTGATTATGGAATTATTATCAAGCCGACCTACAACTCATGTAGGCTCAGAAACCCAACAATCACATCTATTCACCCACCAACGTTGTGTATAAATATAAGAGGACTTTTCCTCATTTGGACTCACTCATCTCATCACATCTCTCTCTCTCTCTACTACGCAGAAATGAGTCTCTTCTCTACTGCGCTGAAATGGGTCTCTCTCTCACACATGTGAAGCCGGAAGCTGTTGAATTTGAAGCTGCAACTGCAGAAGTAAAGATTGACTTGCGTGGCCTAGAAGATCTCCTCTTTGGAACTGCGATGTAGGTTCATCTGAACCTCCTCTGAAAGCCGCAACTTTTGGTGGTGGAATGAAGTCAATCCGATAAACGGTTTGCAAGATATCGACTGCCCTAGTTTGAAGCCGGAAACTGTTGAAACTGAAGCTGCAACTGTAGAAGTAAAGATTGACTTACGTGGCCTAGAAGATCTCCTCTTTGGAACTGCGTTGTAGGTTCATCTGAACCTCCTCTGAAAGCCGCAACTTTTGGTGGTGGAATGAAGTCAATCCGACGAACGGTTTGCAAGATATCGTCTGCCCTAGTTTGATAATGAAGCTGCTAATGCTGATGCTATTGATCTAAGGTTTGCTACTGCTGATATGAATCAGATTTATTGTACTATTTCTCTCTGCTGAATTATTGAAGATAAAAGAAGATTTGATCAAAGGGTTTCCCCACACATTGTGGGGTTTGTCCCTGGCTAGCCGCCACATCTTGTGTCCCTTGTCTTGGCTTGTTTTATGTCGATCGTTTAATGTTCTATCTGCACTTTACTTTATGTACGTGTGATTGCTAATCTTTGGAATATAATAAGGAAAAGAAGTAAACTGTTATAAGCATAGAACATACCAGATCTTAACATTGTCCTAATTGCTATCCTAATTATAAGGCAGGCTACTTTATTACAAAGCATTAACACATTCCATTACATAACTTCGGAACACCAAACAATTAATGGATGATGTGGTAGAATGACATGGAGACATTATAGGATGACCTGGTAGAGAGGAAGCCTCCAGTATAATTATGAAAGAGCAGGAACCTATGGTTCCCCCACTGATGCAAGCATAACTCTCCCAGCTTCAAGCCAATCTACTTCAGGCCAGCCAAACCAAGCCAACACCAAAGTAGCTAAAATTTTAATGACATTCAGTTTTAATATATCTCATTTTTCATACTCCAATCAATGTATCTTGCAATTTTAGCTCTATATGGACAATACATCTATTTTTATAGTTATGGATTATAGGCACATATGGCACTCAGGCCAATTTTGTATATAGCAGAAGTAAACTATGTAAAAAGTTACAAAATAACCATGGGAGATAGAGGCTGGCAGATATGTGCAAAACTATTGCCCTCATTTTGGACAATATGTAGTCTCTCCTGCAGAAGCATTGAATGGATAAATAAAATGAGTTTTAACTTTTTCTATATATATATATATATATATATTGCACATCCTAAGGCTTTTGACTTTGGACAGGCAATCCAGTTTGGACCCAGAT
This sequence comes from Pinus tabuliformis, assembly GCA_031772625.1. NCBI lineage: Eukaryota > Viridiplantae > Streptophyta > Pinopsida > Pinales > Pinaceae > Pinus > Pinus tabuliformis. The sequence goes on from CM062808.1 coordinate 673,746,845, forward strand.
GACAGCAAAACTGAATCCAGAATCCTGTTTACGTACCCCATTACTGAGGTAGAACTTAGAAGAACCTAGTAGAATGGCAAGTTTCATATCTGCATAGTACCTGGCATACCGATGCCCCAATAAAACTAAAATCAATAATACTGCGTCACTTAAGGAACCACTGACTATAAATCATATTTAGATTGTTTCTCATGCTGAAAGAGTGATAGACATTGAAATAACAGTGTCAAAACAGTAACTTCAACTCTACACGCACTGTTCAGAACCAACCTAAGGGATGTGTGACTCCAGTTGCAACAGCGACAGCTACTCCACTGGTAGAAAGATGCCTTACAACATCGCTGAATGAAATAGCATAACCGTGTGGAGCACCATCATTGCCGGACCCTGTGGGTATAAACAAGCCAGCTATTACTAAAAACTCTTCAAATCTAGTGAAAATTAAATAAAAGTTATCCTATTCCCAATCTGGCAGAAATATATAAGCTGTAATAATTTTATTTTAATACTATACAATTCCTGTACTCCATGATTTCCCCATACAACATGCAGAATATCTCATGCCAGTCTCGAAGAATCTTTTACCAGATCCCAGGTAGCCGAAAGA